>JAPDVU010000008.1:89140225-89762109 GCA_026230045.1 Corynorhinus townsendii
TAATATATTGTTAGATCCAATTTGTTAATATTTTGTTGAGGATTTTAGCATATTGGCCTGTAATTCTCTTTCTTTGTAGTGTCTTAATCTGTTTTTGGAATTAGGATAATGCTGGCCTAATAAAAAGAGCTTGGAAGTGTTCCTTCCTCTTGGATTTTTAGAATAGTTTGAGGAAGATAAGTGTCAGTTCTTTGTTGAATGTTTGATTAAATTCCCCTGTGAAACCATCTGGATCTAGGCTTTTGTTTGTTGGGAGTTTTTTTGATTACTGCTTCTATTTCATTAGTTGTTATTGGCCTAGTCAGGTTTTCTGATTCCTCCTGATTCAGTTTTGGGAAATTGTATTTTTTCTAGGAATTTGTCTGTTTCATCCACATTGTCCAGCTTGTTGGCGTATAGTTGTTCAGAGTATTTTCTTACAATCCTTTGTATTTCTGTGGTGTTAATGGTTATTTCCCCATTTTCATTTCTGATTTTATTTATTTGTGTCCTCTCTCTTTGTTTCTTGATGAGTCTGGCTAAAGGTTCATTAATCCTGTTTATCATTTCAAATCACCAGCTCTTGGTTACATTGATTTTTTTTTATTTTTTTTTTTTGTATTTTAAGCCTCTATGTCATTTATTTCTGCTCTAATCTTTATTTTCTTCCTTATACTTACTTTGGGCTTTTCTTGTTCTCTTTCTAGTTCTTTACATTGTAGGGTTAAATAATTTATTATAAATTTTCTTGTTTTTTGAGGTTAGGCCTATAGTGCAATGAACTTCCCTCTCAGGACTGCTTTTGCTGTGTCCCAGAGATTTTGGCTTGTTGTGTGTTCATTTTCATTTGTTTCCAGGAAGTGTTTTAAAAAAAATAATTCTTTATTATTGAAAGTATTACATTTATCCCCCTTTTCTCTCCCATTGACCTCCTCCAGCCCCTGTCCCAGGCCTGCAGCAACCCACTGTCTGTGTCCATGGGCCATGCATATATACATACAAGGTCTTTGGTTGATTACCTCCCACCTACCCTACCCCACCTTCCTTTTGAGATTCTGTACTCTGTTCCATGCTTCCATGTCTCTGGATCCTCTCCATCCAAGAAGTTTTTTTTTTTTTATGTCTGTCTTAATCTCATTGGTAACCCATTCATTGTTCAATGACATGCCTCCATGTGTTTGAATGTTTTTGGGTGTTTTTACCATAGTTGATTTCTAATTTCATTCCACTGTGGAGATGCTTGATATGATTTCAATCTTCTTGAACTTGTAGAGACTTGTTTTTTGTCTTAACATGTGGTCTCTCTTTGTGAAGGACCCATATGCATTTGAGAAGAAAGTATATTTTTCAGCTTTGGGGTAAAATATTCTATAAATGTCCATTAAATCTATCTGATCCAGTGTGTCCTTTAGAATCATTGTTTCTTACTAATTTTTGTCTGAAAGATCTATCCAGTGAAGTCAGTGGGGTGTTAAGGTGCCCTACTATAACTGTATTATTGTTGATCTCTCTGTTAAAGTCCTCTAGAAGTTTTTATTTTATTTTTTTATTTAGGTGCTCCTATATTGGGTGCAAATATGTTTATAATATTTTCTTTTTGGATCAATCCCTTTAGTATTATGGAGTGACCTTTGTTGTCTCTTGTGATGGCCTACATTTTAAAGTCTATTTTGTCAGAAATGAGTATTGCTACTCCAGCTTTTTTTCTTTTTTCCATTTGCATGGAAAATTTTTTTTCCATCCCTTCACATTCATCCTGTGTGTCTTTTGTTCTGAAGTGAGTCTGTTGTATATAGTTGGGACATGTTTTTGTATCCATTCAGCTACCCTATGTCTTTTGATTGGAGCATTTATTCCATTTACATTTAAGGTTATTACTGATAGGTACTTATTTATTGCCATTTTAATTCTTTATGCCTAGCTTCCTCTCCTTTAGACTTTTTTTCTTTTGGTCTGGGAAGCTCTTTATTTCACCATCTATTTTGAATAATAGCCTTGCTGGATATAGTAATCTTGGTCTCAGATCCTTGCTTTTCATTACCTTGAGTACTTCATGCCATTCCCTCTGGCCTGTAGAGTTTTTGATGAGAAATCAGGTGTCAGCCTTATGGGAGTGCCTTTGTAGGTAACAATTTTCTTCTCTTGCTGCCTTTCAGATTTTCTCTGTGTCTTTATTTTTTGGCATTTTAATTATGATGTATCTGGGCACGGGCCTGTTTGCATTCTTCTTGCTTGGGACTCTCTGTGCCTTCTGAACCTGTGTGACTTTTTCTTTTACCAGGTTAGGGAAATTTTCTGTCATTATTTCTTCATACGTGTTCTCTATCCCTTTCTCCCTTTCTGCCACATCTGGCACACCTCCCATGTGAATATTGTTATGTTCCATGTTGTCCCAAAGCTCCCTTAATCTGTCCTCCTGTTTTTTAATTTTTTTCTTTTTGGTTCTCTGGTTGAGTGATTTTTTAAATCCTGTCTTCTAATTCACTGATCTGATCCTCAGCTTCCCATAATCTGCTGTGTATTCCTTCCAATGTGTTCTTTATTTGTGCTGTGTCATTCTTTATTTCTGTTTTCATAGTTACTCTGTCTTTTCTCGTACTGTTGAGTATCTTTACCATCATTATCCTCAACTTTATTTCAGATAAATTTCTTATCTCCACTTCATTTATCTCTTCTTCTGGAGAATTCTCTTATTCTTTCATTTTGGGGTTATTTCTTTGTTGTCTCATTTTGGGTGCCACTTTGGGTGTGTGACTATGTATTAGGTCTGCTACACCTCTTAATCTCTAGTGCAGGACAGTGTCAAATGCTGTTTCTGACTAACTAGATCAGGTAAAGACTTAAAGCCTCAGAGACTGCCTCTGTTTGCAGAGTGATTGGATTTGTCTTGAAGAGCCCTCAGGCAATCATCCAATCAGGTGTGGCAAGAGTTTTTCCCAATTGGTTGGTACAATTGCTTCTGCCTGGAGATTAATTGTTATTCTCAGTCTCTTAATGGGCCTCAGAAACTCCATACTGAGGGGCAAGGTGTTTTCCAATAGGGTGGGTCAACTGTCTTCCCCTCAGGCAAAGTCCCCTGTTTAGTAACCTTCACAGTGTGAAGGGATGACTCAGCACAGGAAATGGAGGTGTCTGCCTTCTGAGCTCTAATCCCAGAGCCCCCGACCATGGCTTCTGCTCACACAGCTCAAGTTCATTCTGCCCTCCTTTTGCTGGAGCACAAGGTGAATGGGTGCACATGGAATTTTATGTGTTGGCCCTTTAAGAGGGTGCCTGCATTTCCAGCCATCTCTCCCTTGCAAACAGCAACCCTGCTGCTTTTCATACCCAGATGTTATGTGGGTACCCTTCTCAGTTCTAGTGCTCTCTGTTGGGTGGCCCAGCTTGGGGATTAGACCCTAGAGTTCTCAGTGGCAAACCCCCAGAGCTGAGATATTTCTCTGGGACTTCAGTTGCCGTCTGTGGGAGCCTGGCCAGCCCTTTTATACCTCCACTCCTCCTACCAGTCTCTCTCTATGTAGTCTCCACTTTCCATCCATGGTTATCAGGGTTCTCTCCAGTGAGTCTACAGTTGATTATTGAGGACATTTTTTTCTGTATTTTAGTTGTAATTCCAGTTTGTCCCTGTGTAGCTGGATACACTCCTGTGGGAGTGTATCTGTGCAGCAACCACTTACTCCACTGCTATTTTTAATCTTGGTGCATTTTATTTTAATATATGTTTCTTGAAGAAAGTGTAGAAAGGTTTGGACCATATTCTGCCTGTTATAATAATGTAACCCTTCTAATATATGAAATAATTATTGTGTGAAATGTTTGCTGTATGGAAACCTCCAATACTCTGTAACTTCCAAAATTAATGAATACCCCACTCTCTTGATGTAAAAGCTCTGAGCCCTTAAAGTGTAAACACCCTGCTCCCAGCATAAGGCACACCATCTGGCCCACACTGATAAGGACACAAGTTGCTTACCACGGTCTATATAACTCTGAGAGGGCCTTCAGTTGAGGTCTCCTGCCTGATAAGAAGAGGACTCCACGTCGCTCTGAGAGACAAGCTCCTGATTGCTCTGCTGTGTGAGCCTGAACCAACTGTAGCCGCCTGCCTATCTCTGTTTTCGTCATCTGTCCTTCAGTGTGCATCGCTGGGTGGCCTTTGCTGGAGCCTAGGACCCACTGGGAATAGGTAATTAAACCCTGTGCATACTAATTCTGTCTTGTGTGTCATGTGTTCTGGTTTGGCTCAGCTGTCTAGACATTGAAGTACCAGGGGATAGGCTATTATTGCTGACTCTTGGTCACCTGCGTTTGTCCCACTAAGTCTAGACAGATAACCAATTAATTGGGGCATAATTGTGACACTGCCCATCTGCTTCTCTGAGTAGATGTCCTGGGCCCCTGGGTTAATGCACCAGAGATGCAGCTGCACACTGTGGCTGCCTGCCCCCAGCTGCTCTTATCACCAGGGAATGTCACTGTTCTGAAGCTCTGAGTTTTTCAAATTAGTGAGGGATCTGCCTCTGTCAGAGGAAGAAATGTCACAGGTAACAGCTGGACATTAATGGGCACTCATTCTGAATGGGAGCCAAAGGAAAATATGCCATTTGATTTTATTCCCCAGGTTGGAGAGATCATCCAAATACTGTTACAGTGTAAACCAATTGCCCAAATCAGTAGTTTTCTACCTTTCGTGTATTATCATCACCTGGGAAACAGGAGTCATACAAAGACCCAAGACCTGGCCTATGTCAGTGCCCCTGGGCCACTGTGTTCCTCACAGTAGCTTTGCCAATGGTCCCGCTGAACCCAGCTCAGAACCACTACAGTGATTCAGGACGCTCATTCATTTGTCTGATAAAGGTCACTTTCTTGAACACCAGAGTGACCCTCCCTCCAAGCTCTCCTGAGAACACTCATAGAGCCTCCACCCTCTTTACCTTTTTGCCCAAACATGCTAAACCATGTGTTCCAGATGTGAGTGGCTGAGTCCTGTTCTTGTGTCCTGTGTCTAGATCTGTACGGGCTTCACTTCCACCCTCTTCTGCCACGGCCCAGGCTCACCAATAACCAACTGCTGCCCTTATCAAAAAATCATTTTCTTTCTTTTTTGTAACTTTTGTTTCATTTATGCTCTGTACCAGTGATGTCATTATTTTTAACATTGTACCTGTGTTGTTCCCCCGCCCCCTTCACTCCCCTTGCCAGTCTACTCTCATCCCCAGAGTGAAAATGATCCTTTAAAAACATGTCTCCTCAAATCTCCAATGCCTGATCATGATAAGACCATATCCCATCAATGGTGTATTTCTGTCCTCTCTCAGCACTTTTCTGTGTGGAGTGGATGATCTGATGTGTCACCTCTCCAGGACCTAAGATTGTGTTCTGCAGCCTTCAGGGCCCTGTGGACATTGCTGGCTGATGGAGGAAGGTTTCTCCCAGGCCTCCTGAGCCAGTCTGTAGGCCATTGGCAGGAACTCAGAAGGGCTATTCCAGCCCGAGGGTTCCTGGGGGCTCCCTGCAGGCTCTTGGGTCCTCTGTCAAGACCCCATCATGTCTGACTGCTCCTGTGTTCTATCCTGTTCTGCCTCTGAGAAGGCTAAAAAGGGCTAATTCCAATTTAACCCTGATATTTGGAGGCTATTGATCTGAATCCATGCCAGCAAGCTCAGTGTACATTCTTGATAACCTATAATTAAGTCACTACCTTCTTCCCAGATACTGGTCTTGCAGAACCTGTTACTATGAACAGTGCACTGCCTTGGAGGGAGGGTTATTAATGCTGGCACCCAGACCAGACCATCATATATGGCCTGGAGACCCCCAACACCTGGGGGCCTTCTTGCAAAGCCCGCGAAAAGGACCAGAAGCATAATCCATATTTGTGGGACAAAGACCACAGGGAGATATAAAGGAAAGCCCCATGCATGTTCCTTCACTCAGATTTGGAAAGCTATTCCCTAAGTCTGCCAGTGTATTAAACAGTGTCCCTCCTCTTCTTTAAAAGTGTCGCTTGGTTTTTCTTTGGTCTTCTGTTAACACCTCCTTCCTTTGACACCTGTGGATCCCAGGGGCGCTCCCTAAATATACTCCAACACAATCATAGCACTCTCACTCTGCTTCCTCGGGATCCCCATCTGCAACCCTTGGTCACTCCCTTCAGCTCCTCCACCTCAGGGCCCAGCCTGATTGTGCCCCAGTGCCTTCTGTTCAGCCTTATTGCTTCTCCCTTGGCAATCCTGACAGCTGGCTTCCTCACTTCAAGTCTCTGGTCAAATGCCACCACATTCAGAAGGCCTTCACGGACCCTGGTATACCATAAAATCAAAGCCCCTTTCTCATCATCTCCATGCCTATCTGACTGAAATATTTCTGCCTTCTGTATTTCCCTCTACCAGTGTGTAGTAGTCTATGGGAATATTTTGTTTGTTGCTTTTCCTCCAGTGGCTTGCACATAGTGAGAGACAAATAAATATTTGTTGAGAGAATGAATAAATGAGTGACTTCGATCTGCTTTCCTGCTCCAAGCCTGCAAGTACATCCTCTTTCCAGGCCTCCTGCTGGGCTGCAGTTGGAGGGCCAGGATTTCCCAGGGGAAAGAGCACATTGCATTCCAGAGTCTGCTCCTCACTGGCTGTTGGGGAGAGAGGAAAGCATGGCAGGATTCTTGAAAGAATGGCTAGGGAAGCCTGTTTTCCCAGGTGGGGGAGGGGAAATCTTCAGGCTTGTTTATTTTCTTTTTCCTTCTCTTTATTTCCTCCTCCTTCTCCTTCTGTGTAGTTTAGCTATCATATTTCAAAGCATTGGACACTGGTCTCTGAGGCTGCAGCCCTTTTGCCTTTAACCCCATCACTGCCAGTTATGTGTGAATTACAAGGGGAGAGACCAAGCTGTCACCATAGCCATCTGAGGCCTTTTGCTGGGCCGGAGTGGGCAGACGTCATCATTTCTGAGCACCAATTAATTGCTGATGAGGTTTCCCAACTCACTCAGTCACTAACTTCATACGTACACACTTCTCTTATGTATTAACATCTTCCTTTATTGTGAAGAAAAGCCCTTGTGACCCAGTATGTCTGCTGAGAGAAATGAAAACTAGTGAGTCCTAAATGCACACTTGGCCTCCCCTATATACACTGTCCCCCAACAGGACGTTTCTTCTCCACATTGGGCAGGTTAGCGTGAGGGGAAGGCTGTCTACTCACCATCTGATTCCAGGAGATCTTGTTTGTGCCCAGGGAAATGAGCAGGGACTGATCCAATTAACTGATAAGAACCTGGTAGCTCAGATGCAAGCGCTGCGTTTCCACAGAGCTTGCTGTACACATAGCTGTCCAGGGAAAGAGGAAGTCCTGCGTGACCCAGAGAGGAGGGGGCACCACACACAGTGAAGGACATTCAACTGTTACATGCCCTTGGGCCCACACAGGAGGGATGTCTGTGAAGCTTTTCCCATTAGGGTGTGAGAAGCAGACCCACCTTCCTGTGTCTGCAGACCCTGCCTTGGAGGCGGTCGGCCACAGTCCGCTTTTCGCTCCACGTGGAATGTAGTGGGGAGGTCAGGGCTCGTTAGCTGAGGACTTACTTGGAAATCCTGGCTTTACATTCATAGTCTGTGTGGCCCTGAGCAAGGTACTTAACCGTGGTTTTGTTCACTGTAATTTAAGATGAATAAGAAGCCTGCCCTTGACTGAGGATTAGATGAAACACTGAATGCCAAGTGTCATACCGATTGTCAGGTCTGCGCACCCAGCCTTTGTTTGAACTAGAAAGGGCATTGTTCTGGGTGACCCAGCCCTCAGACTGGGGTGGAGAGTGGGCAGCTCTCAGCCCGCAGCCCTCAGCTCTCAACTCTCAGCCTGAAGCCTGAAGCCTGAAGCCCTGCCTGCCTGGGCCAGTGCCTGTGTGGCCACCTCCCCTTCACTCCTCACCAGAGTTGGGCACCTGTAGACTTGAAGTTTGTTCATACCACCAGGCTCAGTGTCATGACTAAGCATCATAAGCATTACCTCTGGAGGGGAGAAGGGTGCGATGTTCAGTATTCGGAGAGAGACGAGGGAGAACCAGGACAATTTAAGACTCAGCCCTAGAACATACCTTCAGGTGCTGCAGAGCCAGAGTGGAGGGAAAAGCAAGCATATACATGAGCAAAAAACTCTCGGAGCTCTGAAGTGGAAACTTAGCCCTCAAAGCCGGGAATTTCACCTGCTTGGGAAACTGGGATTGTTGACCTCTGGGATGCTGACATTTCTGGTAACTAAGCCAAGTGTTGAAGATGTGGCTCCGTGAAGGATGCCTTCAGCAAGCAGCACAGGCAGTGGGCAGGTTGCTATGGAAACCTGGATCCGAAGTGCCTCCCCGCCTGGGAAAAGCTGTCAATTAGGTCCAGAACTGGGGACATGAGCCACTCTCCTGCAGCACCTACATGGCACACGTTGGAAATACATCCAAGGAAGAAATGCCGCGGTTCAGGTCAGCTGCTTATTCTAAAAGAATTCCCGTGTGTAGCTTCGACGGGGAAGATTTTTCCTCTCCTTCGACATTAAAGGGGAAAGTGAGGCCCTCAGTGCTGAGCAGACACCTTAGCACCACGTGCAGTGAGGCTCACCTAGGCTGTAAGAGGTCCTCGGGGCCCAGCCCTATTCACAGCCGGGGGCGAAGGGGTGGAGGGGGGGCCCTACTGGCCCTCACATTACCCTTTCAGGCTGGGAATTCAGAACTTCTGGGGTTGTGAGCCACACGCTGACTGGCAGGCACTTTCCTTTTAATGGTGTAGGTCAGAGGAGACCCTCCATTGGACGGACTTCACTCTCCTCCAATGTCGGAGGCGAGGAGGAAGGAGCTAGAGTCCTTGCTTAGACTGACTGCCATCTGAGGCCACGGTGGCTCTGATGAGAACGCAAATCAGACATCAGTGCAGAGCTGGCCCCAAGCCTGACCATTGCTACTTGTTTTCAATGGAAGTTGTGTCTGTGCTTGTGTCTTTCTACCCAAACATACCACTTGTGAGCTGCCATGTGCAGGTAAACACGTATATCTCACCAGGGGGGGTGATTAATAATAAGATACGACACTGTCCCCCGTCCCCCCCTCCCACCCCCCGCTGGTGCACTTCCTCTCAAGGCAGCCAGATGACGCTGGAAGTCCGCTTCTCGCTGTGAGAATGAGAGCGGTGCCTCCTTGACTTCTGAGGCAGGCCTCCTCCCTCCTCTCCTGTTAAATGTCCCCAGGAGGCCAGCAGAAAGGAGAACAGTGCAGACCGCGCTCCAGCTAAGCATGGCATAAGATGTGGCGCGCTGACTGTGAGGGGCCTGCAGCCACACGGGCAGCAGCGCACTGTGCTCAGGGTCTGCTTGCTTCGGCATGACCTTGCCCCTGCTGGCACTGCTATGGAAAGACAGCTATTGCTTGGCCTCCCTGATGGGGCCGTAATTACACGTATCCCCTGAGTGCGTTTATTATGGTCTCCAGATAGAGATGATCTTATGAAACCTTTTCTGGTATGGTAATTAGTGCAATAAACACAGGAAGCAGCAAGCGCAAGTCCGGCACCTATCCCACAGCGCTCCCGCTCCTCTCTAATATCAAGCCCTGCAGAGAGGCGGTTGGCGGAGGGATCCCCCACATCAATGTATTGAGGCAGGAAGTGTGGCAAGGTTAGGAGGTGAGGCTGGCCGTGGGCTGGCGCACCTTGACTGTGGGGTCGGGAAGCCACTCACCTGGTGGCTGCCAGCCTAACTCCCTGTATTACCAGAGAGCAGCTCTGAGATACTCTGAGTGCAAAGCCTGCCACTGCCTTTAGGAGATGAGCAGGTCCCTGCCCTGGACAGGAGGGGAGGTGTCCCCAACAGGCACAGGGGTGCTGTGCTTCCCAGCCCCAAGCGAGGATGTGGAGTACCAGCCCATGTGTCCTGCCTCTACACTGGGATGTGGAGTACCAGCCCATGTGTCCTGCCTCTACACTGCGGCGCAGGCAGCGTCCGCACCCCTCTGTCCACGGCCAAGGCTGCCCAGGCAGCGCCCCCGCCAGCGCCCCCTCCACATGTCCTTGCAGGGAAAGAGCGCATGTTGCTCTGGTGGGTCTTGCATTTGGCGGTTATGGGCTGTGAAGTTGTGACCTCGTGATAGTAGCTTAGATTCTCTTAAAGCTTGTGATTTATTCCTTGATCTGGTAGCACTAAATTGGAAACTTGAAACAAAGGGTGCCCCTTCCCTGTAAGCTTGCTAATGACAGGGATCGCATAGAGGTGCTCTGAACTGTGCCACCTCTACTGAGTCTCTCCGTCAGCAGAAGGTGAATTACAACATGACCAGCATCATCTTGGTGGTGATCATGCACGACGCCTCCGGGGGCCCTGGGCCATGCCTGAGGCTGCTAGCTCTACAAGGAGACGAGCTGGCTCCAGACTTGCTGCTGGAGTCCACGTCACCGTGAAACGACAGTTTGCAATCTTACCCATCGCTTTCCCATTTGTTGCCTACAGGTAAACTTGAACACATTTGTTTCCCTTGTGTCCGTGTTATTTGGGGAATTGGATGCTTTAAAGCACTTAGTATCTTTAACTCAATCCTCATCAGGGTCCACCAGCATCAGCGCACTTTCATTCTCCGTTTCAAGTTTATGTGACCCTATTGGTTGGTAGTAACTCAGTGATATTTTTCTTTCCTCCGGCCCACTCTCCTCTTTGCCTTTTCTAGAATTGAGGGATCGTATACCTTTTACCAAATCAGAATTCGGCCTCCTCTAACCAACAACGTTCATAAACCTGCTTTTATGCCTGCACTTGCTGGGGGGGATGAAGGCAGGGCCTTCTGCGTTGGCAACAAGGCCTCTTGGTCAGAGACCGGAAAGGCCCCTCTTACACGACCAGACTGAGGCTTTGCCCTCAGTCCTCTCCACGTGCCCCGTGCCCTCTCCATGGAGGTGAAGGGAGTTTGGGGGCTACAGTACATTGGGTTCACAGCCCAGGAGGGGCCTGGTGTGGCTGCCGCGTGCGGGAAAGCCATCCTCCCCGGAATGGAATGCTCTCCCGTCGTTCCCAGGTGAACCGTGTCCCTTGTTGTCAGGGAGCCTGTGCCACCTGCTTGGTGGAGCCAGTCCCTCTGTGGGAACCTCGCTGACCACAGGCCCCAAGAGAAGCACACTCACTAGCTTCACCGCAGCCAGACAGGCAGGCGCTTTCTCCCGCACAGCCTTGACCCTGCCTGCACCCGCCAGGAGGGGGCGCGAGCGTCCAGCCAGGCACTGTCAGTGCCACCAGCCCTGGATGCGAGTGAGCAGCAGTGGGAGGGGGACAGCTGGGGAGGCAGTGCCTGCTGAGGGTCGCACTGCAGTGGGTTCCATGTGGGACACCCCGCAGCCTGCACATGCCCTCAGAAGCGAGACTCAGGCCAGCGGCCTGGGGCTGTGCAGATGGCCACCAAGAGCCGAATGGTCATCACACAAACACGGCCTTGCAGCAGGTTAGGACAGTGAGTCAGGACCTGATTTCATACAAGGGCCAGTGCCAGTCAGTGGGCTGCTGAGTCCTGGCCACGGGAGGGGAAGGGTGTCATTGTGCATGTGAGCCCACCCCCTCTGCTCCACACAGTTCCCTGGGCCCTGGGCCAGCAGTGACTCAGATATGCCCTCTTCATGGGACTGCTCCTGGCGGGGCTGTTCTGCCTCCTGCCTGATCTCCAGAGACTGGGAGCCTCTGGATCAGCGCCTGCCGTCTCTCCAGTGACACTGACCTTTGCCAAGCCTCCTGGGTGAAGTGGCATCTGCATCTGACCAACTGCCCTGTCCTTCCAGCCGAGGTTTGTGTAAACTGCAGCTCCACGTGGTCAGCAGGACACTCAGCAAATTCACCACGTCAGCCCGACTCCTCCCGCCTGCTCCTTCGACTCTCCGCAGCTGGGGCCAGTCTGGTCTCCTCAGGAATAAACGTGAGCCCTCGGGGGTTCAGCGCATGGGACCCATGTGGTCAGGACACGTGGTTGCTCTCCCCTTGGCAGCACCAGGGCCTCCCCTGCTCCACCTTGGGCGAGCCGGCAACATCTGGTCAGCATCTTGATGACACCAGTGACGGTCTACTGGCATGGTGCCTGCCCATGACCAATTGTCAGAGTAGTAGCCACAGCGATTCATGGGTAGCTAAGCCAGATCGTGACACTTAAAAACCCTGCAAGGATTTTGTTTTATTCACAGTGAAAGCCAGTGTCCTTATGAGGGCAGGTGCCCAGGGTCCAGCTGCAGTGCCTCTCTCCTCTCATCCCCGAGGCCTGTCCAGTGGCTCCACACCAGCCCTTTGGCCTCCCAGTACCCACTTCCACATAGGCCTGGCTGTTCCTCCTGCATTGTGCCTTCCTTTCCTTCTAGTCTTCACTTCAGCGTCCTCCATAGCCCGGCTTCAATGACCCTATCATAAACGCAGCCTGGGTCCACTCTCCCAGCATCCTCCTTGGGCAGGAATTCCTGGCCCTTAATAAACTTGCTTCACTTTAGTTTTTTTAACCATAGAAATGATCACCTATTAACATATGAATTTTTCCACTTACTACTAGAGGCCCGGTGCATGGATTTGTGCACCAGTGGGGTCCCTCAGCCTGGCCTGTGCCCTCTCGCAATCTGGGAATTCTCAGGGGATGTTGGATAACCAGTTTTGGCCTGATCCCTGCAGGCCTGATCCAGAAAGGAAGGAGCCCAATCCTGTGCATTGAGCATCTGTCCCCTGGTGGTCAGTGCGTGTCATAGCACCAGTCGTTCAGTTGCTTAGGCTTTTATATATACTAGTATATAGATGTTTGTTGTTATCTTCCCTCCATCCTCCCTTCTCCCTCCTAGAATGTAATGTCCACAGGGTAGGGTTTTTTAATTTTTTTGTTTACTGTTGTATCACAAGCCCATTGCAAAGGGTCTGGTAAACAGGAAACTCAATAAGTTTGTTGAATTAATAAATCCAGAAACTCCATACTTTCTAAATGAGTACATCACTTTTAAGTACTGGAAGATCTGGAGTTTTAATTTGAAAGAGAATGGTCAATGGATTCTTAAACTACTTGTTGCTTTTATTCAGTCCTGGAATGTACAGAATTTAGATGTAATAAAAAATGTAATCATTTTTCCCCTTCTGAGAGAAAAACCACCACTGAAATATTTGGCGAGAATCAGACTGTCCACAATCAGGCGGCTTGCATTACACTCTGGTCTGAGTTTCTGGTGCATTATTCTGTACACCACACAGAAGCCATGTCATCCCTGACTGCCAGGCCAGAGTGTGGAAGACAACTGGCCACATCGCTATGACCTGCAGGTGGAGTGAGCCCCCAAGCCACAGCAACTGTCTTTGTTGCGTTGTCAGTGATGAGAACTGCTCTGATCACAGCTGTTCACCTTGAAAACCTGTGTGTGTGCATCTTCCTCCTTGGAGACAGAGCGATGTATCTCACCCATCTCTCCATGTGGAGACTGGAAAGCATGCTCTCGGGGCTTGAAGTGATCAAGTCTACATTTTCTTCAATAAAAAATCAAGATCAGAAAATAATATTGACCCCAACTTTTTAAGACTATAAAAAAATGATTGCTATTTAAGTGCAAATTCTTGCATAATCCAGCACACCACTCACAGGTCTTTCCCCTGTGTGTGGTGAGTTCCGACATAAACAACGCTTTCTAGTACATTGAGATTTTGATGCTATTAGGAATGCCTTTAATTGTTTTTTAACTCTTTGGTAAAAGGAGTATGATTGATTCTGGTAGCTTTCCTCTAAAGCAGAATCTTCTCTACTTTATACCCTTTTGGAGCAAAGAAAGATGGAAAAGAACATTGCTGATGGCTTGCAATATAAATGAAACGGGAGATAGAAAAGGAATAGGCCTCCTGAACTCACGCTGCGCTTTCCTGTGAAGATGTTTCTGTGATTCTTGGCAATTCTCCTGAGGGTGGATGATAAAGATTGTAATAGTCAATTAATAAAGATGACAAGAAAACACTCATCTCTTTATATTGAATGACAGGAAAACACAATTTAGGGGATTTGTTACTTGTGATTGAACAGAATCACATTTTAGTCTTCCATATTTGTCTCTGCCTGATTATTTCACAGACAGTTTTTTGTTTAGATTCCTGGATCATGAATATTCGGAGTTCTTAGGTTTTCTTATCAGCAAAAAAAGCAATTTTTAACATGGGGCCTGAACAAACAAAGTACTTTAGTCTCTTTACAATTTCCCCACTAGAGAAGTTGGTTCTCTGCTTAAAAGGGAAAATATTCCATATGTTTCTTGATGGCAGGAAGGGGTTTTATTATTTTATTTCCTTATTATTTTTTTTTTTTTAGAGAGAGGAAGACTTTTATTTTTCAATTCCATAGTACTAATTTTGAGACACCTTTTCAATTCATATTGTATCTCTTAAAATACTCATTTACTCAAACAACTATTTCTCTAAACTAACACAAATATTGGTCAAGCATTTGTTAATTATAAGTACTACACATATATAACAAGAACCAATTTATCCTTTTTAATTCAGTGATTTCATCTAATAGTAAAGAGGCAGATCTATATGGGGTTTATTTACTATAGAAATTGTACCAAAAGATTATTCACTGTGAACACCTTTGTCATTAATTCTGTGTTAATCATGAATCTTATCAATAAACTAGAGGCTTGGTGCATGGCAATTGTGCACTGAGGGAGGGGTCCCTCAGCCTGGCCTGTGCCCTCTTGCAGTCCAGAAGTCCTGGGGGACGTCCACCTGCTGGCTTAGGCTCATTCTCGATTGCCGCCAACGTGACAAGCAGCCTCGGGGAGTGAGTGAGCAGGAGTGGGCCTAAGCTGGCAGGTAGACATCCCCTGAGGGGCCCTTAGTGCTGCTGCAGAAGCAGGAGAGGCTTCTATCACCACTGCTTCACTTGCCATCCATGAACCCGGCTTCTGGCTGAGCAGCGCTCCCCTTGTGGGAGTGCACTGACCACCAGGGGGCAGTTCCTGCGTAGAGCGTCTACCCCCTGGTAGTCAGTGCACATTATAGCCACTGGTCGTTCCCCTGTTTGGTCAATTTGCATATTATCTTTTTATTATGTAGGACTAGTGGCCTGGTGCACAAAATTTATGCACAGGGTGGGGAGTTTCCTTCAGCCCAGCCGGCACCCTCTCCAATCGGGGACCCCTTGGGGGATGTCTGACCACAATCTGGGACCGCTGGCTCCTAACTGCTCACCTGCCTGCCTGCCTGATTGCCCGTAACCCCTCTGCCTGCCTGCCTGATCACCCCTAACCTCTTTGCTTGCATGCCTGATTGCCCCTAACTGCCTCTGCCTGCCTGCCTGATCACCCCTAACTGCCCTCCCCTGCTGGCCTGATCTCGCACCCAACTGTCCTCCCCTGCTGGACTGGTTACCCCCAATGGCCCTCTTGTGCCAGCCTGATCTTGCTCCTAACTGCTCTCCCCTGCTGGCCTGATGGCCCCTAACTGCCTCTGCCTGCCTGATCACCCCCAACTGCCCTCCCCTGTCAGCCTGATGTCACCCCTCAACTGCCCTTCCCTGCCAGCCTGATCGCCCCTAACTGCCTCTGTTTGGCCCCCACCACCATGGCTTTGTCCAGAAGGAAGTTGGACACTGGAAGATGTCTGGTTGACCCGGTCTAATTAGCATATTACACTTTTAGTAATATAGATAGATTATTTAGGATAGGATTGCTTAAATGGGGGGGTTTTTTTTAGCAGGAAGAGATGCTCTTGGCAGACAAAAGCACATAATTCCTATATATATCTGGACTGATAGCCAGCCATATGCACTATACTGCCAAACCAGTCATTAAAAAATTGAACTGCTTTCTTACACCTTATGCCAAACAACTGTTGCCCTTAAAACCCCTCCTCAGCTCCCACCTTAGGTTCTGCCTTCGCACTTCACCCAGATTAGGTTCTGATTGGTCGGTTTCTATGCCAGTCAGCATCATAAGCTCCACCTCCTAGGCATCCATTGGCTCCTCACACTTCACCCAGATTTGGTTCTGATTGGTCGGTTTCTATGCCAGTCAGCATCTCTGGGCCTATCAACGGGCCTGATCAGAGAAGCAGGGCTGATCAGCAGCCCTGGTGGAGGCCTGAGAGAAAGAGAGGTGCAGCTGCTGGCCAGGCCTGGAGTGAAAGAGAGAGGCAAGTGCTGATCAACAACTGCCACAGAGGCTACAGATCAGACCCTGCTTCTCTCTCCCCAGGCCTCTCTCCAGGCCTGATCTGCAGCCCCCTCAGCAGTCAGAGCTGGGTCAGAGTTCCTGCAGCTATGGCAGTCAGTGCTGGGTTCCATGGCAACCCAGCACTGAGTTCCAATTGGTTGAGCCTTTGGTCATTTTGGATGTTATGGACCCTGGGTTTTTATATATTAGAATTACTTGTAACTTTTTTCCTTACATGAAATACAGCTTTAAAAGTGAAAGTGGGAACATCTGTAATAGTGTTAATAGTATTAACAATTAAAAAATTGGTATGACAGCTAAAACAAATAAATACATATAAAAAAGCCTCTTTTGCTTTGGTCAAGATGGTGGCATAGGTAACGATAGTACTCATCTTCTCCCACAACCCCATCAAAATTACAACTAAGCTATAAATAGCCATCATTGAGAACTGCCTGAAATCTATCTGAACAAAAGTCCTATAACTTCAGGATATAAAGAAGAAGCCACATCAAGACTGGGAGGAAGGGCAGGGACTTGGAACAGGATGGTCCCACACCCACATGTGGCAGTTGAAAATCAGAAGAAATTTCTCAGTTGGCAAGGACCCCCTGAGGAGCAAAGGGTCCCTGCCCCACTCCAGGTCCAGGGTTCCAGTGCCAGAAAGAGAAGTCCCCATGTCTTCTGGCTGTGAGACTCAGTGGGGATTTTAGCTGAATGCGATTGGGCAGCTGCTATAGACCCAGGCCTTCCTGGGCATGAACTTACTCAGACTCACTCATTGAGCTTCAGCGCTGGGGCAGAAATTCAAAAGGCACCAGGGACATAAAGGCATCAGGGCAAGAGTTGGAAGGGCAGCTTTCTCCCAAATATAAATACTGGTACAGGTCACTGTTTCTTTGCAGAGCCCTCCCCTATCCATCAACCTGGCTGATACAGTTAACCTTGCCCTGGTGATTCCCTGAAACCCTGCCCCACCCAACTTTTGGGCCAATTAAGGCCTTTTCCAGTGGCTTTTCCATACAAATGGACTGTCTTTTCTCATGCTGCAGATTTTCCTAAATGCTCAAATGGTCACAAACCCAACAAAGAACATCTGGCCTTGGCATTAACTGTACATCTTGCTAAGTGGTCCCAGGCCTGGCACTAGCAGCAGTTGGGCTTGCCAGAGAACCTCCAACTCCAACAAATTAGCAACCATCTACAGATTGCTTTGTGGTGGCCCCAGGCAGGGCACAGGCAGTGGCTGAACTTGACCTGCACCTCCCAAGAGGCTCCAGAGTTAGAGTAGGCAATGGAAAGATTAAGACAAACTCAGAGCACAACCCAAACAACTCAATGAGTGACAGACTCGGGTGATAGACTTGTCTGGCACCACAGCCCCACTGACAAGAGTCCTACTCCATGGGATGGGCTCCTATATAGCAGGGCAGATCCTCCGCTGTGGTTGTGATCAGTCCATGCAACTGATGGGTCTGGGGATAAATCCTTCTCATTGATACACTAACAGCAAGAAGGTGTAAACAGACCACACAGTGGTCTCAGCCAGAGTGCCCAGTTTGAGTGACCTGAGAGGCTAAGCCACTGGGTCCTACAGGACACCTACTACACAAGGCCACTCTATCAAGACCAGGAGACATAGCAGCTCTCCCTTATACATTGAAACAAGCACAGGGAGGCAGCCAAATTGAGGAGACAAAGAAACATGTCACAAATGAAACAACAGAATAAAATTCCAGAAAAAGAAATAAAATGGAGACAAAGCAATTTACCAGAGTTCAAAACACTCATTATAAGGATGGCCAATGAACTTAAAGGAAGAGTAGATGAAATTAGTGAGAACTTCAACAAAGAGATAGGAAACATAAAAATGGAGATAGAAAATATAAAGAGGAACCAGTCAAAAATAAAGAGCAAATTATAGGGAATCAAGAGTAGAGCAGATGAAGCAGAATGTAAGGAAGCAGAAAACACTAACTTAAGCAGCAAAAAGAAAAAAAATCCAAAAGAAATGTGGGTAGTGTAAGAAACCCCTGGGACAGCTTCAAGGGTACCAATGTTCTTATCATGGAAGTGCCAGAGAAGAGGGAAAGCAAGTAATGGAAAACCCGTTAAAAAAAATAAGGACAGAAAGTTTTCCTAACCTGATGAAGGAAAGAGACATACACGTTCAGGAAGCACACAGCATCCCAAACAAGATGAACCCAAAGAGGCCCACATCAAGATCTATCATAATTAAAATGCCAAAGTTTAAAGACAAAGAGAATCTTAAAAGCAGTTAGTTACCTACAAGGGAGCTCCCATAAGACAGTCAGCTGATTTCTCAATAGAAACTGAATATTTCATGCCAATTCCTCCTGGCCTGCAAAGTAATGAATAGCAAGGACCTATAAGCAAAACTATACTACCCAAGAAAGCTATCATTTAGAATAGAAAGATACATAAACAACTTCCCAGACAAGCAAAAGCTAAAGAAGTTCATTACCATCAAACTAGTATTACCTGAAATGCTAAAGGGTCATCTTTAAAAAAAAAAAAAAGAATAATAAAATGGCAATAAATACATATCTATCAACAATTACTTTTAGTGCAAATAGATTAAATGTTCCACAAGACATAGGATGGCTAAAAGAATAAAACAAGGCCCTTACATATACTCTCTACAACAGACTTACTTCAGATCAAAAGACACACACAGACTGAAAGTAAAGGGATGGAAAAAGATATTTCATAAAAATGGAAACAAATAAAAGCTAACTAAGCAATACTTATACCAATCAAAGTAGACTTTAAAACAAAGACTATATAGCAAGAGACAAAGAAGGACCCAGCAATTCCATTTTGGGGTATTTATTCCAAGAAACCCAAAACACTAAATAAAAAATAAATATACATTCATGCTTTCATTGCAGCATTATTACAATAGCTAAGTATTGAAACAGCCTAAGTGCCCAGCAATAGATGAATGGATAAAGAAGGGTGCATATATATAATGGAATGTGACACAGCCCTAAAAAAGAATGAAATCTTGGCATGTGCCACAACATGGATAAACCTAGAGCGTGTTTTTTGAGTGAAACAAGTCAGATAGAGAAGGACAAACATTGTATGATTTCACTTATATGTGGAATCTAAACACAAAATGAATGAATAAACAGAACAGAAACAGACTCACAGATACAGAGAACATTTTGACAGTTACCAAATGGGAGGGGGGTTAGGGGATGAGTGGAAAAGGTGAAGTGATTTAGAAGTACAAATGGGTAGTTACAAAATAGTCATGGGGAGGTAAGTACAGCATAGAGAATATAGTCAATGAGATTGTAATAACTGTGTATGGTGTCTAAGATGGGTATTATATCTATCAGGGGCATAACTGTAAGTTATATAAATATCTAATCCCTGGATTGTACACCTGAAACTAATATAATATTGTGTGTCAACTGTAATTGAAAAATAAAAACAAAAATATTAAAGAAAAGAAAATGTCAAAAGGAACAAATTCAATGTCCAATTGGTTAATGGCAGCTTCTATAAAACAACAATTAAAAAATGCCTCTTTTCTTTTGGTCTCTTAGATGACTTACATGACTAAATTAATGTTGGGACACAAAGCATTGTTATTATTGTGTGTGTTTATTTTTCAGGGAATACATTGCACCTTTGAAAATACACTGCACACATTGACTTGAAGCCACTATGAGCTGAAGCTTTCTCCAGACAGCCAGCTGCGTGCTCTTCCTGTCCTGGGGCTGCAGGGGAGAGAACTGGTTGGCTGCTCTGGGTCCTGGGGCTGCAGGGGAGAGAGCTGGCTGGCTGCTCTGGGGGCTGGGGATGCAGGGGAGAGAGCTGGCTGGCTGCTCTGGGGGCTGGGGATGCAGGGGAGAGAGCTGGCTGGCTGCCCTGGGGGCTGGGGATGCAGGGGAGATAGCTGGTCTGGCTGCCCTGGGGGATGGGGATGCAGGGGAGAGAGCTGGCTGGCTACACTGGGGGCTTGGCTGCAGGGGAGAGAGCTGCTGGCTGCACTGGGGGCTTGGCTGCAGGGGAGAGAGCTGGCTGGCTGCACTGGGTCCTTTCAGTCTGTTAATGAGGATGTGGCCTTGCAATTGTAAGCTTTGCTTAATTTTACTCAGGAACTGGGAGTGTGTCATATTTATAATACTTCCCTCAAAAGGGGGTGTTTCTCAGTGTCTATTTGTTCAGTGTAGTAATGTAAGTCCTTCCCTCTTCAAAGGTAAGTGGCAACATCAGGGACTGGCTTCCTTGTACTTCTGGCTGGGCCTTACCTGACTTGCAAGTGTCAGTGAAAATGGAGGACTCAAGAGACAGCTGTGCCCACTTCTGTCCGGGGCACGGCCATGCTTCATTTAGGTCTGTTTCCTTTGTCAAAAAAATTAGGAATCCATATAGGTGTATGGCTATATGTCTGTCTGTTATCTACCCACAAATTAAAAAACTATTTTCAGAGTTGGAATAACACACTAAAGGAGTTAATAAAGGACTGATTCAATCAATCCAAATTTCAGATATTTATCATTGTATTTTCTGGTCATGTTTTATTTTTTTAGATGCTTGTGCTAAATCACTGTAGGTACAAATTACTTGTCTCAGCACATAGAGTTATGTTCCTACTTAAGTCCCCTCTTTTATTTATATTCACAGCCTCAGGGAGAGTGGTATTACAAACTCCTCCATGGCTTTGTTAGGGTAACTTGATTTATAATGACACACACACACATACACATAGTGTGCAATTTGATAAGTTGCAAAGATGTATATACACAGGTAACCACTTCACAGTCAGGATGAAGAACATGCCCATTTCCCTGGTCACCTTGTGCCTTTTTGTGATTCTACCTCCAGTTCTCGAGCTCCCCATCCCCAGACACTACTGATCTCATTCCTGTTATTGTAAAAGAGTTTGCATTTTCTGGTATATAATATGAATGGAATCATGTAGAATGCAATTTTTTAAAAAATCTGGCTTCTTTCACTTACCATAGTTCTTATGAGATTCTTCATGTTCTGTGTATTTGTAGCCACATACCATTTTTATTTTGTAGAAGTATTTCATCATATGGATTTACAACAGTTTCTTTATTCAGTTGATGGATGGTTGTTTCCAACTTGTTGGCTACTACAAACAAAATTATTATTCACATTAGTGTATGGTCTGTAGGGGCATGTACTTTAATTCCCTTGAGTAATGCTGAGGGGTGGAGTAGCTGCACCATGGGGCAGATGCATCATGTGGCAGATGTTATAGATGCACACTGTGGCAGATGCACCCTGTGGCAGATGTGGCAGATGCACCCTGTGGCAGACGTGGCAGATGTGATAGATACACTCTGTGGCAGATGCACCCTGTTTCAGATGTGTTTAGATACACCCTGTGGCAGATGTGGCAGATGCACCCTCTGGCAGATGTGGCAGATGTACCCTGTGGCTGATGTTGCAGATGGACCATGTGGCTGATATGGCCGATGCACCCTGTGGCAGATATGATAGATGCACCCTGTGGCTGATGTGGCAGATGCACCCTGTTGTATACATGGAAGATGCACCATGTGGCAGATGCACCATGTGGTAGATGCATGCTAACCCTTTTATGAGGCTCAATCAGCTTTACAAAGTGTTGGACCATTTTCTATTCCCACTGGCAGTTAGCTGGAGTTCCACTTACTCCATATCCTTGACATTGTTCGGGATGGTCAGCCTTTAAATTTTGAGCTTCTAATAGGCGCGTGGTGGGATCCTATTGTGGTTTTCATTTATGACTCCCTAGTGCCGTGGTTGGCAAACTGCGGCTCATGCGCCACGTGAGGCTCTTTGGCCCCTTGAGTGTGGCTCTTCAACAAAATACCATTGCTTGGGTGAGTCTATTTTGAAGAAGTGGCATTAGAAGAAGTTTAAGTTTAAAAAATTTGACACTCAAAAGAAATTTCAATCGTTGTACTGTTGATATTTGGCTCTGTTGACTAATGAGTTTGCCGACCACTACCCTAGTGAGTATTGATGTTGAGCTAAAGACTCTGGCCCAATGTGTATGTGCCTATCTACTATCTTTTGTTGTAAAAGAGCCACTCAAATATTTGGCCCATTTTGAATTTTTTATTGTTTTCTGTTATTGTTTAGAGTTCTGCATATGTTCTTGATGTAGTTTCTGATTTTTTCTATTGTTCCCTTTTACCTATTTCATTGATTTTAATCTAATTTTTACTCTTTTGCTTACTTTGTCTTTAGATTCTTTTCTAGTTTGTTAAGATAGAACATGTGGTCATTGGATTGCAATCTTATTTTTTTAACTCTCAGTGTTTAATGATATGAACTTCCCCTTTAACACTGTCTTAGATGCATTTCACAACTTCTGATATGCTCTGTTTTCTTTATCATTTAGTTCAAAATACAAATTTTTAATTTTTATTTCCTCTTTGGCCAGTGAGTTATTATTATTTTGAGGGGAGATGAGCCATGAATATTTAGAAGCGCAGCACAGAAAGACTTGATGTAAATGAGGAGGTGAACACCCTGTGGGCTGGCCTCTGAGCAGGTAACAGAGAGTGAGGGGAAGACTGGGCAGAAAGGAGGGCTCTGGGCCTGGGGACGCGTGGGAGAGCAGTATTTCCAGAGGAGGGTTTTTACACACGTGAGAAAATACAGAACCCATCTGAGTCCACATCTATTGTGATACTGGTTACTTGGTAATTGAAATAAACAGCCTTGAAAACGTGTAAAACCGGAGCCACAGCCCCGGGAAGGCTCCGTTTCTGCAGGGCCTGAGAAGAACAGGCAGCGCTGGTTGGTTTGGAGGTAAAGATGCAGAAATAGAGGAAATAAATAATCCTAAACACACTAAAGAGGACTGATGAATTGCAAGACACTGTGACCTTCCGCATTTATGATTCTATCCCCTAAGGTTGTATTCTCTGTACTAAGCGAGAAGGATGCTCTTGAGCTGGGAAACCCCAAAGACTCTCCAAAAACTTTAACCACCCTGCACAGAAGGAGGCCAAGTGCTGAAGTAGAAAAATGGAATATATTTTAAAATGAAAGAAAATGGAAAGCAGCATTCATACAAAACAACTCTAAACAGAAAAGAGAAAACAATGCTCACTCTATTCAGCTTGAAAACATTTCCTTAAAGTGAAATAAAAGAGCAAAACAGTAATGCAACACTCTCCAACAGGAATTAAACATTGTTAAATAAGCATCTGCAGGCATTAAAAACACCTCGATTCAATATTTAACACTTTGATTCAAAATTAAAAATGAATAAGAAAAATGAACCGAAAACATTTAAAATGACAAAAGGATGAAATTCTTCAGAAAAGAATCTGAAGATAAAGGACACATAATCTAAGAAATGAAGATTAAATTAAAAGCGCCAAAGGATAATGAACTGATATAATACAACAGGGAAAAAAGTTAATACAATTAAGAAAGAGGTTAGAAGAATCAGAAAGATAAATTCAAAAGATAAGCAAAGAAGATCTAAAATATCTCTTATGTACTGGAATCTCTGAAGAAGAAAAACAAAATATGGATTGAAACTAATATTTAAAGTATAATCCAAAAATGTGTAAATATAAAATATCTGTATCTACACATAAACATTTTACACTGTCTGCTTGGAAAATTGACCAGCAATGATCAGCTCTGGGACTTCACCTGGTGCCACGTTTAGATGTTAAAGATAAGAAACATCATGGGTCCTGGAGGCAGGGGAACCCACAGTGGCCCTGGACAGAGAAGCAGGTGGCATCAAACTTCTTCCCAGCAGCCGGCCAGCAGGAGCAAAGGGGACGCAGGAAGGACAGCGCTAGCAAGGGTGTTTTATGCCCAGGCATGCTGTTCTCCATGAGCCACAGCTATAAAAGCTATTTTAAATATTGAAACACGCAGGGAACCTTGTGATCAGAGACCTTTCTGAAGGACCTGGGAGAGATGAGCCTCACCTCTGCCAGGAGCCACTGAAGAGCTTTGACCAAAGGCTGGTGGTGAGCTCTGGAAGCCTGGCTGCCCAGGACTGCAGTGGGGCTCAACCCAGCCAGGCAGATCAAAATCAGCCAGGCTGAGATGTTTTCTGGGAGCGCCGCCTGTGTTGAACTGCTAAGTCTTATTTTAAAATATGTTTTAGAGAGAGAAAGGGAGAGAGATCATTGATGTGTGAGAGATGGAGCCCACAACCTGGGCCTGTGCCCTGACTGGGAATGGAATCTGTGACCTCCTGGTACATGGGATGATGCTCAACCACTGAGCCACACTGGCCAGGACAAGTTGCTCAATCTTAAAAAACAAATGGAAAATAAGTTCTCCATGGCTTCCTTCCACAGTGTGGCTGCATACGCTCGCAGATCAGTGGGTGGCAGAGAGGAAGGCAGGAGCAGCGAGGCTGCAGCCCCATGATAATGCATGGAGTCCAGGAATCCCAGTCGCACAGACAGGAGCGGAAACGCTCAGAGGAAACCCCCAGAGGAAACCCCAAGGAAGGTGAGGAGTTCACATTCCCTGCGCTCTCCCCACTGGTGTCTGAATGTCTCTGTGTGGACATGGCATGGCATGACATTGCAGTGTTCTGTGCCTTTCTTGTGCTAAGTTTGGGGGGCAATGTGTTCTTGGAATTTCACAGAGGCCTCAGCTCCCCTGGAGCAGGAGCAGGAGCAGACATGGTGAGCTTGCTGGGTGAGCCTGGACAAGGTGAGCCTGGACAGGGTGAGCCTGCAGGGGTGAGCCTATGGGGTGAGCCTGCAGAGGTGAGCCTGTGGGGTGAGCCTGGAAAGGGTGAGCCTGTGGGGTGAGCCTGTGGGGTGCAAGCTCCTCCCCTCCCACCCTTTGCAGTGAGCTGCCTGCTGCCTGGCACTGGTAGTCAGTACTGTGAACTTGTCAGAAGGCAGCTCCCTCTGAATCTCTAATGTGTGTCTCAGACCTGACAGATGACTTACCTGCAGATCATGATAAAAGTAGATACTGGTTCCAAAGTCTGGGGCCTGAAGCTCTTCATCCAATAAGATCTCAAGTGACGTCCATGCCTTGATCCCTGCGGGCACTACAGCATGCTCCTGAAGGTTTGCCAGGGAACGCTTGCTGGTGTCCCCTGGCCAATGAATGACCTGCTTCCCCATAGATATCTAGCAAGATTGATAACCCATCCCAGCTGGGGAGAATCTCCAGAGGAAGCAGGACTAGGTTTTGTCTACAGTGGTTATTTTCAGATTAAATCTCCCTTTTCTTCATCTTTTCAGGAAATCTCGTGAGCTCATGAATCAGTTATTCACACCAGCCTTGGAATTTTTAGTGCTTTCTTACTCATCCTATATAATAAAAGCCTAGTATGCTAAGTGTCTTGACATCTGGTCATCCATTCAACCAATCAAAGTGTACTATGCTAATGATATGCTAAGGCCACTCAACCACTTGCTATGACATGCACTGATCTCCAGCAGGCAGATGCTCTGACTGGTAGATTAGCTTGCTGCTGGGGTCTGGCTAATTAGGACTGAGTGAGACAGGCGGGACATGCCCTGGAGCCCTCCCATGGTCCCTCCCCTACTGGCCAATCTCCTGCATCCCTCCCCGGCCCCAATCGTACACTGGTGGGCTCCCTCGGCCTGGCCTGTGCCCTCTCGCAATCTGGGACCCCCTTGGGGGATGTTGGAGAGCTGGTTTCGGCCTGATCCCACAGGCCAGGCCGAGGGACCCTAGTTGTATAACTAGGTCTCTAGTTGTATAGATTCAAGACAGGTCAGGGCAAATTTATTTTCAAGACATCAGTAGGAATATAACAGTAAAATTCAACAACAACAATATCCTAGTTGATCTTGATTGTTCATCATAATTACATGGGGCCTCTTATTTTATTTATTTGTAATTTAAAATCTTTAATTACCCTTGACATTCAATATTACATTAATTTCAGGTGTACATTGTTTACAGGTTAGACATGTATAGAACTTATGAAGCCATGGCCCAATACATCTGGCACCATACATAGTTATTACACTACTAGAGGCCCGATGCATGAAATTCGTGCAAGAGTAGGCCTTTCTTCCCCTGGCTGCCAGCACTGGCTTCCCTCTGGCACCTGGGACCTGGGCTTCTCTTGCTGCCCTGGATTCATCTAGAAGGTCATCCAGAAGGATGTCTGGAAGGACATCCAGTCTAATTAGCATATTATGCTTTTATTATTATAGATTACTGATTGTATTCCTTGTGCTGTACCTTACATTCTTGTGACTATTTTGTAACTGCCAATTTGTACTTCTTAATCCCTTCACCCTTTTCATCCACTCCGCCAACCCTGGCCCATCTGGCAACCATTCGTTTGTTCTCTGTATCAAGAGGTTTGTTTAATTTGTTTTTTAGATCCCACGTATAAGTAAAATCATATGCTTACTGTCTTTCTCTGACTTATTTCACTTATCATCATGTTCTCCAGGTCCATCCATGTTGTTGCAAATAGTAAGATTTCATCTCTTTAATGGCCGAGTAGTATTCCATTGTCTATTTGTACCACATCTTTAACTGCTTGTCTTTCAATTGGGGCATTTAATCCATTTATATTTAAGGTAATTAATAATTGTGCAGTTATTGTCATTTTCTTTATTGTCTTCTGATTGTATTTGTAGTTCTTATTAGCTACTTTCTGTAGTGTTATGTTTGCATTCATTTATCTTTATTTCTTGTATAGCTCTGGTAGATTTTTCATTTGTAGTTAGCATGTATTTCATCTATGCTTATAGTCATCTATTTTAATTGATGGTCATTTAAGTTTGAGCACATTCTAAAATCTCTACCATTTTTATTAATTCCCTCCACATTTTGTTATTATTTTTAAATTTCTTTTATGTGTATGTGTGTGTGTTTGTCTGTATACCTTAACTCATTGTTGTAATTACATGTAACCTTCCTGCTTTTGCCTTTTAGTGTTGGTTGATCCATAGCTTTTATTATGTGTTTTCTTTGAAAAACGCAGTTTCCTAGGACTCGTCTCAGAAATACGGAGTCAGAATATGGGCTGTGACAGGCACCTGTGTTTTTAAAACATCGTGAGTGATGCTGAGGCATGCCAGTTTGAGAATACTGCTCTATAAATGAGTCCCTAGATTGTATAACTGGTGGTACAAAGTCAAACAGACAAAAATGAACAAAATAATAAGAATATTGAAGATTCAAACAACCCAGTTAACAAGCTTGATCTAATGGAGAAATATAGAACTGTGTACTCAGTAACTGGAAAACACACATTTCTTTTCAAACACATTTGTGATGCCTGAACTTTCCACATACTAAGATATTGATAATGTCTCAACAAGTATGCACACCATATTCCTATGAACAATACAATTATATTGTGTTTCAACAACAAAAATATTTTTACTAAAAAACTCCACAATTAGAAATATACTTCAAGACAAAGATAAATCATAATGAATATTAGGAAGTGCTTAGAATAAAAAATAAAACTACTAAATATTGATGTTTATGGGATGAAGAGAAGTGGTAATTCCAGCTCATCTTAGGAAAAAAGAAAATCTAAAAATCTATAAACTAAGAATACAACTTAAGAATTTAAAAGTGAGTAACAGACTAAGAACAAAAAGAACAGAGAAAAGGAAATATAATGCAAATGCAAAGTTGGTTCTTTAAAAGATCACTTGAAAAATATTCAGAAATATTAAAAAAAAAGCAAAAATAGTATTGTTAAAAATTAAAGAGGGCATGCCTAAATATAGATAAAAATAAAATACACAAATGGGCTTCTCTATAAATCTGAAAATCAACAAGATTACCAGAAAGTATAATTTATCAAAATTGGACCAAGAAAAAATGAAAACCAACAAAATTAAGCTAATCACTAAAAAATTGCCCTATTCAGAAGATAGAAAAACAATGAGAATAAGAAAAAAGACCAAAGCAATTTTACATTTGGACAAACACTCAAGTAATGGATAATTCTAATAGTATGTATATTCTACTAGATAATACAATCTTTATTTATAATAATAATAAAACCCCATGAGGACAGCACAGGAAAGAAAGTCATAGGCCAATCTCACTCATAAACATAGATGGAAAAACCTTAAAATATTTGTCAAATGAATCTATAGTATATAAAAATATGATGTATCAGGTTTGATATGAACTATCCATGGAAAGCTTGGGTGTTGTCTGTCTGGGAGTTTTGTTTGCTCACTTGCTGCTCTCAGTTTTATATCCCATATATGAGTGAAATCATATGGCTCTTGACATTTTTCACTGATTTATTTCTCTTACTATGATACTCTCAAGATCCATCCATGTTGTGAATAGCAGTATTTCATTTTTTTCTTATGGCTAAGTAGTATATGCACCACATCTTCTTTATCCAGTCCTCTGTCACAGGACACTTCAGCTGTTTTCATGTTATGGCCACTGTGAATAAACCACAATGAACATAGGGATGCATATATCTTTATAAATACATGTTTTTAAATTTTTCGGGTAGGTACCCAAAGAGGGTTTGCTAAGTCAGATGGTGACTTTAGTCTTAATTTTTGGAGGAAACTCTGTACTATGTTGTGTTTATTTTATTTTATTTTTTATTGGCTGTACCAGTTTACATTCCCACCAGCAGTGAATAAGGGTTCTTTTTTTCTCCCCAATCTCTCCAACACTTGTTATTACTTGTCTTTTTGATAACAGGCATTCTAACAGGTGTGAGGTGGTGTTTCATTTTTGTTTGCATTTTTCTTATAGCTTGTGAAGTTGAGCATCTTTTCATATCTGTTGGCCATTTGCATGTCTTTTTAGAAAGTCTTTGTTCAGGAGATTCAATCATTTAAAAATGTCAGTACCCCCCCCCCCCAAACAAAACAAAACAAAAACCTATAGATCCTTTTTAACTTGAATAATAATCCCAACAGAGTTTTTCTTGTAACCTAACCAGCTGATTACTAAATTTATTGAGGGAACAATGTCAAGTAGAACAAAATACACTTCAAGGGAAAAAAGAGTTGATGAAAAATGGCCTTGTGAAGAAAAACACACGCCCTCGTGGGTTTCATGACTTGTTATCCAGCTGTGAGGATTATTAGTCAAGGGACAGACAACTACAACAATAGACAACTGAGGTCAGAAACAGAAACACTTGAACTAGGATGGAGCCAGCATTTCAGACTTTTATAAAAGAAAACTAGACAATGGTGTTGGGATAGATAATTACATACATAAAAATGAAATTAGATTAACATGTTATACAGTTCACAAAAATAAATTCTAGGCGCTTTAAATACTGTAATCAGATAATACTTTAAAAATTTCGAATGAAAATGTAACAAAATGTTTCTATGACTTTAAGGTAGAAAAGATTATCTTAATCAAGACACAAAAAGCACGAACTGTAAACTTGATTGACTTGATTACAATAAAATTATGAGACCTTCTTTCAAACCTGAAAGAAGGAGGAAAGACTAGTTATAACCTGGGAGAAGGATTTTCCATTGATACAACTAACAAGCTATTGGATCCAAAATGGACAAAGAACTCCTCAAACTCAATTAGAATCAGAAAGAGAAGTACACAGAGTGAAACAATGAGCAAGGGACACATAGTACAGAAGAGGAAACACAAATAGCAATCAACATATGAGGAGACACCCAAACTCACTGATATCCAGGGCACGAATTCGTGCACTGGGCCCCTAGTCTATATTATAAAAGGCTTGTGGCCCTAACACTGTAATGACCAAAGACCAGCATGGGTGACATATATGAATGTAAGATCATGTGTATTATCCAGGTGACATATATGAATGTAAGATCATGTGTATCTCCCAGAACGGCAAAACTGACTGTCAAATAACACAAAGAGCTGGTAAGAATGTGGAGCAATGCCAATTCTTAGAAACTGTTGGAGGGAGGCTCATGTGGTAAAACCACTTTGGAAACAGCTTGGCATTCACCAGCGGGCTGGGCGGACCTTCCCATGTCACTGTCTGTCCCCCACAGTGCAGGCAGGCTCTTGTGCTTGGGCAGAGGGGGCCTGAGCAGGGGTGCTTCTTGGCTGGACTGTTTGGGATACCCCCAAACTGCACACAGTGGGGAACTAGTGTCATGTTCATACAAAGACAGACTGCGAGTCTATAATGGTACCAGAGAGAGAAATACATTATCACAGAGACAATTCTCCTCTACAAAAAAAAAAGGTTCAGAAGATCTCATTTTGAATAACACAACTTTTATAAATTAAAAACACACAGTGAATAAGAGTAAAGGGGATATTAGGATAAATGCATATATGTTAAAGTTGTATAGGAAAGGAAGCAGTGATAAATAAAAAATTCAGGAATGTGGTTACCTTTATGTGGGAGAAAGGACATAATTTCAGATTTTCATGCAGAACATTGAAATAGTTTATATCTTAAATCAGATGGTGAATTCATAGGTGTTTCAGTGTTATATTTTATATCTTATAAAGAATACATAACTATATTAAATGTGTGATAATAAAATATTTGAAATGAATGAATCAGTCTAGTATATTTTTAGGTATTAAAAACTCCTAAGAAAGTCAAACAAAACAAAACAGGCAAACAAACAAAAACGACTGTCTAGTCTAAGTAACAGTGAAAACTTTACTGTAGAATTCAAAATTGTTCTAACATCAGATGCATTAATGGACCCTGGAGATGCTGTTAAAACTATTGTTACGTAATAACTAGAAGCCCAGCGCTCAAAATTGTGTAGCCTCGCCCATCTGCATGGCCTTGCTGTGCTCACAGCCCCACTCACCTGCATACACCCAGCCCACCCACCCGCCACACCGCTGTGCTCGCAGGCCCCCCACGCTCGCAGCCCCACCCACCCACGCTGGTTTTTGGTCATTACAGCATTAGGGCCACAAGCCTTTTATAATATAAACTAGGGGCTCAGTACACGAATTCGTGCACCTTGAAAGGAACTGTGGGCCAGAAGGCTGCGGTGGGCACAGGGGGAAGTGGAGAAGCCCTGAGGGGTGATCAGGGCCAGTAGGCGCTGCTCACACCTGCTGATGGCGCCAAGCGATTGGGACTGGTGCTGGGCACTTGCAGTGGGTGCAAGTGCCAGGCGGGACCACAGCATGTGGGAGCAAAGAATTTTCAGTAATCACCAGAGGCACAGCCTGATGACAGCGACAACCTTGGTCTGGTACCCCCACTCACCTGCTCCACCATCCTGCCATGGCTGATGCCCACCATGTTCCATGTCACCCCCTGGTGGTCAGCGCACATCATAGTGACCAGTTGTTTGTTTGTTTGGTTGTTCGGTTGTTCCACTGTTCAGTCTAAATGCATATTAGGGTTTTATATATATAGATTGCTATCTTTCTGGTTGTCAAAGTTAATAATTGCTTAACTTCATTAAACAATTTCTAATTGACAATGACTTAAAAACAAACAAACAAACAAACATAAAAACAGCGTCTGCAAAGCTGAGGCAAAACTGTTATCCCAGCTCTAACCTGGGCAGTGGGATGGTCTGCCTGACCTGCCCACTCACCTGCATGCGAGGCCAGCAGCAGCCCAGATGCAGCCAGGCCCATGAGGGCATCATCCTTTCCATTTTATCTGACCTCTTAGCCACTTATTTCCCAATTATTTTCCTGAGCCATTTTCTTAATTTGACTTCACTTGGTTCTACTGTTTCCTTACTATTTCAGGGCACATTTTTGGCTCCCTTTACCAGTCATGGAAAACAGAAACCACCACAGGTGTTTTAGCTGAGAAGATTTAACAGAGATCTGGTCACACAGGTGTCGGAGTGCTGAGAATGCTCAAAGGGACCAGAAATAGGCCTGCAGGATGCAGCCACATCCCAGAGCTGGGAATCAGCTGGGAGCACTGGGTTACACAGCCAGCCTCGCGGCATGCCTGCTTCCCACCCATCCCAGAGGACAACCCTGGGCAGCGGGGACACCATGCTCTATGGGACCATGAGGCTGCAGTGAGGCAACACTGAGGGAAATAGCCAGCGCAGGAAACAGGGAGGGTGGCACTGCTCCTTCCACTGGCGTCCTCCCAGCGTTTCCTAAAGGAGGCTGGCTGGCCAAGAAGAAAGGTCGCCTTCAGGTTCTAGCCCAGCATCTCATGAGGATTATCCAAAATGGGCTTGAGGCTGTGAGAACTTGGCTCAGTGACCAGGACTCCTCACCGCTCTTTAGGCTCCGAGTGTTGGAGAGCTTCGGACTGTAGTCTTCAGCCCAGGTTCTCTCCTCATGGAATCGCATCTGGTTTCATGCTTTCTGAGTCAGAGAAACCAGAATACTCCAAAGTAGTTTCTCCAGTGTTACCTTGACCTTGGGCCTGCACATGTCACCTACATATTTGACAGCTCGAGCTAGATTCCCAAAAAGCAATGGCAAACCCAACACTTGCGAAAAGGAATTCTTGCAGTTGCACGTTTCCCAGAGTCTTCTTCCTCCCACTTGCGGGCACCACTGCTCATACAGTTCAAGCAGCCAACTCAGACAGCCGTCTTGATCTCCCTTTTATACCCATCCTGGCCTCCCACAGCCAGCCCATCAAAATTCCTGAGGTTTATCTTACCAAATACTCTCAGACCCTCACCTTCACTGCACGCTATGGCCACAACGTGACAAAACCTGCCTGTCACATGGATCCTGCGGCAGCTTTTCACTGGCTGCACTTTCCTAGGTTCTTTGTCCCTCTTAACGCCTCACATCATGACCTGTGTGACCTTTAAAAATACAAATGATATCGTACCCCCTCCCCCCCCCTTAATGTTTTCAGTGATTTCCGTCAGCAGATGCAAAGCCCTTCAGCGCGCATGATGAGAGCTTCCCTGCCTCCTCTCACACTGTCTCTAGGTCACTGCTCTCCAGCCACACAACCTGGGTCCTGCGTGTGGGCCACGCATGGTTGGCTACCCACCTTCAGACCTTAGCGTGACGTTACTTCCATCCAGATCCCTTCATGACTGTCAGGTAAAGTAGTTACCTTGCCTTCCAGGTATTGTCTTCATTGCTTTTTTCCTTGTTAATGAATTTATTGAGGTGAAACTGGTTAATGAAATTATATAGATTTCAGGTGCACAACTCTACAATGCATCATCTGTACACTGCATTGTATGTCACCACCTCAGGTCTCCTCTCTGTCCCTCACATTTATTCCCCTCACCCTCCCTCCCCCGGCCCAACCCCTCAGCAACCCCCACGCTGTTTTTCCTGTTTATGAGCATTGTTTCTTCTCCTTTTTTTGGGCTCATTGTCACCCTACTTTCTATCTATGAGTTTGTCTCCATTTTGCTTTTTAAAAAATTTTTATTTTTATTGGTTTTATGGAGGTGACATTGGTTGATAAAATTATATAGGTTTCAAGTATACAATTCTATAATACGTCATCTATATATTGAATTGTGTGCTTACCACCACCAGTCAAGTCTCTCCTTCCATCATCATTTGTCCCCCCATAACCCTCTTCTACCTTCCCCACCCCCTTTCTCTCTGGCAATCACCACACTGTTGTCCGTGTCCATGAGTCTTTCCTTTTCTTTGCTTAACCCGTTCACCCTTCTCACCCAGCCCCACCCCCTCTGCTCTGATAGCTGTCAGTCTATTCTGTCTCCATGAGACTGTCTCCACTTTATTTATTTTCTTTTCTTTTTTTTGGGCAATCAAATATAAATAAATGATAAATGTATTGACTGAAAGTCTGGGTTTTATAGTAGCCCCTTATTCCTACTAATAGTCTTCCCTATAATCAGTGCCCAGTTGCTTTTCTAAAGAGCATGCCATTTTCAATATAGCAGATTATAATTTTTAGTCTTGGCTTTTTTTGTTTACTATTTTTTATTGTGAGACTTTCTTGTTCATTATGAGAATTTTTTAAAACAGTAGCATTCTTTCTCCTAATTATGACAATACGTATTTCTCATTTTTTGAGGATTTTTTTATTATTTATTTATTTTTTTAAAAAAATACATCTTTATTCAGTTTATTACAATTGTTTCTTCTCCCCCCCCCCCATAGCTCCCCTCCACTTGGTTCCCATCCCACCTTCTGCCCTTACCTCCCCCCTCCCCACTGTCCTCATCCATAGGAGTACGATTTTTGTCCAGTCTCTTCCTGCACCCCCACATACCCCTTTCCCCCTGAGAATTATCAGTCCACTCCCTTTCTATGCCCCTGATTCTGTTTATTCTGTTCCTCAGGTTTTTAATTCACTTGATTTTTAGGTTCACTTGTTGATAGATATGTATTTGTTGTTCATAATTTTTATCTTTACTTTTTTTTTTCTTCTTCCTCTTCTTAAAGCATACCTTTCAGCATTTCATATAATACTGGTTTGGTGGTGATGAACTCCTTTAGCTTTTTCTTATCTGTGAAGCTCTTTATCTGCCCTTCAATTCTGAATGATACCTTTGCTGGGTAGAGTAATCTTGGTTGTAGGTTCTTGCTATTCATCACTTTGAAAATTTCTTTCCACTAACGTCTGGCCTGCATCGTTTCTGTTGAGAAGTCAGCTGACAATCGTATGGGTGCTCCCTTGTAGGTAATTAACTGTTTTTGTCTTGCTGCTTTTCATATTCTCTCTTTGTCTTTTGCTCTTGGCATTTTAATTATGATGTGTCTTGGTGTGGTCCTCTTTGGATTCCTTTTGTTTGGGGTTCTGTGTGCTTCCTGGACTTGTAAGTCTATTTCTTTCACCAGGTGGGGGAAGTTTTTGGTCATTATTTCTTCAAATAGGTTTTCAGTATCTAGCTCTCCCTCTTCTTCTGGCACCCCCATAATTCTGATGTTGGTACACTTGAAGTTGTCCCAGAGGCTTCTTACACTATCTTCAACTTTTTGGATTTTTTTTTGCTTTTTGCTTTTTCGGTTGAGTGTTTTTTGCTTCTTTGTATTTCAATTCTTTGACTTGATTTTTGCGTTCCTCTAGTCTGTTGTTGGGTCTCTGTATAATATTTTTTATTTCAGTCAGTGTATGTTTAATTTCTAGTTGGTCCTTTTTCATATCTTCACGGGTCTCATTATATTTATCAGCCTTTTCTAGGGTATTCTTGAAAAGCCTTATAACCATGGTTTTGAATTCTATATCCAGTCATTTGTTTTCCTCCATTTCTTTCATTTGTTATCTGTTTCTTTGTCGCCGCATTTTCACTAGCTGTGTCTACACTGGGAGAAGTTCGGTCCTGGAGACAGCCTTGTAGGATTAGACTTGCCAAATTTCAAAAGGTTCTGTGCTCAGCTTGGATGGGGTGGAGTGTCAGGGTGGAGCAGACAGTCTTGGCTTCCCGTCAGCCCTGCCCTTGTTTGCGTGCGCCTCCAGATCTCTGCCTTCCCTGGCTCCCGAGCCTCTGCCCGAGAGTCCAGATTCCCCCCGCAAGAGTGTGGGTCCCCAGGGGCTCGCCTGGAACTGGGGTTCAGTGCAGTCAGAACTGAGGCTCAGTGCAGTCAAGAGCTTCCAACTCCCTTCTGCTAGGGAAAGCCTGTGGCAACCTCTGCAGTCTTTGTGCACACTGGCGTGCGCACCTCCAGACCCCTGCCCACCATGGCTCCCCCGGGTCTCCCCGGGGTCTCCGAGTGCCTTTCTCTCTACCTGACAGTCCAGACTCCCCCTGTATGAGCCTGGGTTCATGGGGTTTCGCCTGGAACTGGGGTTCAGTGCAGTCGGAACTGGGGTTCAGTGCAGTCGTGGGCTTCCTTCCCCCTCCTGCCAGAGAAAGTCAGCCAGGCTCTCAGCTGCCCTTCCTCTATGCATGCACAAAGACCCTTTGCCGTACCTCAACCCTTTGCCATTCCTCCAATTCTCCATGAGCTTTTCTCTTTCCTTCTAGTTGTAGAATTTCCACTCAGTCAGCTTTCCTGTGTTTCTGGATGGTGTCTGTTCTGTCTTTTAGTTGTAGTTTTGAAATTGTTGTGCGAGGCAGCAGTTTAGGTGCTTATCTATGCTGCCATCTTGGTTTCTCCACTTTATTTATTTTCATCATTAGATTCCACATTGTCTGTGTTCATGGGTGATGCATATTTGCATACAAGTTCATTGGCTGATCTCCTCCTACCTACCCTCTCCTGCCTTCCTTCTGAGGTTCAGCAGTCTGTTCATGCTTCTATGTCTCTGGTCCTATTTTGTTCATCAGTTTATTTGGCTCATTGGATTCTATATATGAGTGAGATCATGTGACACTTGCTTTTTTCTGACTGGCTTATTTTGCTCAGCATAATACTCTCCAGGTCCCTCCATGCTGTTGCAAATAGTAAGAGTTCTTTCTTTTTTATAGCTGCGTGGTATTCCATGGTATAAATGTACCACAGCTTTTTTATTTACTCATCTACTTATGGGTACTTGGGCTGTTTCCAGATCTTAGCTATTGTAAATTGCACTGCTATGAACATAGGAACACATATTATCAATATACTAGAAGCCCAGCGCATGAAATCGTGCAGCGCCACCCACCCGCACAGCCTCGCTGAGCTCGCAGCCCCACCCATCCATGCTGGTCTTTGGTCCTTTTGGCGTTAGGGCCACAGGCCTTTTATAATATAGACTAGAGGCCCAGTGCATGAAATTCGTGCACAGGGGTGGGGGGTTCTCTCAGCCCAGCCTGCCCCTTCTTCAATCATGGACCCCTTGGGGGATGTCCGACCGCCGGTTTAGGCCCAATCCTAAATTGGTGGTCAGACATCCCTTTCACAATCTGGGACCACTGGCTCATAACCGCTCACCTGCCTGCCTGCCTGGTTGCCCCTAACTCCTCTGCATGCCTGCCTGATTGCCCCTAACTGCCCTCCCCTGCTGGCCTGATCTCACCCCCAACTGCCCTCCCCTGTCAGCCTGATCTCACCCCCAACTGCCTCTGCCTGCCTGATCACCCCTAACTGCCCTCTCCTGCTGGTCTGATCTCGCCCCCAAGTGCCCTCCCCTGCCAGCCTGAACCCCCTGCTGGCCTGATCTTGCCCCTAACTGCCTCTGCCTTGGCCCCCACCACCATGGCTTTGTCTAGAAGGAAGTCAGACATCCAGAAGATGGCTGGTCAACCCGGTCTAATTAGCATATTACCCTTTTAGTAGTATAGATAGATTATATAGAATAGGATTGCTTAAATGGGAGGGAAAAGCCTTTTTCAGCAGGAGGAGATGCTCTTGGCAGACAAAAACACATAATCCCTATATCTGGACTGATAGCCAGCCATATGCACTATACTGCCAGACCTGTCATGAAAAAATTGAACCGCTTTCTTACACCTTACACCAAATAGCTGTTGCCCTTAAAACCCCTCCTCAGCCCCCAACTTACTTCTGCCTTTGCAGTTCACCCAGATTTGGTTCTGATTGGTCAGTGTCTATGCCAGTCAGTGTGAAAAGCTCTGCCTCCTAGGCAGCCACTGGCTCCTGGCACTTCACCCAGATTTGGTTCTGATTGGTTGGTTTCTATGCCAGTCAGTCTCAAAAGCTCTGCCTCCTAGGCAGCCTTTGGCTCCTGGCACTTTATCCAGGTTTGGTTCTGATTGGTCGGTTTCTATGCCAGTCAGCATCTCCAGGCCTATCTCTGGGCCTGATCAAAGAGGTGGGGCTGATAAGCAGCCCTCAAGGAAGCCCAGAGAGAAACAGAAGCCCAGCTGCTGGCAAAGCCAGGAAAGAAAGAAAGAGGCAATGGCTGATCAACAGCTGCCATGGAGGCTGGGACCTCTCTCTGCAGACCTCTCTCTGGGCCTGATCTACAGCCCTCTTGGCAGTTAGTGCTGGGTCGCTGTGCCGGCACCAGCTGCAGTCCACTGGTGTTCGGTGGAGGCTTGGTCCTTACAGACCCTGGCTCTTTATGTATATAGATTCTTAAAACATATATGTGTAACCCATAAACACAGACAACAGTGTGGTGATGGCCAGAGGGGGCTAGGGGCTAGGTGGAGAGAGGCAAAGGGGTAGAGAATGTGGAGATCTGTAAGTGTCAGTGATAAAGATAAAGAAAAATATATTCTTAAAGCAATTCATTGTGGTGGAAACCAGTGAAGTTAAAACCTTGTTTGCAGGTATGTGGCTACAGGCTGAACTTGAACCCAGGTCTGGGACACCACTTTGTTCACAGGCAGTATATCTACTACAGAGGAAACCCAATTGTTTTATTGGCTCTGCCCTAGAGCTTAGGCCAAACGTTGGTCTAGAAGCTGCTGCCTTTGTTGTCATTAATCTTTATTGCCATTAAGCTTTCCTACCTCATGCTTCCACCCTAACCCCTCCACCACTGTGGGGACTACCTGTAGGAGGAGGTGAACTGGGCTGTGCCAGGAGGATGCACTCATGCTGATTTTATTACTGCTCTTCAGGCCTGTGGCTCAGAGCTGTTTTCCACTCATCAAGGTGATGATAGCTCTTCTGAATCAAACTTGATTTTCATTCCTAGGCAAAAAGCTCAAAGGACCCAGCAGAGTTAATGAGAGAAAGTGACATTGTGTTGCCAACAGAAAGAAGCCCATCAAAGGCTCTGGAGGGGGAGGGGTGCAGTCAGCAAGGCAGAGCCTCTAGGTGCCAATGCTTTCTATCCAGCTCTGTGGTCAGGGTCCTGGCTCTAGCTGGTCTGCAAATACCTGCCTCCCTGGTGTCTGGGGAGAAGACCCAATGCCCCAGGGAAGAGGACCTGGCCATTAGCATAGCCTTCCTGGACTCTGGAGTCCTAAGGTTTAACTGAGGCTTCTCTCAGGGCACCAGGTCTTTCTCCAAATGGTGATGAACAGAATGTTAATTTTCTGAGGTGAGCAGACATAAGCAGTTTCTAGGTTTTCAATTCAAATTCACCAACATGCGGTGCCCAACTTCTGTGCTAGGTACTAGCTGCCTTTGTCCACCAAAGATACTTTTGCCTGTTTTTGATACCCAAAGCGATAAAAAAAAGATTGAAATTTTGCCCAGCTGGTATGGCTCAGCAGTTGAGCATCGAGCCAGGAACAAAGAGGCCACTGGTTTGATTCCCATCCAGGGCACATGCCTGGGTTGTGGGCTTGATACCCTGTGAGGGATGTGCAGGAGGCAACCGATTGATGATGTTTCTCGCTCATCGTTGATGTTTCTCTCTCTCCCTATCCCTTCCTCTCTCTAAAAAAAAAAAAAAAAAAAAAAAAAAAAAAAAAAAAAAAAATTCAATAAAATATATTTAAAAAAAGATTGAAATTCTAAAGTTTTTTTTATTCATTTTATTGGCAGAGACATTCCACTCCTGCTTCAGGGCCTGTAACATTCACTGTCAGTCTGCTCCTCACCTCTCTGGGCATCCCCAGGCAACCTCAGGCATCCTCAGGCAACCTCGGGAATCCCAGGGCATCCACAGCACTTTTTTCCCAACTGCTAGATGCCCCCCTCCCTTGTCTGCTGGAGCTGAGCAGTTGTCTGATATCTTCTCTCCCAGGCCAGTACTTGTGCAGGTTGGGGTCGTACTTTCTCTCTCCAGGTTTACTGAGACCTAATTGACAAACAGCATTGTATTAGCTTCAGATGTAAGACAATGCTTTTACCTATGTATATATTGCAAAATGATTACCACAATTAAGTTTAGTTAACACTTATCACCTCACCTCACATACATTTTTTCCTGTGATAAGAACTTTTAAGACCCACTCTCCTCGCAACTTTCAAATATACAACACAGCCTTGCTAACTTTAGTCCCCATGCTGTGCCCCCCTCCCCAGAACCTACTCCTTTATAACTGGACATTCTGACCACCTTCAGGCACATCCCCCAGGCCTCTGGACCCACCAGTCTGTTCTCTGAATTTACGAGTTCAAATTTTGTAGATTCCATATATAAGTGCGATCACATAGTATTTGTCTGTTTTGGTCTGATTTATTTCACTTAGCATAATGCCCTAATGCCCTTAAGATTCCCCCATGCTGTCACAAATTTTATATATATATATGCCCTCATCAATGCACACTTAGTTTGCCCATATCTTGGCTATTGTACATAATGCTGAAATAAACATACAGGTGCGGTATTGCTTTGACATAGTGATTCTATTTCCCTGGGTGTCTAATGGGTTTACCTCTATGGCTTCTCTGACACTGTTCTCATTGAGGTGACTCATGTGTCTGCTCCCCAAACCTAATGGGCTTCTCCTTGGGTCTGTCTCGCTGTGCTCTCAGCACAGCCCTGCTCTGCCACATGTTCCCCGACCTCTCAATTCCATGCCCGTACCTGCATCCTTTACGCTTCCTGTTACACACCCTCTCACACATGCTTTCACTATATTTGCTGCTTCCTTTTTATTTGACTGCTTTTATTTTTATTTTTTAAACTTTTGTTTGAATCATAATCAAAATGAGGTTCACATAGCATAATCATTTCCATGTTTTTAAAACATTTTTAAATCCAGGTATTGGCAAAGCTATTTCTGTAAAAGGCCGTATAGTAAATACTTTAGTGTTTGGGGGCATATACTCTCTGACACAACTGGGCAACTCTGGCATTGCAGCACAGAATCAGCCACACTCAATTCATAAGTAATGGAAGGGGCTGTGTTCCAATAAAACTTTATTCACAAAAACAGTGTGGTGGCCAGATCTGGCCTGCAGCCCATAGCCTGCTGACCCCTGTTTTATACTCTAGGTGCTCACTTCCTTCTTTTCCTCCATTCAGTTTATTTGTTGAAGAAATGATACCAGTTGTTCTATAAAAAGACTGGATTGTGCTGATGACATGTTCCTGTGTCTCCTGCATTTCCTGTAAATGTGTAGTTAGATTAGAAGCTTGATCAGACTCAGTCTTTATTGTTTTGACAAGACTAATTCCAATGTGATAATGTGCATAACTGTCAACTGCCCTCATGTGAAGCTGATTCTATGATGTTAATAGCTATCCATGACCTTGCCCAGCACTTCATTGGGGCCTCGCAAAACGCTGCTTTTATAAGCGTTCCTTCTGCATCTCCCCGCCAGAAGATTCCTATAAAGAGCACACTTCCATCATCAGCCATTTGCTTACCCAAAGGTGTATCTCATATAGGAAAGGAAGAATAAGTGTTTGATATTCCCTCTATTTACCAGTTATCAAAATAATGAGTTGATAATTGACCTAAAAAATAATGAATGAGAGCATTTTTTCCTTTAGTATAACTTTGAACTAGTGGACTTAAGAATATTGGAAGTATTTCAAATCCGTTCTGTTAATATCCTTTGATGCGCTGAGTGTGCTATTTGTGGCCAGTGGGAATTCTTCAGGGTGACCCCTGACTTGTCGTGGCCGGCCCTCTGTGGCTATTCAGGTAGAAGGGATGTGGGGGCATCATACACATGTGTGGCTCTTGATCTGGAATCAAGAAGTGCTGGTTTCTTTAGTGGAAAGTGGTATTTACAGACCACAATCTGGGCAATAAGGGTGTTCATTATTATTGGGTTGATCTTTATTTCTAGGCTTTATTGTGTGTGTGAACAAATCTAAGAAGTATTTTAAAGTTAAACTCATCCTGGGGTCATATTGATAATTCCATTCCAATTCCTAACCACAGGATTTTACATAATTCTACTTATTAAGCACCCATTTAAATTTCTTTGTTTTAAAATTACCAAAAATACTCTCTCTTTGTGTTATTCCCTACAGTGGTGTACCACCTAGAGTTTTGCTCCTTTGTTTCATTATATTTAGAAATTTTAGAATTTAATGATTATGTAAAAATTTTACATAATTCAAAGTCAAAGCTACAGATCTGACAAGTACAGTTTCTCTCTCACACCTGCCCTCTGTTTCTTCACTCAGTTTAGACACAGCCATTATTTTTGTTGTTTATTTGCATGATTTCTAGACATAATCCATGCTGGATAGCAGAGCAGAGCAGCAGACGGAAACAGCCCAGGGCCTGTGAGGGCCGCAGGTCCTCCGCTGCGTGGAGCACTCCCCTTTATCCGCCACTCCCTTGTTAATGGTCATTTGGGTAATTTCCAGTTTTTTGCCTGATCAGGTGTCTCTGCAGCTAACTTGTGCAGTTTTCATTTTTTCCTCTTTTTCAGTGTATTATCCAGATAAATACTAGAAGTTGAATTGACAATGGAAAGGGTAAAAATGCATGAAATTTTGCTAGAAATTGCCCAATTGCCCTTCACATCATTTGGTCTCACCAACAATTTATAAGAATGCCCATTTTCCTGTAGACTTTTCAAAATTATCAACATATTTGGAAACATCAATTTGATTGAAAAGTATTATATGTGTAGTTTAATTTTCATGTCTCTTTTAATAGGTGAGACTGAGCATCTTTTCATATGTGTAAGGAACATTTCTTTGCACTAATCTGGATCCTTGAGTTTCTTGCCATTTTTTAAATGAGATTCTTTTTGGTCTTCTCTACTTTTATAAAAGCTTTATATACTAGGGATGTTAACCCTTAAGACAGAACTTGTAAATCTTTTTCCAATTTGCCATTCAGTGTTTGAAATTTCGTATGGTTATTTTTGTCCTGGAGTTTGTTTTCATTTTAATGTAAAATATGTAAATAATTTTTCTTATTGCATTTGGATTTTAAGTCATAGTTAGGAAAGTTTTTTCTACTCTCAGATTCAGGAAGTATTCACCCATTTTTTAGTTCCCTTTTTTTTCAGTTAAATACCTGACACATTTCGAATACATATCTGAGCATGGTATGAGGAATAGATCTAATATTTATTATGTGGTTATCCAATTATTTCAAAAGCACTTTTTAAATAATTATTTTTTCTTACGGATTTGAAATATTGCATTGATTGTGCACTAAATTTCCCTATAAAATTGGATTGATTTCTTGATTTTCTATTTCCATTGGTATGTATATTTATATATATATCAATATATATTGCTTTAATTTTAAAGGTTTTGTAATTAATTTTAATAACCAAAAGGGCTAGCTACAACAATCTCCACCAGCCCGCACTCTTCTTTTTCAGGAATTTTCTGGCTATTCTTGCTTGTTTTTTCAAATATATGGTATAATTTCCTTGCATAGCTCCAGCATACAATCTGATGATATATATTGCTAATGCATTGAATTTCTATATTAACTTAAGGAACAGCTCTGAGACATTGATTGCCTCTACCTAAGATTATGGCACATCTTTCCAATTATTCGTGGCTGATATTTTAGATTTTTTCTTTTTGTTTTCAGATTCTTTTTGCCATTTTAGCTTTCCACTTTACCTTCCCGCACTCGACAGTTTCAGGCTGCTATAGAATCACACTGTTTCTTCTAAAGCGGAGCCGCCAAATCTGTTACCAGTCCTGCCCCTTCTATGAGTGTCAAACCCAGAGAGTCACAGGTCTTACCTTTACTTGAATTGTTTTTCAAAGCTGATGTTCATGAGATTATGTCTTCACCAGCCATGCACGCACGAGACTCCTGTTTTCTTTTGTTCAGGGCATTATTGCTAGAAACCTGGGCTTCCCGTCAGAAAATGCACTTTAGCAGCTTCTGTTTAATTGTCTTCTGCACACATCAGGCATAACCATGAGTCATGGGAAGTTCTGGAAGAAGTGGCTGATTTCTAGAGTATATGAGTTGCCAACTCTGTTTAAGAAACTAATATAAGAAAGGATGAGCTTGCTGAAACTGTCTCAAAGTGACAGACATCACTCATTCTTCCCCAAATTGTACCTGAGCCTTTAAAACTAGCTGCAGCACAAAGAAACACAGCGGAGATGGTCCTTTGCTGTGAACCAGAACCTGGAAAACTCTTTGCTCTCCCTCATTCCTGTGGTGAACCCAGAACTTTAAATGGGACCTTAATAATGAAACAATCACCAGGTTTATTGATTTTCTTCAATAACTTCCTTAATCTACTCAGGCATGTTTTTGGTTCCAACATAAAGCAGAGCCTAATTTCAAGTGCTTCATGCTAAGTTATTTAAAGGGTTGAAATGAACACAGAAGTTCGGTGGAAAGTAATTTCATCTGCTTTAGTTGCAAGGGGGTAACAATATAAATGTCTGTTAGGCAATAGTTTTTTATTTAATGCCACAAAGCATAAGAATTTGATGTCAAAAAATGTAAAATAAAATTGATGTTCTGTAAGGAAATAAATCCCAGGATGAAGTAAAATTTAAATCAGGACACAAAGTCAAGATTGCTGAGGGCTTGAGGGTGGAACATCCAGAAATAGTGACAAGTGAATATTAGATATTTACTACTGATGAGCTGACTATTCATTTATAAGATTCCTGGCACCAAGTTACAAAGAGGAACGTAGTAATCAACTTCATTGTCTGTGTGGGAGATACTGAATTGTAGACTTGCAGTGCCGTCTTCAGAGTCCTTGTTGAGTATAGTCACAGGTCTTCATCACTCCTTGCAGCAATGCTTAAATAACTGCCTTAAATATAAACAGAGTCAATGCTCCAATTGAAACATAGGGTAGCTGAATGGATAAGAAAACATGACCCACTATATGCTGTTTATAAGAGATCCACCTCAGAACAAAAGATTCATACACACTGAGAGTGAAGGGAAATGAAGAAAAAAATGTCTATGCAAATGGAAATAAAACAAAGCCGGGTAGCAAGGCTTATCTCTGACAAAATAGATTCAAAGCAAAGGCCATAATGAGAGACACAGAAGGCCACTACATAACACTAAAGGGATCAATCCAACAAGAGGGTATAAGCCTGCTAAACAGAGATGCACCCAATATAGGAGCACCCGATAGATAAAGAATAATTCTAGAAAGTTTAACAGAGAGATCAACAACACAGCCATAGTAGGGGCTTTAACACCCACTGACATCACTGGACAGATCTTCCTGACAAAAGATCAACAAGGAAACGGGCAGAGCCAGGATGCAGAAGCCAGTCTGACTCAGGAGGAGACTCTGAGACAGGCGATGCTAACTCGCGGTCAGCTGAGCCCCTGTCTCTGGCATCTGTGCTGCCCCGTAGCAGACCTGGAGGAAAGGCCATTTCTATGCATCAGAGGATGACATTAAGTTTTTATGAATTATAAAATCTCAGATTACATAGTTGTGTTTATAAGGGAACTATTTTCTGAAGTACCAATGGAACTTCATACGTTATTGTTTCTAGAAAACCAACATTCTTAAAGCTTGCTTTCACTTTGAGACCTGTCAGTGGTTACACTGACATCCTACAGAATGCCTTGCTTTAGTGGCACCGCTATTGATGTCACCTGGTTGGGCCCACAGCCCGCAGCTGTGAATAGATATGGGCCTGGAGTGCTAGGAAGACACCTGCCCGCTCCCGCCAGGAGCTCAGCATGCTGGTCAAGAGCATTGCTGGTAAAATCAGACTCTTTGGGGAATTTGCGAGTTGGAAAATATTATTTTGGTAAGAGCCAATGTGCAAAGCATCTGATCTCAAATTCATTGGCCTCATGAATAATTAGCGAAGGTTTATAGACAGGGTGATGGCACACGGACATGCAGCTTATGCTGTAGGCACATGCTGCTTCCAAGTCTTACAGCACTTGCTGCACTTCATGAAATGAAACGAGGCGGGAAGCTGTGGGCTCAGCATGTCTCCAGCTACGGAAACAACTGTGATTCTTTCACGGTGTCACCCTGAGCCTCTCAGAAGTGAGCAGAGTGGGGGACCAGGGGCACCTGCCATGAATGCTCTTAACCGCCTTTGCTCGTAGGAAACCAGGGTGGGGCTGCATTCAGATAGTGAGCCTCCCACTCTGACACTTGGGTTCCCATAACATCTCTTAGGTCAGGGGCCTTGGGGCTGACTTCTGCAGATCCATTCTGAGGACAACACAGAAGCCTGGGAGCTGCTTCTCCATCCTCTCCGCTGTTTGGACTATCTTATCTGCTTTTCATTTTAGAAGTAAAAACAAGAGAGGATTGAAAATATATAAGTCAGATCTCTCTCTCTCTCTCTCTCTCTCTCTCTCTCCTTCCTGCTTATTCATGTTGCTTTTCTACTACTTCCGGAGCATTCTCTATCACTTGACTGAAACATACTGGCTATTTGCATTACTATTCTTTTTCCAGACAGCTGAAGAGTGCTGCATTTGGAATCAGATGAGCCTGTTTGAATCTCACATCTGCTGCTTAGTCATTCGAGGAAGTTGTGTAATTTCTCTGAGCCTCACCATTTTCTCTTTAAAATGGGGACAGTGCTTCTTGCCACGAAGGGCTGTTCTAGGGCTTAAATACAAAAACACATTGCCCAGTGCTTGGTCCACAGTGGACTCAGTAAATAAGCAAGCGTTTATGATCTGACGTTTCATGTGGTTGGGTGCCAGGCCCAGGCTCTTTAGAGACAGCCTCACTGTGGGCAGTGGGGAGCAGTGGAAGCCTTGGGAAGCCATGGGTTACACCCCGAAGAGACTTGGCTCTCCAGGTTGCCTCTTCTTTCCAAGGCCCAGGCAGAGATGGCTCAACACAAAGCAACTCTCAGAGCCATGGGCTCCAGGACAGTGGGGTTCTTTATTCCAGAGAAAGGTGTCTTCTCCTAGAAAGAGACAAATATGACCACTGGCACAGAAGTCAGGGCGGAGGACTGGCAGCTCAGGATGGGCCAAGGAGGTGGCCTCAGGGTGCTGAGGTGTGAGTGAGCCCTCGGGATATTGTCAGGCTCCCAGAGGCGATGAGTCTTGAGACCCCCACCCCCGGCCCAGCTCACCAAAGACCAGCAAGTGAACCAGGTGCCAAGTTCTTCTGTTCTGTGCTGGGTATTCTTGCACCTAGACCACTCCCTCCAGGAGTCAGGGATTGTACAAGCAGTCGGTGACCATCATCACACCCCTCAGAACACCATTTCCTGAGTGGCTGCTGTGTGCTGAGCACCAACATTCTCACAACCCTAGGGTGGCTTTCCCCGAAGCAGGGCCTGGGACTGCAGGTCAGTGAACTTAGGGTATTTGGAGAGGTGATGTCAGGGAACAGGAGTGGGGGGACTAGGAAGAGTAAAGTAGGGAAGAAAGGAAGGCCATCCCAGGGTGGCTTAGGCACTGGTCATAACTGGATCAACTGGGCCTCCATCCCACCAAAGAGCCTCTGGGTAAATAGGTTTCGGACTTGTCTGGGAGACATGGGGGTGCACACCCTGGTTCCTGTCCCTTGCTGGTCTCAGGTGATGCTGGGAGTCAGTTCTTCTGACTTCAGGTCGGGGCTGGTGATGGTCTAGCTCTGGGCTCCTGCAGAGCCGTGGCATGTGGGAGGCGCTTGCAGCTGGCTGGGCTGGGAGGCTCTCTCTGTGCAGCCGGTTGGAGCAGCCAGGGCCAGCCACACCGCTGGGCTGGACAGGTGTGAGACAGGACACATGAGGTGTCTAGCAACACCTTCCATCCTTATGGCAACCCTGAAGGTAGGACATGCTCGGCGCAATTTGGTGAAGGCTGAAGCTCAGGAGGAGGAGTAACTGGCTCCGGCCAAGCAGCGCCGGGCAGCAGGGCCAGAACTTGAACAGAGGCTGTGTTGCGGGCACTCTGCCATGATGCTGGCCTAGGCACTTGACTCCCTCCACATTCTCTACCACCCCCCTCTGCCCGGAAGATGGGCTATAGGAATGGCGTCACAGTGCTTGCTTTCCCACTGGTTGCTGGTGGGGTGTGTGATGGGGAACCCACAAGTGGTCAGAGGGGGAGGGGTGTGGTCAGGGCAGGTCAGGTCTTTGTTTGGGTGCCTTCCTTCAAGGCTGCCTGGGACTGGCTGGGCTCCAGGTGAAAGGTCACACTCTTCCCAGGAGGTGTGTCCACACTTCTCCTTTCCTCCTGATTCCCAGGAGTGCCCCCTTTTCTGCTCCTCAACCAGGGGAGCAGTGGGGTGGCCACATGGAGGCTTCCTTTGCTCTGCACACCCCCTGGGCGTGTCCAGTCTGAGCGAGCTGTGCCCGGGATGCGCTGCCTCCAGAAGTGGGGAAGTGCAGTCCAGCATGGGTGCCCTCACCTTGTCGGCCTCAAGGTCAAGTACCCACAGCAGAGAACTCTGTCCAGTGACCAAGGATGCTCTCCAGCGAGGCCTGCTCTATGCCCGGGCTGTGCGGAGCGACATTAGGACCCTGTTGCTCAAGGTTCCTTCTTATCTAACTTCCATGCAGACAAGCTTTGTTCCATGCACAGTGTCTCTGAAGTAGATCACAGCTTAACAGGAGTAGCACAACCTTCAGCCACACTGGCTTCAATGTCCAGGCCATTTCTGCCTCTGTAGTCAGGGTGACACTATTCTTTGAGGCGTTCTTGCCAGTGGCTAATCTCATTAGTTCTGGTTGGGTGGTGCTTGTTTTCCTCACTGGAGACCAGAGGAGTCCCCAGTATTTGGGAGGCAGGGACAAGCTATCAGTTCATCAGATGGTGAGCCTGCTGGACTGGCCACCACTCCCTCCATGCAACCAGGATTGTGTTCCCTCAGCAGCGGGACTCGAGGGGGGAGGGCGAGGAAGAGGAGAAAGGAGGGAGTGGTGGCCAGTCCAGCACTCTGCCTCCCTGCACGCGCCAGCTCTGCTTTATGCCTGGGAACACCGCTAGGTATTCAACAATCCCTGCATTCATTTCGAATAATAAAAAAAAGACCAGCTCTGGATGTGAGCAAACATGTTTTTATTTAAGGTTTAGACATTTCTTTTATGGCTCTCCTGCTGGGCCTCTGATCATTCTCCTCTCTTTAGAACATGGATGATTGTTTATTAAAAGTAATCATAATAATAAGTGGAGCTGGGGGTCTCTTTGCTGGCATCGGTACAGATTTCAATTTGCTCTTCCCCCAGCTTCCCTTCATTGCACTCTATTTGCTTGCATGTTTCATAAGCAGCATGTGTCACGATGAACAAGTCAAGCTTCAGAATAACATGTCAGTAAGAACAACATGCAGTCCCTCCAGTCTATAATTTACAAAAATCCTGGCTCACAAAATAAAATAATGGTAAGAAACGTGCTTCACTGCATAGAACCAGAGCATTGTAGTAGCAGAGCCGCCTTCCTGAGCCCGGGGCCTGTTTCTGTGCTTGTCAGGACAGGGAAAGATGTTTCCTGGCTTTTGGGGGGTGGGGGGAGAAGGGGTGGGCAGGACTCTTCTGGACACTGAGAGGCTAGCAGAGGGACGGACCTTCCATCCCTATCCTTCCGGAAACAGTGTGCTTAGGGCCATGGGCTCAGCCTCTTAGCAATACACCCTCAAGTCTTTCAACTACCAAGTAGGAGTGATGATAACAGATCCTGCAGCTGTTGTACAGATTATAAAACAATATCCCACAGTGATCAGCAGTGTGCAGCACAGGCCGTGCCCAATGCCTGGCAGCTGTTTTCATTCTTATGTAAGATTCCATCCAAATAACCTTCCTTGTCAGAGATCATGATTGTCTCAAAGGGCCTAGGGTCAGGATTAGAGAAGATCAAGATGCTGCTGTTTAGAATGTGAGTCCAGGTAAGCACAAAGACTCAGAACTAGAAGAAAACATCATGGCAATGTCTTTGGCCATCCCATGAGAAGAGGATACCTCACGGCTGTGAGGTTGGAAGCAGCTCACCAAGAATATGCTCAAGTCCCATAAGAGGTGGTTATGGGGCAGGACCCATGATGGCAGCGGGGGAGGTGAAGAACTCCATGTCCCGGGACCACACTGGAATTACAGCTGAAATATAGAAAATCAACCTGAATAACTGACTGAAGACCAGCTAGATAGAATCTCATAACCAGAACTTACAGAAGCAGCCACATGGAGACTGGGAGGAAGGGTGGAGACACAAGATCTGGCCCTGCTCCCACAGGCAGCTGCCAAGGTGCCCCCCGAGGAATGTGAGGTCTCAACCCCAAGCCAGGTACCCCCCAGCTTTGTCATAGCAACAGATGCCCCCCACTCCGCTCCTCCCCAACACCAGAGTTGGGAAGAAGTGCCCACATACCATCTGGCTGTGAAAATCACTGGAGACTGTCCACCAGGGAGAGACAGAGGTCCATTAGAAAGACAAGCGCCCTGTTAAATGGTGAGTGCACAAATCCCCTTCTCAGCCACTCACCCTGGGCTCCGGCAGAAGGAGGGCAGAGCACACTAGAGTCCTGTGAGGAGAGATTAAGGTTTATGGCTCTGGGGAGTGAGCAGCAGGGACAGCCACAAGGGCCACTGTGCTGAGGTTCTCTCCCACACCACAGATGCCATCTCTCCTGGGTGAAGCACCCAGCTCCTTAAGGCATCAGCCTGGAGGAATGCCATAGCCCCACTTCTGAACTCCCTGTCACCTATCCTGCTGAGGTCACTCCCTACTGAGGACTCAGCTGCCTAGGCCTGGACAGAGAGATCCAGGCAGACCCAGGAGGTGTCAGTAACTGAGTTGTGTGGCTTTGGGAGGAGGGCTATGACCCCCACTTTTCTGGGAAACTGACTGGTGCCTCCCCCTCACAGGAGATTCACTAGCCCTGTCCTCCCAACTCCTGGTGGGCAAGCTCTGCTGAGGAGGTCTGGAAAGAATCTGAGACAGACTGTTTGTGTGGCTCTGGTGATGGGACCATTCCCTTCACCTTCCCCCAAACCTGACAGGCACCTCCCCCCTCACAGGAGATGTGCGAATCCTGCCCTCCCAACCTGTGGTGGCGCCACTGCCGAGCTTGGCTCTCCAGGATGACTTGGTAGAATTCAACACAGACTCAGTTGTGTGGCTCTAGGACTAGGGCCATTGTCCCCTCACACACCTGACTGGTGCTGAGCTTTCTCTTCACACGGTCAGTCTTGGTCTGTTTGGGCCAGATAAACTCTGCTGGCCTCACATTGAAGACTCCCAACACTCCCCTACCAAAGGTCTGTAGGCACCTGGCAGGAAACAGCTAGACTTGAAATACTCTGGGACTGTTGCTAAGTGACCTCAGACCCAGCACTGACACTGAGTTTGAACCTGTGTCAGACTGGTAAATAAGACATTCCTGTACCTGGACACTCACTGAGAACCTGTCCAGTGCAGCTAGAGTGCAGCCAGGGGCTCTTTCAGTGGCAGTTTTACTGGCCACAGAGGAGGCAGAAGCAGCTTGCAAGGTGCTTTGAGCCTCTTTCAGATTTTCCCTCGGGGCCAATGCTGGTGCAAACTAACCTGACGTGCAGCTTGGTCCTTCTCAAGCACATTAAGGCCCACCAAAGTCAACCAAAAATTGTGGATCATTTTGTAGCTCCAAAGAGGTTGTCTAGGGCCAGTCTTGGGCAGCATCTGAGATTGACCTGAACCAGAGTCCCTCCTCAAATTCCCAGAACAGACACACCCAGTGGAGAGCATCAGACATCAGAGCAGGATCCAATTAGCTTCACAAGTGGCATATACAAAGATATCTCAGCAGCACAACACACTGCTGAAGCAAAGTCACTTCTTGTTGTCAACACTTACACAGCAGCTCCAGATGCTGTGGTCAGGATCTACCCTCACAGGCAGCAAGCCAAGTGTTGATCCCATGCACGAATGGGCCAACAATGATCCAGAGTCAATTACAACAGGAGGGCTCACATAATGCACACAAGGGACATGCCCAATGCACCCAGCTCAAGGGATCAAGGATACTGTGCCACTGGGTCCCATAGGACACCTACCATATAAGACCACCCTACCAGGACTGCGAGACATAGCAGATCTACCTAATACATAGAAATAAACACAAAAAGGCAGCCAAAATGGGGAGACAAAGCAATATACCCCAATTTAAAGAACTAGAGAATATCCAGAAAAAGAGCTAAATGAAAAGGAAGTAAGATATTTACCAGACATAGACTTTAAACTATGGTTATAAGATGCTCCAGGAACTTAGAGTGAACTTCACAAAATGAAAAAGGACATAGAAGCTATAAAGAGAAACAGTCAGAAATGAAGAATAAAATATTTGAAATGAAGAATACACTAGAAGGAATGAATGAAGCAGTTGGTTGGATAAAGCAGAGGGTAAAATCAGCAGTTTGGTAGACAAGGTAGCAGAAAACACCCAAGAGCAGAAAAAAAAGAAGATAGTTTAAGATATCTTTGGGACAACATGACACATAACAACATCTGCACAATAGGCGTAGCAGAAAGTGAAGAGAGAGAGAGCAAGGGGTTGAGAACTTATTTGAAGAAATAATGACTGAAAACTTCTCTATCCTAGTGAAGGAAAAAGACACACAAGCCCATGAAGCATAGAGAATTCGAAACAAGAATCACAAACAACAAGACACATCGTAATTATAATGGCAGAGGTTAAACACAAAAAGAGAATCTCAAAAGCAGCAAGGAGAAGACAGTTAACTACAAGGAAGCTCCCATAAGACTGGCAGCTTATTTCTCAACATAAATAGAAGGAATTGGCATGAACCATTAAAAGTGATGAAAAGCAAGGACCTACAACCAAGACTACTTAATTCAGCAAGGCTATCATTTAAAATTGAAAAAGAAATAAAAAGCTTCCCAGACAAGAAAAGCTAAAGGAGTTCATTATTACCACTACACTAGTATTGTAAGAAATGTTAACAGGTCTTCTTTAAAAAGATTAAGAAGAAAAAAACCCACAAAGCTACAGGAACATGGTCATAAAGAATAAAATATATAGGAGAGAATCCAAGATGGCGGCGTAGGTAAACACCTAAACTGCTGCCTCCCGCAACAATTTCAAAAATACAACTAAAAGAAAAAACCTCTATCACCCAGAACCACGGGAAAGCTGGCTGAGTGGAAGTTCTACAACTAGAAGGAAAAAGAAAAGAGCATTGAGACGTGCACCAATGCTGAAAAGCTGAGGTACGGAGGTGCGTGATCCGGGCTGGCGGCGGGCATTGCTTTTTTTAACCCGAAGGGAGACAAGCCCCCGATTACTCTGAAATACAGTTTCTGGGGAGACGCAGGGGACCCAGGCTCCTACGGGGAGAAGCTGGACTGTCTGCCAGTGAGGGTGGCTTGCTTGCAGAGCTGCGCGCAGGAATAATTGTTTACTGCACTGGGGCATGGGACTGCCGACAGGGACTCAGAGCCCGCTAACTAGCAGCCATTGCTGTTTGCCACACCCTAGCCTAGTGACACCCTGAGACCCCACCCTGCACAACCTACAAACCCACCCAAGCTCCAAGCAGCGGATTCAGCATAAGAAAGGCCTGCCCTATCGCAGCTTAACCTAGCAAACTTGCAGCCTGGGTCAGACAGCTCCAAAACCTCCAAACCACAAGCAAAGAGGAGAAAACTGTAGCTCTCACTGTAGCTCCTGCTGGGTGGCCTCAGACAGTAGCTGACCTGCACCCCATTGGAGATCCAGAAGCCAGTGTACCTAGTGGTCAGTGTGAGACACCAGATTTCAACTCCTCACATCCATAAGTGACACATTCAAGAGGCAGACTCAGTGAGCACCAAAGCCCCACTGAAACAAGTCCTGCCCCATAAGCGTGTCTTCAGCGCAGCAGTTCTTCCATTATAGACACAGCGAGTGCTCACAGCTAATTGGCCTGGAGGTCAATTCCTCCCAGTGTACCAACGGCAATTAAGGCTTAACTACACCAAGACTTTGCACTCAGCCCTCAAAGGGGTGTACCAAGAGCATCCACCTCATGTAATTGAGGAGGCTGAGCTACTGCCCCCTATAGATCACCTACCACACAAAGCTACTCCATCAACACAGGGAAGCAGCCAAAATGTGGAGACAAAGAAACATGTCAAGAATGAAAGAAACAGAGGAAAGCAAACTACTGGATGACACAGAGTTCAGAACCACATGTATAAGGTTACTCAAGAATCTTCTTAAAACCGCTGAGAAACTTGATGAGACCTTCAAGGAGCTTAATGAGAATGCCAAAAAAATGGAAAAGGATCATTCAGAAATGAAGCATACACTGTCTGAAATAAAGAATATACAGAAACTCAACTGTAGATCAACGTACCCCAAGAATCAAACCAAAGATCTGAAATATGTGGAAACAAAAAACATCCAACCAGAAAAACAAAAAGAAAAAAGAATCCAAAAATATGAAGATAGTGTAAGGAGCCTCTGGGACAACTTTAAGCGAACCAACATCCGAATTTTTGGGGTGCCAGAAGAAGGGAGAGAGCAAAATATTGAAAACCTATTAGAAGAAATAATGACAGAAAACTTTCCCTACCTGGTGAAAGAAATAGACTTACAAGTTCAGGAAGCACACAGAACCCCATACAAGAGGAACCCGAAGAGGACCACACCAAGACACATCATAATTAAAATGCCAAGGGCAAAAGACAAAGAGAGAATATTAAAAGCAGCAAGACAAAAACAGTTAATTACCTACAAGGGAGTACCCATACGACTGTCAGCTGATTTCTCAACAGAAACTATGCAGGCCAGAAGGGAGTGGCAAGAAATATTCAAAGTGATGAACAGCAAGAACCTACAACCAAGATTACTCTACCCAGCAAAGCTATCATTCAGAGTTGAAGGTCAGATAAAGAGCTTCACAGACAAGAAAAAGGAGTTCATCACCACCAAACCAGGATTACATGAAATGCTGAAGGGTATTCTTTAAGAAGAAGAAGAAGAAGAAAAAGGTAAAGATCAAAATTATGAACAACAAAATGACATCAAATACATACCTACCAACAAGTGAATCTAAAAATCAAGTGAATAAAAAATCTGAAGAACAGAATGGACTGGTGAATATAATAGAATCAGGGACATAGAAAGGGAGTGGACTGACGATTCTCAGGGGAAGCAGGTGTGAGGGGTGCGGGAAGAGATTGGACAAAAATCTTACTCCTATGGATGAAGACAGTGGCGGGGGGTAAGGGCATGGGGTGGGGTGGGGAATCAGGTGGAGGGGAGCTATGGGGGAAAAAAAGAGAGGAACACCTGTAATAATCTGAACAATAAAGATTTATTTAAAAAAAAAAAGAATAAAATATATAAAAGCCTAAGCGACTGTCTGACCATTTGACCATCCAATCAGTAGCTATGACATGCAATGACCACCAGGGGGCAGATACTCCGACCGATAGCTATGATGCGCCCTGACCACCAGGGGGCAGACACTCAATGCAGGAGCTGCCAAACTGTGTGACTTGGCAGCTGCAGTTCTCAGGTGATGCACCCAGAACCAGAGAGGAGGGAGCCCGATTCCAAGGTGCATCACCTGAGAACCACCCTCTCGCAATCCAGGACCACTTGGGGGATATCAGAGAGCTGATTATGGCCCAATCCCCACAGACCAGGCCGAGGGAAACCATCGGTGCATGAATTCATGCACCGGGCCTCTAGTAAAGAATAAAATGGCATTAAATATGTACCAATCAATAAACACATTAACTGTAAATAGCTTAAATGCTCCAGTCCAAAGAACATAGGGTAGTTGAATGGCTAAGAACACAAAACTGTATATATGCTATCTACAACATTTACACACAGACTAAAATTAAAGGGATTAAAAGATATTTCATGTGAATGGAAAAAAGAAGCTGGGGTAGCAATACTTATATCAGACAAAATAGACTTTAAAACCAAGGATATAGTAATAAACAAAGGACACAACATAATGATAAAGGGATCAATCCAACAAGAGGATATAACCCTTATAAACATTTATGCACCCAACATATGGGCACCAAAATACATAAAGCAAATCTGGATGGATATAAAGGGAGAGACTGACAGTAATAAAGTCATAGTAGGTGATCTTAACACCCCATTAACATCCATGAATAGATCTTCCAGACATAAAATCAACAAAGAAACAGCAGTCTTCAAGGCACAGTAGAGTAGATTGATTTATTTGACATCTTCAGAGCACTTTACCACAAAGCAGGAGAATCTACATTCTTTTCAAGTACACATGGAACATTTTCTAGGATGGACCACATGTTAGGATACAAAACAAATCTCAACAAATTAATAAGGTTGAAAATGTGTCAAATGTATTTACCAATCACAGTGGTATAAAATGAGAAAGCAATTCCAAGAACAGCTTACAAACACCTGGAGGCTAAATAATATATTACTAAACAATGAATAAATTAACAATGAAATCAAGGAAAAAAATCTAAAAGTACCCTTGGGACAAATAAAAATGAAAATGAAAACACAACAACCCAAAACCTATGGGACACAGCAAAAGCAGTCTGAAGAGGGAAATTCATAGGAATATAGGCCTACTTTAAGAAACAAGACAAATCTTAAATAAACTGTCTAACTTCATACTTAAAGACAAGTAAGAAAAGTATAACAATCAAAGCTAAAAGTTAGTAGAAGGAAGTTAATAATAAAGATTGGAGTAGAAAGAAATGACATAGAGACTAAAAAATCAATACAAATGACCAGTGAAACCAAGAGCTGGTTCTTTGAAAAGTAAACAAGTTTGACAGACATTAACCAGACTCATCGAGAAAAAGAGAGAGGACCTAAATAAATAAAATCAAAAATGAAAAAGGAAATGTAATACCTGACACCACAGAATTACAAAGAAAATATGAACAACTATATGCCAACGTATTGGACAATCTGGACAAAATGGAAAAACTCCTAGAAATAGACAACTTCCCAAAAACAAAATCAATAAGCAGCAGAAAATCTGAATAGACTAATTGCAACTAATAAAACTGAAGCAGTAATAAAAAACTCTTTGTACCCTCTTGCAAAAATAAAGATATTTGCCTTGCTGTCTGGCTTCTGAGTATCCTTTGTATTCTACCAGGTCCCCTGGTTTTGGGACTCATCTTATTTCTACAATTTTTGGGGCCCATCCAGGATTCTCTTGATTGCTATGGGGGGCATTGTACTCCTCTCCTGAGAAGGTGCATCCATTGCCAAAAACATATAAAAATAAAAACAAAACCCCTGGACCAGATGGCTTCCCAGGTGAATTTTAACAAATATTCAAAGAAGAACTAACACCTATTTTTTCTCAAACTATGCCAAAAAATTCAAGAGGAGGGAGGGAAGATTCCCAAGTTCATTTTTCAAGGCCAGCATTATCCTCAACAAAATATTAGCAAAATAGCAATAACATTAAAATATTAGCCAAACCAGTAATACATTAAAAAGATCATGCACCATGATCAAGTGGGATTTATTCCAAGGATGCAAATGTGATGCACTACATAAACAAAATGAAGGATAAAAATTACATTATTGTATTAATAGATGCAGAAAAAGCATTTGATAAAATCCAGCACCCATTTGTAATAGAAAGTCACAGCTAAATGGGAATACAGGGAACTACCTCAGCATAAGAAAGGCCATATATGACAAGTCCATAGCCAACATCATACAACAGGCAAAAACTAAAAGTTTCCTTTGCCTAGCCAATTTGGCTCAGTGGATAGAGTGTCAGCCTGTGGACTGAAGGGTCCTGGGTTTGATTCTGGTCAAGGGCACATGCTTGGGTTGTGGGTTCAATCCCCAGTGGGGGCCATATAGGAGGCAGCCAATCAATGATTCTCTCTCATCATTGATATTTGTATCTCTCTCTTTTCCTAAAATCAATAAAAATATATTAAAATAAATAAATAAATAAGTTTCCCTTAAGATCAGAATTAAGACAGGGTGTCCACTTTCACCATTCATCCTATCTAATAAAAGAGTATTATGCAAATTGACCATCACTCCAACACACAAGATGGCTGCCCCCATGTGCACACAAGATGGCCACCACAAGATGACCAGCAGGGGAGGGCAGTTGGGAGGGACCAGGTCTGCAAGGGAGGGCAGTTGGGGGGGGACCAGGCCTGCAGGGGAGGGTGTGGAAACCCCTTTCACGTCCCGTGTGGTTCAGGATTCCAGTTCAGGGTTCGGGTTCTGGAGAAGGCCGCACACAAATGAAGAGACTAGAAAAGCATCAATTTGGGAAATGGGGGCCAGGTGGAAGCCCAAGAGAGGACTACTACTCGCTCCGGCCTTTCCATCCCTTTTATTAAGATTAAGATTATGGGATACACCCATATCCCCTAGGCAGGAAACTCCAATAATAGCCAATCAGCAAATTTACTTAAGACTAACAGGTGGAGGTTGCTTCAACTACCAATGTCTTGTGATTAGCTCTGACCCTTCAGAGCAATTAAGGTTGATCAGCTTTCCGGATTCCCCGTTCACACCTCTCTACTAATAAAACAATGATCGGCTTCTGGCAGGAGGGCAGTTAGGAGTGACCAGGCCTGCAGGGGAGGGCAGTTAGGGGCCAACAGGCTGGCAGGGGAGCTTCCTTTAGTACTTCGCAATGTCCCTGCACCTGAAACGCGTAGAATGTTGCAGTGGTGGAGCTTGTGGACAAGCTTCTATAGATGCCCTTCTTCTTCCTATACTGTAGCTCATTCTAAAGCCTTTGGAATACAGAAGATTTTATGAGTAAGAGTCTTGAGTCTGAAAAGTAGCAGCTCTTTGAACGTTATACAATCATCCTGATTGTTTGCCTTGGTTGTGCAAAACTTGGATGTAGATAGGGCCCCCATCACACAGTTATTGTGCAAATCAGATGTAGCATACATAACATACCAATATTATGCCCTGCACATGGTAAAATACTCAATAAAGAGTAGTTGCTCCAGCCTGGCCAGTGTTGCTCAGTGGTTGAGTGTTCACCTATGGACCGGGAGGTCATGGTTCAATTCCTGATAGGAGATGTGCAGGAGGCAGCCAATCAATGATTCTCTCATCATTGATGTTTCTATCTCTCTCTCCCTCTCCCTTCCTCTCTCTGAAATCAATAAAAACATTTTAAAAAAGAGTAGCTGCTCTGAAGAAGATGATGATGAAAAAGAAGAAGGATGATGGGGAGGGGGGAAGAAGGAGGGGAAGTGATGGAAGAGGAATAATGATGTAGCCAACTGGAAGGCAGCAGATGGGAGCCCGGGATCAGGAGATTGAGAGTTCAAGGCTTTCCCCCAGTCTGAGATGACAGTGGACATGGAATAAATGCATATTGGATGAGTGCTAAGTCAATGTCTTGTCCTGTAAGAAGCTTTCCGTAGGCAGCACAGGGCCTCTGGGCAAGCATGGTGAGTCCATGCCTTTGTGTCACTCAGCTCCTGGCTTCAGAGCCATTGCAGCTGTAACAAAGCTGTGATTGGGTGACCAATGAAACGAACATTCGTTAGACTTGCTCTCAGCTCATTCTTCTGCAGGTCTCTTGGTGTCATGGTCCCGGTCAGTCAGTAACCTAGGCGTTGTTCTCAGCTGCGTCAGTGACCCTATAACGCACATCTCTCTGTGGCCCTTGCCTCTCACTCATTGTCAGCGCTGGTCTTTTTTTTCGGTGTGTGGCCCTCCCATGTCTCTGTCTCTCCCTGCCTTTCTTTTCTTTTTTTCCTTCCTCCTTCCTTTCCTCACTTTCTGTCTCACTAATATCCCTTACTATTTTTCTTCCTCTTTCTTCTTCCCAGACTCTTTCTGCCTTCACCTTCTTTACCTTTACTGCAAGATGGTAGTCCTAGAGGGGGCCAGGCTGGGTGTCCAGGTGGCTGGTCACTTTCTGTGGCTGCCACAGAACAGACAGCCCTGCACATGTTGAAGGGACAGGAGAGTGCATCTCTTTCTTCCCTCTTTCCAGCACCCACTTAAGCAGGCTACTGCCAGGGCTTAACAACCCTGGACAATTACAGGGAGGGTTAGAGAGGAAATGAGAGTTATTGATTTTTCCACCTAGTTTCATCTCAGGGGGATTGGGAAGAAGCATCTATGGTTGGGTGGCCCTGAGTAATAAACCTTCTTGGGGAGAGACTAAGGAGAAACATATTTCTGGGTTCTGGAAATTCTGACTTCTAGTCCTAAGCCTTCCGAGTAATTATTTGTGCCTTTTTTGATGTCACTTTCTCTATGTGGCCTCAGTTCCCTCAGCTGAGAAACCGAGAGCTTAACTTGTCTTCCTAGGCCACTCTGCCTTTAGTCCCCCAGTGATTTTTAGATTGAGAAATGAAATTCCGTTTTACCCGTGGTACCTAACACTCTACCCCTATCCAGTAGTAATCCTAGGACCATTGTGGCCTCATCTCTTGTCTCTGTGGTCATGCACATGCACATACATTTTTATTTTTATTTTTGCAAATAAACTTTGAGATTGTTCTATGGATTGTTGTGGCATAAACAAGGTCAATCTTTAGTTTTTAAGTCTGTGTTGAGGCCTTCAAAGTTACAGTCACGGCTGGGGCTCCATCTACAGGCATATGGCACACAGAGAGTGTGAAGAGCCTCCTCCCTGTCCAAATCTCTGTGGATTTTTGTTTGTTTTTAAATATTTTTATTGATTTCAGAGAGGAAGTGAGAAGGAGGGAGAGGGAGATAGAAACATCAATGATGAGAGAAAATCATTGATCAGCTGCCTCCTGCACGCCACACACTGGGCATCAAGCCCACAGCCAGGGCAAATGCACTGTCTGGGAATCGAACTGTGACCTCCAGGTCACACAGGTCTATGCTCAACCACTGAGCCACACCAGCCAGGCTCTCTGTAGTTTTGGAGGTAGTGACTCACTGCTATGATGTGGCTCTAATTAAAGTTTCCTATTATAATACCCCATCCCAATCCACACCGGGCTGTGGCACAAATACCCTTCCCTGGGCAAGGATGGAACAGCCTAGCCTGTTTGCTTTGGCGTGGATGTGGAACTGCCAGCAGCCATGGCCCCTGTTTCAGAAACAAGTTCTGAAAAGGAGTGAGTAAGCAAGTCCTCAGGAAGAAGCAGAGGCAGTGGGCGGGAGGAGGAATCCTGGTGGCATTTGAGTCCCTGGTTCTGCACCTATTCCAGAAACACCCTCACAGACACACTCAGAAATAACATTCAGCAGGCATTTGGGCACCCTATGGCCCAGGCAAGGTGGCACACGTGGTGGGCTGGCTGCATCACACACTCACCTGGGGAACAGGTCTCAGATTCCTGGCAATGCCTTGGCTCGGCTACCTGCTTGCTCTGCACCCACCTGTGAACCGTTACCTCTGCTGGCAGGTCACTCGGCCTCTGGGCATTACCTTCAACCTATCAGTTGAAAGGTTGGATTAAATAGCTTCTGGGCGCTTTTCCGGCTTGAATGTCCAATTTGTAATTCTAGGTTGAAATAAAGGCCTTAGGAGCAATAGTCTGAGAAAGCATTCTCTCCTATTCCTTCCTCAGCCTCCGAGTTGGCACTTGGCCCTCCCTGTTTACAGCTGTGTCCCCCTCCCTCCAGACTGAAGCCTTGGGCATCTCACCAGGGTCCCAGGTGAGTATCATAGATTCCATAGGTCCCACCTCTGGCTCCTCAGGCTGCTGGCTCCTTGCTCCAGGAAGGCTTGGCATGATGTGATAGGAGGACTGAGGAGAGCAGAAGGGATAGCGGGGCATGATGAGGGTCCCTCTCAGAAATATAATGTACAGTCCCGGTCTCGTGTACCAATTTCATCTGTGCAGGAAGCAGAGTCTGGGCATTAGACAGATGAGTACCAGGCCTGAGAGGATCCGCCTCCCCCTTGTTCACTGAAGGCAGCTACAGGCTGTTTCCAGGGCAAGATGTGATTCACAGCTTAGACTCCAGGCCAGATGGAACTGGGTTTTGGTACCAACATTCTGATCTCTGGTCCTTGAGCAAATTATCAACCTCAGTTTCCCTATCTATAAAATGGAATAATGATACCTACCTCCTGGAGTTGTGGAGAGAATTAAATTAAGCACAATCCCTGGTACATGGAAATCACTTAGCATAAATACACATCAATATTTGCACTAACCAATTCTATTTTGAAGCATTTTATATAATAAAAGCATAATATGCAAATCGGCTGAATGGCAGAATGACTGGTTGGCACAAGGCAGGGCTGGTGAGCATCAGGCCAGCCAAGGTGTGTGCCAGCGGGCAGAAGGAAGGGATGGTGATCAGGGGACGGTGGCTACTAGTGGCAGTGGAGGGGCCATCAGTGGTGGCTGCTGTGGCAGCGAGGGGCGGGGTCAGCCACTTGCTGGCTGCACCATCCCCTGATCAGCCCGTCCTGTGACCTCCTACAGAGGGAAGCCAGACTGCAGCTTAGGCCTGCATCCTGGGGGGAGCGGGCCTAAGCCATCAGTCGGACATCCCTTGAGGGCTCCTGGACTGTGAGAGGGTGCAGGCCGGGCTAAGGGAAAACCCCCCGACCACGGATGCATGAATTTTTGTGCACCGGGCCTCTAGTTTATTTAAAACATGGATAACCCAGAGAGTCTGAAGTCTGGTTTCAACTTTAGTTTCAAATTCTGACTACTGTATATTTCATACATATGACAATCCCTCTTGGTCCACTAACCTGACCCAGAGGGCATGTGTATAGAAAAAAACAAGCCCAAACCACCCTGGGTTTTAATTTCATCTCTTGGTGCACTGTATGTGGATCTCTTCCACAGCTTTAATGCAGGCCAGGCCAGGGTTTTGAAGAATCTTCCTAGTATTAGCCAACCTCCCTAAACAGGCATTTTGTTACCGACATACTTTTTAGGAGACTAATTTATCTGATAAATATTGCAAATGATTGCTGTTGACAATTGCTCACCACTTTCTCTGTGTTCAATGGAATTGGAACAGACAAAAGAGCTCCTCGATGGTTTCCTTGGGACGTTTGCATTATTTCCATTTACATAGAGCCCTACTGCAGCTTCCCTTTCCTTTGGCACAGGAATGCAACAAAGAAAAAAAGGTTTGAGGGGATCCAGCTATCTTACTGTGTGAGAAACAACTTGTCTCCTCTCCCATGAGTTCTGTTCCCTGGTCTCCAGTGTAGACAGCGCCTGGGAAGGCACATGGGCATTTCTTTAAATTATGGTCAGCTGAGTCCAAGGCAACAGGCAGAGCCATGTCTTGGATACACATTCCCCAAGAAGGCGGAAGTGTTATCAGCAGTGACTCTTACCTTTGCCCAGGTGTCCTAGTGGGTAGTGGGACTTTGATATGTAAATCCAGTTAAGCACCAGGAATGCTCGGGCCTACTCAAGAATGCAAATAAGCTCCTTTGATCCTAAGTTTTTGGTGAAGTCCCCTGGTATTTGGGGATATAAAATAAAGCTGTGTAGGCTCTGGGTCCCTGTCCCTCCATCAGAGAGGACGGTGGTCCCACCCGGTCCCAGCTTTTTTCTTCTATCTTTGTGTCTTGTCTCTTTCTTTCTCTTATTTCTCAAACCCCAGCTCCTCTACTCAAGAACTGAACCCGCTCTCTTTCAGTGCTGGACACGGAAAGAGAGAAACACCTACATCCAGTGTCAGGAAACAGGGAGGTAAATACTCTTTATTCCAACCTCTTGTGGTAATTTAGACAATGACAACACTTATAAGACAGAAAAGATCTTATAAGCACCCCTTTTCTAAGTTCTTTCTCTAGGAGCAATCAAAAGGGTGAAAGAGTAGGGGACATGTCATCCCAAGGCCGCGGTGAGGCTGAGCGGCCCCTCCGTGTGGAACCCTAGAAATCCTGTGAATAAATTCCACAAATGAACACATCCCAACACCACCTCACAAAGACAGGAAAATCAGTGCACGTGAATATATGTACACATGCCTATGATTATGTGGAGGGCTTTGAAGATTTGCCATCTGAGGCCAAAGGGAGACAACTCACAGTAGGAGGGTTTCTGGCCGGGGACTTGGGCTCTGTTATGTGGACCAGCCCAGTGCTACCAGCTGCCTGTCAATTCTGTAATGGAGAGTTTGATGGGCTCTTATATCTCTTTCTCTTTTAATAATGTTACTGAAATGGAGGTTCCCTTTGGAGAGTCAGGCAAGGTTGGAGCAATGAAGGTTCAGGCTGGCCTAGCTGCAGCAGGATGCTGTCCAGATGTTGAGGGGATATCACTAGCAACAACCCAACCCAGGGAAGAGCTCTTACCTCCAGGGCGCCCATGCCGAAGGATGGCAGAAGGTCATTCCTTCAACTTCCATTCAACAGAGAGAAGAAAAAGCCTGCATTTAAATTACAGGCTAGAGGGAAGTCCAAGAACCATGCTCAAAGGTTACAGGATCCACATCTCTAGGAGCCTTTGGGGAATGAGACCATCAACAGCTCTTGCCTTGCTTGCCGGAGGTGGCCAGTAGTTATCAACAGGCTGGCCCCTGGGAAATCTGCGATGGGGACTGTGGGGCAGAGTCTGCAAGGAGCAGCAGTCAGTGGTAAGCAGGGGGGGTAGCAGGTGCCTCAGACTCCTCCTGTGGGTTGAGCCGTCATCAATGGCCTTCTCAGGAGGTGTCTCTGGTGCGCTGTGCTGTGAGTTTGGGGTTACCTCGCTCACCCTGGCACAGAGTATGTGTGGTCCCTGGAGTATATCTGTTCACTGGCAAAGACCCAGTTTCCTGTTTGGAGTATAAAGGATGAGAGGAGGGCAGTTAGGGGAGGCGGGCGGGGGAGGGGAGGTGGGGGGGCGGGTCTGCAGGCTTCATCCAGCTCTCTGAGGGAAGGGCCCGTAGGGTCAGGAGACAATGAAAAGGGGGAGAGGGAAGGGTCAGAAAGATATAAAGCCAGGGAGAGGAAGAGTGAATGGGATAGGAGCAGCATGGGAAGAAATGAGGGAAAGAACGATGGCAGGAGAGAAAGAGAGAGGGAGAGGGAAAAGGAGAGAAGATGAAGCACAAGCAGATTTAAAGGAGAGGAGAAGGAAAGAAAGGAGAGAAAGCCAGGTCTTCGAGCTCCTTGGGGAGGCCCCCGGTGCCAATGCTGGCCTGTCTGTCTCCTGCTCTTTTGGAGGCTGGTCCAGTGCCAGAGGAGCTGGAATGCTGTCTATGACTGATGGCCATATGACCATGGTCCGGCCCAATGAAGTCCATCAGAGGCCCCAAAGTGAGGCCCTGTCTGCACGAAGCTGAGCCCTGGAGGCTGGTCCAGAAGTCATGTTTGGATACATGAGAATAGGAGGGCGTGGCCAAAGATGCCGAGGCAACTGTAAGGCTGGTGACTGGCAAGACTCAGGGAAGGTCCAAAGCCCCCAAAGCTGCTAGTGACATCTAAACCACCAGGTCTGTGGAGGAGGTAAGGCTCCAGGGTCCTTATGGGCCAGTCGTGGAACAAGAGCCCAGCAGGGGATCAGAGAACAAGGACACGTTTGAACCACCAGTGAGGAAACACGGCTCATGTCTGACCACCCTGCTCAGATAGGACCACTTCCCCCCACTGCCCTGGCTCCATACTTGTTCTGAGCAGGTCTCTCTCCTAACCAGTAAAGAGCTCCCGTTTTAACCTAGGGCTGTCTGAGGCCACAGCTCACAATGTCTTTGTTGGACATTGATCCCTCTAGTGGTGAAATCCAGGAATGGCCATGAGCAAGGGGAGAGAGGCAGTGTCCATGGCTGAATGATGGTGCAGAGAGAGCACATACGCAGTAGCCTGGAGACTTTGAGGGTGAGGGAGGGGCGCAGTGCAGTTCAGACTCCAAGGCCTGGGGCAGAGTCCAGAAGCCACACTGAGAACCGAGAACCGCAGTCAGGAGAACAAGGGTGCCCCCTCAGCCTCTCTCCAGGTGGAGGCACACGGTGGTGAAGGCCACTCCTTGCCTCCTTAGTTAGGACTGTGGCCTTAGTTAGGGCAGGAGGCCCTCCCAGAACTGACTGCTTACGTCTAGGGGCGCTTTCCTGGTTGGGCAGATCTAGGCAGAACTGCATTGGCCTTTTCAGAGCGCCAGGTAACCGTTGTCAGGGAAACATGTATTCTGGGTGGTGACGGGGGACTAAGAAGGTCAGGAGGTGCTGTAGTCGTGGGAAGAACCAGTAACTATTCCTCGGTGTACTCAGTTTGCCCCCCACTGCCCCGCCTGGCCCCCATTGGCAAAGTAAATTAAACATTTCATCACAAGGGCCCTTATGGCCCAGCCCAGCAGCCAGTCACCACCAACCAGGAGGCTGTCTCCAGGGATCCTGTGCATGGTGCACGGTACCTCACCTCCCACGTAAGTGACCCTGTCTGTGCACGGTGCATGGCACCTCACCTCCCAGGTAAGTGACCTGTGCCTGTTCATGGGGCCCTGCTGTGGCCTTGGCGGGACCGTGTGGGCAGCAGAGGTGCAGGGGGGTCTGTGAAGCAGAGCCTGGACTTGGCCTTCCAGCCGACTTGCCTGCCCGCAGCCCAGCATGTAGCCTGCGCTTGCTCGCAACCACATGCCTAAGGACCGTGGGCTCCTTGTTTTCAAAGTGGGCTCCACAGCTGCCCAGCACACTGCATGACGTCAGGCATTTCTGTTTATTTGCAAGTCCTTTGGCATCTTGCTTTGCTGAAATTCTCTAGGTCTATGTTTATTTTTATTTATTTAGTTTAAAAAATTTTTATTGTTGAAAGTATTACATATTACCGCCCCCCCCCCCCCCATCCACTGACTCCTTCTAGCCCCCTCCCCGCACAGGCCCTCACCATCCTATTCTAGGTTTACTTTTAGAAAGACATCAGGCAGGCTACAGAGACCCTGCTTGAATAACCGTTATTTAAGATTCTCCAGGAAAATCCTCTTGGGGGAATTGGAATCTCCCAAGAAATGCCACTTTGTAATAAAGCTTCCTTCTTTGGACAGTTTGTTCCTTAAGTAAGTATACCCTGTAGGCCTTAAAGAAATTATGAGGCAACCAGTCAACAATGCAGCAAAGAAAATGCTCTGTGTGAAGAGTGGATCAAGGTAACTACTTGAGCTGGAGCAGCAAGTGGCCTTTTTGGAGGCATTTTTCAGGGTATTGTTTATGTAATTGCAAAGAGGGCAGGGGCAATGGCCCTGTGTCCACTGAAGCCATGGACTTGCATGTGGGTCCTCTCTGTCCCTTCACTTACCTCTTTGTTCTCTTCTACTACAAATGGGCTTCCTCCAGATCATGAGAAACCCAGTTGCCTGTAATTAGCCAATCTCCTGTTATTCCCTTGGGTGACCCTCAGTGTCAGTTCCAGTCTGAAAATCTTGAAGGAGAATAATAGTGGCCAGTGGTTACCCGTGGACCATGTAATTATGATGAAGGGCCAGGGATATATGTCTGGTACAGATATAAACACCCACATCTTAGCTCTGTGTTTACAGTCTATTTCCAGCGATGAGAGATTTTGACTTAAGTAGTAATTGAAGGTGGTGTCAATTCTTCACAAGGCATGGTCTGTGCTGGCACTGGATGGGAGGGGATCCTAATATAAACCAGATGCTAAGGGCAGGCCCTAGAGAAGGACCCCAGGAAGATTTGTGAGGCCTGCTTAAGGCTTACGTGTTCTAGGAGACCCTGGTCCTTTTCTTCTTTTTCAAGTTTTATTTTGTATTGAATTCAGGTGTGCACTTTAGTGGTTAGACCATCGTGTACTTTACATAGTGTTCCCCTTAATATTTCCAGTACCCACCTGGCAAAATACATAACAACATTATTGGCTATATTTTCTATGCTTTACTTACTCCCCATGACTATTAACTACCAAGTTGTGCTTCTTAGTCCCTTCACCTAGTCCTGTTTCTATGTAGGTTATTGGGTTTGCCTCAGACATGAAAGGTCCCTGGTCCTTTTCTTCTAATTTTTGCTCACTTCCATGTCATTAAATGATGATTCCTTCCTTCCCCTGGCATTCCCTGTCCATCGAATCTCCCGCTTGGAAGACCTGTCTGACTGAAGGCCAGGAGGAGGCAGCCTTAGAGGCTGTATCTCATTATACTACCAGAGGTGTTGGATTGGGGTGCACCTGGCCTGCAGCTTGGCCAAACAGAATATTGCTTCCAGTATATTAGCTAAGGTTCATAATAGAACCAAAGCCAGCTTCATTAACTGTCCCCTATCACCCACATGCAAAACATGATTTGTGCATCCATGATTTGACAAAGGAATAGCCAGAGTTCTTGGAGATCCCCTATGGAACAGGGTCTTACTATACTTTTAAACCATGACCCTAATAAGAACTACATTTTACACTTACTCTAGAAAACACACATATACAATTAAAACAAAAGTTTATCCTTACTATGTACACTTTCTGATATCATGTATTTTATTTCATTTGAATATTTGTCAAAAGTTCCAGTCATCACACATTATTTTTTCATGATCTATTAAGAAGCTGCATTCTATAATCTGAGAAACACTCCTAGTCTCGCCATCATTCAGTTTTAATTCCTTGACCTTGGTCTTAATTTACATTCCAAAATTCTCAAAAAAGAGAACATGTTTAGCCCTTTTTGGATCTAGGTCTTCCTTTATCCTAATCAACGGTGGTTGGGTTCTAATCATGGCTGCTGATGCCCATGCCTGCTCAGTCTCTAGGAGCTAGACAGACACTTCCGGTGGTGTCTGCCACCTGCAGATAACTGGGAACCAAGGCAGAGCCCAAGCCAGTCATATAGTAATGGGGACATGGCTCAAAGGCCAGGTACAGCTGGGGCCAGAATTGAAACTACAGCTATCCAGACAGATATACAAGAGGACTGCCAAGAGGGAGAGGGGCAGATGTTAGACACATGTGCAGACGTTCAACAACAAGGAAGAGAATAGAGGACAGCCACGTGGCTTTCAGCTGTGCTGGAGAGTAAACTCTGCCTTGTGGAAGCGAAAAGCCACTCAGGACGTGGGTCCTGGTCACCTTTGTTAATGCTTACAGAATTTTGAATTATGCCATAGATAAGAAGGGGAGCTTAAAACATTTTGTTGTATATATCAGGTGGAAAATTTCTCCAGTTTTAATTAAGCAACAATGTTCCCATAAAGAGGGAGTAAGGGCCTCTGTGTGTAAGACAGACTGTGGGAGTGCACGCTGTCCTGGCCTTGGCTCAGTGACCCTAGGGTCCTTCCTGCTTCAGCTAATCTGTGCCCAGTAACAGTGGCCTAGTATGGCTAGAAGGCAGCTGGGTTGCCATGGTATCAAGATCTCCTAGAGTGAACAAAACAAAATACTCCAAATGTCTTTAGTGGTGGAAAATGAAAAACAGTTGGCATGGTTTAGAAGCAAGGGAGTCAATGGAACTCTATCTATCTATCTATCTATCTATCTATCTATCATCTATCTATCTATCTATCTATCTATCTATCTATCTATCTATCTATCTATCTATCTATCATCTATCTAAGTCTAAGTGACCATTACGACTGAACAACCAGAATGACTGGAATGACTGGTTGACCAGTCACTATGATGCGCACTGACCCGGAAGGGGAAGATGCTCAATGCAGGAGCTGCCCCCTGGTGGTCAGTGCACTCCCACAGCCAACCTCCCACAGACCCTCCCCCTGGCTGGCTGGTCCCCATCAGCCCCTGGTGCTGAACTATTCGTAGAGACCTGCTTCTGGGTCCGGGTTTCCTACATAGCAGAGCAGCTCCCTTGCTGCAATCTATTGAAATTCAGCCCTCAACACAAGGGTTTGTCTCGCTCCCATCCTCTCCCTTTTCCAGGGCCACCTGCCCACCGTGGTGGTGGTGCAGCAGCGAGGGAAGGAAGAGGGAGGAAGGCAGGGAACTGCGTGGTGGCGGGGCACCAACAGCAGCATTGGTGTCCAGCATCGGTTCCTTCCGCACCCAGCCCGCTGACTGTTGCCTTCTCTCCCGACCCCTCCAGGGCCTTCGGGTCCCAGGATGGGATGGGGAACTGGGGAACCGGGGTGGCGATGGACATGGCCCCTTTCCCAGGGGGCCTGAGGGCCGGCTCCCTCCTTGGGGCTGGTGGCCAACCTCCTTCGGTTCCCCCCCAACCCCACCCCCACCCCATGCACAAATTAGTGCACTGGGCCTCTAGGTCAATAATAAAAAGAAATGAACTATCAAGCCATGCAAAAGCATAAGATCTTAAATGCATATTGATAAAACTAAGCCGAAGAAGCCAATCCCAGAAGACTACAGATTGTATGAGGCTATATTGAGATAACATTCTGGAAAAGGTAAATTACAGAAGAGCTTTAGGGGAGAGATGGCCAAAACATATGGTTCTTAATTTGGAGAACTTTACAATATGACCTCTTTCTTAAAATATTGGAGATATACTCAGATTTAACAGCGAAAAGAATGAGAACTAGCATAGGGATTAAGTAAGGGTTTATAGTTGTGTCTATACAAACACAAATTATGTGAGTTAGGCATTACCAACATTTCCACCGACAGCGAGGCTCAGAGAGGCTTTGAGCCTTGAGGTAGGTCTTTAAGTTGAGAGAAAGTCTCTCAGTAAAAAGAAAACATCTGTAGCATCCTCAACAGAGCTATTCTACCCCGAGAAAAGCAAATTGCCCAGTTTGCTCTGCCCTGCCTCACTTTGCTTTAAGAGTAACTTAGTAGCTTGGAAGAGCAAATGCATGACATTTGCTATTGCCTTGGGAACCTAATTTCCTTTAAATGATTGTAATATGCTTTGACCTTCATTGTTTTATTCTAAAAGGTTTATCCAAGTAGGAAATTACTCTTTCTTTGTGCCTCTTAAATTGTTAACAGCTTATTTTCATATTGTGTTGGCTTAGTTTATTCCTTTAATCATTTAACACCTTGTATATGAATGTGTAATTAACACTCTTACTATTTATTCCTTCTTAGCACTCCATACTAATTTCTTTTTTTAAAAAATATATATTTTATTGATTTTTTTATAGAGAGGAAGGAAGAAGGATAGAGAGTTGGAAACATCAATGAGAGAGAATCATCGATCAGCTGCCTCCTGCACACCTCCTACTGGGGATATGTCCACAACTAAGGTACATGCCCTTGACTGGAATCGAACCTGGAACCTTTCAGATACACTGAGCCAAACCAGTTAGGGTCATACTAATTTCTTTATCCTAGGTGTTTATCATGTAGTTATTTTTGCTATCACTATTCAACGAAATCCATATATCTGATTTATACCAGTTTATGGATATAATAGGATCACAATTTTCAAGCTGTTTTTGTTCCCAAGCTGAGTCTTCATCTGAATAACAATCAAAAATTTTACCCCAACCCTCTATCCCAAAGCTAAGCCAATTAGAACAGTAGATACCTATGAAGTGACTTGTGTGTGCTTGTAAAGTTAGCCTTCTTGTAACTATGTGAGTGATATTTACAACGTCCCTTTTTTGTCTTTGGCCCATACCTCACTTCACCCAGAGAGATTTACATGGTAATGCCCTTGGCTGTTCCCATGCAGGGATGCCTCAGCTTAGTCTTGGATTCATTCCTTGCCATCACCTGTAATAACAGGGACAAATGTACACGACCCCGTTTGGAACAGCTAGGAGTGCAGTGCTGCTTTCCAATGTCTTAAAGAGATTTCGGTGATGAAATTTTTTAGTCCCCACCTGAGGATATGCTTATTGATTTTAGACAGAAGGGAAATAGCGGGGAGAGAGAGAGAGAGAGAGAGAGAGAGAGAGAGAGAGAGAGGGAGAGAGGGAGAGAGGTGGTGACAGAGAACATCCATTGATCCACTGGTGGTTTTCCATATGTGTTCCAACTAGGGATCGAACCCCCAACCTAGGTACGTGCCCTAACTGGTAATCAAACCCACAGCCTTTTGATGCATGGGATGGCACTCTAACCAAACAAGCCCCTTGGGCCAGGGATCAGTGACTTTTAAAATTCAGCCTCCCCAGTCTAAGGGGCTGGGGCAGTCGAGAGATGAAGAGCAGCCATTTGTGGGACTCAGTATTTCAGTTCCTCTTCCCTATCTCCAGGGCCTTGAGATTACTATATTCTTCAAGTTTCAAGCTCCCTCTGCCCTTGTGGAGAACACTTCCCTAAGATGCTCCAAACAAGGTTCCCTGGTGGGGCATGCCCTTCCGTTCTGTATACACATGCATGAGTGCACACACACGCAATCACACACACGTGCAGAAATCTATGAAATCTTATCTTTCCATCAGCTTCCGTCTAATTTTAAAAATGGATGAATTTTATTCTTAAACTATAAAAAGACCTGTGGAATCATGTCAGAAAGGACAGTTGGAAAGGCAGTGTCTACTTGAGCAATGAAGGCCACACACCTGTTTCTGAAAGAACCTGGGAGTGGTCACCACAGATCCTCCGAACGGGTCTGCATGGCCCTGACAACATGGAATGATGATGAGAGGATCCTAGAGGTATTTTAATTATACATGTAAAACATCAGAATTGATGAAAAAGTATCATTGTTTTAGATCATGTATTGTCCTATACTTCCATGAGAATGTCTTGATGAAAGATATGTGATCTCAAATTACCCAGTGAGTCTCTTGGTGTAGAAGGCTACGTTACAGGCTGCTGGTGGTGGGAGCTACGCTTAGGAAAAAACTTTAAAAATAATGCTCATGGCTTAATTCTCTAAAGCAACCAGGTGGTCTTGATAATAGTCAGTGGAAAGTGATGCAATAGGCTTCTGAAATATTTATACTTTCATAATGTAGATTTCTGACTCCAGGATTGTTTTGACATAAAGATTGTCCCAAATAAGACTCACATAGTTAATCATATAGTTAATAAGAATTTGGTAAACTTAAATTAGACCCAACAATTTTTTCCCAGATAAAGCTTTTCTTTCTCATTACAGAAAATAGAAAAACACAGAAAGAATCACACATAATAATAATACCAAGAAATGGTATGATTATTTTTTGAGAACATTTTATTACTTTAAACTGTTCAGGCTCTTTTATTGGAGGTACTTGATGATCCTACCCAAGTTCATTAGCCTTCTGAGTCTTAATTTCATTATCTTAAAAATGAAAATAATTGCAACCTAATTGAAATAACAGGGTTGTTGTGAGCATTGAATGAATCCATTTATGTAAAACATTACAGTGCTTGGCACATAGTAGGTGCTACCTATTAACACCATTATCATTGTCATTTTCTTCATAGTGAGTCTTATTATTTCTCCATAGTCTTATTTTTTCTTCTAGTTATGCTCTTTTATATAGCTGAATTCTTGTCTATATAATTTTGTATACTGTTTATCCAGAAATATTAAAAAATAATTGCCAAAGTTATTGCAAACTATCTATACACATAATTAAAAACAGTGAAGTAATATTCCATTTACATGTGAAACCTTAATTTACTTAACGATTGTTGGATATTTATGTTGTTCATACTTTTTCAGTTTTATGAATAACAAGACAAGAAACATCTGCATGTAGTTTTTGTGCGTGTGCTTATTTCTTTGGAATAGAATGACTATTTCAAAATAACACTTGAAATGCAGCATGTAAATTATTTTCTAAAAAGGTTGTGACAAGTTATATTCCAAGGGCAGCATCCAGGTGGGTATAGTGCACTGCACCATTGACAATATTTGAAATTCTTGTTAAAATTACTAACTAGCCCTAACCAGTTTGGCTCAGTGGATAGAACCTTGGCCTGCGGACTCAAGGGTCCCGGGTTCGATTCCGGTCAAGGGCATGTACCTTGGTTGCAGGCACATCCCCAGTAGGGGGTGTGCAGGAGGCAGCTGATTGATGTTTCTCTCTCATCGATGTTTCTAACTCTCTCTCCCTCTCTGTAAAAAATCAATAAAATACATTAAAAAAAAAGATTACTAACTAACTTTATAGGTGAGTGTATGTTAATTCATTCAACACACATTTTTTAATTTTAAAATTATTTATTATTTTTAAAAATTTCTTTATTGATTAAGGTGTTACATATGTGTTCTTATTCCCCCATTACCCCCACCCCCCTCATGCCCTCACCCCCCTGTTGTCTGTTCAACACACCTTTTAAGGAGCCTGCTGTGTGTGTCAGCCACTGTACTAGACACTGAGATGAAGTGGGGATATGACAAACTCAGTCCTTGTTCTCATGGAAGTAATATTATGGGGCAGATTTAAGCAGGAGAGAGGCAAGAACTCAGACAGTCACTTAACCATGTGTGTGGCGCATGCCACAGAGCAGAGGACCTGTGGGGTTCAGGAAGCAGCGGTTTAGACTGAGGACTGCCCCATACTCCCGTGATCCCGTCCCGTGAGCCCAGGCGGCGGGTGCTCGGGGAGCACAGAGGCGCAGAGGACCGTGGAGATGCTGAATCTATCTAATAAAAGAGTAATATGCAAATAAACCATCACTCCACTACACCCACAAGCCACGTCCACCAGCCTTGCCCACCAGCCAATCAGGAGCGAGTATGCAAATTAAACCCAACCAAGATGGCTACAGCCACTGAGAGAGCAGGAGGGAGGCTTGGGTTTCCCCAGCCATGGAAGAAGCCAAGCTTTCCGCACACTCTGGCCAGCCCAGGCCTCCTCTTAAGGCTACAATGTTTCAATGATAGAAGATAAATTAATCCCAACAAAAATGGCGGCAGCCACAGAGCTGGAGAGAGCAGGAGGCTATGGTTGCCCCCGGCGATGAAGAAAGCCAAGTTTCCACAGCCCTGGCCTACTTGGGCCTCTGCTTAAGGCTACAAAGTTTCAATTATAGAAGATACATAAATCCCAACAGAAATGGCTGCCCCCATGGAGCGAGCAGAAGGCTTGGCTCTGCTCCAGGCTGCAAAGTTTCAGTTGTAGAAGATAAATAAATCCCAGATACCAGGGCCTCCGCTTGGGTTGCCGGGGGTCCTGGCTGGCCTGCAAATCACCACAGGCCCCTTGCCCCAAGGGAACCCCCACCCTGATCCGGGACACCCTTCAGGGCAAACCAGCTGGCCCCCACCTATGCACCAGGCCTCTATCCTATCTAATAAAAGAGTAATATGCAAATTGACCATCACTCCAACACACAAGATGGCTGCCCCATGTGGTCAAAGATCCTGCCCCCATGTGGACACAAGATGGCCACCACAAGATGGCCAGTAGAGGAGGGCAGTTGGGAGGGACCAGGCCTGCAAGGGAGGGCAGTTAGGGGTGACCAGGCCAGCAGAGGAGGGAAGTTGGGGGCAAACAGGCTGGCAGGGGAGCAGTTAGACATCAATCAGGCTGGCAGGGGAGTGGTTAGGGGATGATCAGGCTGGCAGGCAGAAATGGTTAGGGGCAATCAGGAAGGCAAGCAGGCGAGCAATTGGGAGCCAGCAGTCCTGGATTGTGAGAGGGACACCCCCCCTTGTGCACGAATTTTGTGCACCGGGCCTCTAGTGATGAAATAAAAGGAGATGCTGGTGCAGCCAGAGCTTCCTCTCATTATTCCCGTCTGTCTATTGTTGAGCGGTCCATTTTAAAGCTGTACAATTTGTACATTGTAAAGGTTAACCTGGCTCCATGGGTTCACCTGTTATCTACATTGCATTAGCCTCTTGAGACTTTTTCATTAATGGATTTTCCCCATTTAACACAGAGTTTTAGTGTTTCTACTTATGTATTGTACTAGAGGCCCTGTGCATGAAATTTGTGCACTGGGGAGGGTGTCCCTCAGCCCAGCCTGCACCATCTCCAATCTGGTACCCCTTGGGGGATGTCCGACTGCAGTCAGATACCCTCTCACAATCTGGGACCGCTGGCTCCTAACCACTTGTGCCTGCCTGATTGCTCCCTAACTGCTCCCTTGCCGGCCTGATTGACCTAACTGCTCCTCTGCCAGCCTGATTGCCCCCAACTACCCTCCCCTGATGGCCTGATCACCCCCAAGGTTTTTATTAGTATAGATATGACCCTTCACAGAAAAGTTTACTAACCCTGCTTTACAATAAGGACTTGATGATTGAATCATTGGGACCAGACACCAAGATTTCCTTTCTATGAATAGTGGAGGGAATAATTATCTTGTCTTTAAGTTGCCCTGAAATTAAAATGAGATAATGACTTAGAAAAATATAAAAGCACCATATAAAGACAACTATCTTTTTCATGTACTGAAAAGACAATAAAGTGGTAAAATGAAAAACACTATTTTTATTCTCCCCCTTCCTTCCTTTACAGCCTTTATTTAAACTTTGAAATTTATAAAAATTTCACTCCAATTTTTTACATTCAATATTATTTTGTATTGGTTTCAGGTTTTATATTAGTTACAGAATAGTGGTTAGACAATCACATACTTTACAAAGTGTTCCCCAATATTTCCAGTACCCACCTGGCATCATACCATCATTACAACACTATTGACTATATTCCCTATTTAACTAACAATGGGTTTAACAGGTTCCTTCCAGTCTTTCTTTTGTGTTGTTCACCTTTCCTTTTCTTTCTCACTTCTTCCCTCATTTTCCTTATACAGTATCTCAATTGGCCATCAAAGCTCAGTGAAGGCACTGGGAGCTTCTCTGAATCACTCAGTCAGTCCAGTACCTTGCAGTGCAGCAACCCTCCACTGAGGTGGCACTGCCCCTTAACCCCCGCCGCAGGGCGGATCCTTGCCCCTCTGCCCCAGTGTCCTTCCATGCCCCTTGATCCCTGGCCGGGCCAGCATCTTGGGGCCACTGCAGAACCTCTCTCTCTGCAGGGGAGGCAGATCCCTGCCCTCCGGTCCCCTGCCCCCTCTGGTGCACCCCTCCTCACCAGGTTTTTGCCTTTGATCTATGGCATTGGTGACAGCACACTCCTAGCAAGCCTGGTACCCAAGGGTCACAGGGTCAGTTCTTTGCCCAGAATGTTAGAGGTTGCAGTAGCATTTGCAGATGTCGCCCAGAGCCTGCTGGTGAAGGCAGTGCCTGTGTGGGGGTGTCCTCACAGAGCATGGTGAGGCACTGTTTGGCACCCCTTGGAACACCTGCCTCTTGGCCAGCCACTTTGCCAAAGCTGTGGCACTTGCCCTGGAGACGCCCCTCAGGCAGCCCCCCAGTCGGGCCTCACGCCTCTTGTTCCACATTCGGCCTTCATCCATCCCTCTCTCCTGCAGTTCTTGGGCTCCAGACCCCAAAAAAAAGAACCAAGACCAAGAAAAACAAAGCCCAAAGGAAGTGAGTCTTGAACCTCCACATCTCATTCTCTGGATTGCCTCCGGCACCTCCTCTCTGTGTCACATCTTGAATGGGCACCCTGTGGCCCAGCCACATGGCTACCGGGTGGCCTGGTAGAATTGGTCTCCACAAAGCTGTGAGTCTGTGGCCAGAGGCCCTGTCTGGGTCTCAGCAACCCCATGCCTGCGATGTTCCCTGGGCCCCATGGGAGTGGCTAAGCAAGCCCAGCCACTCCTTCCCAGGGCGGCCATGTTCTCAGAGCCCCACGGGAGTGGCTAGGTGGGCCGGCCATGCCTCCCCTGGGCTGCGATGTTCCCAGGGCCCCACAGGAGTGGCTAAGCAGGCTCAGCAGCTCCTCCCTGGGCTGCAATGTTCCCAGGGCCCGGCAGGCGAGGCTAGGCAGGCTGCTGCCCCTCCCTGGGCCTGTGATGGACTCCGCAGGTGGTGTCTGGCGCTTCCCACCCGGCCTCCCAGGACCCCGATGGACTGGTACCTTGCCAGCAGTGTCTGGTGCTGCCCACCAGGCCTCCCCGGCCAGATGGACCTGGATCCCCAGGGGTGGGCCATGGTGCTGCCCAATCTGCCTGCGGATGCAAATTTGTTTGCCACCTTTGATGGGTTAATTTGCATACTCACTCTGATTGGCTGGTGGGCGTGGCTTGGCATAGCAGAGTGATGGTTAATTTGCATGTTTCTCTTTTATTAGTGTAGCTAAGTCATTTGTATGCTAGGATTATTAAACTTTTGTCTGCTATTTGTTGCAAATATGTTTCTAAATTTAAATGTGGATTGGGGAGAAGTTATTAACACAGAAATTAGGGTCAAGTATGGAACTTAATAAGTTTTAAAGCAGCATATCTATGTGTCTTTCTTGGTATTTGTTTCTTTAATTTAAAATTTAAAACGGTCTCCCAGAACCAAATATTTGATTAAAATGTATTAACTTTTAGTGTACATTTTAAAGCAATTGTGACATTATTACGTAACTTCTTTTGTTCCTGAGGATTTCCTCTTATATTTGGTGGTAGACTGTTTTCTATAATTTTCTTTCCTAATAACCACCACGAGGAGTTAACTTCCCCTGCCCAATTCCAAGCTGCCAATGTGCATCCGTCAGATGGCAGGCCCCCCGCCTGTGCCCGCGTGCCTGCCCGAACTGCCTGCGTGCCTCTCTCACCCGCCTGCTCTGACTCCTTGCTCTCCATAGAGAACTTCACTGGCTTCATCTTTGATGAATGTGCCTTGATGAACTTTGAAATCATTTCATAAAGTTCTCCTCAATATTAATCAGTTTTATGATAAAAATAAAATTAAACCAATGAATTAATCATATACTACTTAATATTATATACAATATAGTAAGCTTCCTTATCTCAAGAATTTTTAAAGAGTTTATGTAACATTTTATGTATACTTTTCATATATTTTCCACATTTTTCTTTTTAGGTGGTTATAATAATACTAGAGGCCTGCTGCACGAAATTTGTGCACTTGGGGGGGTGGGTTCCTCAGCCTGACCTGTGCCCCCTCACAGTCCAGGAGCCCTGGAGGGATGTCCGACTGACGGCATTTTGTGCACATCATCAAAGGGAGAAATTAACATTGCTGTGACTCCATCTAGTCGCCTTGGATTCACAAGGGTATTCCTTAAAATGAAACAGAAGAGAGCAGAATGGATGAGAAAGAATACATTAGAGTACATCATGAGAAACAAGGGTTTGTAGTTTTATGAAAGTAAAATGTCAGAGCTGTGATATAAAATGTGTTTTTTATTTTTTTAATACATTTTTATTGTTGACAATATTACAGATGTCCCCCAATTCCCCCCTTGTAATCCTCTTCACCCAGGCCCTCCCCTCCTGGGCCTTTACCACCCTATTGTCTGTGTCCATGGACTCTGCATAAAAGCATATAAGTTATTTGGTTTATCTCTTCTGGTCCCTGCACCCCTATACCAGGTATGTGAGTCTGTTCCATGCCTCCCTGCTTTGGGTCTTATTTTGTTGGTCAATCCATTTTGCTCATTAGATTCCACAAATAAGTAAGATCATGTGATACTTGTCTTATTCTGGCTGGCTTATTTCACTCAGCATAATATTTTCCAGGTCCACCCAGGCTGTTCCAAAGGGTAAGAGATCCCTCTTTTTTACTGCTGCATAGTATTCCATAGTGTAAATTCCCAACAGCTTTTTATCCACTCGTCTACTGATGGAAACTTAGGTTGTTTCCAGATCTTAGCTATTGTAAATAATAGCTATGAACATAAGGCTGCATATATTTTTTCTGATCGGTGTTTTAAGATTTTTAGATATATTCCCAGAAGTGGAATCACAGGGTCAAATGGCAGTTCCATATTTAATTTTTTGAGGAAACTCCATACTGTTTTCCACAGTGGCTGCACTAATCTGCATTCCCACCAGCAGTGTACTAGGATTCCGTTTTCTCCACATCCTCGCCAGCTTCAGCAAGGCTCTCTTATTAATGGTAATAATCTGTTAAAGATATTTACTGAATTTATTGGGGTGATATTGATTAATAAAATCATATAAGTTTCAGGTGTACAACTCTATAATACATCATCTGTCTATTGTATTGTGTGTTCACAACCCAAAATAAGTCTCCTTCCATCACCATTCATCCCCCCTTCCCTCTGGTAATCACCATAATGTTGTCTGTGTCTATGAGGTTTTTTTTTTTTTTTTTTTAAATCTCTTTACCTCTTACACCCTGCTCCCAACAACCTCTGACAACCACCAGTCTGTTATCTATCTAAGAGTCTATTTCTATTTAGTTTGTTTATTTTGTTCATTAGATTCCACATATAAGTGAATCATATGGTACTTGTCTTTCTCTGACTGGCTTATTTCATGTAGTGAAATACTCTCTAGATGTCATGAAATACTATGCTGTCACAAAGGGTAATACTTTTTTGTGGTGTCTGGGTTGGTTTTGAATGAGGGTAGTGGTATCTTTGTTGTTTTGAAAATAGGCATCTTCGTTCTGTTTAAAAGGCACTAGGCCTCAGGAAGAAAGGATATCATTTCCTGGATAAATGCATCTGTATCATTTTGCATCCTTATCTATCATCTATCTATCTATCTATCTATCTATCTATCTATCTATCTATCTATCTATCTACCTATCTATCCCATCTATTATCTATCTATCTGTCTATCTATCTATCTATCCCATCTATTATCTATCTATCTATCTATCCATCTATCTATCTATCTATCTATCATCTATCTATCTATCATCTATCGGCTATTTATTTTATTAGTCACTAAATTATTATTGATACTACTCTCTAAATACTTTTTTATGAAAGTATACTTGACATAAAATGTTATATTAGTTTCAGATGTAATATGCCTTACAATGTAGTCACCATAATAAGTCTAGTAACCATTGATCACCACACACATTTAGTATGATCTTAGCTATATTTCATATACTACACATTATACCCCTGCAAGTTGTTTCTTTTATAACTGAAGTTTGAAACTCTTATTCTTCTTCACCCTCTCCAATCACTACCCCCAGTAAAACCCTGCAACCATTAGTCAGTTTCATGTAACTATGAGTCTTTCTGTCTTATTTTGTTTGTTAATTTCTTTTATTTTGTTTTTAGCTTATACATATAAGTGGAATCAGATGGTTTTTGTCTTTCTCTATCTGAATTATTTCACTTGGCATAAGTCTATCTAGGTCCAATCACGTAGTCAAAAATGGCAAGATTTAATTTTTTTCTCTTGCTGAATAATATTCCATTACTTATTGGTTATTGTAGATAATGCTGTAATAAACATAGGGGTGCATATATCTTTTCAAATTAGAGTTTTGGTTTTCTTTTTTTTTCAAGAAAAATTATTTAAAATATAATAATATTACATGCCATAAACATTAATATCTTAAGAAAAACAATTTTAAATATAATAATGTTACATGTAATAAACATAAATATTTCAAGAAAAAAAGATTTTAAATATAATATTACCAAAACTGTACTAACATAGTATATCACAAAAGTTGTAGGAAATATTAAAAATCTGCAAATAACAGGGTTACTTCTATTATATTCTAAAATATTTTTTCCTTTGGCTCTATTTTTGTTTATCAGTTTATGTTGTTTATTATATTCCACAAATGAGTGAGATCATGTGATATTTATCTTTCTCTGACTGGCTTATTTTGCTTAGAATAATGCTTTCCAGGTCCACCTATGCTGTTGCAAATGGTAAGAATTCCTTCTTTTTTATAACAGCGTAGTATTCCATTGTGTCAATGTACCACAGCTTTCTAATCCACTCATCTGCTGATGGGCACTTGGGATGTTTCCAAATCTTAGCTATTGCAAATTGTGCTGCTATGAACATAGGAGTGCATATATCCTTTCTGATAGGTGTATCTGAATTCTTGGGAAATGGGATTACTGGGTTAAATGGGAGTTCCATTTTCATTTTTTTGAGGAAACTCCATACTATTTACCACAGTGGCTGCATCAGTCTGCATTCCCACCAGCAGTGCACGAGGGTTCCTTTTTCTCAACATCCTCGCCAGAACTTGTTGTTTATTGATTTGTTGATGATAGCCATTCTGACAGGTGTCAGATGGTACCTCATTGTGGTTTGATTTGCATCCCTCAGACGATTAATAACTTTGAGCATCTATATATATAAAAGCCTAAGCGGCCAAATGACTGAACGACCAGTCGACCAGTTGCTATGATGTGCACTGACCACCAGGGGGCAGACGCTCAACACAGGACCTGACCCCTGGTGGTCTGTGCACTCCCACTTAGCTGACCTACCTGTCCCAGGGGCCCACTAGCCCGGTGGCAGCCACTGAGCCCCTCAGTTGTCCTGCAGGTCTAATCTCCTGGGAACAGGCCAGGCACCATCTGGACAGCGCCACCAGCCTCCTGGTAGTCAGCCTTGGGCACTGCAGCCACTTCCCCTCCCTAGATGCTCCACAAGGAAGAAATTATATAAAAGCGGCCACCAGGTGGCTCCTGACAATCTGCATGAACGTCAGCAGGACAGATCCTGAGCTGGCAAGGGTGTCTCACCACCCACCCGGAGGGCTGATCACTTCCCGGTCCCCCCCAACCTCCCAAGGGATGGGCACCAGATGCAGGGCTCATGGCTGGCAAGTGCTGCTGCAGGAGCATGAGCCTCTCCCGATCAGGACTGACTGGGCGCAAGCCCGCAGCAGGTGGGATCGGCAAGCAGGAGCTGCAGGCAGTATTGGACTACCAACTTTGGCCCAATCCCTGCAGGCCATGCCAAGGGACCCTCACCCATGCACAAATTTGTGCACCGGGCCTCTAGTATTTCATATGTCTCTTCTGTATATCCTCTTTTGAAAAATGTGTATTTAGGTCCTTTGCCCATATTTTGTTTGGATTGTTTATCTTCCTTTTATTAAATTGTATGAGTGGCCTGTAAATTTTGGAGTTTAAAGCCTTATCGGAAATAACATTGGCAAATATGTTCTCCCATGCAGTGGGCTTTCTTGTTATTTTGTTGTTGGTTTCTTTTGCTGTGCAGAAGCTTTTTATTTTGATGTAGTCCCATTTGTTTATTTTCTCCTTAGTTTCCATTCTTTTAGGAGATGTATGGGTAAAGATATCGCTTCAGCATATGTCTGATATTTTCCTGCCTGTGGATTCCTCTAATATTTTTATGGTTTCCTGTCTTATGTTTAAGTCCTTTATCCACTTTGAGTTTATTTTTGTGTATGGTGTAAGTTGGTGGTCTAGGTTCATTTTTTTGCATGTATCTGTCCAATTTTCCCAACACCATTTACTGAAGAGACTGTCTTGACTCCATTGTATGCTCTTGCCTCCTTTGTCAAATATTAATTGAACATAATGGTTTGGGTCGATTTCTGGGTTCTCTATTTGGTTCTATTGTTCTATATGTCTGTTCATGTGCCAGTACCAGGCAGTTTTGAGAACAGTGGCTTTATAATATAGTTTGATATCCGGTATTGAGATCCCTACAACTTGTCTTTCTTTCTCAGGATTGCTGTGGCTATACGGGGTCTTTTTTTATTCCAGATGAATTTTTGGAGAGTTCTTTCTAGGTCTGTGAAATATGCCGTTAGTATTTTAATGAGGATTGCATTGAATCTATAGATTGCTTCGGGTAGTAAGGACATTTTAATGATGTTGATTTTACCAATCCATGAACACAGTATATTCTTCCATTTGCCTATGCCTTCCTTTATCTCTTTTTTCAATGTCCTATAGTTTTCCGAGTAGAGGTCTTTTACCTCCTTCGTTAAGTTTATTCCTAGGTATCTTAATTTTTTTGTTGCAATGGTAAATGTGATTGTTTTTTTAGTTTCTCTTCTGCAAGTTCATTATCCTATATAATAAAGAGGTGATATGCAAATTGACCCTCACACCCTCACAGGATGGCTGCCTATGACCAGGCTAGCAGGAGGGGTTAGTGAGGGATGACCAAACAACTGAACAAGCAGGCTGCATGGAGCAACCAGGCTGGCAGTGGGGTTAGTGAGGGACGACCAAATGACTGAACAGCAGGCTATGTGGGGCAAACAGGCAGGCAGTTGGGGGCATGCAGTTGGGGGTGACCAGGCTGGCAGTGAGGGAAGTTGGGGGCGATTAGGCTGGTGGGGGCAGCAGTGAGGGGTGACTAGGCTGGCAGGGGGCAGTTGGGGGTGACCAGGCCAGCAGGGGGGGTCAGTTAGGGGCAATGAGGTTGGCAGAGGGGCACAGTTGGGGGTGACCAGGTCAGCGGGGGGGGGTGCCAGTTAGGGGAAACCAGGCCGGCAAGGGGGCAGTTAGGGGCAATCAGGCCAGCAGGGAGGGGCAGTTAGGGGCAACCAGGCAGGCAGGCAGGTGAGCAATTAAGAGCCCTGCAGTCCAGGATTGTGAGAGAGATGTTCAACTTCCAGTTTAGGCCCAATCCCCACAATTGGACCTAAACCAGCAGTCAGATATCCCCCAAGGGATCCCAGATTGGAGAGGGTGCAGGCTTGGCTGAGGGGACCCCCCCCCCATGCATGAATATTGAGCACCGGGCCTCTAGTTGGTGTATAAAAAAGCCATAGCTTTCTGGGTGTTAATTTTGCATCCTGCTACATTGCCAAATTCATCTATTAGTTCTTGTAGTTTTTTGATGCAGTCTTTAGGGTTTTCTATGTATAATATCATGTCATCTGCAAATAATGACAGTTTTACTTGTTCTTTTCCAATTTGGATGCCTTTTGTTTTTCTTCTCATCTGATCACTTTGGTTAGTTCTTCCAGTACTATGACAAACAGTAGTGGTGAATATTGGTATTTCTGTCTTGTTCCTGTTCTTAGGGGAAATGGTTTTAGTTTTTGCCCATTGAGTATGATATTGGCTGTAGGTTTGTCATATATGGCCTTTATCATGTTGAGATATGCTCTCTCTATTCCCACTTTGCTTGCTGAGAATTTTTATCAAAAAATGGGTGTTGGATTTTGTCAAAAGCTTTTTCTGTGTCTATTGATATGATCATGTGATTTTTGTCTTTCAATTTTTTATGTTATATATCACATTTATTGATTTGTGGATATTGTACCAGCTTTGTATTCCTGGAATAAATCCCACTTGATCATGATGTATGATCTCTTTAATATATTACTGGATTCAATTTGCTAATATTTTGTTGAGGATTTTAGCATCTATGTTCATTGGGGATATTTGCCTGCCATTTTCTTTCTTTGTAGTGTCTTTATCTGGTTTTGGAATTAGGATAATGCTGGCCTCATACAAAGAGTTTAGAAGTGTTCCTTCCTCTTGGATTTTCTGAATAGTTTCAGGAGTATAGGTGTTAGTTCTTCTTTGAATGTTTGGTATAACTTCCCTGTGAAGCCGTCCAGAGCTAGGTTTTTGTTTGTTGGGAGTTTTTTGATTACTGCTTCTATTTCAACAGCTGTTGTTGGCTTATTCAGGTTTTCTGATTCCTCCTGATTCAGTTTGAGGAGATTATATTTTTCTAGGAATTTGTCCATTTCATCCACATTGTCCAGCTTGTTAGCATATAGTTATTCATAGTATTTTCTTACAATCCTTTGTATTTCTGTGGTGTCAGTGGTTACTTTTCCACTTTCATTTCTGATTTTATTTATTTGGGTTCTCTCTCTTTGTTTCATGATGAGTCTGGCTAATGGTTTATCATTTTTGTTTATCCTTTCAAAGAACCATCTCTTGGTTTCATTGATTTTTTTCTATTGTATTTTAGTCTCTGTGTTATTTATTTCTGCTCCAATCTTTATTATTTCCTTCCTTTTACTTCCTTTGGGCTTTTCTTGTTGCTCTCTTTCTAGTTCTTTAGGTGGTAGGGTTAAATAGTTTATTGCCAATTTTTCTTGTTTTTTTTTTTTTTTTTTTTTTTTGAGGTATGCCTGTAGTGCTATGAATTTCCCTCTTAGGACTGTTTTTGCTATGTCCCAGAGATTTTGGGTTGTTGTGTGTTCATTTTCATTTGTTTTCAGGAAGTTTTTTATTTATTTCTTGATCTCATTGGTAACCCATTCATCCTATCTAATAAAAGAGAAATATGCAAACTGACCATCACTCCAACACACAAGATGGCCACCCCCATGTGGACACCAGATGGCCACCACAAGATGACCAGCAGGGGAGGGTAGTGGGGGTGGGACCAGGCCTGCAGGGGAGGACAGTTAGGGGAGACCAGGCCTGCGGAGGAGGGCAGTTGGGGGCGACCAAGCTGGCAAGGGAGGGCAGTTGGGGGTGACCAGGCCAGCAACATTGGTTACTCTCATTACTCTGAACTGCTGCTCTACAGCAGCGGTTCTCAACCTGTGTGTCACGACCCACAGGTTGAGAACTGCTAGGAGGGTCACCTAAGACCATCAGAAAACACAGATATTTACATTATGATTCATAACAGTAGCAAAATTACAGTTATGAAGTAGCAACGAAAATAATTTTATGGTTGGGGGACACCACAACATGAGGAACTGTATTAAAGGGTCGCGGCATTAGAAAGGTTAACCACTGTTTTAGAGTCTCTGTTTCTTTGATAAGTTTTTGTCTGGAAGGTTTACCCAGTGAAGTCAGAGAGGTGTTAATGTCCCCTACTATGACTATAATTTTGTTGATCTCTCCATTAAAGTTCTCTAGAAGGTTTTTTATGTATTTAGGTGCTCCTATATTGGGTGCATATATGTTTACCAGGGTTATATCCTCTTGTTGGATCAATCCCTTTAGTATTATGTACTAACCTTTGTTGTCTCTTGTGATGACCTTCATTTTGAAGTCTATTTTGTTGGATATGAGTATTGCTTCACCAGCTTTTTTTTTTCATTTCCATTTCGTGGAAATTTTTTCTCCATCCCTTCACTCTCATCCTACGTGTGTGTTTTGTCCTGAGGTGGGTCTCTTGTAGACAACATATAGTTGGGTCATGTTTTTGTATCCATTCAGCTACCCTATGTCTTTTGATTGGAACATTTCATCCATTTACATTTAGGGTTTTTATTGATAGGTTCTTATTTATTGCCATTTTAATTCTGTATGGCTAGATTTCTCTCTCTGTTTCTTCTTCTCATTATAGCAGTCCCTTTGACATTTCTTGTAATTCTGGCTTGGTGGTGATGTATGCCTTTAGCATTTTTTTTTTGGTCTGGGAAGCCCTTTATTTTACTGTCTATTTTGAATGATAGCCTTGCTAGATATAGTAATCTTGGTCTCAGATCCTTGCTTTCTATTACCTTGATGCTTCATACAATTCCCTTCTCTGTCCTGTAGAGTTTCTGATGAGAAATCAGGTGTCAGCCTTATGGGAATTCCTTTGTAGTTAAGTTTTTTCTTGTCTCTTGCTGCCGTTAAGATTCTCACTTTGGGAGAATCCAAGATGGCGGCGTAGGTAAACACCTAAACTGCTGCCTCCCACAACAATTTAAACTGCAACTAAAAGACAAAACGTCTATCACCCAGAACCACGGGAAAGCTGGCTGAGTGGAAGTTCTACAACTAGAAGGAAAGAGAAAAGAGCTTTGAGACGTGCAGGAGCGCTGAAAAGCTGAGGTACGGAGGCGCGTGATCCGGGCTGGCTGCGGGCGACTGGGTGCGTTGCTTTTTTCAACCTGAATGGAGACAAGCCCCCGATTACTCTGAAATCCAGTCTCTGGGGAGACGCGGGGGACCCAAACTCCTACGGGGAGAAGCTGGACTGTCTGCCAGGGAGGGTGGCTTGCTTGCAGAGCTGCGCGCAGGAATAATTGTTTACTGAACTGGGGCACGGGACTCGCGGATGCCTTTGGGGACACAGAGCCGGCTAACTAGCAGCCATTGCTGTTTGCCACGCCCTAACCTAGTGACACCCTGAGGCCCCGCCCTGCACAACCTACAAACCCACCCAAGCTCCAAGCAACCGAGTTAGCATAAGAAAAGCCTGCCCTATCGCAGCTTAACCTAGCAAACTTGCAGCCCGGGTCAGACAGTTCCAAAACCTCCAAACCCCAAGCAAAGAGGAGAAAACTGCAGCTCTCACTGTAGCTCCTGCTGAGTGGCCTCAGACAGTAGCTGACCTGCACCCCATTGGAGATCCAGAAGCCAGTGTACCTAGTGGTCAGTGTGAGACACCAGATTTCAACTCCTCACATCCATAAGTGACACATTCAAGAGGCAAACTCAGTGAGCACCGAAGCCCCACTGAAACAAGTCCTGCGTGTCTTCAGCACAGCAGTTCTTCCATTATAGACACAGGGAGTGCTCACAGCTAATTGGCCTGGAGGTCAATTCCTCCCAGCGTACCAACAGCAATTCAGGCTTAACTACACCAAGACTTTGCACTCAGCCCACAAAGGGGTGTACCAAGAGCATCCACATCAGGTGATTGGGGAGGCTGAGCTACTGCCCCCTATAGGTCACCTACCACACAAAGCCACTCCATCAACACAGGGAAGCAGCCAAAATGCAGAAACAAAGAAACATGTCACGAATGAAAGAAACCGAGGAAAGCAAACTACTGGATGACATAGAGTTCAGAACCACATGTATAAGGTTACTCAAGAATCTTCTAAAAACCGCTGAGAAACTTGATGACACTTCTGAGGAGCTTAGTAAGACCTTCAAGGACCTTAATGAGAATGCCAAAAAAATGGAAAAGGATCAGTCAGAAATGAAGCATACACTGTCTGAAATAAAAAATATACAGAAACTCAACTGTAGACCAACGTACCCCAAGAATCAAACCAAAGATCTGAAATATGTGGAAACAAAAAACATCCAACCAGAAAAACAAAAAGAAAAAAGAATCCAAAAATATGAAGATAGTGTAAGGAGCCTCTGGGACAACTTCAAGCGAACCAACATCCGAATTTTTGGGGTGCCAGAAGAAGGGAGAGAGCAAAATATTGAAAACCTATTGAAGAAATAATGACAGAAAACTTTCCCTACCTGGTGAAAGAAATAGACTTACAAGTTCAGGAAGCACACAGAACCCCATACAAGAGGAACCCGAAGAGGACCACACCAAGACACATCATAATTAAAATGCCAAGGGCAAAAGACAAAGAGAGAATATTAAAAGCAGCAAGACAAAAACAGTTAATTACCTACAAGGGAGTACCCATACGACTGTCAGCTGATTTCTCAACAGAAACTATGCAGGCCAGAAGGGAGTGGCAAGAAATATTCAAAGTGATGAACAGCAAGAACCTACAACCAAGATTACTCTACCCAGCAAAGCTATCATTCAGAGTTGAAGGTCAGATAAAGAGCTTCACAGACAAGAAAAAGCTAAAGGAGTTCATCACCACCAAACCAGGATTACATGAAATGTTGAAGGGTATTCTTTAAGAAGAGGAAGAAGAAGAAAAAAGTAAAGATAAAAATTATGAACAACAAAATGACATCAAATACATACCTACCAACAAGTGAATCTAAAAATCAAGTGAATAAAAAATCTGAAGAACAGAATGGACTGGTGAATATAATAGAATCAGGGACATAGAAAGGGAGTGGACTGACGATTCTCAGGGGAAGCAAGTGTGAGGGGTGCAGGAAGAGATTGGACAAAAATCTTACACCTATGGATGAAGACAGTGGCGGGGGGTAAGGGCATGGGGTGGGGTGGGGAATCAGGTGGAGGGGAGCTATTGGGGGGGAAAAAAAGTGGAACACCTGTAATAATCTGAACAATAAAGATTTATAAGAAAAAAAAAAGATTCTCACTTTGTCTTTTTAATTTTTGGCATTTTAATTATGTGTCTGGGCATGGGCTTGTTTGGGTTCTTCTTGCTTGGGGTTCTCTGTTACTCCTCAACTTGTGTGACTTTTTCTTTACACGTTTAGGCAAGTGTTCTGCCATTATTTCTTCAAACACCTTCTCTATTCCTTTCTCCCTTTCTGCCTCTCTGTCGCACCTACTAGTCTAATATTGTTATGTTCCCTGTTGATCCACAGCTCCCTTAAGCTGTCCTTCTGTTTTTTAGTTGTTTTTTCTTTTTGTTTCTTTGATTGAGTGATATTTCCTACCCTGTCTTCTAATTCACCGATCTGATTCTCAGCTTCCCCCAATCTGCTCTGTATTCCTTCCAATATGTTCTTTATTTGTATTATGTCATTCTTTACCTAGACTTTTGTTTTTTCATAGTTACTACATCTTTTTTCATGCTATTGAGCATCTTTACTCTCATTACTCTGAACTCTGTTTTAAATATATTTCTTATCTCTGCTTCATTTATCTCTTCTTTTGGAGAATTCTCTAGTTATTTTCTTTGGGGTTGTTTCTTTGTCTCCTCATTTTGGCTGTCTGGATTTGTAACTATGTTTCAGGTATATCCTCTATACCTCTTAATCTCTAAGACATTGTGGGGTTTTTGTTGTTGTTGTTGTTGTTAATCCTTACCTGAGGATATTTTTTCATTCATTTTAAGAAGAGTGGAAGAGAGAGGGAAAGACAGAGAGAGAAACATCAATGTGAAAGAAGCCCATTGATTGGTTGCCTCCTGCATGAGCCCTGACCAGGGCCTGGCCTGGGGAGAAGCTTGCAACCAAGGTACATGCCCTTGACTGGAATCAAACCTGGGAGCCTTTGGTCCACAGGCTGATACTCTATCCAATGAGCCAAACTGGCTAGGTCCAGGACATTGTTAAAGGCTGTTTCTGACTAATTAGATCAGGCAAATACTCAAAGCCTCCAGAGATTTCCTCTGCCTACATACTGATAGGATTCCAACTTGAATTGCTCCTCTGGTAATTGTCCTCAGGTGTGGCAAGAATTTTTTTCAACAGGGTGGGCAGTTGCTTCTGCCTGCCTGGAGGCGAATTGTTATTTTTAATTTCTTAAGTGTTCTCAGGGAAATTTTTTTCCCCCAATAGGGTGGGTCAACTGTCTTCTCCCCAGGCTAGGCAAATGTCTATGTGAGAAAGATGCCCTCCACTGTGTGAGGGAATGACTCAGCTCATGAAACTTGGGATGTTTGCCTTCTGAGCTCTATCCCCTAAGTCCCCAGTCCTGGCTTCTGCTCTCACAACTCCAGTCCATTTTACTCTCCTCTGCCAGAGCACAAGGTGGGTAGCTCCACAGGGACTTTTGTGCATTGGCCCTTTAAGAGAGTGCCAGAATTTTCAGCTTCCACTCCCTGGCAGTCAGCACCCACTGCTTTTCACAGCTAGATGTTATGTGGGTACCCTTATCAGTTTTGGTGCTCTTTGCTAGGGATCCCAGCTTAGAGATTAGATCCCAGAGTTCCCAGTGGCAACCCCCCACAGCTAGATACCTCTCTGGGACTTCACCTGCTGTCTGTGGGCACCTGGCCAGCCCTTTTGTGCCTCCACCCCTCCTACCAGTCTCTGTGTGGTTTCCTCACAGGGTTCTCTCCTGTGAGTTTTCATTGATTATTCAGGAAGTTTTTCTGTATTTTAGTTGTAATTCCACTTTATTCCTGGGAACATGTCTGTGCATCATCCACTTACTCTGCCACCATTTTTAATCTTGAATTTTGGTTTTCTTAGGATAGTATTCAGAAGTGGAACTGCTGGGCTGTATGGTAGTTCTATTTTTAATGTTTCAAGAAACCTCCATAGTGGCTGCACTATTTACATTGCCCCCAACAGTGCAAAGGGTTCCCTATTCTTTACATACTCCCCAATATTTGTTGTTTGTTGACTTTTTAATAATAATAGTACTGACAGATGTCAGGTGATATCTCCTTCTAGTTTTAATTTCCATTTCTCTGATGATTAGTGATGTTTAGCATCTTTTCATATCTCTGTTGACCATCTGTATATTTTCTTTAGAAAAATCTCTATTCAGGCCCTCTGCCCAGTTTTCTTAGATTGCTTGTTTTTTATACTGAGTGTATGTCCAAGAGTTTACTGTCTATATTTTCCTCTAGGAGTTTTATGGTTTCAAGTTTTACCTTGAATCTTTTAATCCATTTTGAGTTTATTTTTTATATACAGTACAAGAAAGTGGCCCAGTTTCATTTTTTTATGTATATGTCTAGAGTTCCCAACAACATATATTGAAGACACATTTTTCCCCCATAGTATATCCTTGCCTTCTTTGTTGTATATAAATGTGGGCTTATTGATAAGCTCTCTATTTTGTTTTATTGATCTACTGGAGGCCTGGTGCATGAAATTCATGCATAGTTAGGAGCCCTAGGCCTGGCCGGTGATCAGGGCTGATCTGTGGGACAACCAACAGGGCCTCGCTGGTTGGGCAGACCCTGCTGGCACCTGCCTTGGCTGGCCTGGTGCTGCCCACTCACCGGCCCTGCCCCCTGCCACTACTTCTGGTAGTCTTCCTTTGTGGGGTGACCGGTGGGGTGATTAGGGAGCCCCCACTTGCACCTGCCTTGGCTGGCCTGAGGCCTTTGGGCTGGAGGAACTTCCTGTATTGAGAATCTGCCCCCTGGTGGTCAGTGCATGTAATAGCAACCGGTTATTCCGCCATTCGGTTCATTTGCATAATAGGCTTTTATTATATAGGATTTATCTGTTTTTGTGTCAGTACAGTACTGTTTGACCACTATTGGCTTTATACTATAGTTTGAAATCAGGAAAATTGATAACTCCAACTTTGTTCTTTCTCATTATTTCTTTAGCTATTTGACATCTTTTATGGTTCCATATCTATTTTAGGATTATTTGTTCTAGTTCTGTGGAAAATGGTACTGGTATTTTTTAAAAATATATATTTTTATTGATTTCAGAGAGAAAGCGAGAGGGATAAAGAGAGAGATAGAAACATCAATGATGAGAGAGAATCATTGATTGCTGCCTCTTGCATGCCCCCTAGTGGGGATTGAGCCAGCAACCCAGGCATGTACCCTTGATTGGAATTGAACCCGGGACCTGTCAGTCCACAGGCCAATGCTCTACCCACTGAGCCAAACCAGCTAGAAACTAGTATTTTGACAGGGATTGCATTGAATATGTAGGTTGCTTTGGGTTAATGCAGATCTTTTAATGATGTTAATCCTTCCTACCCATGAGAACAGTATAGCCTTCCATTTATTTGTATTTACCTCAATTTCTTTTTTCAATGTCTTATAGTTTCCAGAGTTTGGGTTTTTCACTTCCTTGGTTAAATTTATTCCTGGATAATGTATTCTTTTTGATGTAATTATAAGTGGTATTGTTTTCTTAATTTCTCTTTTTGATAGTTCATTATTAGTGTATAGAAACACAACACATTTCTGAATATTAATTTTATATACTGAAAACTTTACTAAATTTACTAATTAGTTCTATTAGTTCTTCTTTGGTGGAATCTTTAGGGTTTTCTATATGTCCTTTGCATATAGTGACTATTTTACTTCTTTCTTTTCAATTTGGATAACTTATATTTTTGTCTGAGTGCTATCACTAAGACTTCCAATACTACATTAAATAAAAATGGTGGGAGGGGCATCCTTGTCTTGTTCCTGTTTTTCAAGGAAAAGCTTAAATTTTCACTGCTGCATATAATGTATCTGTGGGTTTGTCACATGTTACATTTATTATGATGAGATATTTTCCTTCTATACTCACTTTGTTGAGAGTTTTTATCATAAATGGGTGTTGAATTATTTCAAATGCTTTTTATGTATCTATTGATATGATCATGTAATTTTTATCCTTTGTTTTGTTATTATGGTGTATTATGTTAATTGATTTGTGGATATTGAGCCATCCTTGCAACCTTAGAATAAATATAATTTGATCATGATGTATGATCCTTTTAATGTATTCTTGACTTCTATTTGCTAATGTTTTATTGAGAGTATTTACATTTACATTTTTTAGGATATTGGCTTATAATTTTCTTTTTGTGGTAATTTTTTTGGTTTGGTTTGGGTAATGTTGGTCTCATAGAATAATTTTGGAAGCATTCCTTTATCTTGATTTTTTGGAAAAGTTTGAGAAGAATAGATATTAGTTCTTCTTTAAATGTTTGGCAGAATTCACCTATGAAGCCATTTGGCCTTGGACATTTGTTGAGTGTTTTGATAACTGATTCAATTCATTACTAGTAATGTGTTCAGATTTTTTTGTTGTTGTTGGTATTCTGGTTCAGTCTTGGAAGATTGTATGTTTCTAAATATTTATTCATTTCTTCTATGTGGTCCAATTTGTTGGCACATAATTGTTTATAGTATTTTTTTATGATCATTTGTGCAGTTGAGACTTGAACAACACAAGGGATAGAGGAACCAAGACCCTGCATGGTCAAAAATATGTGTATATAAGGCAGACTGCCACATCTGGGAAATCCTAACCATGGAGAACATTATGCTAAATGAAATAAGCCAGCCAGAGAAAGACAAGTACCATATGATCTCATTCCTTTGTGGAATCTAATGAAAAAATTGAACTAACAAGCAAAATAGAGACCGACTCATAGATAGAGAGCAGATAGACAGCTCTGGTGTGTGTGTCGTATTAGAGGAGTGAAGGGATTGAGAAAAAAAAGAGAGAAGAACTCATAGATATGGGCAACAGTGTGGTGACTGCAGGTGGGGAGAGGGGTGGGTGGAGGTGGGAGAGGGTATATGGGGGATAAATGGGCCTGGGACAGGTCAGCAAAAAACCCAAGTCACCCTGAGACCTGCCACCACTGCAGCTGACCATTAGTCTCAGACATGAAAGAAGCTTAGGCAGCATATGAGTTGTGTGAGGCAGGTTCTTAAGGAGCCACCATGTTGAGGCGAGTGCTGTTCACAAGGTTAATTCAAACTTGGTGGCAGTGTTGGGTCTGAGAAAACTCAGCAAAAGTCTTGGGATCACTGAAGCCAGCTTCCATCAGCCTGGGCCTTTATAGTGGGGACAGGTCTCCAGGAGAACTCGGGTGGAGCTAGTAGAGTTCACCAGGCTAAAGCAGATGAATATCTGGCAATATTGAGGGAGGGCTTAATATAGGAAAGATGGCACTTATGAACGTGTGTAAAGGTGGCTGTCATCTTGAAGTCAGTTCAGTTTCTCCCTGTGTTTCTATGGCACCCACCCCTGTGCTTGATCAAAATGCCTCAAGAGCTTTTCAAGAAAGAGTGCAACATGGGCCCAGGCTGGCTGCTGCTGACAGAACTCCTGGCCCTGTGTGAGTTGGCCAGGATGGGGCCCAGGAAGTCATTGGGGCAGAGCTAGTTCACCAAGTTAATGCCATGTCTGTGGTGGGAGAGGGTGCTTACCCAGGAAAAATGGCACCTGTAGGTCATCTAGTCGGAGGACTCAACACAGGAACAATGGAGGCTGTCCTTCCAGCCCTTGCCCTGAAGCCACATAATTCAGTCTTTCCCCTTATTACTCTGAAACTCCCCCGACCCCTGCTTCTGTTTCTTCACCAGAACTGAGGGCAAGTGTCCATGAGTGAGACTGTGCGCTGTGTCCATAGAGGATGCCTGGGCTCCCAGCAGCCTTCCATTCACCTGTGCAGATGGAACCTCCTGACTTCCCCAGCCAGATGGTAGGTGGGCTCCTCTTTCCAACACTGGTGCTCTGAGCTGGGAAGTTCGGCTCAGGCTGAGACCCCTTGCTCTTCAGAGGGCACCTTTGCAGCTGATTCTCAACCACCGCATGCGGGTGTGGGACCTGACTCTTTCCCAGCTCTTCTCCCCCACCAGCCTCAACATGGCTTCTCCTGTATATCTTTGACTACTGTTCAGTTCACCTTCGCTTGGTTACCCAAGATAATTTTTCTATAATTTAGTTGTAATTTTGATGTCGTTATGGGAGGAGGTTAGTGAAGCTTCCACCTGCTTCACTATCTTAGGCCTTCCCTTCATGTTGGACTTCTCTTGTTTCTTGAGTTAAGCTTACATTCCGTAAACTTCTCTCTTATAACGGATTTTGTTGCATAGATTTTTAGAAAGTTGTGTTTCTATTTTCATTTTTCTCAAAGTACTTTTTAACTTCCTTTTTCTATTTCTTCACTGACCACCCATTGGTTGTTTCCTAGCATGTTGTTAAGACTCCCATGTGTTTATGCTCTTTTCTGTTTTCTTCTTGTAATTGATTTCTAGTTGATACTGTTGTGGTTGGAAAAGATGCTTGATATGATTTTAATCTTCCTAAATTTATTGAGGCTTGTTTTGTGGCCTAATATGTGATCTATTGTTGAGAATGTTCCATGTGCACTTGAAAATGTATATTCTGCAATTTTTAGATAAAATGTTCTGAATATGTCTATTAAATATACCTCATCTAATGCATCATTTAAAGGCAAAGTTTTCTTACAGATTTTCTGTCTAGATGATCTATCCATTGAGTAAGTGGAGTATTAAAGTCCCCTTCTATTCTAGTAATACTGTCAATTTTCCCCAATATGTATGTTAATGTTTGTTTTATGAATTTAAGTTCTCCTATGTTGGACACATAAATATTTACAAATGTAATATCCTCCTATGGGATTGACCACTGCACCATCGTGTAACGTCAGACTTTGTCTCTTTTTAGTCTTTATTTTAAGTCTATTTTGTCTGTCTGGCTAGAACCATGCAGTTCACAGAAGCATTCCTCCCCCCCTGACCCCCCCGCCCCAGTGCACAGTGGCATCCCCCACAGTGTGGTGTCAGCCTGCTACTTGGAGCCTTGCTGTGCAGCTGTGAGGCGTGTGGCCATCAAGAACCCTGAGCGAGCCACTTCCACACCTCACTGGGCCTTTGGATTTTGTACAATCAGGAAAGAAAGTCATCGATTTTAAAAAAATGGATAATTAAACATGTGGACGCTTACCATTTCCTATCAGAGTTCTGGAGGCAGCCATTTGGAACTGTGATCAATTTTTAGTGAAGAAAAATGACATTGAAAACATCCTGAGTTGGAATGTCATGTAGCAGGTGGACATAGAAGTGCCGTTGAAGCCTACCGCATCATCCTGCAGACTGATGGCTGCCGGCTGTCGTTGGCTCGGCTGCAATGTGTGACGCTATGAAAAAGTTATGAGGAAATCCAGAGGAAACCAGTCTTGCCTGAGCTTTTAACTGATCGTTTCATCCAGGTGGCTCATAGGCTTTATGCAACATGTGGACTCTCTGCCTTGCTCAGAACTTCCCACGGGCGAATCTGGAGGGAGTGGTTTTAAGTGGGAGGAGTATTAGTACCCAGGGAACCCGGGGGTCTTGGACTCACCCTGAACCATGCTCCATGGTTTGAGTGTTCTCGGTTGGGGTGCAGGTGGAATGGAAGAAGCTATCGTGCTGGGTCCTCCAATGAGTATGGTGGTCCCCGGGATCAGCTACAGGTTGGGAAATCCCTGCCCCTGCTCACATCTGCTGACATTGTTTTAACCCCTGGCCAGCACCTCAGCCAGGTTGGGGTGGTGGGCAAATTTGCTGAGTTTTCCGGACCAGGAGTAGCCCAGTTGATCATTGCTGACTAAGCTACAGTCGCCAACATATGTCCAGAGTGTGGAGCGACTGCTGCCTTTTCCTTGGTTGATGAAGTTAGTGGCAGATGCCTGGTGCACATAGGAGTGATGAAGACAGTCAAGCACCTTAGGAAGTGCAGGACTGAGTCAGGGTGTCCGGGACCCCCTCAAGGCCCAGACTTGCCCAGGTTGTGGGATTAAATTTGGAACAGTGGTGCCTTGTTGCAGTGGACCCGAAAGGCCTGGGCACAAAGTCCCCAGACAGTTCCAGGGCGTAGGTGGCCTCAGCACCGTGTCCGACATGAAGAGGGACTTTGAGAGCTGCCAGAGCCAAGTTATGGTTTGGCAGGGGTGGAGGGGGAGAGGGCGTGGGGACCTCTTCCTGCTCAGGCCATGGTCGGCAATCTGCAGGTCGTGAGCCACATGCAGTTCTTTGGCCCCTTGAGTGTGGCTTTTACACAAAATACCATGGCCTGGGCAAGTCTATTTTGAAGAAGTGGCATTAGAAGAAGTTTAAGTTTAAAAAATTTGCCTCTCAAAAGGAATTTCAATCGTTGTACTGTTGATATTTGGCTCTGTTGACTAATGAGTTTGCCAACCACTGTTCTAACAGAATCATCACCTTAAAAATTAGCCTCTGTATTTGGTCAAACATTTAGTTAACTCACCCCTAATGTCTTGGCAGTGACATTAGGGTCTTATATGGTCCCCGTGGGCTGGACGTTCCCTACACCCAGAATAAGGGTTTCAGTGGCTCCAGACCAGGGGTCCTCAAACTATGGCCCGCAGGCCACATGCGGCCAGCCGAGGACATTTATGTGGCCTGCCGGGTGCCGCTGCCTGTCCTGCTTAGCAGCCAACTCGTCCCGGGCCCGCAGTGTGCATAGGAATTTGTTCATAGTTGTTTTTTTAAACTATAGTCCGGCCCTCCAACCGTCTGAGGGACAGTAAACTGGCCCCCTGTTTAAAAAGTTTGAGGACCCCTGCTCCAGACCCTCCTAACAAGCCCAGGATATTTACCTGTAATGGTAGCCATCCACCCTTGCTCAGGGCTCTGTGGTAAACACTGCTGTTACCAGCTACACAAATGCTAGTGATCTTCCTGCGAGATAGCGAGTCATGCTTCCCTCTCCCTGGGTCTGATGTGCTGCCATGTTGCATGCCCTCCCCTGGTGACAGTGGGCCTTGTCTGAGGCTGTGGGAGATGTCACCATGCAGGGGTACTATCTGGGAACAGGAATTTTGAAGGTCGAGTCCACGCAATACCTGGCCAGCTATTGATTCTCTCTACCTTTAGTGACAGCATGTGCCATTGCTGGGACCATTAAGTTTGCCTCTGAGAAAGAGCCGTTGGTAACAACAAAGGTACAGCAGGTGTTTCTGAAAGATGCCTGGCCAGCCTCAGAGGAGATCCAGGCAGCAGAGTCAGCATGGCTGCCTGGGGTGTTTCCAGAAGCTTTCAGGAGAGAGCCCAGATGGAAGCTCATGCCTCAGCAGCCCTGGCAGATGAGTTGTATTCTGTGATCCCAAATCTACATGCGACATCACGGCTGCCTTTGACCCTGACTTTGGATCTGGAACCCCTCAATCTACAGTGGAGGCCTGTGTGCTGTTATGTGTAGGAGAGTCAGCACACTGACCACATCTCTCCAACCAGAAGCATTGCAAGAAACAGCCCGCCTCACTAGTTACCCCCTGTGTCCTGACCCGATGACCAGGCCACGATTCCATGGCAACAGGGCATTTGCCAATATTCACTTATTGAACGAACAGGCACACAGACAATCCATCTGCCTCTGAGAAATTCTTGTTCAGTTCTGCTGAGGGCATCGGCAGGCGGCCTCCCGGGCCAGTGTGGCCTGCACCCTATGGTGCAGCTCAGCAGCTCAGAGCCTGGGCAGCCAGGGTGCTTTCTTCCTGGGAATCAAAGCTGTTTGGGCTGAGACTTAGCCTTGTATTCATGGCAGTAACTTGGTCAGAATGGGGACGATCCCCCTCGACTCTTCCCTTTGGGAGTGGGCTGACACCCCGGGACTCAGGGTGGGAATAGCACGCTTCCCGCATCCAGAGAACAGCACACCAGGAAGGACAGTCCAGGTTGAGCTGGACCCAGAGGACTTTGTGGCTCTGCTAAGGTTTGATACCGACGTGGAGCTCATCTACTTCCACAAGGAGCATCCTCAGTACAGGATCCCTAAATGGCCAATTCAGCCCCATTTCTCAGCAGACCTGTGCTCAGAGCTGCCCCAGAGTGTGTGGGCACCCGCAGCCCTGGAGCTCCACAGTGTCCCCAGAGCCCCCCACCGGGCTGCCTTGCAGACGGAGCCATGACCCTGGCATCCGGTGCCCTCCCTGCAGACACAAAACCAGCAGTTCCTTGTCTGTCTTACGTGTTCTCTACGTTGGTTCATCCTTTCACCTTTTTCTAGAACTCAGTAGCTGGAGTGGAGGGAATGGCTGTAGTGGCAGAAGGAGCTGAGCTTACTGACCGTGGCGGTGATTTCTCCCTCAGCTGAACACGAACACAGCTTCTCTGAGGGCGGCTCTGTCCTCTCCTCCTTCCTCTGTTACTGGCTCAACGAAGTCTTCCCCTCCAGGGCTGTTCACCTTTGCATGTTTGCCTTTGCGTGTTACACCAGCGGTAGCTGACATCCCTAGGGAAGCATTTTCCCACACTTCAACTCTCAGGAGTGACTGCAGTTCTGAAGGAATGATCTAGAACTCTCCTTGACAGGTCAAATGCTGAAACTTTGATTATGGACCTTTTGATGGGTCAACATTAAAGAAATGTGAAATTTTCTTTTACTATCTTCAAAATGTTCCCCTGGAAATTGTTTATTTTTCAAGAGGATGACTTTGGAGGTGATTTTGGAGTGAGACACAGAACATTTCTAATTTAAATAAAATTAAATCTACTTTCAAGGGAAAACACAAAATAATTTTTTGTCTGATACAAGTATTACGATCCCTGGGTTTTTGTTCATTTTTCTAATTTGCATGAAATTTATTTTTCATTCCTTCACTTTTAGTCTCTCTGTGTCTTTCAATCAGAAGTGAGTCTCTTGTAAGGGAACCTATTCAGCCTCCAGCATCTTTCGATCAAAGCACTTAGTCCACTTACATTTAAAGTAATTATTGATAGGTAAGTTTTTATTGCCATTTTGTTAATTGTTTTTGGTTATTTTTGTAGTTCCTACATATTTAGTTATTCACATATCATGTTTCAATATGACAATATCTCAAGTTCTCTATGTTTTAGACACTGGGCAATTAGGATTATTATTTCATAATATACTAATTTCAGAATTGGAGTATCTGTGAGATAATTTGGATGACGAGATTAAGGTAACTTATCAATGGCAGACGTCTGATTCTGAAATTCATATTTTGGCAAATAACCATGTTTATGTGAACATATAGTTTCTCTGCTTAAGACATAAAAATTCTTAATTTGTTCCCTAGTAAATGCAGCGGTGTTTGTACATTTAGCACAATTGCTCCCGTGTGTTTTGATGGTTGTTATAGAGGGATTCACAGTGCTGCAGGAGGCACAGGAAGCAGGCATGTGGAGGGGCTGGTGGTGGCCTCACAACACATTTATGACTCCGGAGCCGAATCTTGGGGACTCCCGGAGTGTTCAGGTGGATGAGAGGTGGAGGGTGTGGCCTGAAGGGCAAGCAGGTGCAACGCTCAGAGATGGTGGCACTGGGAAGGAAAGGGGACACTGAGACTTTTCTTCTCTTCATCGGTGAATTTGGGGGGGGGGGGAATTATACAGACAGTGAAGAAAATACACCATTTTTGCTGTGGCAAATAGAAGGGTCACAAGAAAGGGTGGGCATGGGGGTGTCCTGGCCTTTCAGGCAGCCAGATGGAGCTGTAATCACCACTGGACAAGTGATCCAGGAAGTCCAGTGAGAGAGAGGGCCTGCACCTGCAAAGCATTACAAAGGAGTCATTGACCTCAGCAGGTGCTCCCTTGGGAGCTCGCAGGGCTGTGCGAGGGCTCTGTGCCATAGGGCGGCTGCCCAGTCTGGCAGAGCGGCATGGCTCTTGTACTTACTCTGCTGCCTCAGCCCATTGTTTTGCTGCCAGCATACACCAATAACCTTTGGGCACAGCAGGGCTGGAGGTTCGGCTCACAATGAAAGCAGAGCAAACCCAACTACAGGGAAACCCATAGCCCAAACCCACAGGCTTTCCAAGGCCCAGAGAGCCAGGGAGCCATCCAGCACTCTGCAAGGACCATGGGTGAGGAATAATGAACCGCAGTCATGCTTTCGTCCTCACCACTGCATCCCCGGAGGCCTCCGGTGGTGAAGAAGGTCTGAGGCTGTTGTGGGAGAATTCTGGTGAGGCCATATGCCTGGGTGCCACGGGAGGCCCTCCTGCCTCTCACAGCCAATGCCCCTGCATCGCACACGTGCGGGGTGTGTGAACCCAGTGGGATGGCTGCTGACCATGGGCCACAGGCTGACCCACTCACCATGACCACTTGCCCTGTTCTTTCCCTCCTCCTGGGCTTCACCCTTTTGATTGGAATATTTTAAAAAATACTCAAGACTTCATAGTTGCAGTGAATGTTGCTTTACAAAATCACTTGAGGAAAGTTTGGAAATTCCAAAATTCTAAAAATATTCCATAAAATCCTCATTTGGGAATAGAGGTTTTGCTTCTAGACGCTGGAGATAGGCCAAGGCCCCGGGAAAGGAGCACAGAGCTGGGGGACCACCCTCACCCCGATCTGCTGGCTCCTGTCACTGACCCTGAGGCACCAGACTCCTGCCCCTTCACGCTCATGCTCCTTACACTTCTCCCTGTGAACGTGCCCCATGCCAAAGTCTGGATGCTCAGGAGAGGTTTCCCTCAACAGCACCTGTGGCTTCCGAGTGGGACCTTGACGCATGTAGACAAATTCTGATCAGGAATCTGGCGGGGCAGAACCTGGGAGAAGACACGGTTGGACCTAGGCAGAGAAATGTAAAGTTTCTGTGAGTCCCCTCATGTCCACTCAGTAATTTGCTGGGCTTTTGTCTCCCAATCTTGAGTTTATGTCATTCTCTTCTCCAAGGATGGCCACCTTAGGGCCAGACTTGCTACTTTCCTGCCTCCCAATTGGAGAAGCTTAGTCTAGTGTGAGGATGAGGCTCTCTATCAATGATCCAAGTATTTGTTTATGGAATAATCATTGGAGCCAATAACCTTCAAAATTCAGGGTTCTGAAATCCATCAATTTTTAACTGCTCTCATGGTGTGCCAGTTTTCTCAACAGAGCGATGCCACTGGTGGCTGAAGGGGGTAGGAAGCACAAGTAAGGGGTACACATAACTGTGGGAAACCTTATTTCAAAATACCATCCCACAGCTCTTACATGATGCAGAGGAAACTTCTAGGTGTTTGGATGCCCACATTCCCCAATAGTGGTTGGTATTGTCTTGAAAAATTTGTAATAAGACATGGAAAAGCCCAGCTAGTGGCTCAGTGGTTGAGCATTGACCTACAAACTAGGTCATGGTTGCATTCTCTGGTCAGGGCACATGCCTGGGTTGTGGGCTTGATCCCCAGTGAGAGGCATGCAGGAGGCAGCCAATCAGTGATTCCTTCTCATATTGATGTTTCTATCGCTCTCTCATTTAAAATAAAAAAGACATGAAAAAGAAGTGAGACATAAGTATTGAAATAAAATGAACAAACAATTTTCTGATGACATGAATACCTAGAAAATATAAAGCAATCAAGGTAACAACTATTATTATTATACTTCAAATGTAGTAGAGTGGCATAATAAAAATAGTAAATAGATTTTTTTACTTCAACCACCATTATGAAGATGTAAGCACATGCCCGACCATCAATAAAAATTCTGTTCACAGTAATAAAAAGTAAGATACATGCACACTGGTGGTTTCAGGACTTAATTTAATCTTTCTTCTTAACTCTCATATGGGACATGCAATATTACCCCCTATTGCTATTTTCTCATAATAATTTTGAGTATCAAAAAGTTATTTTGCTGCTAAGTTACCATGCTACCTCATCCTGGAATCAATAGATCTACGCAATCTACTAGATGCACATATTCTGTAAACAAAATACACAACACAACCTTATGTGCAATGGAACATAATAAAATTGAGAGAAAAAAATACTACCTCATTAGAAAATGTTTACATAAACTCTGACAGGTTGTGGGAAAAGATAGAGGGCTTAAAGAGCTTGCACTCTCCAGGACTCAAAAGTTTGATGTGAACAGAGTGTTAACAAAGTGCATGTACAATTAGTAAAGATATGCAAGCACTCTCCAGGACTCAACAGTTTGATGCGAACAGAGTGTTAACAAAGTGCATGTACAATTAGTAAAGAAGTTAGGCATCCACGCTGTTGCAAATGGTAAGAGTTCCTTCTTTTTTACAGCAGCGTAATATTCCATTGTGTAGTTGTACCACAGTTTTTTTTTTTTTAATAAATCTTTATTGTTCAGATTATTACAGGTGTTCCTCTATTTTTTCCCCCATAGCTCCCCTCCACCTGATTCCCCACCCCATCCCAAGCCCTTACCCCCACCACTGTCTTCATCCATAGGAGTAAGATTTTTGTCCAATCTCTTCCCGCACCCCTCACACCTGCTTCCCCTGAGAATCGTCAGTTCACTCCCTTTCTATGTCCCTGATTCTATTATATTCACCAGTCCATTCTGTTCTTCAGATTTTTTATTCACTTGATTTTTAGATTCACTTGTTGGTAGGTATTTGATGTCATTTTGTTGTTCATAATTTTGATCTTTACCTTTTTCTTCTTCTTCCTCTCCTTAAAGAATACCCTTCAGCATTTCATGTAATCCTGGTTTGGTGGTGATGAACTCCTTTAGCTTTTTCTTGTCTGTGAAGCTCTTTATCTGACCTTCAACTCTGAATGATAGCTTTGCTGGGTAGAGTAATCTTGGCTGTAGGTTCTTGCTGTTCATCACTTTGAATATTTCTTGCCACTCCCTTCTGGCCTGCATAGTTTCTGCCGAGAAATCAGCTGACAGTCGTATGGGTACTCCCTTGTAGGTAATTAACTGTTTTTCTCTTGCTGCTTTTAATATTCTCTCTTTGTCTTTTGCCCTTGGCATTTTAATTATGATGTGTCTTGGTGTGGTCCTCTTTGGATTCCTCTTGTATGGGGTTCTGTGCGCTTCCTGGACTTGTACATCTATTTCTTTCACCAGGCAGGGAAAGTTTTCTGTCATTATTTCTTCTAATAGGTTTTCAATATTTTGCTCTCTCCCTTCTTCTGGCACCCCAAAAATTCGGATGTTGGTTCGCTTAAAGTTGTCCCAGAGGCTCCTTACACTATCTTCATATTTTTGGATTCTTTTTTCTTTTTGTTTTTCTGGTTGGATGTTTTTTGTTTCCACATATTTCAGATCTTTGGTTTGATTCTTGGGGTATGTTGATCTACAGTTGAGTTTCTGTATATTCTTTATTTCAGACAGTGTATGCTTCATTTCTGACTGATCCTTTTCCATTTTTTGGGCATTCTCATTAAGCTCCTTGAAGGTCTCATCAAGTTTCTCAGCAGTTTTAAGAAGATTCTTGAGTAACCTTATAAATGTGGTTCTGAACTCTATGTCATCCAGTAGTTTGCTTTCCTCCGTTTCTTTCATTCGTGACATGTTTCTTTGTCTCCTCATTTTGGCTGCTTCCCTGTGTTGATGGAGTGGCTTTGTGTGGTAGGTGACCTATAGGGGGCAGTAGCTCAGCCTCCTCAATCACCTGATGTGGGCACTCTTGGTACACCCCTTTGTGGGCTGAGTGCAAAGACTTGGTGCCGTTAAAGCCTTAATTGCTGTTGGTATACTGGGAGGAATTGACCTCCAGGCCAATTAGCTGTGAGCACTCACTGTGTCTATAATGGAAGAACTGCTGCGCTGAAGACACGCTTATGGGGCAGGACTTGTTTCAGTGGGGCTTTGGTGCTCACTGAGTCTGCCTTTGAATGTGTCACTTATGGATGTGAGGAGTTGAAATCTGGTGTCTCACTCTGACCACTAGGTACACTGGCTTCTGGATCTCCAATGGGGTGCAGGTCAGCTACTGTCTGAGGCCATCCAGCAGGAGCTACAGTGAGAGCTGCAGTTTTCTCCTCTTTGCTTGGGGTTTGGAGGTTTTGGAGCTGTCTGACCCAGGCTGCAAGTTTTCTAGGTTAAGCTGCGATAGGGCGGGGCTTTCTTCTGCTAATGCTGCTGCTTGGAGCTTGGGTGGGTTTGTAGGTTGTGCAGGGCGGGGCCTCAGGGCGTCACTAGGTTAGGGCGTGGCAAACAGCAATGGCTGCTAGTTAGCCGGCTCTGTGTCCTCAAGGGCGTCCCGGAGTCCCGTGCCCCAGTGCCGTAAACAATTATTCCTGCGTGCAGCTCTGCAAATAAGCCACCCTCACTGGCAGACAGTCCAGCTTCTCCCCGTAGGAGTTTGGGTCCCCCGCGTCTCCCCAGAAACTGGATTTCAGAGTAATCAGGGGCTTGTATCCCTTTGGGTTGAAAAAAGCAACACCCGCCGCCAGCCCGGATCACGCGCCTCCGTACCTCAGCTTTTCAGCGCTCGTGCACGTCTCGATGCTCTTTTCTCTTTCCTTCTAGTTGTAGAACTTCCACTCAGCCAGCTTTCCCGTGGTTCTGGGTGATAGACGTTTTGTCTTTTAGTTGAATTTTTGAAATTGTTGCGCGAGGCAGCAGTTTAGGTGTTTACCTACGCCACCATCTTGGATTCCATTCATCATCATTGATGTTTTTATCTCTCTCTTCCTCTGTTCCACAATCCAGCAGTTGCAGGCTCTTGAACTCCACCCACGAGGCCGCTGGCAGGTGTCGGGTCCGCACCACCTGTACCACAGTTTTTTAATCCACTCATCTGCTGATGGGCACTTAGGTTGTTTCCAAATCTTAGCTATGGTGAATTGTGCTGCTGTGAACATAGGGGTGCATATATCCTTTAAAGACAAATGGCAGGGCAGTGGGGGGTGATTAGAGAGCAAGCAAAGGACTTGTATGAATGCATATTAGCATAACCAATGGACACAGACACTGGGACAGTGGGGGCTTTCCTGGGGTGGAAATGATTGGGGGAGGGGTCAACTGGGGAAAAAGGAAACATGTATAAAACTTAAGACAATTAAAAAAAAAAGAAGTTAGGAAGTGCCCGTCATTCTTGGTGCTCAAAGAATAGCTAATGTAAAAGACCTATAAAAACCATTTTGCAGCTATTTAAAAAGGAAAATGAAAACTCATAATAGAACTCGAAGTTGGCCAGTGTTATAGTTCTAATGACATTATTTATTGAGGGTGGAGTTTGAAGTACAAAGAACTCTTTTGAGTGGCGTTGTGCAAATATTTAGTAAGGATCATAAAAATATTCATATTTATTGATCCAATAATTTCAGATTTTATGATTGTTTTTCTAAGGAAATATTTGTTAGGAAAATAAACCCCATAATTGCACAAATAGGGGTTTTGTTTGTTCGTTTGTTTGTTTGTTTTTCTGCAGAGGTGTTTTAGTGCCTACTTTCAGGAATTGGATGCCCTTGGACTTGTGCGTGAGCCTCCCACCCAACTTCCTGATGACCCGGGGCAAGTAATGTGCCTTCCCTTTGTCTCAAATTCTTCATGCAGATAATAGTTTTGCAGCCTAAATTGTGGGTTGTGTGGATCAAATGAGTTAACAAATGAAGAGCACTTAGAAAATAGTTGGCATGTTGCAAGCAGTCTGTTGTATAAACTATAATTATACCAAAAAATGTAAAACAGGAATCGACTTAACTACTACTCTACATTAGGAAGATTGTTTTAAAGTTAGATTGCCCTGGCATGATGTCATTTTATAAAATCATGATGATGGCACTGAGGATTCTGAAAAATAAGTTTATGATGCAACGTTCAGTGAAATAGACTAAACATTCTGAGTTCACTGAAAGGCCAACCATGCGAAGTATGTCTGAAGGAGGAAGAGGGAAATTGTTCTGTGAAAGTGGCTGGATTGTGGGGGTTTACAGAGTATTTTATTTCATCTTAAATAAATTGCCTTTTTAATTAAATTTTTAAAGCAATACCATAAAATACTAATGCTGCTTGAATACTGCCATGGCTTTGACTGCTCTGCAATAGAAGCCCACCTGGAATGAGGCCACTGGGAAGCCTCCAGGCACAGGTGTGAGCCAGGTGTTGCAGTTACATCTCACTTGCACTCTGAAAGCTCCGCCTTGTCTATGGTGAGGAGTCACATGATCCCTCTTCCCACATCACCTCTCTGTGGCTCATAGTGAGAATTTTTGTTTTTCTTTCTTTCTTTCTTTTTCAAATGATGGCTGTAAAGTCTTTTTAAAGATAGCTTTGTTGAAGTGTAATTAATATACAGAACACTCCCCATGTTTAATGTATTTAATATGATGCTTTTGGACATATGCATATACTGGTGAGACTGACCACAGCAAAGGCAGTAAACTCCATCACTCCACAAGCCCCTCCTGCCGCCCTTTCTGAAATGATGAGGTGATAATGGGAAGGGGGTGGGGAATGGTTGATGACAGGCACAAAGTTTCAGTTACACAATGTAAACAAGTTCTAGAAACCTATAAACATAGCACTTAGAGTCAACAATACTGGATTATACAATTCAAAACTGTTACAGAGGGGAGATCCTTTGTTTTTCATTGAAAAGGTGTTAAGACCCTTGGGAACCTTCTAGGAATGGCAGTTTGAAGTAAAAAATCTGAATGTTCCTTCCTGAGGAAGAGATGGGCAGTGAGATGGTTAAGCTGCTGGTGCTTTGTTCTGGCCATGGCCTTGAGTGAATTTGTTCCAGAATGATGACTAAACTTGGAGGACTGGTTTAGGGTAAGTAAGGTAAAGAGAGTCTAGAGGAACTGGCAGCATGCTGATCTCTTAGATAGTAATGGTTCAGTTACTGGTCTGCTACTTAGCTGTGTGTCTGGGTCAGTTTCTTTCCTTATATGTGGAAATGGGAAAACAAAGGTTCCTTAGTCTATGAGTTTCATAGGACTAAAAACACAATGGAAATGATCGCAGCACCTGGAATCTAGTAAGTGCTGAATAAAAATTCCTATTTTTGATGTAAGAAGTCTAAAGGAAGCTTTAGTATGCAAGAACAGGACATAACACAGGAACGGGGTGGGGGTAGGGGCAGGCAGCTGGCCAAAGCCAGGTTGATTATTCATGCATTAGATTATTAATTTCAAGGGTCTTACTGGGTTGAATTGTCTTGCTGTCACCCAGAGTAAAATTAGCCTCACAAACCAGTCATTTCTTTGTCAGCTCCTCCCTTTGGTAACATACTGGTGGCTCTCAGCTCATTAGTCCAGGGAGCATCACTGATTTTCAGAAAAAGATGCTTTCCACTGAGGCTGATGAGCAACACACAGTGAGCAAGACTGACAGATACAGGAGACTCCCGTTGGCTTCTGGGTCACAGCTGACCCAGTGTCTCTCACTTCTCAGGTGCCTCTTACAGCTCCAGATAAAGCTGTTGCCAGTGAGGCCAATGGCCTTGGGCCTACTGGGTATCAAAACATATCTTTCAAAAATTGGGATGTTTCTTTCTTCCATGAAACTAACAATATCCAGAATGCTGGGGCCCCTTTGGCCAGACTAAGTTGACATTTGTTAATGTTCAATAGCATTGATTATAGCGACAAATGTTTTCTGTGGTGATTGGCTCAAACCCTGGGGTTCTTGGGTCATACACAGGTGGAAACTGGGAAACTATTGAATGTTGTTGATCAAGATGGTGAAGCAATGAAAATGTCTGAGAAGTATGCAGAGCCAGAGCTGTTTGATGAGATTGACTCTAGGCCAATAGATGAAATTGGGATAGGCTTTAGGCCAGATCACCTTTTCTCTGATCCCTGAGAGAGACCTGCACACAGTAAATATGCTCAAGAAGAGGGCCTTGTATTTATTGCTTAATGTGCTGGGATCAAGATTTGTGGCCCTAATGAGATTGATTGAATCACTTCACTTACTTAACAAATATCTGAGTGTCAACTCTGGGTCATGGCTCTGGGGATATAGTGAGGACAAAGGCCAGTCAATGTCTTCTTTAAAATAGAGCATTTTATTTGGACAGCCAGACAATGAACAGATAAAACAAAAATCACATCTACATTATAAAAGGTCAGGAGCCGTCATGACCTAAATGACCAGACAGACAACCAGTCACCAGGAAGTGCATGGAGCACCTCTGGTTCCTTCCCAGTGGCCCACAGGCTCCTATAACAGCAAGGTTAGCCACTGGATGGTGGGCAGGGTAGCAGGGGGGTGGGTGGGGAAAGGCAGGCATGGAGAGAGAGGCAGCGCCTGATCCACAGCCACCATAGCTGCTGGCGAGGCCCAGAGAGAGGCCTGCAGGGCCTGATCCACAGTTGCTGTGGTGCCTGTGGATCAGGCTTGGAGATAGGCCCAGAGGCACTGACTGGCATAGAAACAGACTAATCAGAATCAAATCTGGGTGAACTGTGAGGAGCCAATGGCTACCTAGGAGGTGGAGCTTATGATGCTTACTGGCATAGAAACGGACCAATCAGAACCTAATCTGGGTGAACTGCAAAGGCAGAACTTAAGGTGGGGGCTGAGGAGGGATTTTAAGGGCAACAGCTGTTTGGTGTAAGGTGTAAGGTTCAATTTTTTAATGACCAGTTTGGTAGTATAGTGCATATGGCTGGCTATCAGTCCAGATATAGGGATTATGTATTTCTGTCTGCCAAGAGCAGCTCCTCCTGCTGAAAAAGGCTCCCCTCCCCCATTTAAGCAATCCTATCCTATATAATCTGTCTATACTAATAAAAGGCTAATATGTTAATTTGGCCAGGTCGACCGGCCATCCGACTTACTTCCAGACAAAGCCATGGTGGTGGGGGTCGAGGCAGAGGCAGTTAGGGGTGATCATGCCAGCAGGGGAGGGCCATTGGGGGCAACCAGGCTGGCAGGCAAGGGCAGTTAGGGGAGATCAGGCCGGCAGGGGAGGGCAGTTTGGGGCAATCAGGATGGCAGGGGAACATTTAGGGGGGATCAGGCAGGCAGACAGAGGTGATTAGGGGCAATCAGGCAGGCAGGCAGAGGCAGTTAGGGGTGATCAGGCAGGCAGGCAGAGAGGTTAGGGGCGATCAGACAGATAGAAGGGTTAGGGGCAATCAGGCAGGCAGGCAGAGTGTTTAGGGGTGATCAGGCAGGCAGGCAGGTAAGCAATTAGGAGCCAGAGGTCCCAGGTTGCGAGAAGGATGTCCGACTGCCATCCCCCAAGGGGTGTCTGATTGGAGAGGGTTCAGGCTGGGCTGAGGGCACCCTCCCTCTCTGTGCACGAATTTCATGCACTGGGTGTCTAGTCCTATATAATAAAAGGCTAATCTTGCAAATCCACCCAACGATTGAATGACCAGTCACTATGATGTGCATTGACCACCAGGGGGCAGATGCTCAACACAGGAGCTTCCCCCTGGTGGTCACTGTGCTCCCACAGGGGAAGCACCGCTGAGCCAGAAGCCAGGCTCACGGCTGGTGAGCGCAGCAGTGGTGGAAGAAGCCTCTCCTGCCTCTGTGGCAGCACTAAGGATGACCAACTGCCATCACTCGGACATCCCCCAAGGGCTCCCAGACTGCAAGAGGGCACAGGCCCAGCTGAGGGACCCCCATCCCCAGTGCAGGAATTTTGTACACCAGACCTCTAGTATATAATACAATTTCAAGGACATTAAACTACAGGGAAAAAGAAAGTCAGATAAGATGGATAGAGATAGGAATGAGGAGCTATTTCAGATTGAGTGTTTGGGGAACCCCTGAGGGTATTATATTTGGCAGAGGGTTAATGAATAAAGGAAGTGAATTATAAGATCTAGGTAAATAACAGCTGAAAATTAAGTTGACTCCATCATTCAAATATAGCCAGAATCTAGACACTTCTTACCACCTCCACTGCTAACCCTCTGGACTAAGTCACAATTAATATAGTAACTTACGCAATAACCTCCATACTGATCTGCCTTTACCTCCCCACACCAAACAGTCTAATCTCAACATAGCAGCCTGGGGACATCTTAAAATCTCCAAGTTATATAATGTCATTTTAGTGCTAAAAATTCTGAATGGCCCCTTGTTTCGTTCAGTGTGAAATTCCCAGCTCTTACCTGGGCCTCCAAAGCCTGTGGGCCTGTGAACATATTGGAAGAGGCGTGAACAGTGGAGACTGATAGCTTTAGACCAAGATGGATGCCAGTCTCCCAGGCTCCTTCCTGGAAGATGATGAGATCATTTGGTAAATGTCAAAGCGTCAAACCTAGTCTATTAGTCAGGGTAGCTAAAACAATAACAGTTTATTTTGTACTCAGGTAACATTCAGGGATCGGGCATATGTTTGTTACACTAGGTCTGATATCTGCCAAGGCCCAGACAAGTGCTGTGGTCTGTGGGGGGAGGAGGGGCGTGAAGGAGGGCACAGACTATTCTGGAGACTTGACATCTGGAGGAATCTGGTGCTATCAGTGTGCCATCAAAACTAAAAATGTAGAATCTACAGAACAGTCTAACCCTGTGCTTAACTTAGGATAACCCAGTTATGCCTGGTAGGGAGGTTCCCAGTGAAGGTGTCAGGCTCTCTGGAGTAGGGTCAATGTCAAGACTAGAGGGAAGTCACCTCATTCTAGCACCGAGTTTTCCAGTTTGCATCTAGCTCATCCATATGCCCATCACCTGCACTTTCTCATCTGACCCACCTCCTCAAGCATTCTCCAGTGCCATTCCTCCAAGATAGAACAACTGGTTCCAAGTGGCCTCTGTTTTCTGTGAATATGCCAATTAGATCAGGAGGCAGATGAGAAGTCACACGTGAGTCAGGGGCCAGAAGTCATTACCGTGGCCATAGGCAGGACTTATTTATTTTTTATTATTTTAGATCTTTATTGATTAAAGTATTACATATGCCCTCCACCCCCGTGACCTCTTCTAGACCAAATAAGGGGAAGGGAAAAGAGAAGAGGCATGTCAGCACTTCCTGGGACACGGGTGACCAAGCTGAAAACTGAGATGGATCTCAGACAGAGGATGGAGGGCGAGGTAGGCAGGAACCCACGGAACAAGGAAGAAATGGAGACATGAGTTTCCAAGCAACAGCCCAGTTACAGATCAGAATGGTAACAGCATCCAGAGTGACTTCCTACTGAAACCCTTAACCCCAATATTCCACACAAAGACGTTTCCAGAATATTCCACACAAAGGTGTTTCCAGAACACAGGTGGATGGGACGCTTGTCACTGCCAGCTTCCTGCCGTAGAGGTGAGGCTCAGGCAGGCAGGAGAGGACAGGAGCTGAGGAGGGAAAAGGCTCAGGGAAGGGTGGCGGCTGAATGCATTTTCTCATCAACTCTGGCAGTCCGCTAGGAGGAATTCTTACCCTATTTTACAGACGAGGAGTGGGATTCAGTGACGTCAAACAGATCACTCAGCATCAGGCCAGGGCGCTGCAGATGTGGGTTTACAGTCTGTGCTCTGATGCCACAGACCACACTCTTAACTCAGCACTGCATCCCAGCCAGGCATGCTGAGGCCTGGGGAGCCTTGGTCTCAGCAGTGAGGCATGGGCAGCTCGAGGGCAGCCCGGACTCCCTGCGGTCTGTCGCCAGCACCTGGCCCAGAACCTCGCAGATGCTTAGGGAAAATAAATGCGCCAAACCACACTGGATAGACTTCATGTTATCTTTCAGATAATTAAAGAAACACACATGTGAGTACCAGGAGTTTCTAATACTTTGAGAATGGGTGATAGAGGTTGGTGTGTCCATTTTTATCAGTTAAAATTTACTTTATTGAACCGGACTTCCATTATTATCCTGAATCTTATATACTTTATACCTCTCACAATTGGACCCTGGACAATGCAATGCCAATGGGCGAGCTCACTTTCTGTTCTTGGGAAATCCCCAGCTGGGTTTTCACGATGACATAGCACCCTGAGCACCGAAGTCTACTGACATCACAGGCACGTGCCCTCTCACAGGCTCTGTCCTTAAAGGCCAGGGGGATGGGGACAGGCATGGTTGGCTGTGGGGAAGCGTCATTTTTGTTACATGGAACAGCTCATTGGTGGCAAAGCCTATGTCTGCATTTCAATGAGCATGGCACTCCTCCCCACACCCCCCATCCCCCCACCCCCAGGAAAAGGAGCAGCCTAATGCAAGTCCAGCATCAGAGAAACGAGTCGTGTTATAACACAGCACCCAGCGAGCCACACAGTCAGTGTCTGAGCCTCAGCTGAAGGGTAAATGGAACCAACATAAACTCCGCCTTCCCCGGGCCCGGGGGTGTGAAGCCGCTGTGCCATGCTTTCTGCTTTGGGCACTGAAGGCAGCCAAGGCCTTGGCACCGATGCAGCTTTCCAGGCCTCGGGGATCCTCTCAGGGCTGGTCAAGGTCAGGGGACTGCTTGCAGCTCTCCCACCATCCACGTTGCTGTGCACCCAGGGCAGGAGCTGGGGAAGAGGGTCCCTTCCCCACCTCGAGGGGTTTGCGTCCTGCCCTGGAGGCTGTGCACCACTTTCTCCTTTTAATCCACGGACAACATCACGGGAAACTGGTTAGACAGAAGCATTTCCAGCCCCACCCGAGACCTGCTGATTGGAAACCAGGCTGGGCTCAGTACTTCTTATGCACGTTAAGGTGTGAGAGCCACAGCCTTAGGCCCTGAGAAAAGTCTATCTTGATGTGTAGAGAACTTCACAACAAAGAGGGAGGCGGGCATTTGATTTTTGCACCAAAATCTCTTTTTGCCAGTTCTCACCAGTCAGCATGGTCCATCCAGAATTCAGACTTCCTCCCACTCCAGTTTGCAAACTGGGACTTTGCCTCGTCCCAGCATCTTTGCGTGTCTTTGAGAAATGTCTGCAGCACTGCAGGTGAGCACAGGGCCTCTTCACGGAACCCATGGGCCTCAGTGACGTGTGAGGATGGGAGCAGGCTGGAGGGGGAACCAGCTGGGCCTGGGGCAGGAGTAAGGCCACCATGTGAGGAAGGCAGGTGGCACAGCATGGGTTGGAACCTGGACCCTCGCCCAGGCAGTGAGCTCGGCACCATCAGGGTCAGTGTGAAGCAGGCTCCAGGGCAGGAGCTGGAGAAGCACTGCTGCCAGGGTGGGGCTGGTCCTGGAGCTGTGCCAGGGCCTGGTGAGGACATTCCAGACAGCGGACCCGTAGGGCAGGCAAGGAGTCAGGGCAGAGGTGCTGTCTCAGGCATTAAGAGTTCCATTTCTCAGTTCTATCTGCAGGCCAACCTGCCTTTCGCTCTCCGCTCTCTCTGGATTCCTGGGTCAGGCCTCCTTAGGTTTGCTGATCGCGGTGACAGGAGGAACCTCATATCTAGCTGGGTTTCCGTAGAAACAGTTAGAAACCTTGTGTTCTGTGCCTGGTGGAGACCGTCTCTGGCAATTTGTTAGAATGTCCTTTTGGGAAGACATTTGCACTCCCTGGAGAAAAACACAATGAACAAAACACTCTCCCAGGACAGAGCTGTTCCACTCCATGGTCCTGCCTCATATTGTTTAGTGTTTTCTTTCCCACATGCCTGGTTCAGCCAGCTCCCAGTGCTCCTGAGACTCCGCCTGGGAGCATGGGCCCCACGGCTCTCCATCTGGCCCTCCATCTGGCCGGGCTCTCCAGTCCCTCGGTCAGCCCAGGGGTCTGTGAGTGAGGAGTGAGGAGCGAGGAGTGAGGGGAGGGAAGGAAAGGGTGTCATGACAGCAGCCATTGCAGCAAGTCCAGAGTGTGACACAGGCTCTAAGGAGGCTGTCGGTTACACTCTGGAGAATGTTGGTAGTTTGAGGTAAGTTGTAATGTGATGTATATGCAAAAACTTTGGGGAAGTTTGCATTTTGATAAAAATATTTAGACAATGATTATTATTGTGATCTGAAAAATAACTGAATTTTAGAAGCTAAGGGAAGATCAAAATGTAATCAATCAAAATCTCTTAATGACCACATCAGAAGGGCTCAGAGAGGAGAAGCTAAGTCAGATTGGGATGGAGTAACATTGTGGGCACACATTAACAGGAACAAGTCTGAAATCAGCAGACACTCCCAATTGCTTTGGCCTTTTAGTTCCCCCCCTTATCCCCAGGGCAGTCTCTACCAGCCCACATTTGCTTATCTGTGGGTGGTGCCACCTGGTGGTCATTCAGATAAGCTTATAGTTTCCACTTGTGATACAAGCAGAGCCAGGCAGTTACTGCTGGGATTCATTCCCATCCTTTTAGTTAATGTGTAGAATTTATGTAAGTTTACTGTCCCTTTAAATTTCCAACGTGTGGCCACTGGGTATTGTAGAGGACTTATCTGATCCAGCGCCACCTTTGGTGGGAATACCCACAGGCATTAGGAATCCATCTGGGGTGGCTTTGTATGTTCTTCCCTGGAACTGATGAGTGACTCCTGTAAGTTACAAGGGGCGCCTGGAGGTTATTATTATTTAACAGAACAATGTCTTGCAATCAGTGGTAAAGTTTTTGTTTTTTTCTTTTCTTACTCACTCCATGCATTTCCTTTGCTGATGACCCTGCTCCATACTGTGGACCGTGTATCATTTTGGGAATGTGAGGATGCAAGCTAAGAAAGAAATTTTAAAAGATGATAACATTTGGAGACACAGCTTAATGATCATAATTTGTGAAAATGGTGTTTTGCATTAAGCTTGCGATGTCACATTGCCCACAGCTGTGTTCCCATGGACACCGCATGATCAATAAGCTGCATGAGAAAATATAAACTGAACAGCTCTGTCCTCCTTAGGTGGCCCTGATAGCCCCTGGGTCCGCGGCTAGTCCACAGGCAGCACGATGTTGATGATGCAATAAAAAGATGACAATGAAGACAGAAAGGCTGCCTGTATTTGCATACCCTTTCCCAAGAGAACAGTGAGTGTGGTGGTGGTAGTTTTAAACAGTCTACATGTTCCTGGATCATCTTCACATGGAAGTGGGTGTGTGTCCCATGCCCTTGAACCTGAACAGGCTGCTGAGCACTTCAACCACGGGGTGTGGCCGAAGGTGTTCTGTTGACTTGAGGTGAGGTCATGAAGGCCATCTAGCTTCGACCTCATTTTCTGGAACATTCATTCTTGGGGCCCTGGTGCCAAATGCCTATATTTGGTCCTTTGTCTATTTTACATTTCCTCTTGAGGGCTAATGAGCATCTCAAATATAACAAGTCTAATTGAGAACTCTTAATTGATCCCTCTAAAATCTGTTCCTGTCCAGTATGTCTATTCCTAGTTAATATCCAATTATTCAAAGCTAAAATCTAAGATACATATTTAACTGCTCTTACTTCTCAGAACCTTCCAAGATGGTGCGATACCCAGTATCTGTCTCCACTGTGATTACGTCTCTTCTCTGCTAATGAAGAGAAAAAGCTAATGTCGAGTCAACATTGTTTCCCCATGACACTAAATTCATAGACCCTTAAGTAGTCTCTTCGTTTCTGGTCTTTCCCCAGCATAACGCATCCTCCATGCAGAAACCATCATGATCTCAACAATTGCAGTTGCCCTCAAGCTGCTTGATGGGCAGGTGTGTGCAGGAGCTTTGCTTGGTCCCACCTCTCAGACCCCTGAGTGAATGAGAGCACAGCAGACGGAGTCAACCTCGCCTGTGTAGTCTTCCCAGCTGGGGCCCCAGAGATCAGCAGCCAGGAAGCTCTCTGCCTGAGCAAATTCCTGACCCACAGGATCTGAGAAGCATCATGAAATCATTGTTGTCTTATGCCACTACATTTTCTTTTATTTTTAAAATAAGTCTTTGTTGATTTCAGAGAGAGGAAGGGAGAGGGAGAGAGATAGAAACATCAATGATGAGGGAGAATTATGGATTGGTTGCCTCTACATGTCCCCTACCGCGGATCGAGCCCACAACCCAAGCATGTGCCTCAACAGGGAACAGAGCTGTGACCTCCTGGTTCATAGGTGACTCTCAACCACTGAGCCATGCTGGCCGGACACCACTAAATGTTAGAGTAGGTTATTGTGCAGCAGATGATCAGACAGTAGGGTAAGCTGGAATTTGCACATTAATAGCCACACACTGAATAGTTCTTATTATACCTTTAGGAGAGCAAGGCAAAGCAAGGCATTTCAGGTTCCTTGGAGTTGAGGTAGAGACTTAAATGTTTTAATCATAGATAACCATGTCTTCACTGAGAGGCAACTATTGAAGGGAAGTATCCCATTACCATGTGGGGTACAAGTCACCAGGGCAGTGAAAAGAACCATGCACCTATTAACATTCATTTTTTTTTGGCAGGGATAGTTGGTGTATTAGTCAGTGTCTATTACAGAAAAACTTTGTTAGAAATGAATTCACCCCACAAATTCAATATAAAGAAACCTAAGACTAAATAATTATTAGTATTGAATTCTTAGCCCTAATTGGCCCAGAATGGTTACCAGCCATATGCCATGCAGTCTGGATGAGGGATGCTGGGTAACCTGGAGGATGGGTACCACCAGTTGTGGCCATGCCCAGTGATTGGATGTTGAGTGGATATGTACGTTTGTCCTCAAGGGGTAGTCAGAAGGTTACCTGGAGGTCCAGCTATATATTCAGGCATTGGCACAGGACTGAGAAGTTAAAAAAGTTAAGTTCCCAAACTAGTTAGAACAAGAATGGAGTCTCTCCTCGTGCCTCAGCTTCATTATGTGAATAATTTCAGCAGCTTGATTAAAATGTCTCTACTTTGTGTATCCCCTGTCTATTCTTTTCTTATCTATTACCACTGTAGTGCTTTCCCACTAATATTTGGTGGCTTAATACACAAGCATACATTTATCTCATATTAATGTAAGAAACATTTAAACCTGTGAAAAATTTTTGTGAATTTATTTGAGCCAAACTTTCAACAATTGTCAGGAAGCAGAATCTCAATGGATTGAGATAAAATGCTCTGGAGAATAGTGGGTTTTTTTTTTTTTTTTGCCTATTTTTATAAATTACCATCAAAGGAGGAGACATAAGTGGGTTACATGAAATCCACTGGTGATAGATTAGGGAGGTGAGAGAAAGCAAAGCGCAGAAACCTCTGGGATTGGATAAAGTAAAATGATAGACACATTCTTCTTTTACACAGGTGGGTACAGGATAGTTAACTCAATAACAATGAGGAAATTTGTGGTTCATTGGTTGTGCCCTGAGGGTCTGAAAAAATGGAAGTTACAAGTTACCCTGACATTCCATAGGTATGTATCTAGGTGCAAAAAGACAATGGGCTCAGTAAAGATCAAAGTTGATTTTTGTCAGGGAAGATACTGGCCTAGGACATGACTACCCACCATAGACTGTTTTTCAATTTAAAAAATTTAATTTCAGACCATCCTTTGTGGTGACTTTAGGCCTCTGAGTTTGCAAGGCCTCCACGCAGGCCTCCCCTGAGCTGTCAGGTTAGCATGGGCCCCTCTCCATCCACACTTACAGGTCTAGGCTAGGACAGGAAATAGTAGTGAGGCCAGCAGAGCAGCAGCAGCAGTAGCTTGAGAGGAGCCCTGCAGGGTGGCACCTCCGCTGTGCTCTGTGCAAGGTGCCCGCTGCTGCTGCTATTGCACAGACTTGGCTTCTGAGCAGAGGAAGCACTGCAGCTGCTGGGGGCACCGCACAGGAGCCCCGCCAGGCAGCCCACTGATGCTGAGGTCTGAGCCAGACAGAGCTGTGTGTTCCCTTTACCAGCTCTGGAAACAGAGGATCCCTCCTTTTCCCATCTCCCTTCCAATCTCCTGCCACTCCTCCCATTGGGTAAAGCCAACAAGAAGACAGTTTGCAAAGGATTTGGGGAAATGTAGTTTGTGGATTCACAGCTCTACACTCATAGAAAGGATGAGGCATGGGATTAGATCTGAAAAACATGGGCACCTAGCTGACAGCTGGAAATCTTAACTCCTAGGATCTTTAGGGAAAACCCTCCAAAATACTGTCTGCATATCACAGTAAGTTAGAGCGCTTTTTTTTTTTTTTTTGGTTGACAATTAAAAGAATCTGATCCCAAACAAACTTAATCAAAAAGTGAATCTTTGACCCCTTTAAGTAAAAGAGTTAAAAAGTGGCTAGTTCAGGCATGGGATTAGGTGATATCATCGGGATCTGGTCTCCATCTCCCATTCTGCATTTGACCAGTAATCCCACTTCTAGGAATAAATCATCAGAAGCCTGAAATACCAGTCAAGAAAGAACATATGCACCCCTATGTTCATAGCAGCACACTTTACAATAACTAAGATCTGGACACAGCCCAAGTGCACATCTATAGATGAGTGGATAAAAAGCTGTGGTACATTTACACCATGGAATACTATGCAGCAGTAGAAAAGAAGGATCTCTTACCCCTTAAGACAGAATGGAAGAACCTGGAGAGTATTATGCTAAGTGAAATAAGCCAGTCAGAGAAAGACATATATCACATGATTTCACACACATGTGGAATCTAATGAATAAAATAAACAGACAAAATATATCCAGAAGTATGGATGCATGGAACAGAATACAGCTCTCCGTGGGGGTGGGGTGGAGGCAGACAGGAAAAGATTAACCAAAGAACATATTTGCATATATACATAATCCGTGGACACAGACAGTAGTGTAGGAAAGGTCTGTCGCTTCTTTCCCAGCGCCCGCATGGCGCCCCTTGCACTGCCACCCACTCAGTGAGGGCCGCGGTCAGCCTCTGAGTGTGGCGCCTCCTTGGCTGTTGTTCCTTCAAACTCTGCGGCTGCACATTCTTCTCCAAGATGCGTCGTCTTAGCAACTCTGTTCTGACCATATGGGGGCTTCTTCAAGTCAGTTTCCTTTTAGGCTCTGAGTTCCTTCCAATGTGTGTTTTCTAAGAGATGGTCCGCTCTGTGGCTCTGCAGTTGAGGAGTTTCTTTAGCCAAGAATTACTGTTTGTTAACCCACCCCTCCCACGTTTTCTCCACAGCGCTACGATGAGCTGACAATGTGGGTCAGAACCTCAGGAGGTGGAAAGACTTATTTTCTAAACTGTTAAAACAAGCCAGTTGCATTCAATCCAACCAAAAAGGTCAGTTTCATTGGTGATGACTTTCCCTCTGAATCAACTATAGCATACATGTACTTGCACCCAGAGCCTGTATAATCACGTTGATTGCCTTGCTGATGAGGCAAATTTCTGAGAGACCAGCACTTTCATGAATCCCATACATCTTACCTGCAGGACATTTTTAAAACGTTAACTCAGAACGAGGACTGGCTTGGGTTGTTTGATTATCCTTTGCCCTTTAGAAAGGAATGATCTGGGCACTTCACTTGGGCAACCTAAAAATAAGCCCACACTTGCAAGATAATCAATAAGCATTGGCTAAGCTTGGGCCCAGCTTGTGCCTGGCCACCGACAATGGACTTCTGAGGAAAGAAGGACCACTAAGCCATATCATACTAAGATGAACAAAAGAATTTGCTACAAAAATTCCTAGTTGTATGGGATCCGGCTCAGCCTGTTCCCTGGCTGGTATCGACCAGGAGCCAACTTCTATCCGAGGGCCCTGTCCCCTGCATCGCAGCTCCCTGCTTCTGTCTCCAGGCTGCTGCTTAGAAACCTGCTCACAGATCGAACCCCATTGTACCCAGTAGATGGCTTCCCATTCTCTCCTTTAAACAATAACAGGCAGATATAGTGCAAATTAATATGCCAAGTAGCTGGCCTCTGTCTGAAATCTACAAAGAAGCTCCAGGCACTGCTCAGAGCCAGCCATTCGTGCCGTGTGCTCTGGGGACAAACTGGCTCTCTCCATGAGGGAACAGTACAGGCAGACCTATGAATAGGAAATGTCCCAAACCACCAGGTGACACTGCGGGAATCAGACACCAGCTGGCCCAAGGCCATAGGGTGTCCATTCGTGGGTCTTTGTATTCGGCAGAGAGAACTCTTGGTTCTGAAAACAGGGTGATACGGTGTTGTGTGCAGTCACATGATCTTCCCTTTGTCTCCGAAGAAGGCAAACGCCTGCAGTGTGTCTGGGAAGCTCAGGTTATGGCATTAAAGTGTGCATCCAATCAGTCTGAAGTTTTTATCAGGGAAGCTTGTTTGGCACGATGGTGGCTGCTATCAGCGATGGGTCTGCTTGCTTTTCTCTCCACAGCTCTGTGGGCATCTCAAGGACACAGTTTATTTCCATCTGGAGGAAGGTGAGGTGAGAAGGACTTTGATTGTCTGGTAATTTCAAATGAGACTCCACAGGGAGGCTGAGCCTCCGTGGGGCTCGGGGCGTGTGTAGCAAGTGCTGCTGAGCCTGTGGGTCCCCCCAGAGCTGAGAGGCCCAGAGATGGTTCCCCTCGCCAGACCTGCAGGGGCTGAGCCTGGGCACTGGGGACAACCTGCTAGCATCCGACCAGCAAGGGCCAGCATCTGCCTTGCCACCTGTTAGTGTGCTGACCTTAGGGCTGTCTCTCAGCCTTTCTAAGTGTCCACTTTCTCTTTTGGAAAAGGAGGGAGATTACCTGCCTATGAAGCCACCGGGACAGCGAGGAGTCAGGCAGTGGCCCGGCCCCTGCTAGACACGGGGGCCCCTAGGAATGCTGCTAGCAGCTCAGGCAGGTAGGTGGCACCCCAGACAGGAAGGGCGGTGTTTTGTGTCCATAAGTTCAGAAATTCGGGGAAAAGGTTTTTGGATATCACTCAGGGAGAGTTTTTTACAATCTGAGACACAATTACTATCACTTTTGACCACTTTGGAAACAGGTGGGTCCTCTTATCCTCCGTGTGGCCTTCGAAAAGTTACGGGATCTTCCTGGGTCACAGTGCCTTGTAGAATGGACACATGCCACGGGTTTCCTGTGATTGCTGGGAAGAGTAAATAAAATGACATGTGTAAGATGCGTCGCAAGCAGCGGACCTTTGTAGAATAAATGGGATAATTAATAAGTAAACAAATATTGGGCTCCTTCTCTTTCTTCAGTTATAAAGGTGAGCTTTACTGATATTTACTCCCAACTCTGAGGAAGACCCCCAAGCAGGTCCCACAGGTGTAGGCGCACACTTTTCTCCCAAGTGACCCTGTCACTCCATGCTCAGACCTGCCCATTTGTCCTCCTCAGTTTCAGGGAAGAGAAATAAGACTGAAGGTAAAATTAGATTATGAGTTGATAACTCCATTGACTTGGCTTTGATGAGGACCTAAGCATTTTGTTTTATTGATAATGAAGACATTCTCCATGTCTGAGGGTCAGAAGCGGAGAAGGAGGGAGAGGGAAGTAGAATCAACATTAACTTGGTAACATTGCTGGCACTGTGGCCAGTGCTGCAGGTTTGCAAACAGCTTTCCCTCCCTTGTTCGTTTTCTGCTGCTGCTTTAGCAAAACGCCACAAAGTCAGCTGCTCATGCAACAAAGCTTAGCATCTTACAGTTCTGCAGGCCAGAAGCTGACCCAGGTCTCAACGGGTCTGGAGGCTCTGGAAGGACTCACTTCTTGCTCACTCAGTTTGTCTGCTGGATCCCTAAGTGGCAGCCAGGGCTCCAGGCTGCTTCTGCTGCCTGGTTGTGGGGGGCACTCTCTGCTCTAGGCCTGCTGCATTCTTGGGCCTGACTTCTCCTTCTGAACAACCTGCAAGTCCTTCTTACTTTGCAATTTTCTGACTTTCCTTTTTTTCCTCCCTTTTCCCCTTTAAGAACTCATGAGATTCAATTTGGCCGAGATAAACCAGGATCATCTCCCATCTGGGATCCTTACACGATCACATTTACAAAGTCTCTTTTGCCACATAAGGTGACATATTCGCAGAGATGAGGACTAGGGCATCTTTGGACACCCATGACTCTGCCAACCACAACTCTGGACAGATCTGAAGGAGGGGAGATCTGAAAATAAATCTGAAAACAAATTTGAAATTTATTGATTTCATTACAAGTTACTTCTGTGTTCCTGAAAAAAAAAGCACAAAACAAAACACAGCAAATGAACCTGTAGCATGTAACAGATTAAGATATTTAAAAGATAAAAAAACAAAAACCAGACTTTTTAGTACATTGTTACAGGTCCTGTCAACTGCAGTTTAAATTGTTCTTTAAGGAGTTTTTGACAGATTGGTAAATTACAACCACACAGCCCCAATTAGTTTGTCACATCTCCAATTCTCTCAGATTTCCTGAGCCACACTTTACTAGTGGCTCCAGGGCTGGTTGCGCCCCCAGGGAAATTAAGGCTACACAGAGAGAATGACTCTGTGTGTGTGTGTGTGTGTCTATGTTTTAATTCATGTTTGCATGTTTGCTTTTTGGCTAAATTTATAAAAGCACAGAAAGAAAGAATGGATTATGTTAACCTAAAAAAATAATATGAAGTGGCAAGGTAGGACAACATCATTGATGAAATGGGAGGTGTGGGATCCACGTCAATGGGAGCACTGAGGTCTTGTTATTCACACACTGGGATCTTCAAGGCCATTCTGAGCATGAGCCTCATTGGGGTGTCCAAGGCCAAGACACCATGAGTGGGCGCAAGGACACACGGTACGCTGTAATCAAAGGATTGATGTCGCTGTTGACAGCTAACCTTCTCTGTCTTTGGAGTAATATACAGGCTGCTGACCAGGAGCTGCGAGAGAGAGCAGCTGGCAGAGCAGAGGCGAGAGAGCTCAGAGAAGCAGAGGTGATAGGCACAGAGAACGTAGCTCCTATGTGTGCAGCAGAGAAGACAGCTCGGATGGAGCTGAGAGCTGGCACTGCCCGATGGAAGGCTGAGAGCTCCCAGAGAGCTCAGATTCAGCTGTCATGTTACCCCGCCAGTGTGCTGGGCAGGGAGACAGGAGAAGCTGCTGAGCCAGAGAGGCCATGAGGCTGCAGCTCTAAGGGAGAGTGCAGGGGCCACTACAGTGGAAGGTGGTGAGTCTGGGGCGGCGTGCAGTTGCTCAGATAATAGCTGTGGGTACAGAGACTAATGCTGTTTTATGGGAAAGATATGTATTTACCAGCCAGTGTCCGACTGCCTGCTTGTATGGACTTGGCTGTGAAGAATTGTCTTGTCTGATGGCTATATGGCCACTGGCTTATGCAATAAAGACTCATTGTTATACACCCACAGCCTCTCATGGCCTCTCCATCTGCCTTGCCACCAAGAATCGACCTGTGTCTCTGACATTTGTTGGACTAAGTTCCCAACAGTTAGTACAGTGGGCAGGGTTTGAGAAGGACCTCCCTGACGTAGTCGGGAAGAATTGAGAACACATGGATCAGAGCCACTCAGAGCATCAGGGCTGAGCAGGGCTCCCTCATGCTCTGACAGGAGGAGGATGTGGGCCCGCAGGTAAGGTGTGATCTTGGGGCAAGGATGCAGTGCCCCGCTGACTGACCTGCTTGCCTGGGCTATGAGAGGGAGATGGGGTTCGTGACTGGCCAGAGGATCACAATTGATATTTACTTCTGAGGACCCTGGCCCTGGATCTCCTCTCTCATTTCCAGAAGAAAGAACTCCCCTTCTCACACAGTCAGCCTGCAGGGTCTGCCACGAGGAGAGCAAGCAGGTAACCCCAAACACTGCGGCAAAGGTAACCTCCACACTCCCTGCTTCTTTCTCTCTCAGGGTCCCTTCTGGCTTCCCAGGGAGAAGTGGTTCTACTCAAAAACATGCGGTCTCTTCAGGGACTGAGGCCCTTTTGTCTGCGCTTGGCACAGGGTCCCTCCCATGGTGCCACTTCTTCTTGTCTTGGTTGTAAGGCTAAGCTCCTGTCCCTGATTTAGAGAGAGTTCGTTTTCTGTATCATGTGACTTGGGCCGCTGCTGGGACAGGATGTCGACCTTAGCAAAGCTCTCAATAGTAAGGCCCATTTTCCAAAGAATACTCTTTATGTTATACTGGAGGCCCAGAAAAATGAAATTCGTGTACTTGGGGTGGGAGGGGTCCCTCAGCCTGGCCTGTGCCTTCTCGCAGTCCGGGAGCCCTCGGGCTAAGCAGGCAGTTGGATATCCTTAGAGCTGCTGTGGAGGCGGGAGAGGCTCCCACCACCGCCGCAGTGCTTGCCAGCCTTAAGCCCAGCTCAGGGCTTCTGGCTGAGCAGTACTCCCCCTGTGGGAGCGCACTGACCACCGAGGAGCAGCTCTTGCGTTGAGTGTCTGCCCCCTGGTGGTCAGTGTGCATCATAGAGATTGGTCATTCAGTGTGGGAACCACTTTCACATCCCTCGTGGTTCAGGGTTCCGGTTCAGGGTTTGGGTTCTGGAGAAGGCCACACACAAATGAAAAGAGACTTAGAAAAGTATAAGTTTGGGAATTTTGGGGGACAAGCGGGAGCCCACCTCTAGTGGGAGGACTGCCTTTGCTTTGGCCTTGCCATCCCTTTTATTCAGGTTTGGGATACACCCATTGCCCTTAGGCAAGCAATTCTATAACAGGCAGATTATCTTATCAGTAAGGATTTACATGGTTATTTGGTGGGGAAGTTGCTTCAGCTAACATTGTCTCAATTAGACAGGGAGTGGTTGGCGCTGACCTTTCAGAGCTTCAAGGTTGACCAGCCTTCCGGGTTGCTTGTCCACACCTTTCTAATTAGTGAGATAATGATCGGTTTCCGGCATCTCCCCCGTTTCTTTTCTTTAAAAAATCTTGCATCTGCAGACTAGAAATAAACATATAAGAACAAAAAATGAGACAAGCAATAATGGTTATCCTGAGAGGCAAATGAATCAGTCTGTAGTAAGTTTCTTTCTGGGCCAACAATTTTTTTAGTCCCAATTTCAATGTCAAACAGTTTTTTGAGTGCCAGTTTCAATGTCAAACAGTTCCTTATGTGTACATGTCAGCAATGATATCTGGATGGTGGACAAATGGTGGCAATGCAGGTCCGACCCTCTCTGGTTTGGTCCTGGGCAACCTGCAGCGACACACAGTTGCTGACTGCTAGTATGGCAAGGTGTCATGAGTGTCTTCCATCTCGGGACTGTTTCTCCTCTTGTCTTCATGGCTGGAGCATTCCTGTCAATTCCTCTCTGTTGCAGGAATCCACATGGTCTTGGAGTTGTTTTCTGAAAATATACAAATATATTCTAGACCAAAACTTAATAAAGGAGTCTTTTCTGTAAATTTGACTTGGGATCCTTTTTATTTTTTGCCCAAACAATTTTCCTTTTGCTTATTTTGACAGCATGTGTGTTTTTCATGGGTGTCTTGCTGTTAGCATTACAAATGAAAATTAATTTTCAAAGTAAAATTATTTCTAGATGTAATTTACTTAAGGGATATTTTTCCTTACATAATATTACTCCACTATTCCCCCCCCCCCCCTTTTATTTAATTATTAGGAGGCTTTTGGAAAATTTATAATGCAGTCTTGATAACTTTAAATTTTTGCACAAAAATATGACTGCCTGAGGTTCATTGCATGTTAAGCAATTTTACCATGAGATGAACTACCAATAGAAATTTTAGCTAATACTTTAGGAACAGCTTTTTGTCCAGTATAATTAAATTTTCTCCCTGGGGCAGGAGACCTCCCTCAGAAGGGGCTAGGGTTCAGGCCCCTGCAAGGTTGGGGGTGTGAGGGTCTATGCCCCACTTCTGTTGACCCCCAAGTTCTCTCCTGATGGCCCCTCTGCGACTGTGCCTGTCTTAGGTTGTTCCTTCCTTTAGAAATCTTACCCGTCTCTGGCTAACCAGCCATCCTCCGGGGTCAAACAGGGTAATGTGAGGTTCATTTCTGTCTCCTTGGTAGTCTATGCCCCCATGGCCTCCACGTCCAGCACCTGCTTTGAGATCCCACCTCGGCCGCTGGCAGGGCTCCAGCACTGATCACAGATCTTGGGGAACCTAGGTTTCTTCTCCAGGGATGGGCCAGCTCATACCGTTGGGTGAGAGATCCATGGTACCAGCCACTACGAGGCTTCAGCCTAAAGCTCAGGCAACAGCTGTGGGCAATTGGATTGTGAGAAGAGGGTTCCTCTTGGCAAAAAGAGCAAAAGAGGCCAACATAGAATGCTCAAGTGCCTTCCCAGGGCCTTAATTCTTTCTGGAAGGGATAAAATCCTTTCATGTCTTTTTTTAAAATGCTACCAAACATTCAAATAATTAGTTTGTAAGTTTGTTTGGGATAATTGTACAATATGCTGTGGTAAAATATCAAAAATTATAATGACATTATAGAATAATATCATGTAAGGATATTCTTTGCTTTAGGCCATGGCAATTCAATTTCAAACTGGCTGTCATTTTTTTTTTTTTTTTATAGACAAGGTCTTAGTTACATTTTTGCACATCTCCCAGGAGCAAGTAGTGATAGTAAACGTATTATCTCTAAGTAAATTAAATAAATTTGTCGTTTCTCCTGTAGAGATCTTCAGATAAGGTCTTAAACAGTTAATGTCCCCTAATAATTTCTGAAAGTCATTTCAAGTTTCAAGACAATCTTTTCTTATCTCCACCTTCTGAGGCCTAATGTATTGGTTTTCAATTACAATCCTTTATGATATTTGAAGGAAAACTCTCTTTATTTCCTTCCAAAATAATTTCCAGGCTACAGAGAGTTTCATTTAAAAATCTTTGTCACATGAAACAATTTCTCTTCTGGTTATGGTGACCATTAGTACGGATTAGATTTAATATTTTAATAACAATCCTCAGTTTATCCTGTAAATACCAATGAAAAAGAATTCAAAAATTTTCAAATTTTTCCTTTTTATTAAGCTAGAATTTTATTTTTTAAGAGTATCCCCGTTAGTTAATTTGCATATACAGAGGGATCATGGGAAGCCTTCAGTAACTTTCTTAGAATACTTAATCAAATTGCTTACAAAGACATTGGCTTATTCAAAGGGAAGGGTTGACCCCTACATCTTCCAAGATGGTGGCCCCCAGGGGACGGCAAGCCATGTGGCCATCATGGCGGCTGTCTAATCAGTTCTTTTAAAAGACAGTCAAATTTATATTGCAGACAAACAAAAATCTCACTAGCTGTTTCTGGTCTTTATTAGAATCGTTTATAAAAATATTGGCTTTTCATTTAGCTGAAAACCTTGATTATAACTTAAAAAGCTAATTTATTTAAGTAATTAAAGTAAGTATCTTCATTTGCCATATTGTAAGCATCAATCCTTTATCATATATCTGTGCTATAGCTATTCCCCAATCAACCCTTTATCTATTGACTTTAATAATGATACAATTTATTAAAGTATATAATAATTAACTGTATCTGTGTTTTTAATTACTTTTGGATTCTTACTTTTGTTTTAAAGGTATCCCTCAGACTTCCTGGCTACTCTCAGTCAGGGAGATCCTGAAAGGTTTTTTTCATTAACTCAGAGTCCTCAGAGCCAGTTCCACACGTGGTCCAAAGAGGCTGCTCAGTTAATGCTAAAAATTTTTTTTTTAAAAAAAGAAAGACAAAGGGTGTTGGTTTGAGACAAATCAATGCTATAATTGGAATTATTTTTTGTTTATGTGTAGACTTTTTGTGGCAGCGAGAGTCATGCGAGGATCCCAAAGTGCAGCATGATGCAGAGGGAAGTGCAGGTGTCATTGTGGTCACCTTGTAGCTACAGTGAAGTTTGACAACATGCAGAGGAGGAGCACTTTGGGCTAATCTAATGGGAAAGGTCTGAGCTGAGGGTGTCCAATGTTTGACTCTATTTCCTTTCTCCTTCCAATCATTGCCCTTCCTCCATAGTCTGCCATTCAGTCTTCCTCATCCCTTCCTTTCTTCTTCCTCCTTTCTCATCTTCTGTTGCCCTTGCTACTTCTTCAGTTTCCTTCCTTGAGTTAAATTCTCATGAGCACTACATTCAGGGATTATCTGAGGACCAGGCCCACCTTGTAACTGATCCAGAATACAGCCCATCACTCCCTCTTTCTGTTGCAAAGTTTGGGGATAACAAGAATATTGGATGCCACACACATACTTTTCCTCTGAGGAAGGCATTTCTTCTACAAAGAGTTGGAACTTCCCTCGGAGAACAGAATTTTGATAGCATCTCCTCAAGCCTCAGCTCTTGACCCTCCCCTTGGATCGCAGGACTTTGATCTCAAGCACATAGGAGATAAGGTTGTTTTCAGAGCAGTGAGCTAGAGAGGAAGTAAATTATATTTATTATAATTGGTAATCATATTTTCCTAAGTTGGATAAAATTAGTCATTACATAACCAGACCATCAATTTAGTTTACTTTGTCATTTATTAAGCTGTTTATATTAAGATCTGTGCTAGGTGCTAAAGAATGTAGTATGTATTGTCTTTAGGCAAAGATAAAGCTTAATTAAGGTCTAGTATGAGAGAAAAACAGTTTCAAAAAACAAAATAGCTTAAGGTAGAATATAATTAGTGTGCAAATAGAAACACCAAATATTGTGGGGACAGAAATGAGTTGTAACTATGGAGATAGCACAGCTACAAGTAATAGTAGCAGTGACACCACCAGAGTCAGTACTTACTGAGTGTTTGTTATATGCCAAGCAATTGTTGCTCCACCAGGAATCATAACGACCTTCAATGAGACAAGACATGAATTGGTGATACTGGCCTTGGAACTGAAAGGTAAATTGATGGAATGCAAGAGACTTTGATATATGGGATATTGGTTTTGGGAAATCATGGCATTTTATTCAGTGGATAAAAGATGGCTAATTCTAAAATAAATGGATTTAGGCTATTTTTGAAGGTCAAATAAAGTTGTACCTCAGCCTCATAGATTATGTAATTATATAGGGTGTCTCCAAAAAATGTATATGCACACTTTGAATTATTATAAAGGCAGTATTTATTAAAATGCATTTCATTTTCAAAATTGAGCTATCAGCAGTTAAACTGTTTTTACATTTTTGGGGATGCCATATATATATTAAAAGGACCCAAAAAACCTATAAAGAAATTTAAAAATCTATAAATATACTTTAACAATTTGTTTGTGGGCAAGGTTTTCTTCATGTCAACATAAAACTAAAAAAATCACAAGGAAAAACACCTGATTTGATTACATATAATCTAAACCATTCGAATACCAAATATTTAAAACAAAGTTAATTGTATTAAAGAAAACATTTGCCACACAGATATTGTTAAGAGGACTAATATTTCTAATATACAACAAGCTCTTAAATATCAGTAAAAAGTAGGCATTGACAAAGTAAAAGGTAAAAAATGAACAAGTTATTTAAAAAGAAATACCAATGGCTAATACACACTTAAAGAAAGACAACTTTACTAGCAATCAGAAAAATGCAAATTAAAACAAAAATGTGATACCATGCTTCTGCTATCACATAAACAGAACAAAACCAGAAAGCTGAAGGTGAGAGCATAGGAGGGCATTGGAGAAGATCCCCCCTGTATGTCGATCCAGGCCTGCATGTTTGGGAAATTGCCTTCCTTAGCTACAAGCACCTGCAGTAGTCACATTTCACAGGCCTTCTCAGCCTAGAAAGAAGGAAGGAACATTCATGAGGAAAGGCCATGTTCTTCATGTTTTCTTAATAAATTATTTTATTTTGAGGTAATGGTAGATTCACATGCAGTTCTAAGAAAGAATACAAAGATATCCCTGTACCCTTTACTCAGTTTCTTACTCAGTGTCTTGGAAAATGATAGGCCATCACAGCCAAGATACAGCCATGGATGCAATCAGATGCAGACAGACCATTGTCATCAGCACAGCGATCCTTCTTGCTGTCCTTTTAGAGCTGTCCCTACCTCCCCCGCCCCCACCTCCTCCTTATCCCGCCCCACTAACCTGTTCTCCATTTCTATTATTTGTCTTTTCAGAATGTTTTGTACGTGGAATCACATGATATGTAACCTTTGGGGCTTGTTTATTTCCATTCAGTATAATTCCCTGGAGATTCCTCCAGTTCTTGTACGTGTCACCAGTTCCTTCCTTCCCACTGCTGCCTGGCAGCCGAGGTGTGGTGGTGCCACCGTTCAGCAATAAGCCTTTGAAGAAATACAGTTGTTTCCAGTTTGGGGCTTGTAGTGAGTACATGTGCCATAGACATTCGTGTGGAGGCTTCTCCATGAACATATGTTTTGGTTTTCAGGGACGAGTGCCCACGAGTGTGGTTGTTCGGTTGTTGTATAGTGAGTTGTAATTTAAAAACAACACCTGCCAGACACCGCTGCAGTGTGGCTGGACCTTTCTGCATATTTCCATGAGTGGTCCAGTTTCTCTACATCTTCTCCAGCATTTGGTGTTGTCAACTACTCTTCTTTTTAAATGAATTCTGATACTGTTCTGATGATAATATGCATTCTCTCATGATAATGATGTTGGACATCTTGGGTACTATGTCATGAGACTCTCCATCTTAGTTAAGCCTCTGTTTTTAGGGAAGGGCGACACTGCTGTAGCAGGGGAATGGTGCGCACAGGCCTGAGGTTTCTAGGTTGGGGTAGAATCTAAGGTCTCCTCCACTCAGCCTCTGTTAGTGCCTGGGGTGGGGTGGGCGGGCTGTGCATTCCTGCCCTGTGAGGCTGGGGATTCCGCTTCTCATAGGTCATCTGGCTGCAGGCAGCAGTGCCTCCTTCCTGTTCCCTGTGTGTCCTCCCTTGACAGCACCCAGGGGCTTCTTTATCACTCAGCAGGGGTCTCCACTGACACCACAGGTCGGGGCATGGCCACAGCAGGGATGAGACTCTGGGCTTCCTGTTCAGCCCTTCCTGATAGCCGTGGTGGTGATGGTGGGCTCTGGGCCCTCCTTGGGTAGCCTGGCCCTGTGGGAGCTGAGGCTCTCTACCTCTCACAGGGGCTGGGTGAGACAGTAGGTCTTTTTCTGGGGTGAGAATGGAGTCGGTATTGCCTAACACTTTTTTGCATTGCTAGGCTTTTCATCTCTTGATCCTGTGGCCAGAAAGAGCAGGTTTTTGTTGGGGCTTTTAAGATTTGTGCTCCTTGGAATTTCTGGGTTGCTGGCTCCTTCAGCCCCTGTCTGGGGCATATTAAAATAACAAAAAGACTTTTGATGCTGGCGTCTATGATCTATATGGCTTCTTTTCTGCGACTTTCAGAATCTTAAATTTGTTTTGCATAAAATGTCCACAATATACTCTAAATATTTAGCAACAAGATTAGGGGAAAGGAAGTCAGGATTGTCCTGCTTCCTGTCCCAGGACTCTCTGATGTCTTTTGATGTCTCCTTAGCAGGGTTCTGCTCATCCGTCATTATAATTTAAAAAATATATATTTTATTGATTTTAGAGAGAAAGGGAGAGAAAGATATAAACATCAATGATGGGAGAGAATCATGGATCAGCTGCCTCCTGTACGCATACACTGGGGATTGAGCCCACAACCCGGGCATGTACCCTGACCAGGAATCCAACCGTGACCTCCTGGTTCATAGGTAGATGCTCAACCACTGAGCCATGCTGGCTGGGCTGAATAATTTTTAAATGTTTCCTCAAATTTCATTTATTTTAAGAACAACCATAAAATTGGAATTTTAATTAAAATTGAATTAAATATAATTATTAATTTCATATTAATTATGGGGAAAATCATGTTTTTCTTATATTGTCTTACATCCAAAATATGTTTCTTTTACTCATATTTGATTTTATTTCTTTTAACATCTAATAGTTTTCATATTATAATACTTTTTATTGTCAAATTTATGCTTAAAAAATTTATTTCATTGAGCTGTTGCTGTGAATTATTTTTCTTTCATTTGTGTCTAACATAGAATGACAATATTGTATATCCCTGTCTTGTACCTGGTCACCTTATTAAGTACTATTATTCATTTCACTAGAGGCCCAGTGCACAAAATTCATACACTGGGGGGTGGGTGTCCCTCAGCCCAGCCTGCACCCTCTCCAATCTGGGACCCCTTAGGGGGATGTCTGACTGCCAGTTTAAGCCCACGGGGATCAGGCCTAAACCAGAAGTTGGACATCCCTCTCACAATCTGGGATTGCTTTCTTCCAACCACTTGCCTGCCTGCCTGCCTGATTGCCCCTAACCACTTCTGCCTGCCAGCCTGATCACCCACTAACCACTCCCCTGCCAGCCTGATTGATGCCTAACTGCTCCCTGCCAGCTCCATTGCCCCCAACAGCCCTACCCTGCCAGCCTGGTTGTCCCTAACTGTCCTCCCCTGCTGACCTGGTCACCCCCAACTGCCCTCCTCTGCCAACCTGGTCATCCCTAACTACCCTCCCCTGCTGGCCTGATCGCCCACAACTGTCCTCCCCTGTTGGCCATCTTGTGGCAGCCATCTTGTGACCACATGGGGGTGGCCATCTTGTGTGAGGGTGTGATAGTCAATTTGCATATTACCTTTTTATTATATAGGATTAATTTTTTTACTAAAATCTCATGAGATTTCCAGCTGGACAAAGTGGTGTTAGTGGTGCTCATGGCCTCAGTCAGATTTTAATTTTACTTTTTATGAATTATTCAACATGCTTACTTATAAATGCATTATCCTAATATATAAAAAGCTAGGGGCCGTCACGACCAAAACAACCGGGATGGACGACTGAACAGAAGGTTGCGTGCATGGGGCAACCAGACCGGCAGGGGGACTTAGTGAGGGATGACCAAATGACTGAACAGCAGGCTGTGTGGGGTGACCAGGCCAGCAGGGGGGGTAGTTGAGGTGACCAGGCTGGTGGGGGAGGGAGTTGGGGGCAACCATGCTGGCAGGGAGGCAGTTTGGGGCAACCAGGCCAGCAGTGGAGGTAGTTGGAGGTGACCAGGCTGGCGGGACAAGCAGTAGGGGGCAACTGGGCCAGCGGGGGGAGGGGCAGTGAGGGGCGTCCAGCAGAGGCTGGCAGGCAGAGGTGGTTAGGGGTGATCAGGCAGACAGGCAGGTGAGCAGTTAGGAGCCAGGGGTCCCAGGTTGTGAGGGGATGTCCGACTGCCGGTTTAGGTCCAATCCCAGGGATCGGGCCTAAACCAGCAGTCGGACATCCCCTGAAGGGTCCCTGATTGGAGAGGGTGCAGGCTGGGCTGAGGGGATTCCCCTGTGCACAAATCTCATGTACCGGGCCTCTAGTATAATCATAAAAACACAAGGTACTTTTTTTTTTCCATGGGAGAAATTAATAAACAAAAAAGCAAAATGCAGTAAGGGCAATTCCGGCTCAAATATCAACCCATGCCTCTGTTAATTTGTACTATTGGTTAAGCAACTGATGGAAAACATAAGAAACTAGAAGACTAACAATTAAAACCAGATAATTATCATATCCTGACTGAGATATTGAGTCCTGCCAATAACACAGGCAGTAGGGGAGGAGGATAATTTCTTAAAAGGTGCATGAACCTGTGGACTTCGCAGTCTTCATTTGGAAGCTCACATAGCTCCATAATTCTAAAACCAGGATTAATGAATAAGCTCTTAGTACTTCAGGGAGAATCACTTCGGAGCAGTTTTTCCTTTGGGCCACTGTGGGCAAAGTTTAGTGAAGTGGAAAGTCCTGTTCAGGGGTTACATGCTCACCATCGGCCAGAAGAGACTGGACTTCACTGGTTGAGTACTGCTAAGAACACATGCAGTAGGTGAGGAGGATAATTTCTTAAAAGGTGCACGAACCTGTGAACAAAAGGGGACATGGTAACCTGACAAGCTCAGGGGAGGCCTGCATGGCAGTCTTGCAAACTCAAAGACCTAAAGTCACCACAAAGGATGTTCTGAAATTAAACTTTAACTAAAAGCAGTTATAGTGGGTAGTCACTTCTAGGCTGGTATCTTCCTTGACAAGGTCAGCCTTTACCTTAACTGAGCCTATCTGTTTTTTTCATGTATAATAACATATCTTTGAAATATCTGGGTAACTTATAACTTCCCCTTTTCTGGACCCCTCAGGGCACAACTTAATGTGCCTGGTCCCCAAGACAGATATCACAAATTCCTTCATTGTTATTGCTATCGTGTTAATTGTTGACTGTTAACTATCCTGCACCCACCTAAGAATGTGTCTACCATATTGCTTTTTATCCAATCCCAGAGGTTTCTCCCACTTTGCTTTCTCCCACCTCTCTAATCTATCACCCGTAGATTTCATATAACCTACCTACGTCCCCTCCTTTGATTGCAATGTATAAAAATAGATGAAATACTGCCATTCTCTGGAGCAGTGGTTCTCAACCTTTCTAATGCTGCGACCCTTTAATACAGTTCATCATGTTGTGGTAACCCCCAACCATAAAATTATTTTCGTTGCTACTTCATAACTGTAATTTTGCTATTGTTAGGAATCGTCATGTCTGTGTTTTCTGATGGTCTTAGGTGACCCTGCTAGTGGTTCTCAACCTGTGGGTCAAAATTACAGTTATGAAGTAGCAACGAAAATAATTTTATGGTTGGGGGTCACCACAACATGAGGAACTGTATTAAAGGGTCGCAGCATTAGAAAAGTTGAGAACCACTGCTCTGGAATGTTATCCCAGTACGTTGAGATTTTGCTTCCCTGAAATTGTCGACAGTTTGGCTCAAATAAACTCGCAAAAATTCTTTACAGGTTTGAATGTTTTTACGTTAACAAACCCAAAGAACGGGATAGTCAGTCTGCAAAGGTTAAAAACACAGAGACAGGGTCTGCCAGGGCTGGGTCCTGTGCTGAGACGCCACTGCACTGTGGGCCCTCGCCCAGCGTCTCTGCTCCCAGGGCAGGAGGGTCTAGCCTGCTCTCCTCTCCACTGAGTGCATCCAGGGACTCCTCTTCTTCCAGGTCCCACGGACTCCACTCCTATTTGTCCTTCCCATCAGTCTTGCCTGATGACGGTCAGGCCTCCTGCTTCTGATCGACATAATGAGACAGCAATGAATCAAGCAGAGTGAGATAGGGAGGTACATTATAATTATCTCTGTAAAGTGATGCATGACCTGAGGAAAGGCAGGCCAAGAAAAGGTCCTACCATGAACAATTCCGCTTTCATTGGACCCCTAGTTCTATTCCCCAGAGCAGTGGAAGGAAACACTAGTGAAGGAAACATCCCCAACCCGCCCCCTGGCTGGGCCTTGTCCCCTGAGATGAGTGCCATGCATGCCAAGTAGTCAGGGAGACTAATTCTCACCCGAGGACATGTTCATTTGATTTTTAGAGAGAGGAGAGTGGGAGGAGAGAGAGAAAATATATGTGAGAGAGAAACATCAATTGATTGCTTCCCATAGGAGCTCAACTGGGGATAAAGTCCGCAACCTAGGCATGTGCCCTGACCAGAAATAGAACCCGTGACCTCTGTGTATAGGATGATCTCCCACAAACAGAGCCGCTCTGGCCAGGGCTAGATTCTAGATTGACCTTTCTATATAGCTCTCTGAGGAACATGTCTGAGCAGTTCATTATTGTTTCCCAGTTATACAATTATCAATGTGTGTTATAGAAATTCACAAATACAGTGAAAGTAAAATAATCACCTACAATTCCACCTGTATTCACCTTTCACAGTTATTTCCAGCATTTTTTCAGGGCATGCATATTCTAACTGATTTTTCAAATCAGAGACCTATTTTAATTTTACCTTTTGTGACAGATCCCGTGCAATTACATAGTCTTCTCAGCAGCTATCTGCCATGGCTAGGAGAGATTTAATAATTTAGTGTTTTATTTATAAGCTGTAATTTCTGTAACCCACTTTTTCACCAGTATGTTCTTCCAGGATAGGTTAGGAATCACGGGCTTTGAGATTTGACAGCCTGAGGCTAACGTCCTGGGTCTATTTACAGACCATGTGACCCTAGGCAAGGCCTTGACTTCCTTCAGCTTTGTTTTCCTTTTTCCTGGTCTACGGGATGGGAATGAAGCCTACAGTGCATATCGAATGCCTATAAGGAAGTAAGGCCACATGTCTATAGGGTTTTCTGTGAAGATTCAATACAGTCATGGCTTGCAGCAGGGTGATATTTCAGGTCATAAGTCACATGCTTACCCTCCATCCTGAATGACTTCACTTTCATGTCACAGTGGCCCCTTCCACTTCAGAATGATGGGCACACCTCACTCAATGTGGAACCAGAAAACAAAGGCTGCGAATACTTGAAAATTAAAGTTCCAATATTCCCGGTCTGAGTAGAAGAAAGACAGATTAGTAGACATACTTGTAGACTGATTGTTCTTGCCTCCAAACTGGGTAAAAGCTAACCTGGGCTCATAACACAGCGCCCCCCAGTGGGAGAGCTCCATGCTCAGGAGCTGTCCTAGGATTCCAACTTCTCACCAATGCACGTGGAACATCCTTGTAGCAGCATTTTTCGTATCTTTTATTGATTCTGTAAGACAATCTTTTGGGGCAGCAATTATCCTTATAAATTGATGATGATCTTGCATTCAGAATTATTTAATGAATTTACCCTGCAATCAGAGGACAGCCTTTTCTGTTTCACAAAAATATAAATAAATAGCTAGCTTTTGGTTTTATAATTCTAAAAGTATCACTTACATGTTTATTGCAGAAACATTTGAAAATTCTGAAAAAGCAAATATGTTTTTGACAAGATTAGTCCTGCACTATTATTTTTTAAGGCAAGTGAGTATTCCACAGTGTGATATTATTTTAGGTAGGCAGCCCTTTATTAATAGGCTGTTAGGTTGGCTATATTATTTTGCTATTTGCTAAATTTTATGAGTTTGTTGAGCATATATTTTTTGTGAATTTTCCCAAATATGTCCTTAATATAATATCCTTATTCATTTAATATATCTCAATCTAATATTTTTAGTGTCTTCTAGACAATCAATCATACTATTTGAAAACCATGATGCTTTTGGCCCTTTCATTCTATTATTTCTTTTCCTTTGTGGCATTGCCTAGAGGTTCTAGAAAAACACAACACAACTGCCGTGACCCTGGGTTTCCTCTTTTTCTCCAACTCCAATGGCAGGGCTTCAAGATATGGGCAATGTTTTCTACTAACTTCAGACCCCTACTTAATCATCATAGAAAATAATAGCTTTCTATTCTGAATTTTCGTAAACTTTAAAAAATTAGAAGTGAATATTGAAATTTATCAAAGGCTTTCCAGCACTTATTGGTATGTTCATATATTTTCCTCCTATTAGCTAAAATGTGATGACTTACATAAACATATTTCTAATGCTGAACTCTTTACATTTTCTGAATAAACTCTACATGACTTTGAATCTGTTTTATAATATATTCCAGGATTCAGTTTCCAACAATTTGTTCTTGTTTTTGCAACAATTATACCACCAGTCCATCATCATCACACAGAGGCAGCTTTATCAGCCATATGCTAGATAAATTGCAATGTCTTACACTTCTTAATCACTTCTTAATCATCACAGTTACTCCTTTTATTTTTCAGCTTTATTGAGGTACAACTGACATATAAAATTATAAGATATTTAACCCTTACAGTTATTCTTAAGGTAGATATTATAATCTTACATTAGAGAGACGATTTAGAATAGCTAATTATCCAAGACACAAAATATTTCTTTTTTTGGACTTGAATACTCTATTCTAAAATAGAAGAAGTACTGAGATAGGAATATGGATGCCGACAGAAAGGCAGGCTGCAAGATAGTGTGTGAGTGAAAGGAGAGTGTATGGATGTACGGTGAGTGTCTATTTGTGAGTGAGGGACAGCTATATTCCAAGGAACTTTTGGGGACTGCCAGACCAGGCTCCCTGACTAGGCAGCTCCATTGCTGCTGAAATCTTTCCCGGAATGACTGGCTCTGCCACAGAGACTGTGCCATCTTGAAGGGGAGAGTGTCTGTGATCTGAAGCCTAGCCTTACCTTCAATCGGGAAGAACTGGATACCTCCCAGGACCCTACAACCACTACACGCAGGGACCAGCAGCAAATCCACAAACACCAGGTCTCAAGCAGCGTGAATATGCAGACTTGGATAAGCGCTGCACCTTCTCACGGAAAGGTCAGATAGATATCGCCCAGAGAAAGCTGAGATCTGTGATCCAGGCTGAAGGAAGAAATGCGCGCAGCAGGATCTAGAGGTTCAGAGGAAGTCTGTGCCCCACAAAATCCGTGGACGTTGTGGCCAGCCAGCATAGTCCACAAATGTGGAAGGGGTCCACAGGGATGCTGACAGAAGGGAGCTCTAGAAATCAACCCATAGCTGGGCTGGGAACAAAAAGGCAGCCTTTACCAGTAAACTAGCTGCACTATGCCAGGGGAAAAAGACATGCACAGAGACATGAGCAGAGTCGCATGCAGTGCTGGGGCGAAAAAGTAGCGAGGTCCCACACTTACTCTGTCTCTTTTTTCCCCTTTAAATCTTTGCTTTTGATTACTAAGCCCAGTACATAGGATTACCCAATTAAAAACACTCTCAGAGACTGCAGGGGAAAGTTGTTTTTGTGGAACCTGGGGATCAGAGTGGGGAGAAACCATCAGAAAGCCAGCTCTGAGGCAGTCCATACCCTCAAACCAGTATTAAATGCAGCAGGGAAAACAAATTCTAAATACTGGTTAGAAAGGACTTATAGCCCTGGATGTCAATACAGAAACACTGCCACCCAGGGGTTGAATCGTAAACTGGCTCTTGTGTAAATATAACCACAGGCAAGCTGAGTAAAAAAAAAAAAAAAAAATACTGCCTGCTTCAAAACAAGATTGTGGCATATGACACAGAGAAGCTGTGGAACGCAGGGAACTTCAATGCTGTCCAGATTACCTGACAGGAAACAGGCATGCAAACAAACAGTAGAGGAAGTGACTTTTAATTTTTATATTTTTATTTTTAATCAGTATTATTACTACTACTATTTTGCCTTTTTTTAAAAGTTTCATTTTATTTTCTCTTTATTTTATTTTGGGATTAGTATTCTACATTCTATTTTCTTTTTTCCTTTAGCATTATTTTACTCTATCTCAACTTTGCCTTTACGCCAACACTCTCTTCCTCACCTTTCCCCTTTTTTTGTCCTGTTTCTCTTACCCTATTCCTGCTTTAGAGTTTCCCTATTCATTCTTTTTACCCCCTGTTAAAAATTCATCCTACTTATATATGTAATTTCCAATCCCCTGCTCCAAGTCCATACACACTTCTCTCTTCTCTTTCTTTACTACCCAATTTTTTCTCTCTTCCCTTTTTTTTGTTGTTGTTTTTATTTATGTTTTTTTTGTTTTACTTTGTTCTGTTTTGCCCTTTTTTCTCTCTGTCCTATAGTTGTTGTTAGTTTGATTATTGATTATATTGGTCTTTTTGTTTGTTTGTGTAATTGTTTCTCCTTTTTTGCTTCTGTATTTCCTCTCCTTGCTTGTTATTAGTTGTTGTTTGCATTCATATCTTGTTGTTAGTTTTGGATTAGTTGTTGTTCTACTGGAGTTTCTCCCCATATAAATAGTTTTCCCCTTCTTTTTTATTTTCTTTGTTTTCTCTCTTACTTTTTTTCCTTTTCTCAATATAATTTTTGCACTTTTTTTTAAATCCCCAAATTCTCTTTTCTTTGGTGGTCACCTTTACTTGGGGTTATTAGTATCATGAATACATTTGTCTTCAGTGCCTTGTGTATTGTGTGCCTTGTTGTGTTGTACTTTGTGCCTTTAAGTCAATGCAGGAGAGAGAGAGCTACATAAACAGACACCCAGAGAAGATCATGGGGAGACAAAGTAACAGCCCACATATGAAAGAAAAGGAGGCATCACCAAAAAAGGAAGTAAACAAAATGGAAGCAAGCAATATGTCAGAGAAAGAATTCAGAGAAATGGTCATAAGGTCACTGAATAAGCTGGAAGACAAATTCAGCAATATGTGTAAGAACCAAGAGGAAATGAAGAAGAACCAAAAAGAAATGAAAAATGACATCACTGCAATAAAGAACTCAATAGAAAGCATCAACAGTAGAATAGAAGAAGTGGAGGACAGCTCAGTGAGCTGGAAGACAAGGTAGGGAAAAATACCCAAACAGAGCAGCATCTAGAAAAAAGCTTAAAAAACAAGAGGAGAACCTAAGGGAATTCTGGGACAACATGAAATGAAACGACTTCTGCATAATAAGGGTGCCAGAAGGAGAGGAAACTGAGCAAGGAATAGAAAACCCATTTGAAGAAATAATGACAGAAAACTTCCCTGATATAAGGAAGAAAAAACTCAAACAAGTCCAAGAAGCTCAGAGTCCCCAAAAAAATGAACCCCAAAAGACCGATGCCAAGGCACATTATAACTAAATTGGCAGACACCAATGACAAAGTAAGAATCTTAAAAGCGGCCAGAGAAGGACAGAACTCACCTATGAGGGATCTCCCAGCAGCCTAGCAACTGATTTCTCAACAGAAACACATCAGGCCAGAAGGGAATGGAATGAAATATACAAAGTCATGCAAAGGAAGGTTCTGAATCCTAGAATACTGTACCTAGCAAGGCTATTTATCAAAATTGAGGGTGAAATCGGGAGCTTTACAGACAAAAAAGGACTAAGAGAGTTAATCACCACCAAACCAGCAATGCAAGAAATGCTAAAGGGCCTGCTGTAATAAGAAGAAATAGGAAGCAAAGAAAGAACAGAGGCATCTACCTAATAAAAGAGTAACATGCTAATTGACCATACCTTCGTGACACCCACCAGCCAATCAGGAGTGAATATGCAAATTAACCCAACAAAGATGACAAAGGTGGCGAGCATCAGGGAGCAGGGTGGAAAACTTGTGTCATCGCCATGATGATGATGCAGGCGTTCTGCACCACCCCAGCTACTCCAGGCCTCTGGGCAGCATGGGAAGGTGGCAAGGTGGCTCCAGGCCAGAGCGGAAAGGCGGCTTCAGGCCAGAGTGGAAAGGCGGCTCTGGCCAGAGTGGAAAGGCAGCTCTGGCCGGAGCGAAGGCAGTGCTGGCTGGCAGGGTAAGGAAGGCTCATTCTTGTAGGAATCTTTGTGCATCGGGCCTCTAGTAAAAAATAAAAATGGCGACAAACAAGTATCTATCAATAATAAATTTAAATGTAAATGCATTAAATGACCCAACCAAAAGACATAGGGTAGCTGAGTGCATAAGAAAACATGACCCACATATCTGCTGTCTATAAGAAACCCACCTCCAAAATAAGGACTCACACAGACTGATGATGAAGGGATAGAGAAAGGTATTTCAGGCGAATGAAAATGAAAAATAAAAGCTGGGGTAGCCATACTTATATATGACAAATTAGATCTTAAAGTGAAGGACATAACAAGAGATAAGGAAGGCCACTTCATAATACTAAAGGGAGCAATCCAACAAGAAGAATTAACTCTCATAAACATATAAGCACCCAATACAGGAGCACCCAAATACATAAAACAAAACCTTCTGGAGGATATCATGGGAGAGATTAACAGCAATACAGTCATAGTAGGGGACTTTAATACCCCACTAACACCACTGGACAAATCCTCTAAACAAAAATCAGCAAAGAAATATCAATCCTAAATGATATACCAGATCAGATGGAATTAATGGACATCTTCAGAACATTTCAGCCCAAAGCCACAGAATATACATTCTTCTCAAGTGCACATGGGTCATTTTCAAAGATAGACCATATGTTGGTACACAGGCAAAGTCTCTTCAAATTCAAGAATATAGAAATCATGTCAAGCATCTTCTCAGATCACAATGGCATAAGCTAGAAATCAACTAAAATAAAAACAATTAAAAAAAATCAAACACCTGGAGTCTAAATAGCGTGCTATTAAACAATGACTGGGTTATCAGAGAAATCAAAGAAGAAATAAAAAGCATGGAAACAAATGACAATAAAAACACAGCAATCCAAAATCTATGGGACACAGTGAAAGCAGTCTTGAGAAGGGAGTTTATAGCTCTACAGGCCTACCTAAAAAAAAAAACAAAAAACAAAAACAACAACAACAAGAAACAATGGTAATAGATTATCTAACCCTACAACTTAAAGAGTTAGAAAGAGAGCAAAAGAAAAGCCCAGTGTAAATGGAAGGAAGGAAATAATAAAGATCAGATAAATGACATAGAGACAAAAAAAAAAAAATACAAAAGATCAACAAAACCAAGAATTGGTTCTTTGAAAGGATAAACAAGATTGATGAACCTCTAGCCAGGCTCACCAAGAAGCAAAGAGAGCGGACCCAAATAAAACCAGAAATGAAAAAGGTGAAGTAACAACTGATCACACAGAAATACAAACAATTATGAAAAAATACTATGAACAACTGTAGTCCAACAAAATGGACAACCTAGATGAAATGGACATATTCTTAGAAAAATACAAGCTCCCAAAATTCAACCAAGAAGAATAAAAAAACTTGAATAGGCTGATAACTACTGAAAAAATTGAAACAGCAATCAAAAATCTTCTAGTAATGGTCTGGATGGCTTTACAGGGAGTTCTACCAAGCATTCAAAGAAGAATTAAAACCTATCCTCCTCAGACTATTCCAAAAAAATTCCACAGGAAGGCACAATTCCAAGCTCTTTCTATGAAGCCAGCATTACCCTAATCCCAAAACCAGATAAAGACACCACAAAAAAAAGAGAACTACAGGCCAATATCCTTGATGAACATACATGCTAAAATCCTCAACAAAATTCTAGCAAATCAGATTCAGCAATACATTAGAAAGATCATACACCATGACCAAGTGGGATTTATTCTGGGGATGCAAGGGTGGTACAATATCCACAAATCAATAAATGTGATACATCACATAAACAAACTGAGATACAAAAATCACATAATCATATCAACTGATGCAGAAAAAGCATTTGACAAAATCCAACACCCTTTCTTGATAAAAACGCTCAGCAAAGTGGGACTAGAGGGATCATACCTCAACATAATAAAAGCCCTATATGACAAACCTATAGCCAACATCATATTCATTGGACAAAACTAAACTTATTTCCCCTAAGAACAAGAACAAGTTACTTTCATCACTCCTGTTTGACATAGTACTAGAAGTACTAGCCATAGCGATCAGACAAGAAGAAGAAATAAAAGGCATCCAAATTGGAAAAGAAGAAGTAAAACAGTCCTTATTTGCAGATGACATGATACTATATATAGAAAACCTCAAAGACTCCATCAAAAAACTTCTAGACCTAATAAATGAATTTGGCCATATAGCAGGACACAAAATTAACACCCAGAAAACTATGGCTTTTTTATACACCAATAATGAACTTACAAAAGAGAAATGAAAAAACAATCCTATTTACAATTGCACCAAAAAAAATTAAGATACCTAGGAATAAACTTAACTAAGGACGTAAAAGACCTTCACTCAGAAAACTACAGTACATTGAAAAAAGCGATAGAGGAAGACATAAACAAATAGAAGAACATACCATGTTCATGGATTGGTAGAATCAACATCATTAAAATGTCAATACTGCCGAAACTGGTTTGGCTCAGTGGATAGAGTGTCGGCCTGTGGACTGAAGGGTCCCGGGTTCGATTCTGGACAAAGGCATGTACCTGGGTTGTGGGCACATCCCCAGTAGGGGGTGTGCAGGAGGCAGCTGATAGATGTTTCTCTCTCATCAATGTTTCTAACTCTCTATCCTTCTTCCTTCCTCTCTGTAAAAAATCAACAAAATATATTAAAAAAATAAAATAAATAAAATAAAATGTCAATACTACCTAAAGCAATTTATAGATTCAATGCAATACATGTTAAAATACCAATGGCATATTTCAAAGTTCTAGAACAAACTCTCCAAAAATTCATCTGGAATAAAAAAAGACCCCGAATAGCCTCAGCTATCCTGAGAAAGAAGAACAAAGTTGTAAGGATCTTAATACCAGACATCAAGCTATGTTACCAAGCCACGGTTCTCAAAACTGCCTGGTACTGGCATAAGAACAGACATATAGACCAATGGAACAGAATAGAGAACCCAGAAATTTGACCCAAGCCATTATACTCAATTAATATTTGACAATGGAGGCAAGAGCATACAATGGAGTCAAAACAGTCTCTTTATTAAATGATGCTGGGAAATTTGTTCAGATACATGCAAAAAAATGAAGTTAGATCACCAACTTACACCATACACAAAAACAAACTCAAAATGGCTGAAGTACTTGAATGTAAGATGGGAAACTATAAAAATCTTACAAGACTCCATAGGCAGCAAAATTGCAGACATATGTCGTAGCAATATCTTTAACAATACAGCTTCTAGGGCAAAGGAGACTGAGGAGAAAATAAACAAATGAGACTACATCAAAATAAAAAGCTTCTGCAAAAGAAACCATCAACAAAACAACAAGAAAGCCCACTGCATGGGAGAACATATTTGTCAATGTTATCTTCAATAAGGTTTAATCTCCAACATTTACAGGGAACTCATACAACTCAACAAAAGGAAGATAAATAATCCTATCAAAAAATGGGCAAAGGATCTAAATAGACACTTTTCAAAAGAGGACATTTGGAAAGCCAAGAGACATATGAAAACCTGCTCAAAGTCACTAATCATCCAAGAGATGCAAATCAAAACAACAATGAAGTACCACCTCACACCTGTCAGAATGGCTATTATTAAGAAGTCAACAAAGGACATGGGCTGGAGAGGATGCAGAAAAAAAGGAACCCTCCTTCACTGTTGGTGGGAATGCAGCCTGGTGCAGCCATTGTGGAAATCAGAATGGCGTTTTCTCAAAAATGGAACTGCCATTTGACCCAGTAATACCACTTCTAGGAATATATCCTAAGAAAACAGAGCACCAATCAGAAAGGATATATGCACCCCTATGTTCATAACAGCACAACTCACCATAGCTAAGATTTGGAAACAGCCTAAATACCCATCAGCAGATGAGTGGATTAGAAAATGTGGTACATCTACACAATGGAATACTATGCTGCTATAAAAAAGCAGGAATTCTTACCATTTGCAGCAGCATGGATGGAATTGGAGAGCATTATGCTAAGTAAAATAAGCCAGTCAGTGAAAGAAAAATACCACATGATTTCACTCATTTATGGATAATAAATACCATTATAAACTGATGAACAAAACCATAGATACAGAAGCAGAGAAGCATCGAACAGACTTTCAAATTACAGCGGGAAGGCTGGGGTGGGGGTGGGTAAGAGATCAACCAAAGGACTTATATGCATGCATATAAGCATAACCAGTGGATGCAAGACACTGCGGGGGCGGGGGGGGGGAGGCAGGGGGAGGACATGTGTGTGCAGGGGATGGTCAATGGAGGAAAAAAAGGAGACATATGTACTACTATTTGTAATACTTTAAGCAATAAAAAATAAAATAAAATAGAGCAAGTACTGAAATGTATACCTATTTAACTTCCAAGACTACATTTTTAGTCATTTGATGTATATGTATTGGGAAGACTCACCTTTAGGTTATTTCTTAGTGCTCTCTTTGACAAATTTCATTATCAGGGTCACACTAGCCTAGTAAAACAAATTGAAATGCTTTTCATCTTTTCAAATGTTCTTAACTACTTTAAACAGCATAGAATTAAAATCCATACCTGAGAATATATCTATTTTATTATTCCAAAAACATGTATTTGTTTCCTTTCATTTTTTTCTTTATCAGACTTCCCTTATTAGACTTACACATTTTGTTGATCTTATCAAAGAAAAAATAATAATTTTATATACCAATTGTAATGTTTTCTTTCTACATTTTTGGTTTCACTTTGAGGATATTTTTCTTCTTGAGTTGAATGTTCATTTTATTTATTCTCCAGGATGACGGTCAGTGCTGTGACCACAGTTTACACTTTTTCTCTCCCACTTCAGTGTCCTGCTGCAATCACAATCAGTGACACGGGAAATCCTATACATCAAACACATAAACAGGTGGCAATGCACCAAAGTGCATAAGAAATTCTGCTCTGAATTCGGTTCATAATCCAAATTCACAGTTTTTACATTTACTGTGCAGAGGCATACAAAGCAGAGATATTGGGGGTGGGGTGAGGGAGTGGGGCAGGAAAGCCCACCAAGGGCGTAAGGAGCAGGATTCTACCTGTGCACCACACCCTTACTACCAGGGCCCTGGAGTGAAGTAGCTGAAACATCCTTTGAATGTTCTATTTTAACTATCAATAGATGATATCAACTATAAGTTTGTGCAACAAATAATCTAAATAACCAGAATAATGACTCAAGGAAACAGAATGTTTTTAAACTGGTATTATTAGTAAGTTTTAAAGATCAGAGACTGAGAACAACAACAAAAAAATTGTAGCTTAAAAAAAGATCTTTAAACTACAGAGGTTTTCCATAGCAAAGCAAAATGAACAAAACAGAGAATTAGCACCGAGTCTAGGTTGCTCTCCTGCCAAATGCTCCCATTGCCCTCAAGGGGCCTCTAGGTTAGATGTCCCAATTAGATCCCACCCCGCAGGTGGGCCGCATGGCCCTCCCCTAGGCTGCAGGTAGGTGGTGAAGTGGAGAGCAGCTGATGCCTGTCACAGCTGAGCCAGAGCTTTAGGGCCTGGATGTGGCCTGACTCCTCTTCCCCTCGGCCTCTGCAGAGACGGGATGGGCCTGCTCCTGGGACTTTTCTAAACATGTAGTTGACTAGAAATCCAGTTTTAATAAAATTTCATAAAAATTTGATTTAAAGTAGATGTTTGCCCACACGTAGAAAAACTTTGCTTTTAAGTGGTTTCCAAATGTTCCACTTGGTTCTCTTTTTTATTTTTTTCAAATGGAAAACACACACACGCACACACACACACACCTCAACATGAGAATTAGAATTTTCCTCTCCTTTTCATCCTTCAAAGACAACCGCCTTAAAATTACTAAAAACTTAAGCTTTACAGCGGTGGGACCCTGATGTCTTGTTTACCCGGGTGCGTCTGCTTGTGCAAGGCCTTGTGCAATGCGGTTCTCAGGGAACGGGTGCTGTGTGTCCTGGTGAGTGAAGCTCATGCTTTCCCATGCACTGTGATCCTGCACCTCCTTTCTCCCTTTGTGGCCCCGCCCTGGGATTCAGGCCACAGCTCCTCCCTGCCCTGTGTTTGGAGAATAGAGGGCAGCTTCCAAGCCTCATCTGTTTAAATACATGGGGGTTTCCACCCCCTTTTCTTCTAAAGGAAAAAGTAAAAACTCATATAATTAATTAAGATAGAAAAATCAGCTCTTTTACTTTCTGTGGGTGTATTATAATAAATGGTAAAAATCAGTTATTTACAAATGCAAGCCAAGTTATAATACAATTTATGAGAGCAATATCTGGGAAGCTCTTATTTCTAATATTTGAAAATTTATTGCAGACCATCTTTTAATTTAGAAAGAAAAAATAAAACACTTGATTTAAAAATAATAATAACACAGTGTTCCCAATTAGCTAGCATATTGCAGAGAAAGAAATTAAAAATTTAAACCTCATGTATTCATGAAAAATTAATATCCACCATGGGTGTACACCCATCTGCTCCCCAGTACAATTCTTATCATAACGTTACAATGTGATCTATGGTTCTACTTCCTAACAGAAGTTCTACATTTTTTCCCTAAAAAATATAAATCATTATAATGTATTTTAGCTATATCACAAATATAATGTAGAATAACATATAGTAAGTATTTAAATATGTAGATCATATTTAGTGAACAACAAAGTACTCAAATAATAAACAAACTTTATCCCAAATAATTATGTTCTCTATAAATTTTTTACATAGTTGAGATCATTTAATGAGTATATGTTCACATCCTGCTATTTGCCTGATAGCTTAAGAATAACTCATTCATTAAAAATTTATAATCATATTTTAAGGAATATTAATAGTATACTAATTGAAGTTAAAGTGAATGGTTTTGATGTTATAGTTCTTATCCATAAATTACTTCAAAATTAAATATCCAGGTCAATTGCTTTCTGAAGCTACTATTAGTTTATAACATTAAAAAATGATCAGTGGCCATGTTTATTTACTATTGCTATAAAATGCTGTGTGAACTCCTACTCAGTAGTTTGCTAAAGCAAGCATGTAAAAGCTCCACTTGGAACTGATACATCCACTTCCCCACATCATATTTGTCTTGGAAACAGGAACGTGGTTAAGTTCAAGTTCAATGGGTAGAAAGTGTTCTTCCCCCCTAGAAGTTAGGATGGGAGAGTAAGAAAGTATTTTCTGAGCAATAATCTCTTCTCTCCAGTGGCAAAGGCAGTTGATGTAACCTTTCATTCATGATATCAGGAATGGGCTCTTAGTTCATGTAAAATTGGCTTAAAATTATTAGTGAATAAATTTAAAAGAAGAGGTGTTAACACCTTTAGTTTATGATACTTGAAGTTACTTTTTGGCCAAGAGGATTTGGTTGCATTCCCAGAACCCTGCAGAAAATGGAGGTGGGCGCGGGTGAGGACGTGCGCATGCAGCCTCTGGAACTAGTTTTAATCAAGTTTGTTTTGATTATTGTTTATATTTAATTTTAGATGCATGCATTCCTACATGGCTAATTCTGTGTCTCCCTTGGCAGGCTCCTGGGGCCCACAGCTCCTGAGCTTCTCCCCGCCTCGCTCCGCTTTGCGCCTCCCGCCTGCCCTCCCGCCTGCTAGGTGGCCTTTCCTGTAAGGCCCCCTGCGCCTCCGCGGGGCAGCTGCTTTCCCCGCCCTCATTGGCACGGTGTGGGCGAACCCCGGGGAATCTGGTAGGAGGCCAGTGACCCAGCTCCTGGTTCTCCCTGCAGCCAGGTGCCCAGCAGTGGCGCGGGAGGCTTGTCTCCTCTGGGAGCTCTGGTGCGGGTGGTCTGCAGGCCTGCTGAGTGGTCTTTCCATTTCTAAGGAGAGTTGGTGGGGGGCTGTGGAGCGAGGTGAGGAGGACGAGAGGTGGAGAGACTTGGGCGAGGGGACCCTCTGTGGCTGGGATGGTAGGTGGGAAACGCGTCAAGTCATCATCACACCTACGCTGAGAAGTGGCTTTTCCCCGTGAGGCCTGGTGGAGGACTGGGGATCAGATCCCGTGATGGGTTAAAGCCCAGAAGGGCCCAAGCCCCCTGGTCCCGCCCTCCCCGGGTCAGACGTGGGCCTGGAACATGAGCTGTGCGTTTTCCTGCATAATTCACTCCATCCCCACCAGGCCTCTGAGGACCGGGCGTTATTACAACTGCTTCAGAGGCGAGAAGCGAGTGAGAGGTCTATGAGCTTCCCGCCAGCAAAGCCCAGGCCCCTGTGGCTCAACCCGATGGAGCCTCTCTATGGGCGGGACCATCGCAGCTGCCAAGAAGCGAGAAGGCGAAGAGCAATGAGGGCCCTTCACTGCGGGCGACCTGCCTAGGGTCTGCGCTGCACCTCCTGCACCTGCACCTCCTGCACCCAGGGTGGGTCTGCATCTGTGCAAATCCTTCCATGAAGAGCATTGTGACAGCTGGCCTGTTCTGCTGTTGGAAGCACACCTGTTCTCTCCTTGCTGAAGGCCTGTGTCCCCAGGGCGTGCTGCTGGTCTTGCTTGGGGAGGCAGATCCTGCCCCAGGTGACACCTCGGAGAACAAGACACGCCCTCGGCCCTGGTCCTCACAAGGCTTGGTGTGACCAGGAGCCTGAGGGGAAGAAGAGGGGGAGGAGGATGGGGTCCCCGAACCCCTGCTTCTCTCTCCCTTTTCCTCCTCTTTCTTCTTAAGCCCCATGAACATTCGCAAGGAGCCCTGCAGGCCAGCGCTGGGAGGCTGAGCGACTGCGGAGTGAGGGTCAGCGCACCAGGCCGCCCAGCCTCTGCTCCTGGGTCACAGGCGTGGTCTGGAGCCGCAGGTAGGGGCGCGATGCAGATGGGAGGCGGCTAAATCCACTCCACTCTCCACTGAAACACACCTAAAAGGTCAGCCAAGGATCCAGAACAACAGTCAGGTCAGGGGGAGAGGAGGAGGGAGCGCTTTGCTCCTGGATTCGCTTGTTTACAGCCTCATTGAACCCATTCACTGGGCAGCACTTAGGCATTTGTCTATAAGCCGGAATGAAAAGGAGGGAAACCTCCTGCTCCTCACAGAGCCCCACCTGTGGGGCTAGAAAGCAGCCCCCAAGGGCTTGCAGACACGCTCATCCTAGCCACCCTCCACTTTGGCCACCACCAAGGGAGGGCATGCCAGGCTTTATCCCAGGAAACCCTGGGCAGGAGCCGAATATAATGTTTATGCCAAGGTACATGAGTAGGGGAGTGAGGGAGGAGAGGAGACAGAAGGGGCTGACCTAGAATGTTTTCATGAATATTTGCCACTGTGGGCGTTGGGGCTTCCTCTGGCTGGGATCTCCAGGAGAGGATGTGGAACATGCCTCAGAGGGGCCCTGCCCAAAGGTGACCAAGCAAGAACATACATGCACCACCCTGGCCATTGGCAGGGGCTGGCCTGCCTTCTTCTGAGCGCCTGTCACTCCCAGAAGCTCTGCAGCAGGAAGCACAGGCTGCAGGGGGAGCAGAGTGCAGAAGGGGGTGGGTGTGCAGAGGGGGGATGGATGTGCAGAAGGGGGGCGGGTGTGCAGAGGGAGATTGGTGTGCTGAGGGGGGGCAGTGTGCAGAAGGGGGGCGTATGTGCAGGGGGGCAGGTGTAAAGAGGGGGGCGGGTGTGCAGAGGGGGGGCATGTGTGCAGAGGGGTGCAGGTGTGCAGAGGAGGGTGTGTGTGCAGAGGGGGGCGGGAGTGCAGGGGGGAGTGGTGTGTAGAGGGGGAGCGGTGTGCAGAGGGGGGGTGGGTATGCAGAGGGGGAACAGTGTGCAGAGGGGTGCAGGTGTGCAGAGGAGGGTGGGTGTGCAGAGGGGAGCAGTGTGCAGGGGTGGCAGGTGTGCATAGATGGGACGGGTGTGCAGAGGAGGGTGGGTGTGCAGAGGGGGAGCGGGTGTGCAGAGGAGGGTGGGTGTGCAGAGGAGGGCATGTGTGCAGAGGGGAGAGGTGTGCAGAGGAAGGGCGGGTGTGCAGAGGAGGGTGGGTGTGCAGAGGAGGGTGGGCGTGCAAAGGTGGGTGGGTGTGCAGAGGGGGAGCAGGTTGACAGCTGACTCTTGGCTGCAAGCACTGATCCCGGAGGCGGAATAGCTGAGTGCTGGTGATTCCTCAGACCCTGAGCCAAGGAGTCTCATCAGGGCCTTGGACCCAGGGTCCAGAGCTGGGCTGAGGGTTCACCTCTGAAGGAGGCTGGCAGGAAGTCAGGGTGAGGAAAAGCAGGAGGCCCTGAGGGCTGGGATTTGGCCTCAGGACTGACACCTGGTGCAGCTCAGGAAAGCAGGAATGCACGGCTGTCTCAGGGTGGCACTAGCAGCCTGTGGCCTCCTCTTCCTCAAGTTGCACTGCACTTTGCCCATGGTATGTGTATTTAAACTAAAGGTTTGCCAAACTACACTAGGGAGTTCACATGAAAACCCCCAATAAAAAGTACAACCCCTGTAGGTCTGGGCCACAGCCCCTGGAGTGCACAGCGGCCTTTCTTCACAGTGGCTGACTTCCTCCGCCACAGGCTGCCACCATTGCGCGGGGCCGGGGCGGAGTTAGATGCATTTATCAGAGAGCTTGTGTATTTGCTTTACGTATGTATCTCCTGATTCACTCATTTTGTTCCCCACCTGGCTGCTGGGAGCCACTGGGTGGGCCCCTGGCTCTTAGCATCCGCTGCGCTGGGAGACAGTGGGCAGCAGGCTCCTTGGAATCAGATTGCTCCTCCATGACTCCATTCCAGTCCGAGAATGTCCTAATCTTGACTGTGCTTTGAGATATTCAAGAAGCATCCTTTACCTTGACCCATATTCCCTCAGCTTCTATCCCATCTGTAACAGTTTCCAACCAAACTGACTGAAGTGTGACATCCAGACAGCATCCTACTAGTTGTGTTGCTTTGTTCTGAACCACTCTTCATCATCTCATCTGAACTGGTTTTTACTCCTTATAGGTGGAAAATTGAGAAACAACAGACTCATTCCCACTCCTCTCTTTATGTCACAGAACATGTCCAATCTGTCAGCAAATTTTTTCAGCATTACCTTCAAAACATAGCACAGTTCCCACGGCTACATTCCGCATCACCCCAAAGCTACCCTTACAGCCCAGCCACCCTTTCTTCTCCTTCAGATTATGCTAATTGCCTCCCAATGGGGTTATTGCTTCCACCACTGCTCCCAGAACAGCAGGCAGTGTGGTTCTTCTGAAAGCCAACTCACATCACCCTGCCCTTCCTCAAAGCCCCTTTCCAAGCCCTCTCTGACCTCATCTTCTATTTCCTTCCACCTCCATCAGCTGCTGCAGCTGCACTCACATCCCTGCTTTTCCCTGAAAACCCTGGGAATCTCTTCCCCTGGACCTGCACACCTGCCCCTCCTGCAGCCTGGGAAGTGCCTCCCTGTCCATCTGCAACTACAACCTCGGTTCCTTAAGGACACAGATCAAACGTCAGCTGCACGAGGTCCTCTCACCAACTTCTAAAAGGGAAACTCACTCTCCAACCCTTAGAAAGCCCTGTTTTTATTTTTATCTAGCTCTTACCATCATCCTATATAATAAAGAGGTAATATGCAAATTGACCATCATTCCAACACACAAGATGGCCACCCCCATATGGTCAAAGATGGCTGCCCCCATGTGGACACAAGATGGCCACCACAAGATGGCCAGCAGGGGAGGGCAGTTGGGAGGGACCAGGCCTGCAGGGGAGGGCAGTTGGGGGAAACCAGACCTGCAGGGGAGGGCAGTTAGGGGCAACCAGGCCTGCAGGAGAGGACAGTTGGGGGCAATCGGGCCGGCAGGGGAGCAGTTAGGCATCGATTAGGTTGGCAGGGGAGTGGTTAGGGGGTGATGAGGCTGGCAGGCAGAAGTGGTTAAGGGCAATCAGGCAGGCAGGCAGGTGAGCGGTTGGAAGCCAGCAGTCCTGGATTGTGAAAGGGATGTCCGACTGCCTGTTTAGGCCTGATCCTAAACAGGCAGTCAGACATCCCTCGAGGGGTTCTAGATTAGAAAGGGTGCAGGCTGGGCTGAGGGACACCTCCCCCTTCCCCCATGCACGAATTTCGTGCACCGGGCCTCTAGTCTAACTATATTTTACTGATTCCCTCATTACCTGCCCCCCGCCCAATGCAGGACATCTGTCTGTTTGGTTCATTGGTTTATCTACATTTTCTAGAATAGGACTTGACCTTAAGAGGCTGTGCAATCATAATTCAGGTGAATCAATCAATACCTTTTCTTGCCTGATCCCCCCTTTCCTGGACAGGGAATGTCCTCTCAGTACCAACCAAGCCTAACCCGTTTTCAGAACTTAGAGACTTTCCACAATCTCCAAGAAGCCTTTCTGACAGCTGTTGTCCATCCTGACTACCACACTTTCTGAAGCTAAGTTACAAATGAAAAAATAATTAGAAATGATCACATTTATCCAGAAAATTGAGGAGATTGTGCTGTCTCCATGCCAACCTCCACAAGTATTGGAGGGAGAGTGACCCCCAAAACTCCGTATTTTCAGACCACCTATGCTGTAGCTGTTCTGTCTGAACTTGCTGAGCACCCTCCGAGGCTCTGCCAGGCTGGAGTTAACACTCATGATTCCTCTTAAGAACTGAGACAGACAAAGATGTAGGAGAAGAGGTGGAATACCTGTAGATCTGAGTGTATTGGTATCTGCTGCTGCATAACCAACCACCCCGGCACTTAGTGGCTTAAAACAACAAGTTTATTCTTCACCACAGAGCTCTGAGTGAGCATTGCTGTTGGTCTGGGCTAGGCTCACTTTACATCTGCTGGGTTCACTTGGGTTCCTTCACCAGCTGGTGGACAGGCAGATGATGGCTGGTCTAGGATGGGCTCACCCTTATTTCTGGTGGTTAAGTGGCTGTTGAACAAGCGTGGGGACTGTTGGTCACATCCTCCTTCTCAGCATGCTCACCTGACTGCTCGTGCGGAGGGCCAGGTTTCCCGCAGTGTGCGTGGAAACACATGTAGTTTGTTGGGGGCAGGTGGGGCTTACAATTGTGTAGTGTTATCATATAAACTGCCTTAAGAGTTTGCAGTTGAATATTTTAATTCTCAGAGAAAAGTTGGGGACAAAACAGTAATTGCAAGATCAGCATCTTTGCATTTATGACAACATCTGAGCTGAAATCTTCAATATGGAACTAAAGAACTTTAGAGGGCACTGTCCTGCTCTCCTTAGGAAGAGCTGGGCAGGCACTGGGCCACGTGCGCCTGAGCCTGCTGCTCCCTGCCGCAGCCAGCCCAGGGGCTGCCAGTTCTCTATGCTCGAGGCTGGGTTTGTTCTGTCAATGAAGCAAAAGGAAAGGATGGAAATGAACGTAAGAGAAGGAACCGAGGATTGTTCATGGACTCAAGGACATTTCAGAATGAAGAAGTTCAGGGCAGATCAGTTGGGAGAGGAAGGAAGTAGGGTTAAAACCAGTATAATTAGAGCTCTTTGGCTTGGGGGCTGTTTGGTCTTGCTATATGAACATGTTGATGAAATTATGCTTATTCTACAGGATAAAATCCAGTACCCAAGATTGTTAAGTGGAGCCAGATGGTAGGTGGAAGGGTAGGACAGGATGAGGAAACTATTTTCTCTCTCTTTCTCACACCTTAATATTTTTCTAAATTGGTTTATATCAGCCAGGTCATAATTTAATTTTCTTCAAAATTAACATGTTTCACTTTGTTTTCTTTACTCACTATTTTAGAGACAGCCTGGTTAAAACCTTCTCACTCATGAAATTGCTAGTCAAAATATTTTAAAAAGAAATCTCAAACATTCACTGTTTTCCTCATTAAAAAACTAATGCAGGCAGATGGAGAAGAGTGCAATGTGTGCTCTTGTCTTAGTCCCACTTGTTGTCTGTCTCTACCTTCATCTGCCAACCGGGCTGCAGATCAGCTACCCCACAAGGGCAGTGGGCCAGGCCCAGAGGCGCTCATAGCTGCATTTCACAGAAACGGGGTTGAGGTTGGCAGATCTTGCTCACACACACACGGAGAAAGGAACGGTATCATGGCCAGAGCGGATTATCTGGGAAGACCAGTGTTTCTCCCCAGGTACCATAGAAGTACCTGGTACCATAGAAGTACCATAGAAGTACCAAGAATAAGACTTCAGACTTTTCTTGTGCAGAAACACTGTGAAACTTGTCTGCTGTGAACACTTACCTACTCTCTGGAAACGTGGAGGAAACACATCAGAAACTGTAGTTTGTTTTTTTAGTTGTTCTGCCCTCCATCTGTTTTTTTAAAAAAACATTTTTATTGATTTCAGAGAGGAAGGGAGAGAGAGAGAGACAGAAACATCAATGGTGATAATCATCGATTGGCTGCATCCTGCACACCTCCTACTGGAGATTGAGCCTGCAATCTGGGTGCCCTGACCAGTATCAAATCCTGACCCTTCAGTCCACAGGTTGATGCTCTATCCACTGAGCCAAACCAGCTAGTGTCCTCCACCTGGTTTTGAGTTCCCTGCCTGAATAATCCATTGGACCCTTTCCATTAACTCAGTCATGTATTCATTTCTACAAAGGTGCATGAGTCCTTACCATGTGCCATGCTTTCTCCAGGTGGTACAGCAGGGACAGGCATGCCCCCAGCCTTCATGAAGGTCATCTTACAGGGATGTGGGTCAGAAAAGTCTATTGCAGCAAAACAGGTCCTCTGATGAGGCCAGTGCAGGCGTTTTGGGAGCAGAGAGGAGGGTCACCTGGCTTAGCCTAAATTAATATGCCTGTTTGGGAGCACAGCTCTTACCATTACCTTTAGCAACTTTCACCCTAGAAATGGCTGGGATTGAGAAGGGTAGAAGACTATTGGAAGAGAGACACCCCTCCAGCCAGAGTTGGGTGAATTGCTAAGCTGGTATGGAGCCCCTTAGACAACACTGTCCCTAAAGTGGGTCAGAGCCCAGAGCCTTAAAACTAAGTATTTTGCAGGGAGCTAGAAAAGTTCCCATATTTCCTACTCTCACCCATGATTCTGATCCCCTCCCCCAAAAGTGCCACTGTCCATTCTATCTCTCATTATCCAAAGAGAGCCAGCATTATGGCAGCCGTTCTGTTCAGCAGTTTCATGCTATTGTTTAACCCTCCTGACAGTGTTCTGAAGGAGTTATAAGCTTACCTGCTTTATAGATAAAGAAACAGAGATAGAGAGCAGTTTGTTAACTTACCGAAGGTCACACTGCTTCCAAATGACTTTGATTTGTGTGTCGGGTGGGGGACCATGGAGGTCTGATAGGTCCAAGAATGGGCTGAAACCTGAGGGAGAGCAGGAACCAGTGAGAAAGACTATAGTCCCAAATGCACTGGAAAAACTGAGTGACCACTGGGTTAGCATGGTTTGATGTGAGCAGGTATGGGCCAAATAGCAGGGTCCCTGGAGGGTAGGGTAATAGACAGAAGGGCACAGTAACACCTTATACTACATCTGCCTCTCAGGGGAAAATCAACCCAGACCCCCTCGTGTGAATTGGAGGGTGGGAGGGACAGCAAACAGGATCTGGGTGAACATTGCCGCAGGGATCCAGGTGCAACCGTATCTGGGCACAAACTAGACTTGGGCACCTGAGTATCTGGTCTGAAGAACGCCTGCCTGTGTGTTGTATCCACTTAAGACGCAGTCTTGTCCCACCTGCGAGTGGTAAGGGGTCTCTGAAGAGAAAACAAGGCCTTCCTAGAATTTATTATAACCGGTTGGGTCTGAAACTCAGCATGAACCCTCATTCTGGCCTTGAGATACATTGCACTCTAAGTGCCAGCTCCAAGCAGTGAGCACTGAGCCCAGTGGCTCCTTGCAGGTTATACCCCTGGTTGGCACTGTCCCACTGGTTGAATTTCCTGCAAAATTAATCCATTTTCTCAGGATTCTTTCTTTAGGACTCAGAGTGAGGAAAGAATCCTACCCTTCTGCCATGCCAGAGACCTGCCTTTGGCCCCCCCAGGCTTCCTCACTGGGACCTAGAAGTCATAGATTTTCCTTTGTGCAACTGGATATTAAACTCAGACCCATTTCCCAATCCTGCCTTAAGTCTTTAACCTGGATCTTAGCAAAAGCACTGCCTCCCAGCTATGGACTGCTGTTGGTAAAAGGCACCAAGGTGTTAGGTCTGTGCCTTACCCAGTGGCAGGCAGACATGAAGGTCAGAACAGCAATGAGGAGAAGATCCATTGTTCTCGCTGTCATATCAGAGAACACTCCCGCCTTTACTCCTCCATCTATTCTGTTTGTCCATGAGGACACCAGGGAAGGCTCCTAAAGCTCCTCCCCACCACCACCCCTCCACCCCCAGCAGGGAACTTCTGGAACTCTATTATGCAAATAATACAGTAGTCTTAGGTAAAGAATGCACGCCAAGATTCCTTGTAATGTAAACCTTTTTATTATCAGCTAATACTGTTTTCAAATTCAAAGCTATTTTTCTAGCTCAGCCCCTCTCCAATCTCTTTCTTTTCCTCTGCTGCAGTGACCCCCAATACTTGAATGTCCCTGACTATGTCCTTCAGGGGTCCAGCCCCCTGTCATTGCTCCGTTGCTCTCCCCACTGAGGAAGTCCTATATGTTGCCATTTCTCAGCACCGTCCTTCTTTCAGAGACCAGTTCTCAGTGGAAATGCCTTCATGCTCCCGGAGAGTGAACATAGTGTTTTCATGCCCACAAGCTCCGCAGTGAGCCTTCTCACACCTCTTCCCAGGCTGCCTTTTACTCCTCCAGACCAAGAACTTCCGTGAAGGCAGCAGCAGCACTTAACTGTATCTGCAATGCAAACCAGTGCCAGCCTGACCAGAATGACTCAGTTCATGTCTTAGGGTTGTAACAGTCACCTACTGCCAGGCCCACCCAATAACTTCAGGCTCGAAGCTGAGGCAGTGGCGAGATAGATAATAGACTTTGGGTTCAGGCAGACTTGGTGCGATCCTTAGGCAATCACTTACTGGTTTCATGCTACTTACTGCTCAGAACCCTTCATCTCCTCCTGTGTAAAGCTGGATTAAAAACAGGTGCTGAGAAATAATGCCAGACTCTAGATGTCTCAGTACTTGATTCCTTCCCCCTCACTCCCCCGGGGAGAATGCGAGTGTAGTGGGTGCCAGACACAGTCTTGGCTGCCAGCAGGAGGTCTGGTTCCATGTGCCACGTGGCTCCTCCTCTCATGTGGTTGCTCTCATGTGGACTAGACAGAGTGGTTGTTCTTAGTCCAAGATCCACACTTGCAGGCACACTTCAGAAGTTTGCTGCACACACATCCTTTCTCTAAAGCTCCTTCCTGGCTCCCCATTGGCTAAAGTAAGACAAGGGATGAAGGCAGTCATGGGTCCCATCATACTTACTGAATGCAGAAGACAACACCCCAAATTTGCTTCCCACAAAAAAAAAAAAAAAAAAAGAAAAAAGTAAAGAAAAAGGATATTCTGCAGTCTGGTTCTGTTTAGAATCTTTTCACTTTTCCCACAAGAATTCCTATCCTGCTGGACCAGGCTGTTTGAGTAACTCTATGTTCCTTAGTGCACCAATTTCAAAGTTTCACATGGTAGGCATACATATGTTTGGGGGAAACCACCTCTTTATAAATCAATTATTTAAACAATAACATTATGACCTGGATTAGGCCTAGAGTAGAACACACACACAAAAATGCTGATGTTGTTGTCAGGTTTTGCCTCTTACCAACTGTAACACATTGGGAAATTCTCTTAGCACCTCAAACTTTCAATTGTAAAATAGAGATGATCATATCTACCCCCTTGGGCTGTTATGAGCATCCAATAAAATAATGTGTGTGGAGATACTATGATAGTAATTGGCATGATACACGTTGACATTTTTCTCTCTTGAAAGGTAACCCAACAATGTGTGCTCTTCCAATTTGGCTACAAGTCAGCTTCTTATGAGAGAGGCCTAGAAACTCAGAACCAAAGGCTCATGATAATTTTATTATCTCAACACTTTCTATAGCCAAAAGGAAGATCAATCTCAAGACTTAATTCCAAACCTTGTGTGGAAGTGAATTTTTTATAACTCCACGATGCTCCTGAGTCCTCCCTAGCCCACTCAGTGACTGCCTGTTTGACAAGCTCAGTCCTGGTAATATCTGTTCCACGTTGCTCAGGTCACAGCAGCTGATTTTGCCCCATGGAAAGTTGTGTACATCCTGACTGAGAAGGAAGGAGCTTCTGGGATTATTTTGGTTAAAATGAAACTATTGTCATTAATTGTCATGAATGACCTAGCTATCAGAGGGCTCCACACATTGCTCCTTGGGGTCATAGAACCCAGTGATCTCCCAGTTGCTCTTTCTCAGACCCCTCTCAACATTGCTCCTGTAGCAAGGGGTCTCTTCTTTGTCTGGTAGTTGGGCTTGAATCAAAAATTAAAGAAACCATTCACGCCAAGGAGACTACCTCCAGGTTTGTGTGTGTGTGTGTGTTAGGGTGTGTGTTAGGTGTCCATAGTTTTTTCAACAATGCTCTTGGGAATTAGGAATGATGGTGGTGAAGTCAGAAAACTTTTCACGAGACCCAGAGAACTAAACTAAAGTCCTTCCAGGTCAACATTGTGACCCAACACAGACAGAGATGATGGGGAGCAAGCTGGGGCAATTCTCCTCTTAAGAGAACCATATGGTGCAGCTATTGGAGGTATTGGTTTCAGGGTCAATTCTCTGTAGATGTGAGTCTGAAATCTGCACAGAAGTGTGATCATGGCCCACGTCATGGGAGCATCCATACCTCAGTTGCTCCCTCTGTGCAATGGGCATAATAATATAACCAAATTTATCTGTTATAAAGATTAAATAAAGCTTATGGTTGGTGTGGCTTTGTGGTTGAGCATCTGCCTATGAACCAGAAGGTCATGGTTTCATTCCTGGTCAGGGCACATGCCTGGTTGTGGGCTTGATCCCCAATAGGAGGCATGTAGAATGCAGTCAATTAATGATTCTCTCTCATCATTGATGTTTCTGTCTCTCCCTCTCTCTTTCTCCCTAAAATCAATAAAAATATATTTTAAAAAAGGTTAAATAAAACAATGCATGTAAAATGTGAATGAAGTGTTTGACACTGTTCAATAAAAGCTGTAAAATCTACTTAAGAGTAAGGAACTCCGTGTCACACTGTAAATTTCAGAGTTGAGAAACTACTGAATGACAGGAATGTAAATGAGTTTGGGTTGGATTAATTTATTGAAAAATGGAACAGTGATAGTTTGCCTGGGGAAAACATTAATTAGTAGAGAGAATATTGAAGAATTTTTATTCCAATTTAAGCTTTAAAAAAGCTTTATATATTGTAGTTCTCAACTTTATTTCAAATGAGATATTGGACTAAGCTTAGCCATAGTTGTTTGAATTTGCTGATCTGATTTCCAAGCTTTTATTTCCTTACTGATTCATTTTTGTTTGCTGTCTCCATGCTCTTTCTCACCACAATGGAGGATGAGCTCACCATGTCAGGGAGACAGTTCACTCATCCCCAGACAAGGCAAAGCTTCCTCCCAGTGGAGCCATGTCAGTGGTGTCCTGACCTCAGGAAACTGCTGGGCCTTGATGGCTCCTTCCCTTCCCTCTGGTTGTGGTTCATTCCTGCCACTGTGTTATGTCCTCCAGATGCATAGAAACCATGGGTCATTATCAGTCACATACTGTCCCAGCCTTGTATGTTTGCCTCCACACACACAACCACATGAGTACACAAAGAAAATGCATATAGTGTACATCCACAAAAACATACCTAGTACATTAACTAAGTCAGAAACCCTCTGATATACATAAATGCACACAGGAAGGCCACATCTAATCAATAAGAATAAGTGGCCCCAGCCAGTGTGGCTCAGTTGGTTGGTTCAATTCTGGGTCAAGGGCATATTCCCAAAGTGTGGGCTCAATGCCCAGTGGGGGTGTGCAGGAGGCAGTCCATCAGTGTTTGATATTTCTCTCTCACTCCCCCTCTTCTTTCCCCTACCTCCCAAAATCAATAAAAAACAAGGTAAACAATACTTGCAAGCACATTTGCCCATACCTACTCTCACACATATTTACAAATAAGCACCACATGTATACATTTTAACCATGTGACTGGACTGTGAGAGTTGGAAAGAGTGAAGTTCTTGTTCTAATCCCCTCCTTTTAATGAAGAGCCTTCTATAGACCCCTAGATCAGCAGGACAATTCCATATCCTATTCCATATCCTAAACATAATCCAAAATGATGTTTCATCTCTGGACTCTTATTTAATCTATGCACAGCCCTTTCTCCAGATTCCTGAACCCTTCTAGATGCCGGATCAAGACCACTGGCATTAAATCTGACAGAAGGAAATGGATAAATCTATTAGCCTGCCCTGTGCTTGCTTCATCATTGTGACAACCTCCCAGGGGTCTACATCCATCAGGCTCTCACACCTCCAGGCAGCCAGTCTCTACCACCAAACTGCAGGTTAATAGCTCCTTAATCGCTATTTAATTGCTCATTAATAATTTCAATACCGACTTCTTCCATTAATTGATTAAGAAACAGTTTTGGCAGAAGTGAATAATGAAATTTGGTAGCAACCAACTAGGAAATGAGTTTTCCTGTCATCAAGGCAATCAAGTAGAAATAGTGAGTAAACATGCTGTGTTCCTGGCGAAGTTTTGAACTGGCAGGGCCTTTGTGACTCAGCTGCATCAGCATTTCTCAAACTGCGATAACAGTTTTCGAGAAAAACCAGCATTCCATGATTACAATAAGTCAGGCATGCACATCTCTCATGTTTTGAAGTTTTAAATTAATGTCGGCATAAAAAAAAAAAAAAAGCACTGAGAGCCCCCACTTTGAGAAACCCAGTTTCATGTCTCCGCTGATCTTCACCAACCTTATCTGTTGCATTTCTTACGGAATACCACAAGAGCTATCAATGCTGCATCATGGATCACCCCATATTTAGTGGCCTAAAGCAACAACGATGGGTTATTTTTCATAATTCTGTGGATTCCCTGTACTGGAAGGTACATGGTGGTTGGGCAGTTGGTGTTATCGCCTCATGTCTTCTCCACGTGATTTCTCATTCTTCAAAAGGCATCCTTGCAAATTAGCTCATGGCAATGTCTCATCAGGGCAAACAGCAGGAATGACAAGGCTTCTAAAGGTCTACCTCTGAAGTTACTGCATCACATCTACTGTATGATATGAAATGATTCAAGTGCCAAGGCCAGGCTAGATTCAAGGGGGATATAAATGTCTTCTGTTGATGGAAAAACAGTCAGATTGCAAATGGGACAAATGGATAATTGTCGCCGTCTTTGAATATAATCTGCTACTGAACTGTTTTTGGAGGACTGTTTAGAAAATGTGAATATAGAACATAATGCCTAATGCCAGTGGTCTTGATCCAGCATCTAGAAGGGTTCAGGAATCTGGGGAAAGGGCTGTGCATAGATTAAATAAGAGTCCAGAGATGAAACATCATTTTGAAAGGCATATTGGGGGAGGCAGAGGAGCCTGACTAAAGAAACCAAGTTATCCTTGTCTCAGGATCCCTTGCTTTTTATTAACACAAATTGTCCCAAGGCAAGGTGGAGATATACACTTCAAAGAATAGGATTTTGTACAGAAGCATTGTCAGATTGGGGAATTGCCTTCAGCTGGTCAGGTGTTTGGCCAACAGGAGGCAATAACATGTAGATTAAGATGCCCTGAGCTGTCTGGCAGCAAACAATCAATTTTATGCATCCTTTTCAGGTTTGGGGAAATGCCTTTAGCCATTCCAGCAGGCGATAACATATGTGACTCAGCCCTTGTTGAGTCCCCAAGTTCCATCAACCTTTCGATGAAACTCTTGCAATTATGACATGCTGGAATTGGCTTCCGGGAGAACAAACTCTGCATTTTCTATATTAGGACACAGGGACTCATGTATGGAATGATTTGCCCAAGGACACATATCTGATCATCAACAGAGAGAGATTAGAATATAAACCCCAGATGCCAATCTTTTGTCTTCACCACCATGCTTAAAAAATATTCTCAGATGACCCCAAATGACTAGAATGACACCCAAACACCTACTCCTGGATTTTGGGAGCCCAGACTCTGATCCTGGTCATCTAAGCAGGTCCATGAAAACCTGATCATAAACCATGGATCCAGCTTTCTGTGCCTTTATCCCACGAGTGATAGGCTCTAGAAATAGTTGAACTTGGAGACTTTGAATTACATGAGCAAGGCTCAGAAGCTTTTTGTAAGAGAAAATAACCCTCTTCCCCCCAACAAGTTTTCAACCATATTGTCTGGAAGTCCACTGAATCTTGAATAATTATGATTCATATCAGATCTTCACCTGATTTCCCATGGCTCTCAAACCACAATTCATACCAACCCTTTGACATCACATTAATACAACTATGAAATGCTTCTTTTATTTGGCAACTTATCCTAAACATGCCTTCTATACTCTTACAATGCTTTTGAGAAAATCCTGAAATAATAACTATTTCATGAATTTTTGCTGAACTATACAAGATAAGCATTAAAACTTACCCCAATTTTAAAAAAAATTTTTTTTATTGATTTCAGAGAGGAAGGGAGAAGCAGAGAGAGATAGAAACATCAATGATGAGAGGAAATCATTGATTGGCTGCCTCCTACATGCTCCCTACTGGGGATCGAGCCTGCAACCCAGGCATGTTCCCTTGACTGGAATCAAATCCAGGTCCCTTCAGTCCACAGGCTGATGCTTTATCCACTGAGCCAAACTGGCTAGGGCCTTACCCCAGTTTTTATGTCTATAAATTTAGCTCAAGACTTCTCCATTTATTAGTATGGACCCTTACTTCCCATTCTTTGGAAGATTTTTTTTTATTTTTCTTCAGTCAACTGAAAATATGTTATGTATATATATATTAGGGGCCTGGTGCACGGAATTCGTGCACTGGTGGGGGGGATGGTCCCTCAGCCCAGCCTACCCCCTATCACAGACTGGGAGCCCTCAGGGTATGTCCTACTGATGGCTTAGGCCCGCTCCCCATGGGGAATGGGCCTAAGCTGCAGTCTGGCCTCCCTCTGTGGGAGGCAACCAGGCTGATCAGGGGAGGGCTCCAGCCCCATCACCCTGCTACTGCAGCCACTGCCAGCCACCACAGCCACCAAGGTGTTTTCATCAACAAGGACTCTAGTCCCTTCACCATGAAAAAATGACAACTTTCTTTAGGCATTTTTAAGATGTGTCTTTCATAGGATATGACATTTCTTTCTTTTTTTTTATCCTCACCTGAGGATATGTTTCCATTGATTTTTAGAGAGTGTGGAACAGAGAGGGAAAGACAGAGAGAAACATCAATATGAGAAGGACACTTTGATTGGTTGCCTCCTGCATGAGTCCTGACCTGGGCCCTGGCCAGGGAGGACCCTGCAACCTAGGTACATGCCCTTGATTAGAATCTAACCCAGACTCTGCAGTCAGCAGGCCGAGGCTCTATCCACTGAGCCAAACCTGCTTGGGCAGGATATGACATTCCTTTGCCCTCCAGCAGGGGACTTTTGTTTTTTCCTCCAGGAGTATGGTGGAAAAACCCTAGATCACCTTTTTGAATTCTTATTACCCAAGTTACCAAGAACATTACCAGTGAAGTACAGGGAGCTTAGCCAATGAGCCTTCAGAAAAGGTGTTTCCTCTGCAGCTCATGCACAGAGGCAGGACTGCTGGCAAGCCGAGGCTGGTACCCCCACCCCCATCTCCAGGCTGTTCAAGCCTCTGCTGCAGCTTGGACAGGGCCCCCCAGCTTTGTTCAAGCCTCCACTGTAGCTTGGGCAGGTCCCCTGGCTCCGCTCAGGCCCTGCTCAAGTCTCTGCTGTGGCTTGGGAAGGGCTCCCTGGCTCCAATCAAGCCTCTGCTATGGCTTGGGTAGGCCCCCCAGGTCCACTCAGGCCCTGCACAAGCCACAGGACCCCAGACCCACTCTGTGCGAGCTGCGGGACCCCAAACACACCCTGCACAAGCCGCAGGCCCTGCCTCTGCCACACAAGCTGCAGGCCCCGCCAGCCTCCGCCACATAAGCCGTGAGTCCTGGCCTGTGAGAGGTGCTCCATGCACCTCCTGGTGACCAGTTGTTTTATTGTTCCACCATTATGGCGTCACGACCACAGGCCTTTTATGATATATACTGGAGGCCTGGTGCATGAAAATTCATGCACTGGAGGGGGACATCCCTCAGCCCAGCCTGCCCCCTCTCACAGTCTGGGAACCCTCAGGGGCGGGAGTCGACCCAGCGATCATATCTCTGCTGCTGCCACTGCTGGCAGCACAAGTCTCGGCTGACCCCGATTACCTGAGCCTCGGGTGGCCCAGGGCAGCTGGGCAGCTGCCATCTGAGGCTTGCCTGTGCCTCAGGCTGGCCCTGGGCAGCTGGGGGGTTGAGGGAACTGGGGGATTCTGGAGGCAGGCACAATTATATATTGTCAGCTTATATATTGCCATGTGCCTGCTGCCCTGGCACGGCTGAAGGGAATGGGTCCCACCATCTTGTGGCTGTGGGTGCCACCATCTTTGAGGTCGTGGCAGTCAATTAGCATATTCCCTCCTTATTGGCTGTGTGTGTTGCCATTGTTGAGGGCAGGGCAGCCAATTAGCATATTCCCTCCTTATTGGCTGTGAGCACTGCCATCTTGGAGGGTAGGGCAGTCAATTAGTATATTCCCTCCTTATTGGCTGTGGGCATCGCCACATTTGCGACGGTGTGAGAGTCAATTAGCGTATTCCCTCTTTATTAGATAGGATAGCTTTATCTTCCTTCTGTACTACATTTATTATGATCAGGGCACAACCTTTCTCTGGATGTCATTTTCAGCTGATGCATCATGGCATGAAAGAGTATGAAGATTACATCTACTTTCCATTCTTAGCCTGTTACAGGCTGGAGGATCCCATGGCTTTGACTTATACACGAAGAGCAGGGGTGGGGTGAAGTCTGTAGGCCGGCACTTAAATCTAAGATCACCTGGACACTGAACAGGAGAAGGAAAAAGAAGAGGCTATATTATAAACAGCCAATGCCAAATAAACTCTGAAAGATTTCTCTGGAAATGCTATTGAAATTCAGCTCAAACCTTTATTCGTTGATGTGTTTGATTTTCACTGTGGCTGAGGGTAGGAGCAGAAAGGCAAATACCCCCTGTGGTGTCTGTGTTTGAGGACAGGGAGAAAGGTTAACTGATGAAGTTCATGGGCCAAGTAGAAAATCCCCTTTGAGTCGCCTGAGACCTTGGGAGGCGCCAATCTTCCTAGGCCTGATATTAAAGTCTCCTGAGTGTGAATCTTGGTCTAGTTGGCAGCACTCAACAGCAAGTGACATTTTGGAGCCTGGCCTAATCTGATGAACAATTAAATCATATTCCCCTAAAATGCGCCTTTCCAAATATTGCCTATGCTTAAGTCAAGATAGACAGTCAGACTGTGAAAATGCATTGTTTTAAAAATGAAATGGCCTCTAACACACACTGACACCATCCCCTGTACAATGATCCGTCTTTCTAAACTCTCCACATCACCTAAAACCTCTTTTCCCTTTAAACCACCTGCCCTCACACTCACCACTCTGCTTCCGGCCTGGCTTTCTGCTTATTCCTGCACTAGGATTGGTTACACATGTCAGTGTTGTTTCTGCTGCCTGGTTGCCCCAGTCAATATGCATGTAACTGTGGATTACTTACAGTTCTCTGAAGTTCGGTGAGTCTGTGGCAAATGCAGAAGCAAAGGGCAAGGAGTCTCCTAAGGAGCCAGCAGTTACTGCAACCTCGTAACTGGGGAGTGGGGCCAGTTTCCTGTGAAAATGTCAAGTTTCAAGGGATCGGATTCATGAAGGAGCAAAGAGAAAATGCTTCAATTTATACTTTTAAAGGAATGGGCAGCCCAGGGGAAAGCTGTGTGCCCTCCTGGGTGAAGAAGTGTATTCAAAGGTGTGTGAGGGAGGAGGGGAGAACCCTCACCGCCTAGTGCAAACTCCAATGGCAAGTTCTATTGGGCCAACACATCAGAAACAATCCAGGAAGATTGATGGTTAGGACTTGGGTTCAATAATCTCTGACCCAAATATTAAAAAACAAAACAAAACACAAAACTTAGCTTTATCCCTTAAAAAATGTAGTCCTGGTGAGGGGGCAGGAGTGAGGAGGAGATGGTAGATGGGAGGTAAGGGGGAACATCTGTAATACTTTCAACACTAAATATAAATTTTAAAAAATTCATCCCTCTCAGTGGAGTGGGTAGTCTCTGCAAAGCAAATTATCTTTAGAGACTACATAGAGGGAGTTGCTATAACTCTGTCTGTAGGCTAGAGCACATACACCTGCTCCTCGCCAAGCAAACTGGGATGAATTTCCCAATAAATACAGACATTTTATTATAAAGGGACTTTTAGGACTTCTGCTTCTAGAATATGGAGTAAACATACTTTTCCATATTCTTCCCACCATGTACAACTGAAAATTTTGGACATTATCCATAAAACAAACAAGATGTTCTGAGAGGTTGAGAGAAAGAAGACTGGCCAGAGACTGCAAGACCTAGGAAACACACTGTGATGTGTCCTGGGTTTATTTTGGCCTCAGGTATTCCAGCTGCTGAGGAAGCCAGCACCTCAGAAATGCCAAGTGCAGGCCACATAAGCCACAACAAAAGGCCGTTCTCTCTGAGAGGGCCAGGAAAGTTCGGCCTCGCTAAACAGGAAACTTTCAGACAAAAATAGTTTTATTCCCACCAAACATGCAGAAAACGACAGAAGCTGCATCCTCAACCACACAAGAGCCAGGCAGGAGCCCAGATCCCCCGTGTGGCACTTCAGTGAGGTACCCCGCATCTTACCAGGACGGCGACGGGAAGGCCAAGCAAGGACTTGGGATTTGCATCTCCACTGGCCTCCTGAATGTCCATGCACAGCCACGCCCAAGGACAACCAGTGGAGCCGGGACATCTGGCATCGCCCACTGATCCCATGCCACCCTCACTGGTGTTGGTGGGTGGCAGGTACAGAGCCAGGCAAGTGCTGGTGAGGACGCAGAGAAACTGGATCATTCCCACAGTGCTCACTGCTCACAGGAATACCAAATGGTACAGATACTCGATACAGTTTGAAAATGTTGTTAAAACTAAATTAAACAGACCACTTATCATATGGCCCAGGAATCACACTCCTGGATATTTCTTTGAGGGAAATGAAAACTTTTGTTTATACAAAAACTATACATGGATGTTGATAGTAATAGTTAAAAACTGGAAACAAATCTGGTGTCTTTCAATGGGTGACTGGCTATACACAATGTGGGACATCCATACCAAGGAAATGCTCACTGATAGAAATCAGTGGACTAGTGACATCACACAAAACCCAGGTGAATCTCCAGGGAACTGTGCTGAGTGCAAAAGGCCAATCCCCCAAAGTGTCATGCTGTGCGAATCACGTTATGTAACATTCTTACAGGGAAAACAATAGAGCAATGGCGCCTAGTGCTTCCAGGGTCAGAGGGCTTCTGCTGGGCAAGAGGCTGGCTGTGCGGACAACATGGGCACCCTGTAACGGGAGGCTCCGTGCCGGGTCTTCGATGTCAGCGTCCTGGGTGACACTGACTATCCTTTTGGAAGATGTTATCATTAGAGGAACATGGGTATGGGGTACAGAGGGTTGGTTTGTATTCTCACTTATAGTTGCATGTGAAACTATAATGATCTCAAAAGAAGTTTGACTTAAAAACCCATAAGCAACAAGAAGCTTTTTATATAAAGCAATTTGAATTTGGAAGGTACTAAAAAACAGATGAAAACTAAGAATAAACTTAGATCTAAAATTACATACTGTTATACTTTAGTGTATAACTGTCTAAACTTTTTTTCTATCTGCATCTATAAAAGCTTAAGCTACTGAATGACTGGTCAGCTGGTTGCTTTGACACACACTGACCACCAGGGGGCAGACGCTCAAGGCAGGAGCTGCCCCCTGGTGGTCAGTGCACTCCCACAGCCAACCTCCCGCAGTCCCTTCCCCTGGCTGGATGACCCTCCCATCAGCCCCGATTGCTGGCCAGGCCGAGGGACCTCACCTGTGTATGAATTCATGCACCAGGCCTTTAGTACATATATAAATACATACATTTACTTTCTTTGAGATGAAATCATGCCATATGTATATACTTGTATATTAGATTTTGCAGTTAAATATACGTGGTAAATATATATATTTTATGTTTAAGAAATCGTGTTCACTTTTATATCTTCAATGCCTCAGGTCAGGCTTGGTTTAATAAATATATTTTTAGTGAATAAATGAATAAGGTATTGCTAAATTGTTCTCCAAAATGATACTATCAATTTAAAATCCCTACTTTTCTAAATTTGAGCATTTTTATTTAAAAAATCTGACCACAGGATGCAGCAATTTCACTTGTGGGTATTTATATGAAGAAAATGAAAACACTAAATCAAACAGAAATATCCTTCCTTATGTTCATTGCAGCATTATTATAATAGCCAAGATATGGGAGCAACCTAAGTGTCCATCAATAAATGAATTGATAATAAAAATATGGTGTATATATACAATGGAATATTACATAGTGATACAAAAATAAAATCTAGCAATTTGTGACCCAGAGGAAAAGTGAAATAAGTCAGATAGAGAAAGACGAATGCTCTATGGTTTCACTTATATGTGGAATATTAAAAATCAGAACAAATGAACAAACAAAACAAAACAGACTCATAAAAACAGAGACCAAAGGGATGGTTGCCAGAGGGGATGCTATGGGTAAAGAAGGTGAAGGGAACTATATTTTATATTGTGATAAGTTTGCATGGTGACAGATGGTCACTAGAATTAGTGGGGTGATCATACAGTAAAGTATAAAAATGTGGAATCACTGTATTGAATACCTGAAACTAATATAACCAATATAAGATTATATAAAAACTGCACTTAAATAAAAACTTCCTAGCTTATTTAGGCAAAATATATAGTTATTATAATCAACATTTTTTTTTACTAATTAAATTGAGTACTTTTTCAAATATTAGATGCTCATTTGTATTGTCTATTTTATGAATGTAGGCTTTGTGGATTTTGCCACTGATTCTTTTTTATTTTTTATTTTTATTACATTTTTTTAATTGTTTGACTTATTACAAATAGTAGCACATATGTCTCCTTTTTTTTTCCCCCATTGACCTCCCTGCTGCCTTCCCTACCCCTCAGTAGATGCCTTTACCTGCCCCCACCCCCAGTGTCTTGTATCATGGGTTATGCTTATATGCATGCGTACAAGTCCTTCCATTGATCTCTTACAGCCCCCCCACAACCTCCCCTGCCTTCTCCCTGTAGTTTGACAGTCTGTTCAATGCTTCTTTGCCTCTGTATCTATTTTTCCCCATTTCTTTCCTTTAAAAAATCGTGCATCTGCCAACTAGAAATAAACATATAATAACCAAAAACGTTTGAGTCCCAATTTCAATGTCCAACAGTCCCTTATGTGTACATGTCAGCAATGATATCTGGATGGTGGGCACATGGTGGCAATGCAGGTCCGACCTTCTCTGGTTTGGTCCTAGGCAACCTGCAGCGACGCACAGCTGCTGACTGCTAGTGTGGCAAGGCGTCATCAGCGTCTTCCATCTCTGGACTGTTTCTCCTCTTGTCTTCGTGGTTGGAGAAGACCTGTCAATTCCTCTCTGTTGCAGGAATCCACATGGTCTTGGAGTTGTTTTCTGAAAATATACAAACATATTCTCAACCAAAAGTTAATAAAGGAATCTTCTCTATATAATTGATTTGGGATCCTTTTTATTTTTGCCCAAACGATTTTCCTTTGTCTTATTTAGACACCATGTGTGTTTTTCATGGGTGTCTTGCTGTTAGCATTACAAATGAAAATTAATTTTGTAAAGTAAGAATTTTCTAGATGTAATTTACTTACAGGATATTTTTCCTTACATGATATTACCCTACTATCCCCCCTTTTTTTGATTAATGGAGGCTTTTGATTCTTTCTTTAAAAAAATATATTGGGAATTTGATGGGGACTGCATTAAATCTGTATATTGTTTTGGGTAATATGGCTATTTTAAATATGTTGATCCTTCCAATCCACGAACATACCATATTTTTACGTTTTGTTGTATCTTTTTCAATCTCTTTTAATAATGTTTTGTAATTTTCAGTATATAATTCTTTCATGTTCTTCGTTAAGTTTATTCTTTTGGTTGCAATTGCAAAATAAATTGTTTTCCACTTCTTTTTCTGAAGTTTTGTTGTTAGTATACAGGAAGGCAATGGATTTTTGCACATTGATTTTGTATCCTGCAACTTGACTGTATTTGTTTATTGTTTCTAATAGTTTTGTGGTGGAGTCTTTAGGGTTTTCTATATACAGAATGATGTTGTCCACAAAAAGTGACAGTTTGACTTCTTCCTTCCCAATTTGGATGCTTTTTATTTCTTTCCCTTGCTTTATTGCCCTCGCTAGACTTCTAGAACTATGTGGAATAAGAGTGGTGAGAGTGAACATCTTTTTCTTGATCCTGATCTTGGAGGAGAGCTTTCAGTTTTTCACCATTGAGTATGATATTAACAGATAGTTTATCATATATGGCCTGTATTATGTTGAGGTACTTTCCTTCTATTCCTATTTTATTGAGTATTTTAATCATAAATGGGTGTTGTATTTTATCAAATGCCTTTTCTGCATCTGTTGATAAGATCATATGATTTTTTATCCTTTCTTTCATTAATGTGGTGTGCTACACTGATTGATTTGCATATGTTGAACCATCCTTGTGCCTCTTGACTGTGATGTATTGTGTTTTGGATGTACTGTTGTATTTGATTTGCTAGTATTTTGTTTAGGATTTTTGTATCTATGTTCATCAGAGATATTGGTCTGTAATTTTCTTTCTTTTTTTTTTTTTTGTCATCCTTGCCAGGTTTTAGTATCAGGGTTATATTGGCCTCATAAAATGTGTTAGAAATGTGTTAGGAAGCATTAGATCATCATTTTTTTTAAAGAGTTTCAGAAAGACAGGTTTTAAGTCTTCTTTGAACCTTTGGTAGAATTTACTGGTAAAGCCATCTGGTCCTGGTCTTTCATTTTGGGGGTGATTTTTATGGTTGTTTCAATTTTCTCACTACTGATTGGTCTATTTAGGTTTTCCAATTCTTCATGATTTAGTCTATGAAGGTTATATATTTTTAGGAACATATGTATTTCTTCTAGGTTGTTGAATTTGAATTTGGTGGGATATAGTCCTTCATAGTATTCTAGTATGATTCTTAGTATAGTCGTGATGTCTATGCTGACTTCTCTCTCATTTCTGATTTTGTTAATCTGGGTCTTTTCTATTTTTTTCCTTAGTGAATTTAGCCAGGGGTTTGTCAATTTCATTCATCTTTTAAAAAAACCAGCTCTTTCTTTTATTAATTTTTGTGTAGTCTTTTTGTTCTTTATTTCATTCAATTCTGGTCTCTCATGCTGCCATTTCTCTGATGTCACTTCTTTTCTATTCTTTTTTATTTTGTTCAATGAAACCTCTGTGACATATAACCACAGGAGCCATTAATGTAAGAGAAATGATCTCAGTTAAAGAGAAAAATCATAAATTCACATGCTTCTCTTAACTATAATCCACTATTCTTCAAATTATGGCCCTGGTATGTCCATATTTTGGGGACAACTCAAAGCTTCATAGATTCTCAAGGTAGAGACTAGGATTCTCCATTTGTTATAAATTCCCCAGATAATTCTTATGTAAACTAAAAATTGGAGAAGCATTGCCATAAATCAGTATTACCAAATGGCAATCTATTGCCCAAATATAATTTTGTTCTTTGTCTGTAGGATTTCATTCCTGACTAGATAATAATTAGCATGTTCTTTGGTCCTCATCTACATTGATGAGTTAAACATAAAATTGAGCTTAAACGAGGGCATTTCTTTTATAAACACTCTCTCCTTGTCAATACTATGGCCATTTGGAACACCAAACTAACATAATAAGGTCAAAGAGTCAAGAAGGCTGAGATGGAATGAGAACCTAAGTTATTCCTGGAAAGCGTGACACATGTGATGTGTGCTGTTGACTTCACTGTCAGCTTGGAGTTGTGGGAGGAAACTGGCAGAACTGGAGGTGAAAGTACTGGTGGGAAGAATGGAGAGGGTGAGGAGTGAGTGTGTCATGCTTAACCACAGGAAGAAGCTAATATTTTAAACCCTGTTCACAGAGGAGCTCTGCAAATGCAGGTAATTTCTCAGTAGATTTTTGAAAGATTAGTGGTCTTGTCCAGAAAATAGATGTGGTGTGTGTGTGTGTGTGTGTGTGTGTGTGTGTGTGTGTGTGTGTGTTACACAGCAAGGTGGTAAGAATATTGGGCATAACAAGATAATATTAATCAGCAGTCCTTACCTTTGCAGAACTGTGAAGCAGAGGATGAGGTAAGATAGAGGAGGGTAGGCAATACTAGTAGCAAATATTAAGAGGAAACTCAAAATCCCATCTTATCTGGCCTTAATTCTTTTTTATTTTTATTGAGATACAGTTGACATATAACCTAGTGTTAGTTTTAGGTGTATAACATAATGCTTTGATATATGTATATATTGCAAAATGATTACCTCAATAATTCAGTTAACATTTATTGCCATACATAGCTATGATTTTTTTCTTGTGATGAGAATTTTAAGATTTAATCTCTTAGCAACTTTCAAATATACAATACAATATTGTTAACTATAGTCACCATGCTATACATTTCATCCCAGGACTTATTTATCTCATAACTAGAAGTTTATACCTTTTGATCTCCTTTACCTATTTCACCCTTCATCCTTTATTTTATCCTTCATTTATCCTTCATTCTTAAGAAGAGAGTTCTCACATGTTCTCAGGAATAGAATGGGGTTCCTGAGCCCACAAATGTGCTTTGGTGGGAGGTGGCTGGGGGACCTGGGCTAGAGAGACTCCATGATTCTTCTTTTTAATTTTTGAATCTATTCATTCTGCATTTTTAAAACATTTTATTTAGTCTTTTTCAGGGATGTTCTTTTTTCACTAAGAAATGGGCCTTTGGCTCTTCCCTCTCAAAAGGAGCCAACTACCAAACATCAAGAAATAACAAGAGGTGGGTTAGTGGAAAGGATTATTAGGCAAGCTCCTCAGACAGCTTCTTGGCTATGACACGACATGGACAAGATGGGCCATGAAGCTCATATAGTTGTGGGAACATGTGGGAGAACAGACAGTGCTTGAAAACAATGGCTAAAAAGGGCATTGTTCAGTGCTCATTCTGGATAGCAAAGGTAGATTACCTAATAGTTGACATTTAAGAATTAAGAATATTAGGTTTTAGGCACCCCGTTTCCACCTTGAGATACAAGTAGTGGGATCTGTGAGGAGGTATAGGACAACCTGTAGAGGGTATAGTAAGTAACCCCTATGATTATTTTACCTGATGTTCTTGTAGCTTTCATGTGAATGGAGTCAGCTCCTCAAGCAGTGATATCACATTGTGTTAATGCAGAAAGGGGAATGTTACTTCAGCAAAGCACCAGCATAGGAAAAACCAATCCTATAAATATGTTTGAATTTTCTCAGAGACTGTAAATAGAAACTGATGGTTTGAGAGAGTTCTGTTGAATGACAGTATCTTATCCTAGAGTATATGCTTTAGACATATTTCCTAATGTCTCAATATCATCTGACCATGATGCTGAAGATCATGGCCTACAGAACTACATATGCCTGTATGTGTCCTGTTGACTTTTGTGTTTGGTCCATGAGATGGCAGTATGGAGATGACACTTATTTGTTAGCTGGATGCTGTGAGAACCTTCCTTTCTGCTATAGTGGATACATGAGTGTTTATGTGGAGAATGTCCTACTCTTAGGAGCTATCTATCTATCTATCTATCTATCTATCTATCTATCTATCTATCATCTATCTACTGTATCTATCATCTATCAGTGTGTTTTTCTAAATGCCTCCTATTATATCACTCTCCATGAATTTCTATCAATAAATTGAGGCTTGGGAGATTATTATATAGATCATATTATATAAATGTATATTATGCAGTGTTATATAAATATACTAGTGGTATAGTGCACAAAATTCATGCACAGAGGGGGGATTCCCTCAGCCCAGCTCGCACCCTCTCCAATCGGGGACCCCTTGGGGAATGTCCAACTATCAGTTTAGGACATCCCTTTTGCAATCTGGGACCACTGGCTCCTAACCGCTCACCTACTTGCCTGCCTGATCACCCCTAACTGCTTCTGCCTGCCTACCTGATTGCCCCTAACCCTTCTGCCTGCCTGCCTGATCACCTCTAACTGCCCTCCCCTGCTGGCCTGATCTCACCCCTAACTGCTTTCCCCTGCCAGCCTGATCTTGCCTCCAACTGCCCTCCCTTGCTGGCCTGATCTCGCCCCCAACTGCACTCCCCTGTCAGCCAATTTGGTTCTGATTGGTTGGTTTCTATGCCAGTCAGCATCTCTAGGCCTGATCAGAGAGGTGAGGCTGATCAGCAGCGACCCCCCGCCCCCCCCCGGTGGAGGCCCGGAGAGAAACAGAGGCCCGGCTGCTGGCAAAGCCTAGAGAGAAAGAGAGAGGCAATGGCTGATCAACAGCTGCATGGAGGCTGCAGATCAGACCCTGCCTCTCTCTCTGGGCCTCTCTGCAGGCCTGATCTGCAGCTCCCTCAGCAGTCAATGCTGGGTTGCTGTGCCTACACCAGCAGCAGTCAGTGCTGGGTTAGTGTTTGGTCGAGACTTTGGTCGTTTTGGACATTACAGACCCTGGGTTTTTATATATTAAGATTATGGCATAGATTATAGGATTAGAAACCAGGGTCCTCATAAATTTAAGCAATTTTTATTAAGTTGCACAGCTCAGTAAAGTAGAAACATGGAGGTTCATCCCAGACCTTCTGGCTCTGAGGAATTGTGTCCAACAGACATGACAATTCTATTTCACAATGTCTGGGCCACTGTAGGTGCTCATATTGTAGGGTAAATGAATGAATGTCTAAAAGTATTTGGGTCATGACCTGATTAGTTCATTTTTTTGTCTTTCTTTTGATCTGCTGTATCAGCCTAGGCAGGTACTCAATTTTTCTCCTGACAAAGTCTCTCAGTTACCTTTCCTCCACTGGGGACTGCTGTAGTTTTTCCATCAAGCTCTGTACTAGCCCTGCCAAGGAACAAATGTTTTTATTGGAACAGCATGAAATGTGACATTACTCATAGGTTCTGGCAGAAAATTAGTGGTAGTGAAAACTCCTCAGCACAGCTGGGCAGGATTACACCTCCTCCCCAGAAACAGTAAGCTGAGAATTGCAGGGAGTCATGATGGTGCAATGATGGCTAATGGTGAGGAAACGATGAATCCAAGGCCCATAAATCAATCTGAACACAGGGATGGCTAATAAAACACTCAAGGGATGTTTGAGCTCATCTGAGCATTGTTCATGAATCATTATATTTTGTTACTTAAGGTGGACGTATATAGAAAGTCTCAGAAGGCTGATATTTGCAAGTTGGCAAATAAGGAAGTAGAAGGCCCTTCTATACCTTCCAGAGATTTAAGATAATTCTTTCCTGATCTAGGGTTTATTCCCTATTTTAGGTATTTGCCAAAATTGTAGCCTTGTTCTATTTTTTTGTATGCAATGAACAATGAGGCATAATATTTAAGACATTAAGAGATTAGAGTTTAGTCAAATGTTTAGAAATTGCTTTTGCATTTTCCAGTCCAACCAATATTAGTAACAGTTCTGATATTACAAAAATGGTTTTTATTATCCCTTTGCTTGCAATATTCTTTTGTTTCAAATTTTTACCTTTTAGAAAGAATCAAAATATAAAGTTTGAATATAACCATATAGCACTTCTAAGTTTTTTTTTTTCTCAGCCCTTTGAATAGTTTGGAGCAGAAATGCTTGACAATAATGATGTGCAATGAAAACTGCATGAGTCATGGGAGGTAGATCCAAATGCAGTCCATTTTCTGTTCTTTCACAGAAATATTAAACAATGAGTTAGCTCAGTTTGTAAGCAGATATCTGTAATTGAACTTTGTAAGCACATGTTATGTTTGAAGAAATAATACAAAACATGTTATGGAAAAAGAAGCACGCATATTTTGAGGCGATTTACTTGAGAATAATAGTTAACCATGATTATTATTTCCAATTTTTTCAAAACAAATTTTTCCTGCTTTTTTGGAAATATGTGGTGAGAGAAGCTTTGAGACTATGATGGGGCATTTTCCCAAAAAGACTCCTGAAAGATGCCCACATATAAAATTATAACAACGATCTTTTCATATTTGAAGATGATGATGAGAGACTCCATTAAAGCCTTCCTTGTGACCCTGCATTAGAGATGCTTTGGTTGAGGTGTGCCTCCCTGGGTTCCTAGAAGAAGGTGCCAACTGAAGAAGCTGCCACAGAGATTGGAATGGGACTGGGATAATCATATAACTCTTCCAGTCACTTGAATAACCTACTGACTTTCAGACAGAGACTTGTTGCACAATAGTTCCCTGTCCACAATGTACCAAAATGCACAAGCTCGGTTATAATTACTTGAAGGGAGTGTGGACATCACCAGCAGCCATGGATGTTAAGACTGGAGGTAGAGCAGGGAAAAGGGCCATGACTTATACAAGCAAAGCAGAAAGGAGAGCAAAATAATTCCAGAAAGAAAAGTTAGTGTCTGCAAAATCACATTCTCACAGCAATAAGATTTGGGGACTAATTCTGTTTCCAGCAAAGTTTGTTTCAGAGATAGCATTTTCATTTTCACCTGTCCAAACTTCTTCACTTTAACTCAGAATTGTTCTGATCTGTCAACTGGTTTGCCTTTACCTTTTCCAGGTGTTGTGCCATTTCGAGTGACCATGCTCCTTCCTTCAAATGAGGTGGAGCAAAGGCTCACCCTGGTCCTGGGCTTTTTTCTGTTCTCTGTCTTATGATTTAAAAATCCACCCCGTTATTACCAGAGATAAAAGTAAATGAAAATTCAAAGGGAATGCCTCTGAGATTTTTCACTACTAGGGTTCTGACTTTGGCTCTACAGTGCCCAGGAAGAGGGCTCCTGATCACACTATAAGGGAATTATTTGGCAAATGCTTTTGCCCTGATCTGGGCAGAGAACTTCTGAGGGTAAATGACTTATAAGGTGGTGAGGACTGAATGAGTGCTTCCTATCTCCTTCTCCCATCAGCGTCTACTTGGAAAGTTCAGCAGATATTTGGTCCCCTCTTTGCGGGGGTTGAAGTTAGTGCCGGAAGCCAATCATTGTAGAAAGCTGTGGACAGGGAATTTGGAGGGCTGGTCAACCTTAATTGAAGCCCCAACCTGTTAGTCCTAAATTCAATGATTGGCTTCTATTGGAGTTTCCTGGGTATATGCCGTAATTTTAATAAAAGGGATGGTGAAGCCAGAGTGAGTGGTAGTTCTCCCACTAGAGTTGGACTATCGCCTGCCCCCCTCCCCCATTTCCCAAATTAATATTTTTCTAAGTCTCTTTCATTTGTGTGCAGCCTTCTCCAGAGCCTGAACCCTGAACCGGAACCCTGGATCACGTGGGACATGAAAGACGTTTCCACATTTGGCGCCTGACCAAGGGACGTCTGGAAGAGAAGACATTTTTCGCCTAAGAGCGAAGGAAGGAAAAAATTACACCGAGAAAAGGTGTGGAAAATTCACAAAGAAAAAGGTGATGGAGGTTCACCGCCACGCAAAGCCCACGGACTAACTGCAGAGTCGCGATCTGTTAAGTAGGGTGGGAACGTCTTTTTCAGCCAGGCTAATGGGGAAGAATTAGATTATAAAATAATGTGGTTTCTTGTTCAAATTAAAATCTTAATTGGTATTTGGAATTTAAAAACTGTAATAAGTGAAACTCTACTGATGAAACCTTCTCTGGTGCGGAGAAATTCAAAGGTGGCAAGAGAGGGCAAGGCTATCTGCTCTCCAGCAATGAGATTGCTTAAGGTATTGTTTAAAAATTATAAAAGAACTCGCAGGGAAATGCAAATTTTGGCCAAATTTGGGTGTTAGTTATTGCTTCAGAAAGTGAAAAAGAAGGAAAAAATTTAAGATCTGTCTTTATCTATTAAGCATGAAAAGAAATTCTGCCAGATCTGTTGCTGAAACTTCCCGCAAAGTGAGGAGGATGTTATTAATCTAGGGACTGCTAAAAGTTTGACTTGCCAGTTTTAAAAGTGCAAAGTGCAAATTAAATTGGGAGAAATTATATAGCTATGGTAATTAAAATCATATATGGATATATATATATATATATATATATATATATTTGATCGTTTTTTCTATGTTAAAATTTCAAGGCTTTAACAGAGATGATTCTTGGAAAGCTCCAAGGGCCCGGAGTAATACAGGAAATTTGTTCTCTCAAAGGAAATATTTTTGAAATTTAACTGATCTAATATACTTAAAATTGCATGGAAAGCTTTATCAAATAAAAATTAATAACTATATTTTACTTTTAGATGTTATAAAGGTTTTGGTCTCTAAGGAGGGCAACATATTTCTTAAAATCCCAACTTGAAAAACAAAAAGGGGGGACGATGGAGAAATCACCTGTGGGTAGACTGCACCAAGCCTTAATTGCTTTGAATGTTTTCACTTGTGATGCTGATGGAAAGACACCTATGGAGGCTACATTGGTGTCAGAATAAAACAAAAGAAAATGGTCTAGTTCAATGGAAAGATCCCAAATCTGGTTTATGGAAGGGACCCGATCCATTATTAACCTTTGGCAGAGGGTATGCTTGTATATTTCCAGAGAATTTTTCTAAACCCATATGGATTCCTGCTAGAAATATTAAATTGCAACAGGGATCCAAGAGAGAAATTAGTCAGACTAACGAGGATCTTGTGCCTGGAGCTACACCATGCAGCTGCAGACAATCAACTACCTCAGCCACAGAGAGCAGCGACTCCAAGCAATCCACTGAAGATGAGGAGCAGAAGGAGGACAAGCCGGAAAACAAACAGCCCGGAGACCACCTGAGGCATGGTAAAGAAGATGGTACAGATGCCTGAGAATGTCTTTCTTGCCATGCTAGCAGTAATCAGCTGTACAGTAAGATTACCTGGGGCAAATGGGGATGTATTTTTGACTTATGTTCCTGATCCTTCATGGGTAAGAACCCTTATGTGGGCTGACCCCCATCTAATGTAGTCATCAATCATACCAAAACACCTTGGTTCATCCAGGAGGAACATGGGTGGGGCAAGGAAGTATAATTATACAGGTGTTGCCACCCAGTTTTCCTTTTATATGACACAAAATCAAATCACTGCTTCTTTGTGTATAAAATTAAAGAGAGGTTTCTGGCTTGCATGGATACCAAAAGAAGTAGGGGATTATCACTGCTTCTGGGAAAGGTGCAGAAAATGTAACTAGACCTTGTCTATACAAAAAGAAATTGACAGCCAGTTTGAAATTGAATTGTCATGGCTTAGAGCAAAGAATATCCTTACATGATCTTATTCTACAATGTCATTAAAATTTTTGATATTTTTAAACTGCATGTTGTACAATTGTTCCAAACTTATAAATTAATTATTTGAATGATTGGCAGTGATATAAAAAGGACATGAAAGGATTTAATCCCTTCCACTATGTGGAAGGCCTCTTGGAAAGGCACTTGAGCATTCTGTGTTGTCCCCTCCTGCCCTTTTTGCCAAGAGGGACCCTCTTCTTACAATCCAATTCCCCACAGCTGTTGCCTGAATTTTCTGTTCATGCTGAGGTTGAAACCTCGTGGTGGCTGATACCATGGACTTGTCTCTCACCCAATGGTATGAGCTGGGCCCTCTCTGGAGAAGAAACCTGGGTTTCCCAAGATCTGTGATCAGTGCCAGGGGCCCACCAACAGCTGAGGTGGGATCCCGAGGCAGGTGCTGGGCGTGGAGGCCACAAGGGCATAGACTACCAAGGAGACAGAAATGAACCTCACATTACCCTGTTTGGCCCTGGAGGATGGCTGGTTAGCCAGAGACAGGTAAGATTGCTCAAGGAAGGAACATCCTAAGACAGGCACAGTGTTGCAGAGGGGCTGGGACATCAGGAGAGAACTTGGGGGCCAACAGAGGTGGGGCATAGACCCTCACACCCCCAACCTTGCAGGAGCCTGAATTCTAGCCCCTTCTGAGGGAGGTCTCCTGCCCCATGGCTGTTTCGTTTCCCACGCCCAGCTCAGATTGGGACCTAAGCAACAGACAGAGGCTTGGCCCAGCTCAGATTGGGATCCACGTAACAGACAGAGACCTGACTGACAGCAGCTGCCCTATATTTAAATACAGCTTAGCACCAGGAATGCTCAGAGCCTATTCAAGAATGCAAATAATCCTTTCCACTAATATTTACAGGACAAACTAAGATTGTTATTAGAGTATTAAATTTTACAGTAAAATAGTAATCAAGTTTTCAGATTAATTTAATTGCCTAATTGAAATAAGTAAATATTTAGAAAGGTTTAATTGTACTGGAAAAAAAGTTGTTCCTAAAGTATTAACAGAAAAATTTTGGTAGTTCATTGCATGGTAAAATTGCTTGACATGCAATGAACATAAAGCAGTCATATTTTTGTCCAAAAAATTAAAATTTAAAGTTATTAAGACTGCATTATAAAAAATTTTTCAAAAAGCCTCCTAATAATTAAATTAAAAAAGGGGGCAAAGTGGAGTAATATTATGTAAGGAAAAATATCCTGAAAGTAAATTACATCTAGAAAATTTTTACTTTAAAAAATTAATTTTCATTTGTAATGCTAACAGCAAGACACCTATGAAAAACACAAGGAAAAATCATTTGGGCAAGGACGGAAAGGATTCCAAGTCAAATTTGTGGAAAAGATCCCTTTATTAACCTTTGGTTGAGAATATGTTTGTGTATTTTCAGAAAACAACTCCAAGACCATGTGGATTAAAAGCAGTCCAGAGATGGAAGATGCTGACGATGCCCTGCCATGCTAACAGTCAGAAGCTGTACATTGCTGCAGATTGCCCAGGACCAAGCCAGAGAGGGTCGGACCTGCATTGCTACCATTTGTCCACCATTGAAATATTATTACTGATATGTATACATGAAGAACTGTTTTGACACTGAAAACTGAGACTCAGAATTGTTGGACATTGAAGTTTGGACTCAAATATTTTATTTTTATGTTTATTTCTAAATCTGCAGATTTTTTAAAGGAAAGATATGGGGGAGATGCTGGAAGCCGATCATTGTAGAAAGCTGTGGACAGGGAATTTGGAGGGCTGGTCAATCTTAATTGAAGCCCCCACCTGGTAGTCCTAAATTCAATGATTGGCTTCTATTGGAGTTTCCTGGGTGTATCCCGTAATTTTAATAAAAGGGATGGTGAAGCCAGAGTGAGTGGTAGTTCTCTCACTAGAGTTGGACTACCGCCTGGCCCCCCATTTCCCAAATTAATATTTTTCTAAGTCTCTTTCATTTGTGTGCGGCCTTCTCCAGAACCCGAACCCTGAACCGGAACCCTGGATCACGCAGGACGTGAAAGGGTTTTCTACAAGTTAGGAACATTTTGGGATCTGCACCTGACACAAAGGAGGGTGCTGCAACTTAAGTTATTTGAGTGTAACTCACATGTGGAATTGTTGGTCCACTATCTGAGACTGGAAATGCAGTGTGGTTCTCAGAGGTGGTCCATGGACTTACGGATGAGTATGTACATCTGCCCCCCTAGAGTGATACAGTTTTACTAGAAGAACTGTTCCCCAAGGATTTCCTGGAAGTGTGGATAGAGTCAAACAGTGAGAGGTGAGTAAGCAAATTTTCAAATGAAAATGTCTTAGCTTAGGTAAGTAAGGGTTTCTGGATATTGACTCATTCAAATGAGAAGTTGTCAAGAATAATTAACTTTCCCTCTTCTTCCAGCTGATAAACAAATGTCTCATTTGTGTGTTTACTTAGAAATAACTGTCTAATAGTTCTATCAAAATGAAGTGGTCATGTTTTAACAAATGCAAGGATTATAAGCCAAATATAGTCAGAATCTTTTCTCCTTCCCTAAATTCCCATTCCTGCATGATCCGGGCCATGCTCTGAGAAATGTCTGGCAAAGCTAACTAATTACTGGAGGTCATAAATGAAGACATTGCCACTTGCTATGACATGTGGCACCTTCTTGGAGTAGCTGGAAATTGGTGATAACAAACCACAATACCCCTGAGCTTGGAAATGGATTTGAAACTTTTTATTGTACATTTTGCAATTTTGGCAGTTTTGAAGGTAAAAATGTGTCAAAGGAAAATATGCCTCAAGGAAAGTAGTGTTAAATCAATATTAATTAAATAGGTTTATTCTTATTTGACAAAGCACTGAAGTGTGGAGGACAGGATATGCTGTGACCATTTTCTTTTGCCATCTGTCAGGTAAGGTAAGACTTTAAATTTCCATACATCAGCATTTAAAAAATATAGCCAATTTTTGGCTTAGGTTGCTTACCTAATGATGTATTATGTATTTACTATGTCTCCATTATGAGTTACCAGAGATAAGCTATATGATTAAGCAGAAAAGTCTACGATGACAATGGGAGTTTTGAGGCAAGAAAAGAATTGAGATCAGTTCTTTTAATAAAATCAGAAACCCCAAAACCTGTTGGCTGTGAAGCATATATAGAAGAAGCCCTGTGTGAGCCGTATGAACTGAGGAAGGCAGATGAATTGTCTTTGACTGTCTGTTTCATATCTGTTTAAGGACCAAGGTCCTTATTCCTAACTTAGCAAAATATAATTCACATAAAGAGGCCAATGGTTCCTTGAAAGGTAAAAGATCACCCTGTCCACTGGTTGCACCTTGCCAGGTTATAGGTGTCCTAATGGCTGGTTAGGAGCCTGTGCTTCACTGGCTGCTGCTGCTGAGGCTGAGGTGTTGGGAGGGAGGGGAGGACAGATCTGAAATGCTACAAACAAAGCTTATCATAAACACGAGGTCTTTTTACCAACCACAGAACATCAGAACATCATTCTGATCTCTTTGCAGATAAAAGCTCCTCTCAAATATTATTTGGATCACCCACGGTGCTGAATTGGCAGTGTTCAACCTTATTCTCAACTGAGAAGTCAGAATCTCTTACCTTGGGGCCTGATTGCCTACCCTATCTATCTCACCTTATGCTCATTGCACCAAATGCATACCTATTTTGAACTTCATCATGTAACTTCAGAAAATTACATACATTTGGACTAATCCAGGAGCTATCTTTATATCTGGACTCCTATAACCATAGCAAAGAGTAGCAAAATATAGTCCTCATAATCAATAAATAACATTATTTTCTGATAGGATGCATCAGACAGTTAGACAAGTAAATATAGGCACTTTGGAGAGGCCATGCATATAATATTTTGTGACCTCAGAGGAAGACTTTTTTTCTGGTGTGAAAAGAAGGAAACACAACCTTAAACATTGTTTTTGCAAACATAGGGTTTAAGTCACTTCTGAGTTAGACTTGGAATTGAAACAGGTCAGGGATGAAGTTGTCCTTGTCAAGGCGTAGGTTTCCCCTCTGGAACACCAACTTCTGACATGGATCCCATCTCTGACACCTGCGAGTGAGCAACAACAGCAAATGCACCTTTGTACCACCCTTACCACCTCATCCTTGCCCTGTGTTTCACAGTCTCTAGAACACAGTGTGAATTCTTTAGATTCTGATGACTATGTTACTTTAATTTAGCGACCATTCTTTCCCATTTCTGCCTAAAATAACTCAGGATAGTTATCTATTCTGGAGGGTCACAAAACCTCATGCTAGAATTTATGTTCTTCATTTATGTGACAAATCTGATCGAATTCAATGTAATTGATAAAAGAACATGCACATACAGATATATTTTTGAAGAAGATTTAGTTGCAAAGAAGTTTTGCTTCAGGATAGATGCGTGGCCCACAATGATGCAATTATATGGGATTTCCCAACCAAAATTTTTGGAAAATTTAAACCCTTCCCCTCTCTTTTACAAAGATAGATCAGGAAAAATAGCTTCAAAGTGCTGATAGAAACTAATATTGTTCTTATGTTGCCTTAAACATTAAATATTTTACAGGTAGGAAAAGATAAGAGCCAAGAAGGTGTTGATTTTCTGACTATTTGAATACCTCATTTGTATTTTTACTGGTATTAAACAGTTTCAGATTTAGTAAGAATCCAGAGCAATGCATTTACTTGTATTAAGAAATAAGATAGTCACAAGAACCAATATTTAGCTGTCAATAGTCAAATTAAGAATCACTAATTGGATAGTACCCACATCCACTGCGCTCATTTGAGGGCCTAGAGATACTGAATAATAACAAGTGTTCAAACCATTATGGAAATAAGTTCATTTTCTATTACTTTGTAAGATGGGCTTAAACGTATGTCTCCAAAATCCTTATGCTGAGGACTTAACCTCAATGTGACTGTACTTAGAGATAGGTTTCTAGAATGTAATTACAGTTAAGTGAGAGTATTAGACTTTTTTTTCTGGTGTGAAAAGAAGGAAACACAACCCTGATCCCAAAGGATTGGTGGCTATAAGGAGAATATGAGAGAGATCTATCTCCACGTGCACACACCAGGGAAGCCATGTGTGCACAGCCAGAAGTTTGCCATTTGCAGGTCAAGAGCAGAGCCCTCACCAGAGCCTGACATGCTGGCTGCCTGAGGTGAGCTTCCAGTCTTCAGAGCTGTGAGAAAATGCATGCTGATTAACCCATCTAGTCTGAGGTATTTTGTTATGGCATCCTGAACAGATGATCACACCTTGTCTTAGGAAACACAGACCATTTCTGAGGGAATATACTCACACCTGGATTTTGATTATTTGAGCAATTACTAATCCAATTTCATGGTATAAGTTGGCCTTTTAAAGCACACCCCCCCCCCCAGCCCACACACACACAGCCCTAGGGTAACTTGTTCATCCTTCCCTGACCAAAAACAGCCCATGCCTCTGTCCCTGATTGCTCCCATCCATGAACAGCCATTTCCAGGTCAACCAAGTGTCAGGGAGTCTTATGTGCTCTCTACAAATCTCAAGTAATTGACAAGTGGTACAAAGTGAGCAAGAGCAAAGTATATTTGGTACTTGGAAGTTTTTCATGTAACATTAGATGCATAAACCTCACTTTCTAAAATGTAGTTGGAATCAGGTTGTGAGAATGTTTCCTGAAACCCAACAAATATGTGGTTTGAGAGAATACAAGGCTCTTTGAAAAAAAATATCACTTTGAACCTTTTTATAATGTATAATATATTAAAAGCAAGTAAACATAAATGCTTTTCATATATTAGAACAACTCAATCATGAAAGACAAAGATGGCCCAGGTTAGCCCTTTATCTGATATATAAATTGCAAGTATTTTCTCCCATTGTGGAGTGTGACTTTTCATTTTGTTAATGGAGGAACTTTTTAGTTGGATGCAGTCCCATTTATTTATTTTTGCTTTTGGTATCAAATAAAAAAAATCATTGCCAATACCAATGCTGAGGGGGTTACTCCCTATGTTTTCTTCCAGACATTTTATGGTTTCAGGCCTTATGTTCAAGTCTTTAATCCATTTTGAGTTGATTGTGTAGAGTGTAAAATAGGAATCTACTTTTACTCTTATATATGGCTGTCTAGTTTTCACAATACAATTTATTGAAGAAATTATTCTTTCTCCATTGTATTATATATTTTTGGCTCCTTTGTCATAAATTAATTTACTTAATTTGCATGGGTTTATTTCTGGGCTCATTATTTTTTTCCACTGATACATGTGTCTGTTTTTATGTCAGCACCTCTATCTATCTATCTATCTATCTATCTATCTATCTATCTATCTACCTACCTACCTATTCAAAACATATAAGGGATTCAAGCCACTGCAATAGCAAAAAACAAACCATTAAATTAAAAAATGGGCAGGGGAATGGAATAAACATTTTTCCAGAGAAGGCAAATGAGTACCCAACAAGCTCATGAAAAGGTGCTTGAAACTGCAATGAGATATCACCTCACCTCTCTTAGAATGGGTATCATAACAAGTGTTGGCAAGGATGTGGAGAAAGGGGAACCCTTGTGCACTATTGTGGGAATGTAAATGGATTCAGCCTTTTTGGAAAACAGTATCAAGTTTCCTCAAATAGTTAAAAATAAAACTACCATGCTATCCAGCAATTTTACTTTTGGTTATGTATCCAAAAGAAATGAAAAGAGGATCTCAAAGAGATATCTAAGCTCCCATGTTTCTAACAGCATATTTACGAAGCCCATGCTGTGAACACAATCTAAGTGCCCATAAATGAGTGAATAAATAAAGATGTGGGATAGATGAATATTAATCAACTATGAGAAATAAGGCATCCTGTCATTTGCAACAACATGTGTGTGCTGCAACCTTTTGCAGCAAGGATTCAGAATCTGGAGAAGGGGCATGTGCAAATGGATATACTAGATAAGAAATATAAATTTGGAAGGCATTGGGGGAACCAGGCGGAGGCCCTTCTCTAGTGGAAGAGCTTCCCCAATCTCTGGACCCATAGCTTTTTATTTAATAAAGCAAAGCAAACATGCATATCAAAGGTAAGGTTTGATAAACAATAAAAGATTATCAGGTTAGGGGATTGCCCTGAGCCACCATTGTCTCAACGGAACAATTGGTACATAGCTTTTAGCCCTTGCTAAAGCCCAAGGTCCATCAGTCTTCTGGGGACATCTCACATTTATTATGCTAATTACTTGTTGGTATTTGCCTCCGGCATGTGTGGACCTTGAGTCCATCGTGCCAAGTGAAATAAGCCACAAAGAGACAGACAAATACTACATGCTATCACTTACATTTGCATATAAACCTAAAACAAACAAAAGAAAAGCTAAGAGTTAAACTCAGAAATAGTAGAAAATGGTTACCAGGAACTGGGAGGGGGATTATAGGAAGAGATTGGTAAAATATTACAGACTTTCAAGTATAAGATGAATAAGGTGTGAGGTTCTAATTTGAAATATGGTGAATGTTGTTGATCACACTGTATTGCATAACTGAAATTTTCTAAGACAGTAGAACTTAATGATCTTCATACCCACACACATAAAGGTAAATGTGTGAGGTGATAGGTATGCAAATTCACTAGATCTGGGGAATCCTTCACAATGTATACATATATCAAACCACAATATAGCTTGAATATCTTATACTTTTGTCAATTATACCTCAGTAAAGCTGAAATCTAAACAAACAAGTAAGTAAATAAATAAAATGGCAGTGCAGAAGGAATGTGATTTAAATTTTATTTGATATAAAATGTTTGATTAGATCATTTTTGGTTGAAGAGGTTACTAATTTATTAGCTGAGGGTATTGTTTTTCCTGGAACTCTATCTCTGAGATAAATATGCCTCTCTAGAACTATTAAGAATCTTTAACTTAAGCCATGCTAATTATTTTTAAATCTACATTTTTAGTGTTAATTACATCCAGGAAATAACCTGGATTATGAAAAGGAGTATATTAAGAAGATGTTACCTGGGAAGTTTCAAATGCTCTGAGTAATGCCAAAGGTCCACCAGACGAGACCAATGGGGTATTTAGGTCTGAGGTCAGCATTGATCTGTGGTGCACAAGCAGGTTCACACTGAACAGGTGGTTTTCTTCATGGGGCTAATGTCTTCATCTGAGTTCCAAATCTCAATGAGGACTCTACCAAATTTTCATCTAGTTTATCTAGATATTCAATCAAGAAACTTTTCAGTATTAAAATCTCAATCTGTGCAGGAATCAGTGCCCAAATGTATTTTAAAAATATATTTTTATTCATTTCAGAGAGGAAGAGAGAGGAAGTGAGAGAGAGAAACATCAATGATGAGAGGGAATCATAGATTGGCTGCCTCTTGCACACCCCCCTCTGGGGATTGAACCCACAACCCAGGCACGTGCCCCAATCAGGAATTGATGCTCAACCACTGAGCCATGCTGGCCGGGCCAATGCCAAAATATTTTTTATTCCATATCTCAAACAGTTCTCAAATCTGTCTGCTGCTCTCATCTACATTTGACAAACTAATGGTAAGCTTCCATTATCTTTTTTTTTTTTTTTTAATTTAAGGTGAAGTTGATTTTTATTAACTGATCCTGGCAGAAGAGTAACCATAGGCTTTGAATCTGGAGTGGGTCCTAAACATCACACAATTCAATCTCTTCCTTTACAGGCAAGGAAACTTAAGACCAGAAATATCATTACTTTACTCAAGTTAGCAAGGAGCTTGGCTGTCTCAAGTACAAGGCCAGCACATCTTCCATTACCCTGTTCTTGTCTTTCCTTCTCTGTCTCTGTGCTATGTGCCACAGTGCCCACATGGTTTCTGGTTCTGCATCAGCTCCTCATTGCAGTCTCTGTCTGTTCTTGTCCCAACTCAGTCTCTAAATCTGAGCCATTGCCACAGTGTTGCTGATCAGCTCACTCTCATGCTGAAGGCCTTTTAGTCTCTTCCTGGTACTCCTAGGTTACAGTGCAAGTTCCTTTTTAAAAAATAAATCTTTATTGTTGAAAGTATTACATATGTCCCCGTTTCCCCCTCCCCTATTGGCCCCCTCCAGCCCGCTCCCGTCACCCTCCCCCACCCCAGGCCTTCAGCACCCTATTGTCTGTGTCCATGGATTATGCATGTATGCATACAAGCTCTTTGGTTGATTACCTCCCACTCACCTACCCTACCCCCTCCTTCCCTCTGAGATTCCACACTCTGTTCCATGCTTCCATGTCTCTGGATCTATTTTGTTCATCAGCTTATTTTGTTACTTAGATTCCACATATGAGTGAGATTATGTGATACTTGTCTTTCTCTGACTGACTTATTTCACTTAGCATGATACTCTTTAGGTCCCTCCATGCTGTCTCAGAGGATAAGATATTCTTCTTTTTTACTGCTGCATACTATTCCATGGTGTAAATGTACCACAGCTTTTTTATCCACTCATCTACTGATGGGCACTTGGGCTGTTTCCAGATCTTAGCTATTGTAAATTGCACTGCTATGAACATAGAGGTGCATGTATTCTTTCGGATGGTTGCTTCAGGTTTCTTAGGACCCTAGAAGTAAGTCAAATGGCAGGTCCATATTTAATTTTTTGAAGAAACTCCATGCTGTTTTCCATAATAGTTGCATTTAGTCTGCATTTCCACACTGACTGGCATAGAAACTGACCAATCAGAACAAATCTGGGTCAACTGTGAGGAGCCAATGGCAGCCTAGGAGGCAGAGCTTTTGACACTGACTGGCATAGAAACCAACCAATCAGAACCAAATTGGCCGGCAGAGGTAGGCAGTTGGGGGCGAGATCAGGCTGGCAATGTAAGGCTGTTGGGGGCGAGATCAGGCCAGCAGGGGAGGGCAGTTGGGGGCAAGATCAGGCAGGCAGAGGCAGTTAGGGGCGATCAGGCAGGCAGGCAGGCAGGTGAGCAGTTAGGAGCCAACAGTCCCAGATTGCGAGAGGGATGTCCGACTGCCAGTTTAGGCCCGATCCATAAGGGCCTAAACTGGCAGTAGGACATCTCCTAAGGGGTCCCTGATTGGAGAAGGTGCTGGGCTGAGGGAACCCTCCCTCCATGCATGAATTTCATGCACCGGCTGCTAGTGTTGAATAAAAGTAGTGAAAGTGTACATCCCTGTCTTGTTCCTGTTCTTAGGGGAAATGGTTTTATTTTTTTGTCCATGGAGTATGATGTTGGCTGTAGGTTTGTCATATATGGCCTTTATGATATTGAGATATACTCCCTCTATTCCCACTTTGCTGAGAGTTTTTATCAAAAATGGGTGTTGGATTTTGTCAAATGCTTTTTCTGCATCTATTGCTATGATCATGTGATTTTTGTCTTTCAATTTGTTTATGTGATGTATCACATTTATTGATTTGCAGATATTGTACCAGCCTTACATCCCTGGAATAAATTCCACTTGGTCATGCTGTATGATCTTTTTACTATATTGCTGGATGCGATTTGCTAATATTTTGTTGAGGATTTTAGCATCTATGTTCATCAGGGATATTGGCCTATAATTTTTTTTCTTTGAAGTGTTTTTGTCTGGTTTTGGAATTAGGATAATGCTGGCATCATAAAAATATCCTGCAAGTATTATTTTTTCTTGGGTTTTCTGAAATAGTTTAAGGAGGATAGGCATTAGCTCTTCTTTAAGTGTTTGGTAAAGCTCCCCTGTGAAGCTGTCTGGACCTGGGCTTTTGTTTGCTGGGAATTTTTTTATTACTGTTTGTATATCATCAGTTATTATTGGTCTATTCAGGTTTTCTGATTCCTCCTGATTCAGTTTTTGGAGGTTCTATTTTCCTAGGAATTTGTCTATTTCATCCACATTGTCCAGTTTGTTTGCATATAGTTGTTTATAGTGTTTTCTTATAATCCTTTTCTTTCTGTGGTGTCAGTGGTTACTTCTCTGCTTTTGCTTCTGATTTTATTTATTTGGGTCCTCTCTGTTTGTTTCTTGATGAGACTGACTAATGGTTTATCCATTTTGTTTATACTTTCAAAGAACTTGCTCTTGGTTTCACTGATTTTTTTATTATTTTTAGTTTCTATGTTTTTATTTCTGTTGTAATATTTATTATTTCCTTCCTTCTACATTCTCTGGGTTTTTCTCATTATTTTATTTCTACTTCTTTAAGTTGTAGGGTTAAGTAGTTTGTTGCTGAGTTTTCTTGTTTTTTGAGGAATGCCTGTAGTGCTACGAACTTCCCTCTCAAGACTGCTTTTGCTGTGTCCCAGAGATTTGGGTTGTTGTGTGTTCATTTTCATTTGTTTCCAGAAAGCTTTTGATTTCTTTCTTGATGCTGTTGGTAACCCATTCATTGTTTAATAACATGCTATTTAGTTCCATGTGTTTGAGTGATTTGGAGTGTTTTTACTATAGTTGATTTTTAATTTTATTCCACTGTGATTTGAAAAGATGCTTGATATGATTTCAGTCTTCTTGAACTTGTAGAGACTTGTTTTGTGTCCTAACATGTGGTCTATCTTTGTGAATGATCCATGTGCACTTGAGAAGAATGTATATCCTGCTGCTTTGGGGTGAAATGTTCTATAAATGTCAATTAAATCCATCTGATCAAGTGTGTCCTTTAGTGTCATTGTTTCCTTGTTAAATTTTTGTCTGGAAGATTTATCCAGTGCAGTCAGCAGGGTGTTAAAGTCCCCTACTATGACTGTATTTTTGTTGATCTCTCCATTAAGGTCCTTTACAAGTTTGTTTATTTTTTAATAATATATTTAGGTGCTCCTATATTGGGTGCATATATGTTTAGCAGAGTTATATCCTCTTATTGGATCTATTTCTTTAGTATTATGTAGTGACCTTTGTTGTCTCTTTTCATGGCCTTCATTTTAAAGTCTATTTTGTCAGATATGATTATTGCTACTCCGATTTTTTTTTCTTCTCCATTTTCATGTAAATTTTTTTTTCATCCCTTCACTCTCATCTTGTGTGTGTGTGTCTTTTGTTCTGAGGTAGGTCTCTTGTAGACAACATATAGTTGGGTCATGTTTTTGTATCCATTCAGCTACCCTATGCCTTTTGATTGGAGCATTTAAGCCATTTATATTTAGGATTATTATTAATAGGTTCTTATTTATTGCCATTTTAATTCTGTATGCCTAGCTTTATGTCTCTGTTTCTTCTTCTCATTACAGCAGTTCCTTTGCCCTTTGGCATTTCATGTAATGCTGGTAATGCTGGCTTGGTGGTGATGTACTCCTTTAGCCTTTTTTTTTTGTCTGGGAAGCTCTTTATTTGACTGCGTATTTTGAATGATAGCTTTACTGGATATAGTAATCTTGGTTTCAGATCCTTTATTTTCATTACCTTGAGTACTTCATACCATTCCTTTCTGGCCTGTAGAGTTTCTGATGAGAAATCAGGTGTCAGCCTTATAGGAACTCCTTTGTAGGTAACAGTTTTCTTTTCTCTTGCTGCCTTTAAGATTCTCTCTTTGTCTTTAATTTTTGGCATTTTAATTATGTGTCTGGGCATGGGCCTGTTTGGGTTCTTCTTGCTTGGGCTTGAAGACTTTTGTACCTGCTAGACTTGTGTGACGTTTTCCTTTACCAGGTTAGGGAAGTTTTCTGCCATTATTTCTTCAAACACATTCCCTATCCTTTTCTCCCTTTCTGCCTCTTCTGGCACACCTACTATTCTAATATTGTTACATTTCACATTGTCCCACAGCTCCTGTAAGCTGTCTTCCTGCTTTTTAATTGTTTTGTTTTGTTTTTTTGGTTCTCTTATTGAGTGATTTTTTTCAACCCTGTCTTCTAATTCACTGATTCGATCCTCAGCTTCCCCTAATCTGTTGTGTATTCCTTCCAATGTTTTCTTTATTTGTGTCATGTCATTCTTTGTTTCCAAGCTGTTCTTTTTTCATAGTTGCTATATCTTTTTCCATGTTGTTGAGCATCTTTTCCATCATTGTTCTGAAATTTGTTTTAGATAAGTTTCTTATCTCTGTTTCATGTATCTCTTCTTCTAGAGAATTACCTTGTTCTTTCATTTGAGGGTTGTTTCTTTTTCTCATTTTGGTTGTCTATTTAGGTTTGTATTAGGTAGATCCTCTATGCCTCTCAGTCTCTAGTGCAGAACTATGTCAAATGCTGTTTCTGACAAATTAGATCAGGCAAAGATTCAAAGCCTCTGCCTACAGACTGATAGGATTCTGACTTGAATTGCCCCACACAATTGTCCTCAGGTGTGGGGAGAACATTTTTTCAATAGGGTAGGGCAGTTGCTTCTTCTTGTAGGCTAATTGTTATTTTTAGTCTTTAAGTGGCTTCTGTACAAGGTATTTTCCAATAGGATGCATCAACTGTCTTCCCCCCTAGGCAAGGTAAATGACTGTATGTGAAAGATGTCCTCTGCTGCGTGAGGGAATGACTCAGCACAGGAAACTTGGAATGTCTGCCTTCTAAGCTCTAACCTCCTCAGTCCCCATTCCTGGCTTCTGCTCACACAGTGCCAGTCCACCCTGTCTTCCCTCTGCCAGAGCACAAGGTGGGTGGCTATACAGGGAATTTTGTGCATTGGCCCTATAAGAGAGTGCCTGAATTTTCAGTCATTACTCCCTGGCAGACAACAGCCCCACTACTTTTCACATCCAGATGTTATGTGGCTACTTTTCTCAGTTCTGGTGCTCTTTGCTGTGGGGCCCAGCTTTGGGATTAGATCCCAGAGTTCTCAGTGACAACCCTCCACAGCTGATATATCTTTCCAGAACTTCAGTTGCTCTCTGAGGAAACCCAGCCAGCCCTTTTGTGCTTCTGTCCCTTTTATCAGTCTCTATGCAGTCTTCACTTTTGGTCCTTGGGTATCAGGGTTCTCTCCTATGAGTCTTCTATTATTCAGGAAAATTTTCTATATTTTAGTTGTAATTCCAGTTTGTTCCTGGGAGCGTGTCCTTGCAGCATCCACTTACTCCACCACCATTTTATCTCCCAGTGCAACTTCTTAATACAAATTACTAGGCCCAGAGTATCTGACAGTCTTATCTCACTAGCATTGGTCCACTATGGTCCAAGTATTGAGGAGGCTACAGTTCTTTGTGACTCAGGCTTTGTGTATAATTAATTTGATAAAATTTAAGAAGGAAAGTATAAAATAAAATAATCTAATATCACATTTTTGATTGTTAAAATTTACTAAAAGGGAATAGGTTTCAAAAATATACACATGCTAGTTATTTGCTATTTCAATTTAGTTGTTTTAATTTCCCTTTATTTCTGTGGAAGTTAACAAAAGCCATGTGTATGGACCTAGGGATAGGGGAGCTCAGATAGAAGTCAATCTCTTGCAATATGAAATGGCTGCTGAAGAACAGTAAAGATCATGGCATGAGGCCAAAAACTGCAAGAGAGTTAAAATTGCAAGATGGATTTCCAAACCCTAGCAGCCAAAACATATTTGAGGAAGACTAGATATATCTGCTGTTAGGTGTTACTAAATTGCTTGTTTTGTTGTGTGAAATGAAATGCACTTGTCTTCACCTTGAACACACACACGTGCGCGCGCGCGCACACACACACACACACACACACACACACACACACACACACCACTAATGAAGAGAACATGGGTTTGTTTGGAGATACTTGTCGAGCACTCAGCATTCATTTTATTTTCACTTCACCCCAAACAACGTAGAGCTCATTACTTTTCCCACTTTATAAGTGAGGAAACTGAGTTCCAGGGAGGTTTGTTAATGTGTCCAGGACTATGGTATTGAAGAGTGTTGGTACCATGGTACAAATCCGGGAAGTTTTTGCCAAACTGGACTGGACTGTATCAAAGCAGTCTGAAGGGAGAGGTTCAGAATCAGAGGCTTCCCAGGAGAAACCAACTAATACTTAAGAATTTAAAGATGCTTGAACTTTATATCTTCCTCAAACCTCAAGTGAGCAGGAGTCCTATTCCTGTTTACAGGGAAGATCAGATGATAAGGTACTCAACATTTCCTTGAAAATATTTGTACTAAGACTGCAGTCAAAATATTTAGACGACTCAGTTTTTGTGTTTTCTTTTCCTCTTGGGTTCCTCCTCGGTGCTGGGGACGGACATGTGCCACCTTCTGGGGTCCTGTGGCCTGGTGTCGCACCACAGGGATCAACTCTCAACAGTTGAAAGACTAATCTGCTTCTTCACTTGGCATCTTCCAAAGTCTTTAGAGAGAGTTTAGCCAATTAGTCTGGATTGTAAAACTCTCACTGATTTGGTGGCTCATTTCACTTCAGATCAACACCTCACTATAGTTGGAAATCACTTGTCCAAACTGATCTGACTCATTGGCTGAGGAGATGGATGTCTCCCTCTTTAGGGAAGTGAGTTTGTTTTCCACCCTGCTGGCTGGTTTCTTGACCTGCTCATTGGGTATCAAATGACTGCTGTGTCTTCAGATTCCTATGCCCTATTCACTTGTTTCATGTTTATGTTTATGTTTAATGAAGTATGCACAGGCAAAGTAAAGAGAAACAAATTGCATAGGACAATACAGCAAAAGATGTAGCATAGAGAGATCTTTCTAAGTTCTGGATTATCCTAGTACCTTCTAATCACACACCTGCCACTGCTCCTAAGTCAAATTTGGATTCTGTATCTTGGCCTTCCATGGCTGCACCTGGTCTTCCATGATCTCTGCCATCCTTTCCATTTATACCTCTTGATGATCACATTCTTCTCTATAAGTGTTTCACCTGTGGGATAGGTATCTTTTACTCTGTATTCTCCCCCCCTTCCCCCCCCCCCCTCCACACACATACACATCAACCCCATCTCTCTTCACTTTCTTCCTCTGACATGATGCCCTGTGCTTCAGGACCATTAAAATCCCAGAAAGGCAACTAGCCCTTCTGTTTAGTTAGTTCTGGTGGTGGAGAAATAAATACTTTTAAATTGTAAATTTGAAATCTGGTGCCACAGTCTTTGGCATCTCTGGCCCCCAACATGAAGAGCAATGCTCACAGCAGGAGGTGCTTCCCAGCCGCAGCCTCGCTCCTTGGATCCTGAGCTGCACACAGAATGCCAGCATCTACCTGGAAAACTCATTTCAATGTCATAATGTCGCCATCCTGTCATCCAAAAGATAACGTTTCTCAATGCCTAAACTATTTCACAAGCTGTGCGAGCTGCACTGCACAGAAGGACCTTGGTTTGGGTCCCTGACCCAGAAGGGTCAGTAACAAGAATAAATGTCCCTTTAATGGAGAGTTCAACTAAGTTTTTAGAAACAACATTAAACGATGCTCTTGAGGCCGTGCATTTTCCCTTTTCCTTTTGCATTCACAGCCTTCTCGTTTTGTGAAGAGGAGTCACTGACCTTCTCTTTGAAGAGCCAATGGACCACATCCATTTTGATGGTTAGACCCTCTCACTTGTCACCCACTGGCAATGACTATGCCCATCGTCCCACCACAGTGGCAAGGCCACCTCCCAAGTTTCAGAACCCAATTGAGGGACAGTAGTGGTGGTTAGTGTAGTGAGGTTCAACATACAGCCACGTCACTGCGATTTTAAAAATAATAAATCATGAAAGATTTTACATATATAAAACTTTAAGAAAATACAATCAACACCTACTTGCAATACATCCAAGAAACAGAAAATTAATTGAGGCCCCTACATACTACATGTCAATTGAATTATTTGAAGGTCCATCTGCTAAAATGTGCCCAGTATATTGAGCTGCTGTTTTCACATGTTAAAGTAAAAAATATTCAAACCTGTAAAGAATTTTTGTGACTTTATTTGATCAAAACTGTCAACAATTGCAAAGAAGCAGAATCTCAATGAATTGGGATAATGATCCAGGGAATGATGGATTTTCACCTTGGTTTTTACATTACATTCAGAGGAGAGTAAGTGGCTTAAGTGAAATCCATTGGTGATAGATTAGGGAGGTGGGAGAAAGCAAAGTGGGGAAACCTCTGGGATTGGATAAAAAGTAAAATGATAGACACATACTTCTTTTACTTAGGCCGGCAGGGGGGGCAGTTAGGGGTGACCAGGCCAGTGGGGGGGGGCAGTTAGGGGTGATCAGACAGGCAGGCAGGTGAGCAGTTAGGAGCCAGTGGTCCCGGATTGTTAGAGGGATGTCCGATTGCCAGTCATCCCCTGAAGGGTCCTGGATTGGAGAGGGTGCAGGCTGGGCTGAGGGGACCCCCGCTCCCCGTGCACAAATTTCACACACTGGGCCTCTAGTAATAATAATAACAATGAAGGAATTTATGGTCTCCATCCTGGCACCCAGGCACATTTGGTTGTCTCTGGAAAAAGGGAAGTTACAAGTTACTCTAGCATTTCATAGGGATCTTATCTTAGATGCAAAAAGGCAACAGGCTTAGTTAAGGTGAAGATTGATCTTGTCCGGGAAGATACTGGCCAAGGACACAACTACCCACCGTAACTGCTTTAGTTAAAAGTTTTAATTTCAGACCACCCTTTGTGGTTACTTTAGGTGTTTGAGTTTGCAAGACTGCCATGCAGGCCTCCCCTGAGCTTGTCAGGTTAGCATGTGGCCCCTTTCATCCACATACACCCACACATTTCTAAGTGCTGCTATTACGTATCTAAGCATCCCTAAAGAATATACAGTATTTATCTACATGTTTTTCAAATTTGTGTAAATTGTGTTATATTGTTCTTCTGCAATTTGTTTTTTTTTTTTTTCCCTCAACACCCTATTGGTAAGATTTACTTACTTATTTATATTGATTTTCAAGCTCTGCTCACTTATTTTCAGGACTATATGTTAATATATTACAATATATTTCATTGTGTAGATATATTGAACTTACTTACTATTTTGCTATGAACATTTTATATACAGCTCCTATGACACAATTTTAAGATGGTCTATAGAATATATATGTTGGTACAAAGATACTGGGTATTAAGGTGTCTAAATTTTCCCCTTTACTAGGTATTTACAAATAGTTTCTAAAGTGGTTGGGCCAGTTTATATGTCCATCGGTGGTGTAATACATCTCTTCACAGCTCTACACCCTCATCATTACTTGGAATTTTAATATTTGTAAGTGTTTGCTAATTTGCTGGTGTGGAATTATATTATATGTGGTTCACATTTTTAAAAAATATATTTTATTGATTTTTTACAGAGAGGAAGAGAGAGGGATAGAGAGTTAGAAACATCGATGAGAAACATCAATCAGCTGTCTCCTGCACACCCCCTACTGGGAATGTGCCAGAAACCAAGGTACATGCCCTTGACCAGAATCAAACCTGGGACCCTTGAGTCCGCAGGCCGACGTTCTATTCACTGAGCCAAACCGGTTAGGGCATGGTTCAGATTTTAGTTTCTCTAATTAACAGTGAGATTGGGCATCTGCTGTACATTTCTTGATCATTTCAACTTTTTTTTCTGCAGATTCCTAATAATAGTAGTTTTGTGTCTATGTCTGTTCATTTGCATTTGCACAGAAGGCTGAAGCCTGCCAATACCAAGAAATTTGCTTCACTTTGACTCTCTTACAAGGCAGATGGGTCTCTGTCCCAGTGGCTGAACTTTATCCTATAATTATTAGCACAAAAATTGGAAGGATGAGAAGAATGAGGTGTCAAGGTCCCTGGGGCTCTGAGGACTTAATAGTGCTGCTGTTTTATTAGAATGGAGAAGGGATGCAGGGCAATGCAACATGGAATGAATAATTATGATGTGACTTCATGTTTCAATTAGCAATTCTTTGTCACCACAATCTCTATAGGGCTGTCTTAATCAGAGGACTTCATAAAATATGTAACAGTATTTGAGACTAAGAAGAGGAGAAGTGGAATGTTGTCATCAGTATGCAAATGTTTTTCTTCTTATTTTAGTGTCCCTGGGATGTCATGTATGTGCCAGATAAGTGCACCAGCCACCAGGGAGAAACACATTCTCTTGGTCAGTTTTCTCATTCCTTTTACTTCTGTTCTCCTTGGGTCAATATTTGGGAGAGAAGTCAGAGCACATAATCAGAAAATATATGTCAATAAACACGTGAACAAGCAGGGAGACATAATGAACAAACACTTGGCATGAGAATATGGGAATTATTATCAGTATCAGCGTACCAGCCCCTTTAGATGGCTAGCTTGCAAAGTCAGACAGTTAAGTTCGTCTTTTCTATTATTCAAGCTAAAAAACCAAGTTATTTTTATAGAATAAGGGACTGTCTAAAAATAACAGAGTTGACTTATGGAACAAGGGACTAGCAAGAAATAGCAGAGAACTTCAAAACAGCAGTTTCAAACAGCAGTTTTCCCAAAGGAGGGATCATTACTGTGCTTCAGGACCAGCTGTGGGCTCTGGGTTTTCTGGAGAAGAAGCCTCTGAGTTCATCAGAGTAACGTTGGGAGGCATTCCTTAGATCCTTAATCGTGTTCTTTTGAGAGATGCAAAGGAGAATATGGAGCTGCTTCTGCAATTACTTTGATTATGACTTCAGAAAAGGGCAGATCTTATAGAAGCCTGACATTAGGATCTCATAACTATCCTAAAGATGTACCACCCAGGTCCTGTTAAAAATTCTACCTTCTTCTGCTGGAAACCTAGAGACTAAATTGAGAGTTCTCATGAAAATGTAATTGTCATTATTAAGATTGGATTTTTGTATTCTCAAATTTGAGACAGTCTGATACCATGGAATAAGCACTGGATTAATGTATAATAGAAAGAAACCCTCCAGGTCCACTCTTATTAGGTATTAGCATGTGGGGTGAGTGCAACCTTGTTGAAGATGTCTTTGCCTGTGTGACCTGAGGCGAATTACTTTCTCCTTGCCAACCCGGCGGCGTTGTTGTGAAGGTCAACAATCGAAGATATTTATGCAAGTCTGAAAGCTGCCCAGCAATGCCACAATGTTGGGCTGGGTATTTTTTACATCATCTGTATGCTGGAGAGGTGACTGTGCCCTGTGGTTTGCAGATTTTGCTGCGCTAATGGGGAAGGGACTGGCATCCACAGCTACTCTCCTCAACAGATGCTGCGCAAAAATAAGACAACAGGAAGAATTGAAAGAGAAACCCTGCACACTTCAATGTTGTGCCTGGATTTGGAAGTTTATGACAGGAGACCACTCTGTACACTTTTCTGAAGAGACTTGGTAAAGCTTTGGTCTCCCATTTAGACACTGATTGAGCTCAGAGAACTGCTGTAAATTCCCCAGGGCAACAGAGGGCGACAGGGCATCTCCTCCCTGGCAGCAAGCATCTCCCAGAGTATGCAGGGCCTGCAAGCTGGGGAAGACAAACTGTCATGTCAGGAGAAATATGACAAGTGTGAGACAGCTATTTATTTTAAAGGAAAACCTCCCTTGTTGTAGGTGTCTCATGTTCTTTGGATACAGATGAAATAAGCATACATATTCTATTGCTATTAATATATCTGAATGGCAAATAAAACATTTCTTTTGAGTGAGAATGTGGACCAGTGGGTGTGTTTGCACACAGATAAATAGGAAGCCTGGGTGGGACACAGGAAATGGGAAAAGAGAGGCTCAGGGAAGCAAAAGAAGACCCCAAACTGGTCAAGACTTCCTAACCCCTGAGGACAGGGACATCTGGTAAACCACAGAAACTTCCACATAATGATGGCCTTAAATGTCTAACATACTTTGGGGGATTACCTCTAGAATTCTGGTTCCTAGCCGTTTTACATTTCAAAACCCTTTGAAAAGTTGCTAAAAACTATGGGAATTTTTCTACTTGAAAAACAATGCAGATATTCAGACAGGTAAAGTATTTTGCATAACATCCAAAGGGCTGAGGTTCCCTGAAACCCATCCATGTACCTCCCCCAGCACTCAGTGCTAGCCTCTTCCTCATCTATATGATGTGACATGATATGACATATGTATGATATGATCTGATATGAAATGACATGCTGTGAAAACAAGACAAGATTGACTTCTTTTAAAGACATAACTGTAATGTACATGGGAGGAGAGCTGGGGGGAGACTTTTCTGTGGGCCAGTGTCTTTACCAGGTCTTGGCTCCTGTTTCTTGTTTACAATTAGGGAAGGATATATGCTGAGGACACATCGATTGCTCTGTGGGTATCCAAATATTATTAGGCATCCGTGAATGCCCTGGGCCCCGAGAGATGCTACAGGGAGCCCTGAAGACAGTGGGTATCACTATTCCAGGGATACCAGCCAAAGAGGTTTCCTGTAACTGGTGGCCCTGGGGGAGTTCTGGGTGGGGGCTTACACAGTAGTTCCTCCAAGATGACGTTCTCACCATCGCAGTCAGACCACAGGGCTACAAAGAAGAGGAGTAGTTACAGAGGCTGGAGCAGGTCAGCAGTCATCACAGAGATACCCACGCCCGAGGGCAATTTCTCCTGTAAACCAAGAGCCACAGACCATCCCTGACTCTCACAGGAAGGACAGCGCCTCCGTGCTGGAGCTGGAGGAGCCTCTGTTGGGATTGCTATTTCTACTAGTACATCTGGGGTGATTGTCCGAGGAGAGTGTGTAGACGACAAGCTGATGCCCGGTGACTGCTGACCTTTGTCTCTGGTGCTCCGTCAGAGGGTGGTCAGGACACTCAGAGCCCTGCCAGGACTTCCGAGGAAGGGAACAGCCCCAATTCCAGCCCAAAGTGCATAAACCCACCAGAAGCACTTCCCTTAGGGTCCTTCTCTTTCTGACAAGGTTTTGCTTCAGTCAGTGGAGGTGCTCACAGTGGAACCAGACAGAAACCACAAGCGAATGACATGGACTTCTCAGTTTTTTGAACAATTGGACCAGTTTGGGCTAATTACATGACTCTGGAGTGGAAGGAGTCACTCCCAGAGAGCACCCTGTAGATTCCCAAAGCTCCTAGGAGGCCAACAGCTGACTTTTTCTTCTGCCAATAAAGGAAGCTGCGTTACACTTGCTGGACCAGCTGGGGTTGGGTTCTGCTCCCCAAGAACTCTCGGGGACAGGAGAAGACAGAGTAGTGATCACTGACTACCTGCTCTGGGCAGCTTTCACTGCCCAGCTCTGCCTTCCCATAGTTCTTTGGAAGTCATTCATTTACAAGGTCACTATCCATCACTTCTTCTTAAATTAAATACTTTAAATTTTAATGGCCTCTCTGTTTAGAAACATTTACTGGAATCACACCTACATGTCAGCTTAATTGTGGAGAACAATTTAAAATAGTAATAATGAATTTCAAAGAGAAGCGGGTGTGTGGGTGTTTGTGACAATGGTATCGTTATATGAAATGCCAAATTTATGTCTAGGTTCTGCAGTAGCAGAGCATCCAGGTACCTGTCGTTGTTTGCTGTTCCACAAAATGAATTTTATTTCCATTCTCCACTGCTACCCAGAGAATAATAACAGAGCCAGAAGTAACCCCAGCAATGGCTAGGTCCTGATGCAAGCCCTCCTTGGAGAGGAAGCAGGGCTGAAAGCAGTGTTTTACCTGCAGGCACTAGCTCCTGCCAATGACTTCTTTCGTCCATCCATTCACTGGGACACAATGCAATATTGACTGAGGACTGTAAAGTTTTGGAGACAAATGTGCTGAGCACCCTGTCATCTAGTAGCTTATTACCCATGGTTGTGGTCATGAAAAATATTCTATAAAGCCACTTAAGTACAATAAAAGAACTGTTTGACAGCCCAAGGAATTGGCAGGGGGGTGGGGGGAGGGCGGGGTCCCAGTGGAGGTCACAGCTGAGCTGTTATGATAACAGAGAGAGCTTCCTTGTGGAAAAAGTGAGGTAGGGGTCTCGCCTGGTAGGAGCATTGGGAGAAAAGGATGGACATAGGCCTTCCTGGGATCTCAGGATCCCTGAGCAGGGCTCTCAGGAGGTAGTGCCTGAATAGTGCGCAGGATGCACACCAGCAAGTCCTCTGTGTTTCATTCTTTAGCTCTGGCTACCTTATTGTTGCTCCTTGGGTCAAAGAGTACATCTTACCATGAGGGAAAGATGGGCAAATATGGGAGACAGGGGAAAGAGTGCATGACCAGAGAGATTGGTATAGATGAAGAGACCTCCAGACTGAAGAGTCTTGCATTGTTTGAGATAAGGTGGATCCAAGTTGTAGCTGTCTGAACAAAAACATTAAGCAGATCAAGATATATTTTGTGGTAAAAAGGACTATAATAATTTTTAAAATTATTTTTTAAAAATTTTAATTTTTTTCAATTTACAGTTTATATTCAACATTATTTTGTATTAGTTTTAGGTGTACAACATAGAGGTTAGACAACCATATACTTTACAAAGTGTGACCCCTGATATTTCCAGGACCCAACTGGCAACATATGTAGCTATTACAGTATTAATGACTATTTCCTCTGCTATACTTTGCATCCCATGACTATTTTGAAACTACATTTTAATCCCTTTACCCTTTTCATCCAGCCCCCCAATTCCAAACCCTTTGGCAATCATTAGTCTATTCTCTGTATCTATGAGACTGTTTCTGTTTTGTTTGTTTAATTTGTACTTCAGATTCCATATATAAGAGAAGTCATATGGTATTTGTATTTCTCTGACTGACTTATTTCACTTACATAATACCCTCTAGATCCACCCATGCTGTCACAGATGGTAAGATTTCATTCTTTTCTAAGGCTGAGTAATATTTGTAGCACCACTGATTTTTCTCTCTGTCTATTGATGGACACTTGGCCTGCTTCCATAGCTTGGCAGTTGTTAATATTGCTGCAATAAATAGGGATGCATATATTCTTTCAAATTAATTAGTATTTTGGGCTTCGGATATATACCCGTAAATGGAATTGCTTGGTCATAAGGCAGATTCATTTTTAACTTTTCTGAGAAACCACCATCCTGTTTTCCACAGTGGTTGTACCAATCTACATTTCCACCAACAGTGCATGAGAGTTCCTTCTTCTCCACTTGATACTGAACACTGGTTGCTTGTTGATTTGTTGATGATAACTTTTCTGATAGGTGTAAAGTGATATCTCAGTGTGGTTTCCATTTGCATTTCCCTGATGATTAGTAACATTGAGCATCATTTCATATATCTATTGACCATCTGTATGGCCTCTTTTTTAAAATTTCTTTTCTTTATTGATTAAGGTATTACATATGTGTCCTTATCCCCCTATTGCCCCCCTCCCACCCACCCACTCATACCTTCACCACCCCTGGTGTCTGTGTCCATTGGTTAGGCTTATATGCATGCATACAAGTCCTTTGGTTGATCTTTCCCCTTTACCCTCACCCTCCCCTAACTTCCTTCTGAGGTTTAACGGTCTGATCGATGCTTCTGTCTCTGTTTTTGTTCATTAGTTTATGTTATTCATTATATTCCACAAATGAGTGAGATCATGTGATATTTATCTTTCTCTGACTGGCTTATTTCGCTTAGCATAATACTCTCCAGTTCCATCCATGCTGCTGCAAATGATAAGAATTCCTTCTTTTTTCTACCTCAAGGTAGTATTCCATTGTGTAGATGTACCACAGTTTTTTAATCCACTCATCTGCTGATGGGCACTTAGGCTGTTTCCAATTCTTAGCTATGGTAAATTGTGCTGCTATGAACATAGGGGTACATATATCCTTTCTGATTGGTGTTTCTAGTTTCTTGGAATATATTACTGGAAGTGGGATCACTGGGTCAAATGGGAGTTCCATTTTTTTGAGGAAACTCCATACTGTTCTCCACAGTGACTACACCAGTCTACATTCCCACCAGCAGTGCATGAGGGTTCCTTTTTCTTCACATCCTCACCAGCACTTGTCGTTTCTTGATTTGTTGATGATAGCCTTTCTGACAGGTGTGAGATGGTACTGCACTGTCATTTTGATTTGCATCTCTCAGATGATTAGTGACTTTGAGCATGTTTTCATATGTCTCTTGGCCTTCCTTCTATCTTCTTTCAAAAAGTATCTATTTAGGTCCATTGTCCATTTTTTGATTGGGTTGTTTATCTTCCTTTTGTTAAGTTGTATGAGTTCCCTGTAAATGTCAGAGAACTTAACTGAGGAGGTAAAAGACCTGTACTCAGAAAACTATAGGACACCAAAAAAAGAGATAAAGACATAAACAGATGGAAGAACATACTATGCTCATGGATTGGTAGAATCAACATCATTAAAACGTCCATACTACCCAAAGCAATCTATAGAGTCAATGCAATCCCCATTAAAATACCAACAGCAATTTCACACACCTAGAATGAACTCTCCAAAAATCCATCTGGAATTAAAAAAAGACCCCGAATAGCCACAGTAATCCTGAGAATGAAGAACAAAGTAGGAGGGATCTCAATACCAGATTTCAAGTTGTATTACAAAGTCACTGTTCTCAAAACTGCCTGGTACTGGCACATGAACAGACATATAGATCAATAGAGTAGAATAGAGAACCCAGAAATCAACCCAAATCACTATGCTCAATTAATATTTGACAAAGGAGGCAAGAGCATACAATGGAGTCAAGACAGTCTCCTCAATAAATGGTGTTGGGAAAATTGGACAGATACATGCAAAAAAATGAAACTAGACCACCAACTTACACCATACACAAAAATAAACTCAAAATGGATAAAGGACTTAAACATAAGATGGGAAACCATAAAAATATTAGAGGAATCCACAGGCAGCAAAATCTCAGACATATGCTGAAGCAATTTCTTCACCCATACAGCTCCTAGGGCAATGGAAACTAAAGAGAAAATAAACAAATGGAACTATATCAAAATAAAAAGCTTTTGTACAGCAAAAGAAACCATCAACAAAACAACAAGAAAGCCCACTGCATGGGAGAACATATTTGCCAATGTATGGCTTCTTTGGAGAAGTGTTTATTCAGGTCCTTTGTCCATTTCTTAATTGTTTTGTGTGTGTGTGTGTGTGTGTGTGTTGAATTGTATAAGTTCATAAATTTTCGTTATTATCCCCTTATCAGATCTATCATTGGTGAATATGTTCTCTCATTCAATGGGTTATCTTTTCATTTTGGTAATGGTTTCCTTTGTGGGGCAAAATTTTTTTAGTTTGTTGCAGTCCCATTTGTTTGTTTTCTCTTGTTTCTCTTATATGAGAACATTTATCATACAAAAAATTACAAAGAGAAATGTCCCAGATTTTATTGCCAATGTTTTCTTCTAAAAGTTTTATGATATTGAGCCTTACATTTAAATCTTAATCCATTTAGAATTTATTCTTGTATATGGTGTAAAAATGTAGTCTAGTTTCATTTTTGCACATATCTGTTGAACGTTTTGAATACTATTTATTGAATAGACTGTCTTTACCCCATTGTATGTTCTTGCCTCCTTGGTCAAATAGAAAGTGACCATGGGTTTGTTTCTGAGTTCTCTTTCTGTTCCATTGATCTATCTGTCTAGTTTTATGCTAGTTTCATATTTTTTTGATTACTATGGCCTTGTAGTATAGTTTGATATCAGGTAGCATGATTCCTCCAACTGAGTTCTTCTTTCTTAAAATTGTTGTGGTTCCATATAAATTTTTAGATTTTTGTTCTAGTTCTATAAAAAATAGATATTTTGATAGGAATTCATTGAATATATAGATTGCTTTGTGTAGTATGGACGTTATAATGATGTTAATTCTTCCTATTCCTGAACATTGTATATGCTTTCACTTATTTTTATTTTATTCAATTTCTTTTTTCTGTGTCTTACAATTTTCTGAATACAGGTCTTTTAATTCCTTGGTTAAATTTATTTATAGGTATTTTATTTTATTTTTGCAATTGGAAATGAGATTGTTTTCTTAGTTACCTTTGCAACCAATTTTTGGATATTTATGTTGTACTCTGCTACTTTAATGAATTTAGTTACCAGTTTTAGTAGTTTTTTGGTGGAATTCTTTATATACACTATCATGTAATCTACAAAATAAACAACAACAAAAAACAAAACACACCCACACCAGTTTTATTTCTTCCTTTCCAATTGGGTATCTTTTATTTCATCTTGTCTGATTATTATGGTTAGGACTTCCAGTAAAATGATGAAGAAGAGTGGTAAAGGTGAACATCCCTGTCTTGTTTCTGATCTTAAGGGAAATGCTTTTAGTTTTTGACCATTGAATATTATGTTGGTTGTATGTTTGTCATATCTGGCCTTTATTATGTCAAGGTATGTTCCCTCTAGTCCCACTTTTCTGAGAGTTTTATCATAAATGAGTGTTGAATTTTATCAAAAGCTTTTTCTGCATCTATTGATAGGATTATATTATTTTTGTATTTCGTTTTGTATATGTGGTATATCATAGTAATTAACTAGAGGCCCGATGCACAAAGATTCATGCAAGAATGGGCCTTCCTTCCCCTGGCTGCCGGCACCACCTTCACTCCAACCCAGAGCCACCTTTCTGCCTTCCCATGCTGCCCAGAGGTCCAGAGAAGCTGGGGTGGTGTGGAACAGCGATGAGGCAAGCATCCCACCCTGCCCCCGGCCACTTGGTGCTTGTGTATGCAAATTAACCCACCATCTTTGTTGGGTTAATTTGCACACTCACTCCTGATTGGCTAGTGGTCATTACAAAGGTACGGTCAATTTGCATCTTACTCTTTTATTAGTGTAGATTTGTGGATATTGTACCAATCTGTGTCTCAGGAATAAATTCCACTTGATCACAAAGTGTGAACTTTTTAATTTACTGCTGAATTCAATTTACTAGTATTTAGCTGAGGATTTTAGCATCTATGTTAATCAGGCATATTGGCCTATACATTTTTTTTTGTAGTCTTTACCTGGTTTTGGAATAAAAATAATATTAGCCTCATAAAATGAGATTGGGAGTCTTTTTTTCCTTTTGAATTTTGTGGAGTAGTTTGAGAAAACCATGTGTTAGTTTTTCTTTGAATATTGGATGAAAATGATCAGTGAGGCCTTCTAGTGCAGGACTTCTGTTTGTTTGAAGTTTTTTGATTACTGCTTTAATTTTACTAGTTAGTTATAATTGGTATGTTCAACGTTTCTGTTTTTTTCTTTTTTTGTTGTTAATCTTTACCTGAAGATATTTTTTCCATTTTATTTTTATTTTATTTTTTTTTAGAGAGAGAGTGGAAAGGAAAGATGAGAGAGAGATATCCATGTGAAAGAGACACATTAATTGGTTGCCTTCCGAAGATGCCCCAACCAGGACTGGGAGTTGAACTTGTGACCCATTAGTGTAAGAGTCAATGTTCCAGTTATTGAGCAACACTGACCAGGGCTTCTGTTTCTTCTTGATTCAGTTTTGAAAATTCATATGTTTCTAGGAATTTATTTATATCTTTCACATTGTATAATTTATTTATATAGTTTTTCACAATATTTTCTAATAATCCTTTATATATTTGTGGTGTCAGTTGTTACTTCTAGTTTTTAATTTATGATTTTATTTGGGTCCTGTTTCTTTTTTTCTTGATGAATCTGGTTAAAGGTTTAATAATCTTGTTTATTTTTTCAAATAACCATCTCTTGGTTTCATTGATCTTTTGTATTTTTAGACTCTATTTCATTTGTTATTGCTCTGATTTTTATTCTTTCCTTCCTTCTACTCAATCTGGGCTTGGCTTTTTTTTTGTTTGTTTGTTTTTGTTTCTTTAAGTGTAAAATTAGATTGCTTATTTGAGATTTTTCTGGTTTCTTGAGGTACGTCTGTAATGCTATGAATTTCTCTCTTAGGACTGCTTAGCTGTGCCCCATAGATTTAGGGTTGTTGTGTTCTTATATTTGTTTGAAGGTATTTTTTACTTTCTTCCTTTATCTTATTATTAACCCATTCATTGTTTAATGACATGTTATTTAGCCTTCTTGTGTTTATGTATTTTTCATTTTTTTTTCTGATTGATTTCTAGTTTCACACAATTATGGTCAGAGGAGATACCTGATATGATTTCAATATCCTTAAATTTTTTGAAACTTGTTTTGTTTCCTAACATGTGGTATGTCCTAAAAAATGTCTGATGTGCACATGAAAATAATATATATTCTGTGCCTTAAAGGTGAAATGCTCTAAAGATTTCAATTAAGTCAATCTGATCTAGGTGTCATTTAAGGTCACTGTTTCCTTGTTGAATTTCTGCCTGGAAGATCTATCCATTGATGTCAATGGGGTGTTAAAATCCCCTACTATGACTATATTACTGTCAATCTCTCCCTTTATGTCCATAAAAATTTACTTCATATATTTAGGTGGTCTTATGTTGGGTGCATAATTGTTTACAAGTGGTATATCTTATTGTTGCATTGAGCTCTTTATCATTATGTCATGTCCTTCTTTGTCTTGAAATCAATTTTTTTTTCTTATATAAGTATTATTACCATAGCTTTTTTTCATTCCCAGTTGAATAAAATATCTTTTTCTATCTCTTTACTTTTAGTCTGTGTGTATCTTTCATTATTATGTGGGTCTCTTGCTGATAGCATATATATGGGTCTTGTTTTCTTATTTATTCAGCTACCCTATATCTTTTAATTATAGCATACAAGCCATTTACATTTAAAGTGATTATTGATAGGGACATATTTATTACCATTTTATTCTTCTATAACTATGTTCCTCTTTCTTCTTGAAGAAGACCCTTTACATTTCTTTGAATACTAGCTTGATGGTAATGAACTCCTTTCATTCTTTTTATTTTTCTTTTTGCCTTTTTTAGCTCTTTATTTCTACCACAATTTTAAATGATAGCCTTAATGGGAAAATAATCTTGATTGTAGGCTCTTGCTTTTCATTACTTTGAATATTTCATGGCAATCCCTTCAGGACTAAAGTATTTCTGTTGAGAAATCAGCTGACAATCCTTTTGGAGCACCCTTGTAGGTAACTAAATGCTTTTCTCCCTTTCTACTTGCTGCTTAAGATTCTCCCTTTGTCTTTAATCTTTGCCATTATAATTATGATGTATTTTGGTGTGGGTCTGTTTTGGTCCATCTTGTTTTGGACTCTCCAGGCTTCCTAGCCTAGTGTGTCTTTTTTCTTTACCAGGTCAAGAAAGTTTTCAGTCATTATTTCTTCAAATAGTTTCTCAATCTCTTGCTTTCTCTCTCTTCCCTTTCTGCTACACCTATCATGCTAATGCTGTTATGTTTCATGTTGTTTCTAAGGTCCCATAAATTATACCCATTTAAAAATTATATTTTTTCTTTTTGTTACTCTAATTGGGTATTTTCTGCTACCTTGTCTTCCAAATCATTGATTTGATCCTCTACTTCATCCAACTTAGTGTTTATTCCTTTTAGTGCATTCTTCATTCCAGATATTGTATTCTTCATTTCTGACTGGTTCTTTTTTATAGTTTTCTTGTCCATTTTCATGCTTACTAGGTCATTAGGTTCTCACTGATTTTATCCATTCTTCCCCTAAGTTTTTAGAGATGTTTATGAGCATTGTTTTTGAATTTTGTATTTGGTAGATTGCTTGCCTTAATTTCATTTAGCTCTTTTTCTGGAGAGTTCTCCTATTCTTTCATTTGGGGCCTGTTTCTTTGTTTCCCCATTTGGCTACCTCTTTGTGTTTGTTCGGGTGTATTTTTTAAAATATATTTTTATTGATTTCAGAGAGGAAGGGAGAGAGAGAAACACAAATGATGAGAGAGAATTATTGATTAGCTGCTTCCTGCTCATCCCCCATTGAGAATTGAGCCTGCAACCTGCATATGTGCCCTTATTTAGAATTGAACCATGACCTCTTAATTCAACCACTGAGCCATGCTTGTCAGGCTGTTTGGGTATATTATATAGATCTGTTATGTCTCCCTGTCTTGGTTGTATGGCCTTATGTAGTAGGTGTTCTGTGGGATCAGTAGTGCTGCCTCATTGAACATTTGAGCTGGATGCTCCAGGAATGTCCCTTGTGTGGGTTATGTGAGCCCTCCTGTTGTAACTGAGTCTTGATTGTTACTAGCTCATTCATGCATAGGGTCAATCATCAGGCTGGCTGACTGTGAGGTTACACCCCGACCACAGTGTATAAGTTGCTGTGTAGGTGCTGGTCACACAAAGTGTAATTTACCTCATCAGGTTCTCCAGTCTGCTGAAATCTCCCTTTGGATATGCCATTCTTAAAGCTAATTAGATCTAGCTCTGATGTTGTGTGTAGTCCTTTACTGGGTATACTGGTTGTGGGAACTCTTGGGAGGAATTCTGGTTCACATCAATGTCAAACACTGGCCTTGGGCAACTTGCTTGGAGCTACAAAGTGTTCAACAGTTGTGGCTTCCTCTGCTGGGACTGGGTTTGGAAGAACTAAGCTATGCATCAAGGCCTGCTTACACCAGCACCAAGGGAGCACAAGGCCCAAGGCACCCCAGATTCACTGCTACCCATCTCCACATGCCCCCACCTGCTAGCTTCCTGTTAGGCTAAGTACTGAAAGAGCCTTTGGCATTACTCAAATTGCATGAGGTAGGTTTTCAGTCACCAGGTAGGTGTAAATGCTGTTTACCATATGGATACACATTCAAACTTGGTGTCAGTGCTAGATCTGATGCTACTCAGCAAAAGTCCCAGGGTACACCAAGACTAGCTGCCATGTACCATGTGCCAGCAGACCTTTGTGGCAGGGCAAGTTCTCATGGAGTCATCAGGGTGAAGCAGAGTTTATGAGGCTCAAAAAGTCCAAGATTTGGCAGGGTGAAGGGAGAGCTCTGTATAGTTTGGGCTTGCGAGGGATAAATGGCCCCCCAACTCAGTCTATTCCAGATTCTGCAAGCACCTCCAGAAAATCCCCAGATAGGCAGGGCAGGGCCACTAGTAGTTGGGAGATTGGTAACACCAGGAGTCCACAGGGTGGGGATAGTGGATATCCCATGAAGAAGAGGTGCCAATCAGGCTCAAGGGTAGATAGGGGAATGGCCCCCATCCCAGAGTCAAGCAACTCAACTACTGACAACCCCTGATTCTTCCCAGACCACTATACACTGGATCTGGGCAGCTGATTCCTTCTCAAGGTGTGAGCTCTGTGGGGGCAGGGTTGCTACAGGGAGTTTAGAGTCTAAGTCTGCATTTCCTTAGGCTGATGTTGAATGGAGTGAAGTGCTCTACCCAATAAAGATGTCTGTGGTGTGGGAGAAAGACTCGGCACAGATATCTTGGCAGCTGACCCTTTAGTTTTCTTCTCAGAGCCAGCCACAAAACTGAGTCTCCCCTCACACAACTCTTGTCCACTTTGTTCTCCCTCCACTGGATCCCAAGGTGAACTGATGCAAATGAGATTTTATGCCCTGCCCTGGTGCTTTAAAAAGGCATCTGGGTCTCTAGCACACTCCAGTCTCTTCCTGCTGTTAAGAATTTCTATTGATTCCCACAGCCAGATGCTATGTGGGCACCTCATCCCAGCTCTGTGCTCTGGCCTGGGGAGCCCATCATCAGGTGAAACCCCATGCACCTCAGGGGGAACTTCTTCAGCTGAGATGTCCCTCCAGATCCTCAGCTGCAGTCCGTGGGAGCAGGGCCAGCCCTTTTTGTGTCCCCGCCCTGCCTACCTGTCTACATGTGGTTTGTTCTATAAATCCTTGGTTATAGGACTTCTCTTCAGCTAGTCTTCAGTTGGTTATTCAGGTTCACTGCTCTTTATTTTAGTTGCAATTCCAGTTTGATCCTGGGAGGAGGTGGGTGTAACTTCCACTTACATTGCTGCCATCTTGGCGCTTCCCCAGGAAGAACTTCTACATTTAAGATGTATACAATCTGGACTATCATAAGGAAGGGGAGAGATTTTCTATGAAGACTAAAAAGGAATTTTACCTTTATGGGTTATTTTTAAATGATACTTCTAATAAGACATATTCCTGACAGAACCTGTCTAGATTCTTCATTGTTGATTAATACAATCATATTTATCTAAAATTGCTAAGGTATGAATATTTCCTTCACTGGGATACTAGTATATAAACAATAAGTAAATTACATAAGAAAATGTTTATTTTGTAGTCTGCCACATATATAGAATCAGAAAATATGTTTCCTTTTCTCCCCTTTCCTTTCCTCCTTTCTTCCTTCTTTGATTATTTAGATGGCTAAGGGAGATTTAAGTCTAGCTAGGATGTTCCACAAGCAAGCTGTTGAATTTTTATCTACTAAAACCCATGCAATGAAGTAATAGTGACAGTTTCTTTCAAAATTTTCACCCTTGTGATAGTTGACAGTAAGCCCTAGGAACTGAAATACATTTCCTGACCACATTCCCCTCCTTGTCACACATGGTGGCCCTTATTTGCTTTGAGAACTTGCTTCTAAGTTTATTACTGAGAGGGTGATGACAATGTTATAGGAAAACAAGCTTTGGAAATAAAAGGAGTCATGTTGTAGTGAAGTCTTCATACACCTGGGAGCTCAGTGTGTAATCACAGAATCTTGACTTGAGCTTATTTCTCTTGGGACCTCTGTGTGGCCTGATTATATAAGACCATGTGATTCTCCAAGGCCTAGCAGTGGTCAGCAGATAGAACCAGTTGTTAGACAAAGGGATGCAAGAAACTCAGAAAATATGGGTGTTTCAAGAGAATAAACTCTAGCCACATGGCTTTCTCTCAAGAAAGCTCCTGCCAGAGTTGTTTGAAAACATAAGTCATTATGTTGTGCTCATGTGCAAAACCTTCTTCAATTGCTCATTGACTTCTATATAAAGTTTTAAATATATTTTAATGGATTAGTGAAACTCACACATTTTCAGTTACTAGTAATTTTGAAAACCTAATACATAAGAGTTAATTACCAATTTCTACTCTCCTAAATTTCTCGGGGTCTTTACAATATCTGTGTAGAGCTGAAGCTAGAAATAGCAACTCTGGTGACACTAAGAGAAAGATTCCTAGAGAGGAGCATCATGAGTGTTATCCTTGTGGTTGTTTCATGAGAGCGACCTGTGAAGAGTTTCAGATATTCTGCAACAGTTGATGTGAATTCTCAGTGACCCAGGTGCTGAAGCTAATTCCAGCAGGTCACAAATGCAAAAAGTTTCATCAAAAGGTTGATGGAACCTGGAGGCTTCAGCAGGGCTGAATACATATTATTGCCTACTGGAATGGCTGAAAGCAATTCCCCAAACCTAAAGATCTACATATATTATTGCCTGTTACCAGACAGCTGAGGGCATTGTAATATACATGTTATTGCCTCCTGCTGGCCAAACACCTGAACAGCTGAAGGCAGTTCCCCCAAACTGACAATGCCTACTATATACTAAACCTTACCTTTTGATATGTATATCTGCTTTGCTTTAGGGCAATTTGTGTTAATAAAGAGCAAGGGGTCTGGGGATTCAGAGAACTTGGTTACTGAAGCTGGTCTCCTCTGACTCCTATATGGATTACAAATTTATACTATACTTCTAGTCTCTTTATTAATTTACGCGCAGTGCCTTCTTCAGATTCCTGAACCCTTTTAGATTCTGGAGAAAGACCCCGGCACCCAGGGAACTGGAATTCAGGCTTGTGCATTACCTTACTCACGCCCTGGTCTGAGAACAAGTCTGGCCAGCCAGCTTGTGTCCAGGTCCCTGTTTACTAAGGACTGGTCTGCTAACCTCAAAGGTACATGATTATCTCCTCTCTCTTATAAGTTGTGAGTGGAGAAGTAATACAGTGCTTTGGGTTCTGGTTTTCTGAAGATAGTATGTTAAAAAAAAAAAAAAGACAGAATTCTGGGTCATAGTAAATTACAAACATATTTTTCAGTTCTAAATGCATTTCATAATGAATATCGTGGGGAAGTGGAAGAAGGATAGCCATTGCTTAAAAGACAGAAGTGGGCAGGAACCAAGTCAGGAATTGCTGGAAGATAAAATCATACTTTCTTCTCAGTTCATGAACCACCTGTTGGGAAACAGTGCCCTTGACCAAGGGTTTCCAAAATGGGTAATACACACTCAGTGGGTGCTCAAGGTCATTCATGGCAACATGGATAGAAAATATTAGGGCTTCTATTTATGTATCTTAGAAAAGACAGTGAGGTTTCACTATATTTTAACAAATGGATTGACACTGGTATCTTTACTTGGTCCACAGATTGGATGTTTCCACCTCATGTTTAGCTGATGAGATACCAGAGTTCCAAACAGGAGCAGTTTGTGGTGGTACTGTGTACTTCATTCGCTTTTGGTTTATGGTGACATTTTAAAGTTTCTGTCTGCCTCATTAAAATGATTTATTACTTACCTAATTTTAACTAAACTAGCTTTTCATAAAAGACAAATGGCTGCAAAAATTCTGTCACAGAAATTGCAGATTGAGTACAGAGTAAGGTACTACTTAGAGTACAAGCAAAAGAGCATGGTGATAAAATGACAACATGGACATTTTCACTCATTGAATGAAAATTATCAACGTTGAGAGGGAAAAACAGTGTCAATATAATAAGATCTGAAAAGAATCAGCCAAAAAAGCCACAGTTATCCAGAAAGTTATTTGAAATATCTAGAAAAGCACTATGATCTGAGGGAACTTTGCCCTAGGAACTAGCTAATAACAAAACAAAGCCAATATGATAAACAACATGCTTAAAAATATAGTTTATTTATCCTGGCCTGTGTGTCTCAGTTGGCTGAGCATCGTCCTGTGTACCCAGAGGTTGCTGGTTCAATTCCAGGTCAGGGGCAAAACTGAGTTGTGAGCTTGATCTCCATTAAGGGAGTGCAGGAAGCAGTTGATCAATGTCTCTCTCTCTCTCCCCACTCCCTTCCTATCTCTCTAAAATCAATAAAAAACATATTAATATGTATGCACATATAGTTTATTTCATCTTAACTTACCCTTTAAAATTTTACATTTCTGTTTATATTTTATAATAATCACAAATTACTACTATAGAAATATACATATGTGGAGTTAAAATAGAGACATACATATGTAGAGAAGTGCTCAAATACTTTTACTGATGGGGAGCATTATCAACACATTGCTTTAGGAAATTATGATAATCAGAAGAAAAACATCCCAATGTTAATGAAATTTAATTCTTGCTAGCCCACCACTCTATCCACCTTTCACTATATCAATAAATGGTGAGAGAGATTATCTTAATCACTTCCTTCATAAAACATCACTAAAGCAAAGTTTCATAATTGAGTAAATTCATCTTCTCGGAATGGAAAATATGGACTTGCTATGATGTTTTGATATGTTGGGTTAGTTTGGCACGGTACTTTATTCACCACTTGCTGATGCAGATCGGCTCTCCTTGCTTGCTAAGAGGAGCAGGTCTGTCTCAAGGTATGTGAGCTTCCACTGACATATGCCTTTGGGCTCCAGGACCTGCTCTAGAGTGAGAGGCCTCAGTGAAGCCTGGACATCATAGGACATGCTGCCATCTCTGCAGACTGTACTGGACAAGAGAAGACAAAATAATGAGCTTCACTCTGGACGAATGATGATGTGTCTGACAATCCAGATTAAGCAGTGAGCTCCTAGCTATAATGGGGAATGAGACATGGAAGTCAGACTTATAGAGCATTTTGTGGCAACATTAGTTTAATCTGCTGGTTCAGCCATAAAGGCCAGCAAAATGTAAGATTGAAAATATCAACTTTTGCTATTAAGTCTACATTCAGCAAATTGTTGGTTGAATACCTGCTATGTGTCTGGATGTTGTAATGATATAGTTCTGCTTACTACAATTTAAAATACTCTGAGAAAATTTAAAATGTCCAGAAAATTAACTAATACAGTGGACAGGGTGAATTGGAGAAAGATGGTCACAAAGTATAAGCTCCCAGTTACAAGATAAATAAGTCTCAGGGATGTGATTTGGAACCTGCTGATTATAGTTAACACTGCTGTATGATGAATGGAAAAGTTAAGAGAGTAAATCCTGAGTTCTCATCACAAAGAGAAATACAACTCTTTCATTTTCTTTTTATTGTATCTACTAGAGTCCCAGTGCATGGATTCATGCACATTGAAAGGAAATTAATTAGAAGAAATATTTTAATATCGCTATTCACCCTTTCTTTATAATAGAAGTGTCAGAGATGAAAGAAAATTAGTAAAAAGTATATGAAAATATATATAAATTGATTAATAAATAATAACAACATGATATAAGAACAACAAAGACATGATATAAAAACAAAAACATGATATGAAAACAACATTGATAAAAACAATCACTGATAAATTGATTAAACTGATTCTAATATCTCCCTGTATACCACATTAAGAGTAAAAACATTTTCAGAGTGCTTGACTGATTTCCCTTGTGATGAAGCATTTACAACTTTAACGTCACATGCTCTTCAAACTGGAGAGAAAGCAACATATAACTGACCATGTCTGAAAATGGGTACAGGTAGGAATATTCCTACTCTGTCTACAGTTTGTCCTTGTGATTGATTAATAGTCATTACAAATGCTGGTATCACAGTCTTTGAATTAATTTAAATGGAAGGCCAGTGTCAGATGGGAACAAATATTGCGCATGCGTGAGTCAACGTTTATTTTTTAAATTGCCAGTGCATGTCATATGTATCAGCTGGCTGGTCGGTCAGATGGACAGATGGTCAGTCGGTCGGACGGATGGTCAGTCACTTAGCCTTTTATATATATAGATATGAGTTGATGGATATTGGTGAACAAATTGTGGTAACCATTTTACAATATATGTAAATCAAATCATAAAAAATGAACTAGTCTAATCATGGAAAAAGAAAACTAGAGGAGAGAATATGAGTAATTCTACCTTAGAAAGATGAATGTGGAAGGATGATGGGGCTAGCTCATTAGAACAATTTTTGTGTTTCTTTTTTAAAAAATTGGCACAGGACTTCATTAATAAGAACTAATAAGAGGAAAGAAGGGGATAGGATAGATGTAAACCAGTTGAACCAATTATATATGTACATGGGTTCCACAACAGATTCCCCAAACAGTCCAAAGTCCTATTGCTGAACAGGCAGGGCATCAATAGCAAGCCTCCAGCTCCACATCCCCAGAAAAGTTGATGAAGTCCTCACCTGAATCTTCTCTTTTCTCCAACAGTGTCTTTTTCTAAGCCATCCCCTCTACCTCATTCCAATAGTATCCCTTTTTCAGGTGGGATTTGGTCAGGAAAACAGAAAACATTCTAAGAACCCAAGCAGGGAGATATTTCATATAGAAAACTACACTAGATGGACTTGAGGGATGATAGGAAAAGTTTCCAATGGGTTCTAAGAAATCAATATGTGATAGAATATACATATCCCCTTTTCCCCCTCCCCCCCCCCCCCCATTACCTCAGCTACATGCAGCACCAAAGCGGGTGGTTCACTAGAATGTGCTTTACCTGCCTGGCACACCTCTGCCATCTGCTGAAGCCCAGGCATCTGATCACATCTGTCACAAACAGCATGACTTCAATTTTTCTTTCTTCTTCCATCACTTGCACAAGGGCCTCTCATTGGTGGAGTCTAAACAGAACCTGGCTGGGTGGAAAATGCGCCCCTAGGCTTGTAGCACTTCTAATGTCCCAAAGAACATAGAAAAGGGCAAATGGTGTGCATTTCTAGCAGGGACCTAGCACATTAGGTTTTTCCTGGTGCAGTTAACATATTTCTGCTCCACTGGTATGCCTAGGTGCTTCAGTACCTGCTCACTTAACATACAGAATCTGTAATATGGGCCTTTGCTAGATACTATTTCACTAATAAACCAATGCAAATTCATATTTTAATTGAGTTCTGGTCTAAGAAGAAAAGGCTCTAGGTGGGGCTTCCCTTACTCTATGCTGATGTCAAACCACCATTTCAAAAGGTTTTCATTCCCTCTCCGGGGACCTCCCCGCATGCTTCTGCTCCCCTCAGCACTGTGCTGCTCTCCCATGCCAAGGGCTGGCCTGTTGGTGGTCTGAGGTGGAAAGTGCCGTTCTCTAGTAGGCATACACCTGTCACTCAGGCACAGGTAGGCTTTGTACTCAGACTTTTCTAGTGAAAATCCGGGAGTTCTACCTTTGCATTCGATTTAGACTTTCAAATTATCACTGAGAACTGGAGGAACCTTCCCTAGGGCTGAAGACACTATGAAAGAAAATGCCTTCTGGAAGGTCCCAAACTGCTGATCACAAAGAAGATGGTTTTCCAAGACTTACTCCTCAGGCAGGCGGGCGAGGCAGTTTTCTCTCATTTACTTTGTGTCTGAAGTTATGAGAAAGGTGTTTATTGTCATCCTCCTTGTCAAAGAGTTCCAGACTCAGGGCAGGTCCTCAGCTTCAGCTATGCTGTTTATTGTCATCCTCCTTGTCAAAGAGTTCCAGACTCAGGGCAGGTCCTCAGCTTCAGCTATGCATCTACCCCTTCCCCATAAGAAGGCAAATACCGTGCTATGAACTAGTCCCAATGTCCAATGTCGAGCGCACACCTGGGTCTGAGCAATGGGCGTGAAGACCTGCTCCTTTTCTGTGACATCGGCTGCATTTCAACGAGGAGAATTGCATTAATGTTTTGAAGAAGGAAGTTAAAGACTGAAAACCTAGGCATTTCCTTAAGGTTAAAAGTTAGAGAAAAATTATGCTTTATGCTTTAAAGCTTCAGTCAAGTTTGAAATTATAACTAAAGGCATAGAGCATCAATGATCAACTGAGTCTGCTTTCTCTCTCTTTTAGGATAGTCGTCCTGAAGGCGGGGCACCTGGCGTCCAGGTGGCATATGCTCCCTGTGGAAACCTCATGGATTCTTCTCATTGGCCATTGCAGGTCACTTGCATAGAGACCCATGGCAGAAATGAGATGCCGTGGATTGTCTCATTTTCCTCTGTCAGTCTCTTCATAGAGAATTGATATTTAATGTTGATCCAAGAGGCATTGGTAACAACTGAACTTCCTTCCACTAAATTAAAAGAATAAGAGAGAATTCTGATTAATTGAACAAAGTTTCAATGGTTTATCTTGCACTGAAATTTTGATTTTTAAAGAAAATGCCTCTCAACATTAATTTTCTTATTTATAACTGGGATACTCTTAGTTTTTGTCCTGAGGAATTATTGTGACACACGGGTAAGATTCCTTTGGCAGAATGCTTAGCACGAGTCCTTGCATAGGGGAAGCACTGGAATAGATGCTGGCCACCACCCTTCTCCTGCCCCAGCTGCTTAGCAACAAGCAGGGAGCACTTCATTGCCCTGGGTGACCCTCCTGCCTTAGGAGCCTTCTCAGCTGATACTGACTAGCATAAAGGATGGGGTTGAACCTGCAAAGAAAGGAGATGAAAGAGCTGTGCAGAATAGCATGTTATCAAATGGGGATAGAACCCAGACATAGCCAAGTTCCAGAAAGGTGACTAGATTGAGAAGTTGAGGCTGGCAGGCCACCTCAGCAGGCGCAAGGCGTAATGGTCATGGAAACAATATGGATAAATCATGATACCCACTCTGGCCAGGATTTGTTCTAGAGATAAGAGCAGGGGCATCATGACTTCCCTGGGAGCTGGTGAGGGAGAGCACCAAGTTGACAGCCAGGACATTTGGACCAATTGTCCTGGCTCTAACATGCTTTTCATTGAGCAGTGGTAGAGTGAGTATAGGGAGAAGGCATTCCCAGAGCCTTCAGGGAAATACACAAACATAATGATCACATAGTGCAGATGTTGATTATAATTAGGTATTTTCTATGTGATATCAGTTGTTAAATTGTGTTGGGAATAATTTTTTTCTTTTTAGTCCCAATAGATACTATTAATAATAGCTGAAATGTATTGAGCACCCACCATGTGCCAGTATTGTGCCATTTTGCTTTTTACAACTTATTTACAAGATAAGTATGACTATCATTCCAGTTTAGGGATGGAGAAACAAGTACATTTTCACTTTGCAAGGCAGCTCCAGAGCCAGGATGACGTCTGGATCAGCTCCTGTAAGTATAAGGCTACAATGTCAGGACACAGAGGAGGGCTTGGATGGCAGCACAGCTGCAGGCTCTTGACCTATTTGCTTCTCACTCAGCAAATGCTCTGGAAAGGCCAGTGGAGCTGGATTTCTGCTCCTGGCTTATCACTTCCTCACTGTGTTCCCTTAGGCAAGTGACTTCCTTTCTCTGGCCTCAGTGTTCTCATCTATAAATTAGGAAGACAATGCCCACCTCACTGATGCAGGTGTTAAATGATATAAGATGTGAAAAGTCTTAGCATAGAAAGAATACTAATTTATGACCATTCCTAATTTTATTTTATCACATTCCACTTCAAAAGGTCATCCACCATCTTGGATACCTCTAGTGATAGGGGTCTTGCCACTTCCCAGCAACTCTTATTTGGCCCATTACAGAGCAATCCTGATGATTAGAGAGGCAGCCTTTTATAATGATGCTTGCCTGTGGTCAGTCTCTGAGTTGACATAGCCTAAGTCTAATCCTACCTCACATTACTGGCCTTTTCACATTATAAAAATAATGCTCATGGCCTCTTACGTTTTTCTTCTTCAAAATAAACACCTATAGTCAATTCAAGCAATTCTCAAGTGAGAAGCCTATGAGTTCTATCACCGGACTTCTCATCTCTTTGATAGTAATATTTGTCAATTTCTCTTTTCAATTTTTATTATTTCCCAGGAAGCAAATGCTCACTATTGAAAAAAGAAAAAACTGAAGACTTTATAAAATGAAAATAGTGATTTATGATGCAAGGCTGGCTCCTCCACATCTACCCTGGGCGTCTGCACACTTTTGTTATCATGAGTCACCTGCAATCACTCTGGCTGCTGCTGGCGCTCTCTTGGTAGAATAGCTCTCCTGGCCTGATACCAGGCAACAGCATGTACGCCTTCTTAAGTTATACAATAGAGATAATTGAGAAATGAATGAATAAAGCAGGCCAAATCCTTTAGAAGATGTTAGATAACTCATTAATCTGCCTCATTTGGTGCTACCATTATCTCAAATTGCAAATTCACTGTGGTTCCATTATATTTGTATAAAAGGAAATAGCCTGCCAAGAGACTTCAAGAAATTGGATGGGACCTGTATAATTTGGCCAAGAACAACATCTATACTCCAAATATTGCATCACAGGAATCAAAACCATATTCTCTAAAGTTAGGTAATTAGTCAGTTTATCCAGTTGTTATTTTGCATGACAATCTTCTCTCAAGAACTTCATATTGGTATTCTGGGAATTGTCTTATTGAGGTGTAAACTAAATCATGACTTTTTTACTTGTCCTAGAGCTGAAAATTCTAGGTTTATTTATTGCCTAGCTTCCAATTTCCAGTCCTTTCATGATTTCAAATATCCATAATACCTTGGACATTTAGAAATAAAGTTATGTAGCCAATGTGATCTTGGAAAATGAGCAATCCCAAATGCAGAAGTAGTTTTCCATATTCCACACACTAGGCATGGTTTATACAATCTTGCATGTATTCTCTATAATGTCAGTGCAGAATGTGCAATAAGAAAATGTATATGGTCTCTATTAGTTTTTTAGCTAACTTATGCATATGCGTGCACACATGCAGTGAAAACAATGCCGAATGAATTGGTTCTGAGGTCTAGGTTTTCTTATTTTCTTCAAGGCTGGATTATCTCCTATTCTTTCCAACCAAAAATTATTTTTTGGGGGAGGGGAACCTAAGCATTTCCTGTGGCCCTGATTCTAAATGTCCATTGGGTTGATGGTAAAGTTCCATGTTTGTAGCTGACATGAGGAATAGCCCTCCTGCCCCAGGTATGTAAAGCTCCACATGTACAGCTCTGCGGTTTATAGTAAAGGGACGAGGGTCAAGAGGAAGGGGCACAGAGGAAGATCAGTCAGATGCTCTTGGTATTTAGAATTAGACCAAAGTCAAGATATAGCTTTTCCTCCTGTATTTTTGGTGTTTTTTTGTTTGTTTTGTTTTTTCGTGGAAATGGGTTTGGAGGTAAACAGAAATTTCTATCCCTGGAAGGTAGGCACAAGAAGAGATTCACAAAAGGTGGCAATATAAACCTAAACTGCTGCTAGACCATTTGTTCCAAGGAGGCGGGCTCCTGGGCAGCTCGCTATTGTATTGTTAGCTCCTGGCACGTAGTGGGTGCTCAGTACATGCTTGTTGAACAAATAAAGCATTTAAAAGGGAATGACAATTGACTGACTTTCTTTGCTTTTTATCTTCTCCATGTTTACTTTCTTTTTTCTTTTCTTCCTTAGGTTTTACAAAGTCTTTTTGGAAATCCAACGCTGTTTCATTTGCTTAGGGTTTAGGTTTTAGAAATTAGCATCAATAGTCCAGAGGTTAGAAGTAACATATGAGAAGTGACATAACTTTGGAGCCATGAATGAGTTGGGGTGAGCAGAATTGTGAGTGGGAGAAAGAGAAGAAGGCTCCTGTGAGATCAAACCCAAGGATCTAGGTTCATCCATGGAAGAACTTTAATCTTAGTTTTAAATAAAATGCTGATTCCATTGTTATCATGACACAGGACATTCTGTAAGGCTGTCTTTGTTTCTGTAAGTGAAAATCAGAGGCAGGAGTGAAAATTGTTAAAAACTCAGCTGCCAGAAGTCTAAGGCTGATCATAGGGTGAAAGGTCAGAAAGTTTCATGCCAGGAGAAGAAAACCACTTCAGGAGAAACCACTCAGGCAGGGCCCCTTATACCTTCCTGACCCTGCACCAGATCACCAGGCTCCAGCAAACAGTCTGCTTGCTGAGTTTGAGTTTTAAAGCCACATTTTGAAAAGGGCTGGTCCTCTAGGGCTCAATAAATGACACTAGAAAACCACCCAGAAAGAATGAGTGAGATTTGCCTTAAATCTAACTATTTCATCTCCCCCCAAAAAGTGTATGTTTTTGTTGTTGTTTTCTTTTAGGAGGTTGTGATCTGAGTGTTGAATGGGCACAGAAGCTCCCAGTCCAGCAGAGGGACAGACACTGGATCTGGCCCCTAGGCTCTACCTGGGATCTCCAATGTTCACTCTTAGACCTCAAATGCTCTTCTCTCATTGTGGCCAAACATCATCTGAAGGGTGCCAGTGGCTGAAGAAAAGCAGGCACAGCCAGAATCAGTTTGCCCAGGGTTACCCCACCCCTGCCCCCACCTCAGTGCTCCATGTTCTCTAATCCCTTGCCCAGGACCCTCTCCCATTATGCCGTGTGGCCCCACTGTACTGATTGATTCCAGATTTGTGCCAGTGGCTCCATCATAGTCTTGTCCAATGGCGGAGATGAGCATTCGTTGAACAGTGTTTCCTTCCCAGGTAGAAGACTGTGGCCATGGGTTAGGTCTTCAGGAGATTTTCCACATGTTCTAGGGGAGAACACTCACATGGGCTCTCTCTCTAGTCAGAAGAGCAGCCCCTGTGCCCTTCCTGCCTGGCCAGCTCTTCCTCTGCGACCCAGGCATGCTGTGCTTTACAAGAAAGGAGAGGTCAAGCTGCTGTTGCCAACGCGCCATGGGGCTGGGCAGAGACTCCCGGGGAGGCCATCCACCCTCCAAAGTGTGTTAAGAGAGAGCAAAAAAGTGCAGTCAGAATTAAAGTGAATGCCTTGGAGAGTTAGCGTAAAAGCTAAAGGACTTGTGAAAGGTTCTTAGGTCTTTCTTTATTGAAACAGGCAACAGTCTTTAAAATAGTAAGACTTTCTTCAATGTCTGTGGCCCCAGGATCTCTCTCTAAGCATTGAGTAACAACACCCCCATTGCTGTTTCAATGGAGGCCTTCAGAATTCATTAACTCGAGGGGAGGAATGTAGCATGGGAAAAAGGGAAAAGAAAATAGAGGGCCATGAACCACCCCCAAATAGCCCAGCATAAGTTCTTTATCCTGACATTCACAAGGGGAAAATATGTAACTCTTTCACCTTCTGGTCAGTTTGCGAATCATGAAATGGCACAGTTTTATTGCTCAATTTTGTGAAAAAAAAATTTTAAATAATCATCATGGGAGAAACAAAAACTGAATAAATGAGCAGGAAATGCCAAGTACCATTCCATGGAGAGGCCTATTACGGTCAACTAGTCTCTGCTCAGGGGTCTTTGTAAGTACCCAGTCCCTGGGGACACAGGGCTCACCCAGGAGTGTCAGGAATGCCCAGAGGGGCCTGGGCCAACACAGGCCAATGGTGGTGCAGTGAGAAGTTTTAGACAACATGGGAGTCAGTTGCTTGTTATGCAACGAGTTGCTGTAGTGATGGAAGGGAAGAGAATGGGGATTGTACTGCAGCTTGATGAACAGCCTTATTCCTAGTCTCCTCGCAGACTCACCAGGAGCTTGCCCCTGCATGTTGATAGGCTTACACTAGGTCACAGGCCTCTTGGCTTCCTCTACTTCATTACCACTGTCCTCCAATGGCCATGGGACTAGGTGAAAACTAATGCTGGAAAGAAGTTATTCCAGTCAAGTGATTCCAGGATTCTATCTGGGTAAGTGTGCTGCCCCACACCCTTCCTGGCCAGATGCTTCTCTGGTTGGCAGAGAAAAACATTTCTGTCTTGAAAGCTTTGCCTTCTATTACCTTCTCTCCTTTTTTCTCACTGTTTTCTTCATATTGCTAGTCTCTCAACTGAGAAGGAGAAAATTAAATGTGAAAACAAAGCTGTTCCTGAGTAGGGGGGAGAGAGAGAGAGAGAGAGAGAGAGAGAGAGAGAGAGAGAGAGAGAGAGAGAGAGAGATATCCCCATCTTAGGTTTTGCAAGCACCAGTGTTTTGGCTTCAAACTTAAAATCACACAGTGAGGTACTAACACCCGCTCAGATATGGGTGTGCTTGAGGATAAGGGTAGGGCAAGGGGAAACAGGGAAGAGGTTCCGAGGCAGCTGAGGCCTCCAAACCTGAGCGCAGGGCTCCTCCTGCAGGTGAGGTGCTCGCCAGTGCTCACATCACACACAGCTGGGGTGGACACCCAGGTTGCTGTGCAAGGTCCAAGGCATCCCACAGGCGATATGAGATCTTTCCAGAAGAAACCATTCCTCCTTGATGTGCGTGTGGCTTGCTTGGTAGGGATGGCAAGACAGGGCTAATTTAGCAGATGTTTCCAGCCACTTCTCCCTCAGATGAGCTTTCTTCCGTGAAACACCACCATGAACCCCTCCTCCCGCCCAGCAATGAGGAAAGCCTGGCAGCGTGCTGAAGAACATCTTTCTAAATGTCAGGGAAGGAAGGGTTTCTTAATTAGGCACAAAAAACACAAATCATAAAAATAAATGGATAATTTTGATAACATTATAATTATATTTTATTTATTAAGAAATAAACATATACAACAAAAATTCAAAATCTATAAAATTATATTTGCAATGCATATAAACTACTCCCCCCAAAAAAGAAATAATATATAGGATAATATAAAGTTTTGCAAATCATTTAAAAAAATACACTGAGGAGTGAAGGGTATCAGCAAAACTAAACAGAAAATTCACAGAAGAGATTTGAATAAACAGTATAGATATGACAAAATGTTCCACGTTATTAGTAATCATGGAAATTCAGATTTAAACCACAAATTTCACACTATTCAGCCGGCAAAATGTTAAGTCTGCTGACGTCATGTCGGCAAGTATGTGAGCACAGGGATACTGCACTTGTCCAGTGATTACGTATGTGGTCACTGCTCCTTTGAAAAACATTTTGACGGTGACCAGTAAGTCAAAACTGCCAAGTCCCAGGGCTGGTAATCACACATCCATGTACCTCTGAGCTGTCTGTGATGTGTATGCCAGCAAACTCAGACAAACACTCAGAGCAACATTACCCCTGACAAAAAGACCTGCAACCTGTGCCCCGGTCTAGCATCTGTTTGAATATATCAATGGAATTATGATATATTAAAAAACTGGAATACAACACCATAGTAAATGAAAGAATTAGAGCTATATATATCAAACATAACTGAGAAAAAGTTGTAATAAACATATGGCTAAGTATGTAAGAACTGTATATATTTTATATACTAAATATATATTTATAAAATGTAAATATATTGCTTAGAAATTAATAAAAACATAGTTAAAATATGAATACAGACATAGGAATACAGTTACTAAATCAGAATAGTGTTTTTCTGGAAAGGAAGTGTGGACAAAAGGGACCACATGCTGACCTGAAAGCTCAGGGGAGGCCTGCATGGCAGTCTTGCAAACTCAGAGACCTAAAGTATCCACAAAGGATGGTCTGAAATTAAACTTTAACTAAAAAGCAGTTATGGTGGGCAGTTAAGTCTAGGCCAGTATCTTCATTGACAAGGTCAACCTTTACCTTAACTAGCCTATCTGTCTTTTTGCATCTATGATAACATACCCTTGAAGTGTCTAGGTAACTTGTAACCTCCCTTTTTCTGGGCCCCCTGGGGCACAAACTAATGCACTGGGCACCAGGACAGATATCACAAATTCCTTCATTATCATGTTAATTGTTCCTGCACCCACTTAAGCATGTGTCCATCATTTTACTTTTTATCCAATCGCAGGGGTTTCCCCTACTTTGCTTTATCCCACCTCCATAATCTATCACCAGTGGGTTTCATGTAACCCACTTGCTTCCCTCCTTTGATTGCAATGTATAAATACAGATGTAACCCGCTATTCTCCAGAGTATTATCTCAATTCATTGAGGTTCTGCTTCCCAGCATATGTCGACAGTTTGGCTCAAATAAACTCACAAAAATTTTTTTACAGGTTTCAATGGTTTTTTACATTAACAGAAGGAAAAGGACTGGGGAGAAATCTAAAGAGATATTTGGACATGTTTTATTCCTACTGGCAATGTATTATTTATTAGAGATATGATGCACAAATGCTCAACATATTGCTGTAATATATATTTGTATATCTCAAATACAGTAAATCACCTTTGTATAAAAGAAGTCATGATCTCTAGTAAGGCTCTTATTCTCTTTCCTACCAAGAAAAAGGTCACTTTTAAGAATATTCTCCATAATTTTCACAAATCCGTTCAAAGAAGTAATAAGAGAAAAGAACTGGCAAGACAAGCTACAAAATAAAGCCTATTGCACATGGGGAAGACCTCATGCCATGGCTAAGTGGACCTGCCCATCATATAAAGAGGACATCCGTTTTGTCATGTGTTAAATATTTCTTCCCTTTTGTTAAATATCTGTATTTCCCTCTGAAGGACTCTCCCTCCTTCATTCCTTGCCCAGGTGTTTGTACAGATCTCTGTGGAGGATGTGACCTAATTCAAAGCTCTTCAACAGGTTAGAGTGACTGATTCAACGGTATAATCCTATGTAATGAAAGCCTAATATGCTAACTGTCTGGTTGTCTGGTGACTGGCTGACTGTTCAACCAATCAAAGTGTAATATGCTAAGGATGTGCTAATGCCACTCAGCTGCTTGCTATGACATGCACTGACCACCAGGGGGCAGATGCTCCTGCTGGTAGGTTAGCTTGCTGTTGGGGTCCAGCTGATCAGGACTAAGCAAGATGGGCCGGACACACCCTGGAGCCCTCCCATGGTCCCTCCCCAGCTGGCCAAACTGCATCCCTCCCCAGCCAGCCCCTGATTGGCCCCGATTGGGACTGGGCGATATGGGGTAGGACATGCTCTGAAGCCCTCCCGCAGTTCCTCCCCATCCCCAATCATGCACCAGTGGGGTCTCTCTGCCTGGCCTGTGCCCTCTCACAATTCAGGACCCCTCAGGAGATGTCATAGAGCCAGTTTCAGGCTGATCCCACAGGCCACTCCCTTGGGAGGAAGCCAGTCACAGGGCTCACAGCTGGAGAGCACTGCTGTAGCAGTGTGGGCCTCTCCAGATTGGCACTGATTGGGCACGAGCCCACAGCAGGTACAGTGGGCCAGGATGAGTAGGAGCAGCAGGTAGGAGCTGCAGGCGGAATTGGACTGTAGGTTTCAGCCCAATCCCCTCAGGCCGTCCAGGGGGACCCCATCCATGCACAAATCCATGCACCAGGCCTCTAGTCTACACTAATAAAAGAGTAACATGCAAATTAACCATCACTACACTACACCCACAAGCCACGCCCACCAGCCAATCAGGAGCAAGCATGCAAATTAACCCAACCAAGATGGCAGCCAGCCATGGAGAGAGCAGGAGGCTTGGGTTTCCATGGCAATGGAAAAAGCCCAGCTTTCCACCCACTCTGGCTGGCCCTGGGCTCCCCTCAAGGCTACAAAATTTCAATTATCCTGTCTAATAGAAGAGTAATATGCAAATTAACCACCACACTGCTACACCCACCAGCCATGCGCACCAGCCAATCATGAGCGAGTATGCAAATTAACACAACCAAGATGGCTGTGACCACGGGGAGAGCAGGAGGGAAGCAGGAGGGAGAGTTGGGCTTCCCTGGGGATGGAGGAAGCCAAGCTTTCCTCACACCCTGGCCGGCCCACTCCAGGCTACAAAGTTTCAATTATAGAAGATAAATAAATCCCAACAAAAATGACAGCAGCTGCAGAGCTAGCTGGAGAGAGCAGGAGGCTAGGGTTGCCCCCGGTGATGGAGGAAGCCAAGCTTCTGAAGCCTTGGCCTGCCTTGGCCTCTGCTACGAAGTTTCAATTATAGAAGATACATAAATCCCAACAGAAATGGCTGCCACCACAGAGGGAGCAGAAGGCTGGCACTGCTCCGGGCTACAAAGTTTCAATTGTAGAAGATAAATAAATCCCAGATACCAGGGCCTCTGCTTGGGTGACCGGGAGGTGTGGCCGGCCAGCAAACCAACACAGGTCCCTCGCCCAGGCCACCCCATGCCCCAAGGGAACCCCCACCCTGATCTGGGACACCTTTCAGGACAAACCAGCTGGCCCCCACCCATGCACCAATCCTCTATCCTATCTAATAAAAGAGTAATATGCAAATTGACCATCACTCCAACACACAAGATGGCTGCCCCTATGTGGTCAAAGATGACCACTCCCATGTGGACACAAGATAGCCGCCACAGGATGGCCAGCAGGGGAGGGCAGTTGGGAGGACTAGGCCTGCAAGGGATGGCAGTTGTGGGCAATCAGGCCTTCAGGGGAGGGCAGTTTGAAGGGACCAGGCTGGCAGAGGAGTGAAGTTGGGGGCTACCTGGCCTGCAGGTGAGGGCAGTTAGGGGTGACTAGGCCTGCAGGGGAAAGCAGTTAGGGGCAATCAGGCTGGCAGAGGAGCAGTTAGGCATCAATCAGGCTGTCAGGGTAGTGGTTAGAGGGTGATCGGACTGGAAGGTGGAAGTGGTTAGGGGCAATCTGGAAGGCAGGCAGGCAAGCAGTTGAGATCCAGCAGTCCTGGATTGTGAGAGGGTGCAGGCTGGGCTGAGGGACACACCCCCCATGCACGAATTTCATGCACCAGGCCTCTAGACTATATTATAAAGAGGCAATATGCAAATTAGGCTGGGACTTCGTATGGGTCATGACCAGACAGGAGGAGGTTGCATGCACAGGTGAAGCCTGGAGCAGAGATGGAGACAGAGGCAGTGGGGCCTGCTCTAGCCAGTGTGGTGGCTTGGGCGGCCCCAGAGTAGACACAGGCAGGGGGACCAGGGAACATTGTGAGTCAAGCATGGGTCCCGGCCCCCCATGGCACCAGTCCAGCCTCTTGTGACGCCAATCCAGCCTGACTCCCATGGTGGCCGGCACTGCAAGAGTCAGGCATGGGTCCTGGCCCCCGGTGGGTCACCTCCTCACATGATTTTAATCATGTGTTCGGCCTCTAGTGTCCAATAAAAGTCAATGAGATTTCAAAGATTTCACAGGTAATCACTGGGAAGGGACAAGCTGAGACCAGAGAGAATGGAAGCCCCAACCCTGCTTAGGCTCCTGTGACCAAGTGGCTCTCCAGCTGGTCTGAGGATGAAACCCCTTGGAGGAGAACCCTGGTGAACAAACAGAGCAGGAGTGACCAGATCTCAGTGGATTCATCAGACTTTCCAATCAAGCTGCATCTGGCACCAGCCCCACCCTGAGCTCTTCAAAACTGAAGCCCACACAACCTGTTTAATATGATTTGACTTTCTTTCCTTTCTTGAATCCAAACTGACCCTAATTGGTAAGTCTATAATTAACAGAAAAATATCAGAATAAGCCCCCCTGTTGTCATAGAAGTGATCACCAATTGATGAAAGCAGAACAATGCCCTCTGTGCCACCTGCCTCCCACCTGCCAACTCCTTTGCTCCCCTGAAACTTCCTAATCACTTCAGGCAGTGATGGAAGAGACAGCTGGCTCCACTTAGATCCAAGACCAACCCCTTGTCACAGAAATGCTTAATTACATCAACTAAAATTGCCTTTCAGAAAGTAGGCCCTTCTTTTGACTAGAGACACTTATTCCAGGCAAAAAACACTTGAATACCAGCGAGGGGCCATTGTTATCTTAACTTGGAACACCTGAGAAAAATGAAGGAAAATAAGATGAGTCTATGAGGAGGTAATTTTTTTCTTCTGTCAGATGTTTCCCCACACAGGTAATGGTCTAAATTTAGAGTCTTTAAGGCAAATGTACCCAAACTAATGAAAATCAAAGTTCAAGGGTTTGTTTCAATTCTGATGGAAAATCCACCTATTTGTAAGGATTTATTGACTAACTGGGGAATATTTAGAATTTGCATTTCACTTGCCACTTTTGGATTTTTTTCCAAGAACACTTAATCTTTTTTCCTCATTCTCTGTTATTTAAAAGGTCTTGACTCACTGTTCTTAAATGAAATTATCTTTGTCTGCTTCCTCTTCAGTGAAAGGAACCCAACTTTAAATTACTCTATGTGACAACCAAATTTTAAAAATTTTTAAACTAATAGTTTATCTTAAGTCCCTATATGTTGTGATGTGCTCTATTTTATCCTATCCTGTTTAAAAGTATTTTGGTTAAGACCCACTAAACTGGCTTCTGCTGAAATGATTTTTCTCTTCCAGAGTTGTCTGATATTAGAAACATCTTTGAATTGGCTAAACCATTTTTTTCTTTAACTTCATCTTTTATCCAATCAAAGAATATTTCAGTCAGTGAAACAAGATGATGGGACCTGGGCATCCTGTGTGTTCTACCAGATTCCCTGCTCATTGCTCCAAAGGGAATTTCCTGGTGAATTGCTTTTTGCAATTAGGTTTATTTAGTGTCTATACTCTGGGATCACAAAGAAGACTGATCCTACATCTCTCCAGCTCTTTCCCCAACTACCAGTTAAGTTTATCTAAAAGATGCATTGGAAAATAACAGGCAGGCAGTAGGAGGGGAGATCACATTTCTTCCTCTCTGTCTGGTACTGGTTGATCTGAGTGACCCCTACTTGTGCAAACAGCCTTTGTTCTTATTCTGGAGTCTACCTGATAGATTCATTTCCTAGATTCTGTAAACACCTCCTAACATTGTTCTCCTGTCCTGGGAGTAGAAACAGCTTTCTGTTGTTGCAAATCTCTGTATTGATTTCTCATCCCTTATTTGGCTTTGTAATGCTTTCAATAACTTTGTTAACTAGTTCTTATACTAAGTTCTTTCCACAGAACTACCTGGCATTCACACTTTCTTTAGACTGATACATTAGATTGATAAATGTTATTAATTTGACCCACATCTTAAACTTTAGTTCTGGGAATGGGTGGATTTGAGTAATCAAATTTCTGGAGAGGAGTATCATGGAAAACAAGCTCACCATTCTGCATAAAGCTTTCTCTTGAGGAATTTTCAAATTCCCAGGAGGCTGAGAAATCAAACAGATATGTAAGACATTAAAAAGCTAAGCCCTTATTAAGTGACTGAGACTAACAGCCTGCAGGCAGAGGTGGAACTCTGGGTACCTTGAGTCTCTCCCTGACCTTCTGGGCCTGGAGCTAGGAAAATCAGGCCTTGGTGCCCAGCTCAGCCCTTTTCACACAGACCCGTTCCCCAGAGGGAGCCACACACTGCAGATCACTGATAGCTCCAAACAGGGTACCCAGGGCCAGTCACAAATAGCACCTGACACTGGCCTGCACAAGAGACCCTCCAAAGAGGCCCAAATCCAATAAACATGGTGACCAGCTGCAGACAACAACAGAGCAGGATCCAATAAGCTTCAATTGGCAGCTCCAAACCCTGCTGAGGTAAATTCCACTTTGTGTGATAAACACCTACACAGAAGCCTACATGCCGTGTTAGGGACTGAGCTTCTCTGCCAGCCAGCCTGGGGGTTTAGCCTAGGCATGGATGAGCCAATAGCAATCAAGGTACACTTACAACAGAAGGGCCCACACAACACAAACAAGGGACATTATTAGAGCACTCAAGTCTGGTGATCAGGGAGACTGTGCCACAGGTCACCTACTACATAAGGCCACCCTACCAAGATTGGGAGTCATAGCAGATCTACCTAATACATAGACACAAACCCAAACAGACAGCCAAAATGGGGAGAAAAAGAAATAGCCACAAATGAAAGAACAAGAGTATTCTCCAGAAGAAGAGCTAAATGAAATGGAGATATACAATTTATCAGATATAGAGTTCAGAGTAAAGATTAAAAGGATGCTAAACAGCATGAAAAAAAGATATAGAAACTATGAAAAACAACCAGTAGAAATGAAGAATAAACTAGAAAGAATAAACTGCAGATTAGAGAATTGGATCAGTGAATTAGAAGGCAGGGTACAAAATTCCACTCAATCAGAGAACCACAAAGAAAAAAACACAGAAGAAAACAGGAGTACAGTTTAAGGGAACTGTGAGAAAACATTAAAAATACCAATATTGACATCATAGGAATGAAAGAAAGTGAGCAAGGAATAGAGAACCTGTTTGAAGAAACAATGGCAGAAAACTTCCCTAACCTGGTGAAGGAAATAGTCACACAAGTTCAGGAAGCACAGAGAGAGTTCCAAGGAAGAATTACCCAAATAGGCCCATACCCATACATATCATAAATAAAATGCCAAAATTTAAGGAAGAAAAGAGAATCTTAATACAGCAAGAGAATAGCAATTTGTTACCTACAAAGGAGCTCACATAAGGCTTCCAGCTGATTTCTCAACAGAAACTCTAAAGGTAGGAAGGGAATGGCATGAATTATTCAAGGTAATGAAAAGCAAGGATCTGAAACCAAGACTACTATATGCAAAAAGGCTGTCATTCCAAAGAGTTGGTGAAATAAAGAGCTTCCCAGACTAAAAAGATTAAAGAATTTTATTACCACTAAACCATCATTGCAAGAAATGTTAACAGGACAGCTGTAATAATAAGAAATATATATAGAGAAAAACATAGACATAAAGAATAAAACTAGCCATAAGTAAGTACCTATACTATCTAATAAAATAGTAAGGAAGGCCTGGACCGAGGAGCAGCAGGATGTGCATGCTATTGTGAAACCCATCCCCAACAACGACGCTGCTGCTCAGGATGAGGCTGCTCAGGCTCAGGCCGCCATGGTGCTATTGGGACAGTCTACCCAACTGCTGGTTTTTCTTATGCGCCCTCTCAAAGCTCCATCTGGGATGGCCACTGCTCATGATTAGGCAGAAGTCAAAGAAGCCCTGTGGGATATAACGCTGCAGGGAGGAGATCCCTAATCATGGACGTTTTCACCAGAAAATGAACAGGTAACCTGATCGGCAGTGCCCAATGCCTGGAACGATGGAGGCACAGCTCAGAAGGACAGAGTGGACACAGCTTCTTGGCCAGGCCCACAGGCTTTCCACCCCACCTGCTGAGAAGAAGCCAAAGTATCAAATACAGCATATTTCTCAATATCTCCAGGTACCTTTTGTTATTAATCAATGTTTTATAAGATTCCAGATTCAAATTAACATGAGAGATGGGTGGCTGTGCCTTGGAAGGATGTACGCTAACAATCAGCCACTCAGTTCTGGAAAATCACTGCCATGTTACAATCTGGAGCCAGTATTAGCAGATCTTTCAAGGTTTAAGAACAGCCATGCATCTAGAATTTGAATGACCTATCTTGTTTTTAAAATTATTGTGTATGAACATACAACAATTAAAAAAAAAACCAAGATAGGTCATTTAAATTCATGAAAACTTGCTCAAAGTCACCAATCATCTAAGAGATGCAAATCAAAATGACAACGAGGTACCTTCTCACACCTGTCAGAATGGCTATCATCAACAAATCAACAAATGACAAGTGCTGGCGAGGATGTGGAGAAAAGGGAACCCTAGTACACTGCTGTGGGAATGCAGACTGGTGCAGCCACTGTGGAGAGCAGTATGGAGTTCCCTCAAAAAATAAGAAATGGAACTGACATTTGACCCAGTGATCCCACTTCTAGGAATATATCCCAAGAAACCGGAAACACCAATCAGAAAGGATATATGCACCCCTATGTCCATAGCAGGACAATTTATAATAGCTAAGATTTGGAAACAGCCTAAGTGCCCATCAGCAGATGAGTGAATTAAAAACCTGTGGTAAATCTACACAATGGAATACTGTGCTGCTGTATAAAAGAAAGAACTCTTACCATTTGCAACAGCATGGATGGAACTGGAGAGCATTATGCTAAGCGAAATAAGCCAGTCAGAGAAAGATAAATATCACATGATCTCACTCATTTGTGGAATAAAATGAACAACATAAACTGATGAACAAAAATAGATCCAGCAGGAAGTCAGGGGAGAGGGGTAAGAGGTCAACAAAAGGACTTGTGTGCATGCATATGAGCATAACCCCTGGACACAGACACTAGAGGGTAAGGGAGGTTGGAATGGCTGGGGAGAGATCAATGAGGGAAAAAGGAGACATGTGTAATACTTAAAACAATAAAAAATTTAAATTTAAAAAATCAATTGGACATAACAAAAATTATAGTGCAGCCAACCAGTGTGGCTCAGTAGTTGAGTGCTGACTCAGAAACCAAGAGGTTGATGGTCTGATTCCCTGTCAGGGCATATGCCCAAGTTGCAGGCTCAATCCTTGTAGGGCGTGTGAAGGAGCCAGTGGATGAATTTCTCTCTCATTGGTGTTTCTATCTCTCTTTCCCTCTCCTTTCTTCTCTCTCTAAAATTAATAAAAACATATTTAAAAAAAATAATTGTGTAATTTTGTTGAAAAGCATGGTGTGGACTGAACCTAACCTATTGGCAGTACCGCTCCCACCCTGGGCTATTGTTTGCAACCAGGAGCTTTGCAAAGATGATGGTTATGTATACTAGTGGTGGTCTCCTGCTCACTCTAATCCAATCTCATTCTCTGCGGGACTGGGTCTGCTGGTAAGAATAGCAACAAAGTGAGTTTTATGTGCAGCAAATGAGACTGTGAATAGATGGCTCTGCTGTAAGCTGCTTAGGTGCTAGAATCATGTGCGCAGTTCTCATCCCCGGGAGACAGCTCTGCGGGACTGTGGTGCTTTTCCCGGGCTCTAAGGATCAACCATCTTTCAAGAATTGAGCATTCACAGGGTCTGTGCTTCAGAATTTACAAACGGCCATATATGATGAGCACAATCTAGTGTGTTCTCTGTCCTCTCAATCTACTCTGACTCAATGTCCCATGCTGTTCAGCCATGGCTGCAATTGCTACTGACAGATGATACAATTTTAAAGCAAGAGCATCCACAGCCTGCAGAGGACCAAGCAGAAACCCCATGCAGGGACAGTGGCACAGGAAGCCAAGGTCAGACATCACGCCTGGCCCCAGCCATGATTCCAGTCTCTTTGGGGCCTGGAAAACAGCTCTTGATTTTACTGATTCATTGCAGCCCACTCCTTTGCAAAAATGCCTCTAGGACAGTCCATGGCAGATCAGCCTCCTCCGAGCCTCCACAGGAAGTTAGGGCCTTCCTCCTGTCTCATTCATCAAATGCACTTTGTTTACTTGACAAAATCCTTTGTTAGAAAGGAAAACAAGCATTGTGGTGTGGAGAACAGAATGCAAAGCATTGCCCTCATCAGGGAGGCAGCCAGACCTCAGGGAATGGCCAGGAGGGAGCCTGGGGACTGCAGCTCAGCCTTCCACAGTTCAAGAGGAGCTGCGGACACACGGAGGGGAGGTCATCCTCCGGGGACAGGGACCCCTCAGTCCCAAGGCCTCTGAATTGGAGCTGTGGGGATCTCAAGTCTAAGTCCTGAAAGTCTGCTTTATTTTGTATGGAGGTCCAGGAAAGGGACATACACACACACACACCCTATAACTTGGAATCCTGCCTATGGGAAGCTGTGCTCAATTCAGTGCTTGGTGAATATGTTCCTTGTCGTGAACAGAAGAAATTCCTGGCTGGCCTTGCCACCTCTGTGCAGGCCAAGGCTGTTGCAAGCATTTCCCTTCCTGCTCTGAATCCCTGACAGAATTCCTTGGCCAGGTGAAGGGCACAGAGTTTGCTGGAGGCTCTTGCTTTTCCTCCATCTGTTTCAGAATCAGCGAGGGCTAGAGCAGGTCTGGACCTGATAGCCAGTGCCTTTCGAATGTGTGTCAGCATCACTGGCCCATTCACATGACAGAAAAGTAAAGGCCACATTGTACCCATATGGGATAGCTCTTCTAGGTGCCCCATTCCAACTGGAGAGATGGAAGATTATCCCTGAGAATTCCTAACTAGGATAGGCACACTTAGTCCAGAGAGCACTCGCTCACCAAGGCCAGAAACCCACATCACAGACACATCCCTGATCCAGCGTGCATCCCTCTCCCCCCTTTTATCAGCCAAGAATTGGGTATCTTATGCTGCATAACACATGGCCCCTACATCTCAGTGGCTCACAAGACAAACAGTTACTTCTCACTTATCTCCCATATCCTTAGTGGATAGAGTGTAGCTACATCTCACATTTTTCTTCATTCCAGTATAAAAAATGAAGAATCAGCTCCTGTCTGGTAAGAGAGCACTGGGGAACAACACTCTGGCTCTTCAAGCTTCAACTTATGAGTGGTGTCAGTTACTTAAACTCACATTTTGTTAGCCAAAGCAAGTCAGTAGGCCAAATGGGAATCAGTGGGATAGCAAATAAAATAATCTTGCCAGAAGGAATAGCAACTACTTGGGAAGGATAGTACACTATTTCAACCTTTATTCCTTGCAGCGTATATATTGGCTTAGATAAAGGAAGAATCAAGCTTGGAAAAGTAACCTATTAATTAACTTGACTAATATTAAGTGAATACCTACCATATGTCAGCCATAAAGATAAAACAAATTAGGACAAATTCCTACTCTTATGAAGCTTATATTCTAGGGGGAGACAGAAAACAAAGAAACATGGAAATGTGTGGTATTGAAGCATCCATCTTATAGAAATACTGCTGTTTGAAATTTTAACCCTGCTATTTGGCTTCTGTAAATTCTTGCTTGATAAGAATACTCCCACTTCAGAGAGGCCATTAAACCTTCCCCAGACAAGGTTATCAGTGCTGGCGCCAGGTCAGGCCTCTGGTTGAGGTCTCAAGGCCCCAGCACATACGAGCTCTTTAAGAACTTGCAAAAGGGGCCGGAAACACCCCATATTTGGGAGACAAAGAAGGTAAAAACATATAAATAGGGGAAACCCCTGCATGTTGGGATGCAGAATTTGAGAGACATTTTCCTCTGGACCCGTGTGTAATAAATGTTACTCCATCTCTCTAAGTATTGCTTTCTTCTTCTTCAGTTTTCTGTAACATTATTGGTTCCCTGAAATGAGGAACAACTGTGCTTGGCCTTTTTGGCCTCTGGTGAATGGGTTAGGTTTGGGGCCCGAGGAGCCGGATAGGCCTCTGGGAGGTGCCGCTCTGCTGATTTAGCAGAATTGAACCGGGGGTCTCTGGGCACTCCCAGACCTCAGCCCAGGACCCGGCCAGCATCTGGAGAGAGTGGATGGACACTTCCGGACCTGTCGACAGAATCTGTAAGGTAGGGGCCCCGTCAGTTCAGCCCATTCCAAGTGAGTGGAAGGGGGAGCTTGATCACCTCCCCAGAAGCCATATGGCTTCCTCAGGCAAATTAATCAGGAGTCAGGAATCAGGTGGCTGTTTAAACTCTGGGTAAATATCTGGTAGAAATAAAAAACTCAGACTAGTTAGTATATAAATGTGGGACTCTGGAGGTGAATTAATTCAGATTTGATTAAGGAATTATGAGTTCACTCTGCTGTTTGTTTGTGTGGGACTAGCCAATTTGCTACCGAGAAGAGGGACTGGACTCAGTCTTAACTCCTCTGGTAGGTTCTCACCAAGACGTTGGTTAAGAATTCTGTTCTGGGGCATGGATGCCGGGAGTGCCCCCATGTCCATCTGGGGAGTTGGGCATTGTTTCGTTTATCTGCTCAGCTTCAGTTTGGGCTACTCTACTGAGAGAGTGAGAGTATGGATGTTTGTCTGTCTTGGCATAATTACCTGCTCATTAACTGGTCTGTGTGAAGCGAAAGCTACTTTGATTTGTTCTGCATTTCTGTTGATTCATCTGGCTAAAATGTTTTATTTATTAAAGGCTGAACCTGTGATGGTCTGCAAACGTCTTAAGCAGCACTGCTGAGTTATTTTTCCCAGAGATGTTTGCTCTCTATCACAGTGGGAGGGAATCAGCCCATTTAGCTAATAAAAATTTCTCTCTAATTTTGTATAAGTAAGGGTTTCAGTTTGCTCTGATTTGTGAATTTGCTGTATTAAATTGAAATTTTAAAGTCCTAGGGTTAATTTAAAGGTATAAATTTATGACATTTCAAAGAACAAAGAATTTTATTTATGGCTTTCTTATCTATTTTGGTGATCAGAGACGTGTAGGGGCAGGGCTTACAACTCCGCAGAGTGGAGAGATTTACAGGCCCTGTCGCTGCCTGTGACATCATAATCCAATGTGAGCCACCTGTGGTGGAACTAAGGCTGAAGTTATTATTAACTACCTATGGACCCCCTATTCTAATAGCATCTGTAACTGGATTAAAGATCTTTTCTTTCAGGTGGCCTTCCAGGCTTTCAATTCGCAAAAAATCTCCCTACACACCCTTATCTTCCTCCTCTCTATCTTTCCAGGCTGACTAAGAGTCATTTTTCCCCACAGGTCAGACCTCAGCCTTCGAAAGGGAGGACTACTACAGCGGTAGTCTGTAGTTTTCTCTGAAACTCCCACTGTTTCTATTTCTCCCCTCTGTAGGAATTGTCTTCCTCTGACTCACAATCGGGAAGAGAGACAAGCAACTGGACTGGGGGACAGGATGGAGGAAGGGGGGTTGTTGGCAGTTAATTATGAAGCAGGGAGAGATAGGTTTTTGTTGATTTTACTGGCTGAAGACCGCTCTGCTGGCATAGGGGTATGGTCCAGGTGTTTTATCAGAACTTCACTAGCTTTAAGGTCGCAAGTTTTCTGCAAGCATAATTAATCTAGCTGCCCTGGTGATTTAAAACTGGTTGCTAGGCAGACTCATCCCCCAAGAGCCAGATGAAAGAAGTGGGTGAGGGGGGCTGGATGCCTGAGCTGCCTGCAGTGGCCCTGGAAGAAGCCGCAGCAGCAAGAAAAGCGGGGGACAGCAGACATTTACCTGACACTAGAGCTGCCCCGCTGCTGCCCAGTGAGTAGTGAGCATTTTACAACAAGCAATACAAGACTTAGGCCTTTGGCTTGCTGGCTGCAGCAGTTAAACCAGAAGCCAGTGACTGCTACTGGCCTTCCTGCAGCCCCAGGATAGAGCAGCAGGCCCGGGAGCTATAAAAGCGGCAGATAGAGCTAGTGAAAGCTCCCTGCTTGCAAATGTACTGAAAGGGTTCAGTACCTGTTGCTGCTGGAAGAGGAGGGGCTGAGATCCCTTTCCAGTGCACTCCCTTGGGAGAGGCCTGGTCACTGCTCTGCCACAAAGGGGACTGGTGGGAAGACAAGGGGTCTAATACCCAAGCCACTGCTACAGAAGCATTTTGCAATATGCAAAGCTGCTTCTAACTGCAACTCTGGCTGTTTTGGACTGGCAGCTTAAAGTCAAAGAGCAAAGGAAAGGCACTCTCTTGGACTGGGGAGCCTTCAGGACTTTGAGATTCTCCAAGAGAGGAAGAGTCTGACTGAGGGATGGCAGAGACCCTGTTGGGTTAGAAGGACCTAAGGCCACATGTTAAACTTATAAATTACGGCTTTCTAGGCAGCTGTCCAAGCCCAGATATGTAGGGGTTAAGCTGCCTGTTTACAGCAAAACAGCTCTCTCCCATGCCAGAATAAAATTTAGGGAAATTAGACAGGCTGTGTTTGTGGCTAGAAGAAAGACCTGGCCACCATGCACAGCCCTGACAGTGGCCTGCAGAAAACTGTATAATAGACTTAGATGATACCTGCGACTTCATGGACATGACTCCAGAAAGACAAGGACAATTTTACTTTGTGTGGGAAGGTCAAGAATAGACCTTAGTCACCTCTCTAAGATATTTGTATAGCCCTACAAGGCCTAGGAAAATACCTAGCCCTTGGTCAAGGAAAATACCCATCTGGTTTTGGTCTCTATTGTAAGAGAGTTGGCAGCCTGTATACTGTCTTGCAGGCCTGTGTGACCATTCCCATGTCAGGGGTGGCGCAAACCTCAACTTTAGTAAACTGGGGAAGGCCTGTTTGGAACGGAGGGAAGTGGTGAGTACCAGCCCTTTGTTACAGGAATTACAGACTCCATGAGGTCCTGTGACATATGAGACCCTGTAAAGCAATAAAGCTCCCTTAGTCCTTTCTCAGAGGGCATGTCACCCATCCCAGAGACCATATGAAATTTTAAGGACAAGTTAAGTAGGGGGAACCCTACTACAAGGATAGCTATAATTGTCTACTTGAATATAGACACATTTTAAATTTCTCCTTGTCATTTGAAGACAGTTATATTTCTCTGAAGAATCCATAGAAAGGACTAACAAGGAAAATCAGAAGATCTTAAAGCAGATCAGTATATTTTTCTCCTTATATAATTCCTCTGAAATTTGGCAATGCTTAATAAATCATTTCTTTGCATAAATTCAATAAAACCGGTGTCTAATAGTGGTTTTATTGACCAAAAACTTTAACTGGAATGTCATGTTTTAAACAGCCCTGCCTGAACTCTGAAGACTTGAAGCCAATAAGAGTGCCAAGGAAAAGCCTGGTATCCTGCTTGGGAGCCCTGAAAATGGTTGGCGCTAGAAAGTCAGGCCCATGCCCTACCATCACTGGCGGTTGGTCAGAGTAGAAGGGGAGCAATAAGGATGACTCTGCATCCCTGCAGAACCCCACACACTCTAGGCTGTGACAAGTAGGAGGGCTACTGAGATGGGCCTTAAAACCTAGGGCGTGGGCCCAGGTGGAGTCGCTGCAGGAGAGGGATTTACCTAACTCAGCAGATACTACCGGCAGGCCTGATGGCAGCTGGACGGCTTGGCTTCCTGGCCCTACGGGGCACAATAAGATTCAATCATGAAATTCTGGCAAAGGTAGTCAGTTACCATTCTTGTTGTGTTTATTCAAACAATCAGGCCAGATTAAATACAATAGGTAAATTAGTCTTTATCTGGCTCTTTTGATAAACATAGAGGTAATTTTGAGGAGAAAAATTCTATTTCAGTAGAGGGCATTAAAACTGAAATGTTTTCTTTCCCTTCCACCTGGACCATTTGTTACAGTTTGTCTCTGCCAGGTCACAAGCCCACCTCCTTCTGGGTCCAGGCCTCATCGTCCCTGTGACAGACAGAAAAGGATCTCTTGGCTCTGAGAGAAAACTCCATCCTCCTCAGCATGAAGCAGCTACAGAAGAAATTCAACATCCATTTTCCCTAAAAGAATTAAGAGCAAGTATCCTTGAGGTAATATATAAGGCAGTTAGACAGACATGAGCAGAACAGGGACGATGGGCCAACTAGCACTACAGGACGTAACTAAGTCTTTCCACCTCTACGTATGTGAGACAAGGGGCATAGCCAAAGAGGTACTCACCAAAGTCTCAGGCCCTAGAAAAGGCTGGTAGCCTATTTGTCCAAAATACTTGACCCCTTTGCATTTGGGTGACCTACTTGCCTCTGGGCTATAGCAACCATAGCTATGCTTATTAAAAAAACAAATAAGTTAACCCTAGGGCAGTAACTAATCCTAACTGCCCCACATGAGGTTGAGGTTTTTCTCCAGAACACACTAGACACTGGATGTCAAACACTTGAGTCACCCAGTTTCAGGCTCTCTGGTAGACAAAAGAAAAATCAGTAACAATTTATACTGATAGCAGGTATGCTTTTACAACAAGGTAAGGGTTCTCCACAGAAGCAAGAGGGAACTGGGCCACAGATGAAGCTGCCCAGGAGGCTGCCCTAAAACCAGTGGGGCCTCTACAGATTCTACTGACTCTTCCAGATCCTGACCTACCCAATCTAGAAAAGCTAAAATCAATAACCAGTCTTTCTTCAAGTTCTTCAGGCTTTACAGTCTACCCAGGAAGCAATCCAGAAGCACATCTGAGATGCTCTGTCTGTACCAACTTCTGATCTGGTTCATCCATTCTACCCTGGTGACTCTGATTGGGTAAAGAAATTTGCCACCCAAGGACTGACTCCTATCTGGAAAGGACCACCTCCACGGCAGTCAAGGTCAACGGAATTCCAATGTGGCTTCATCACACCTGGCTTAAGACAGCCCAGGAAAAATTGAGAGTCCAGGACTCTTCGGACTCTCTAAAGATTACTCCTGGCCCTCATTCCGGGCCCTTATCTTATAAGCAGGCCCACTAACTTTATTAGGCAGAAAATTAAGATTATAGTCCTCAGGGGTAAATATAACTACAATGACTAAGAGTCAATGATTTGACTCATGTACATAAAACCAGTGGGGAATGAAGCATCCATCTTATATAAATACTGCTGTTTGAAATTTTAACCCTGCTATTTGGCTTCTGTAAATTCTTGCTTGCTCAGACTACTCCCACTTCAGAGAGGCCATTAAACCTTCCCCCGACAAGGTTATCAGTGCTGGCGCCAGGCCAGGCCTCTGGTTGAGGTCTCAAGGCCCCAGTACATACAGGCTCTTTAAGAACTTGCAAAAGGGACTGGAAACACCCTATATTTGGGAGTCAAAGAAGGTAAAAACATATCAATAGGGAAAATTCCTGCATGTTGGGGCCCAGAATTTGAGAGACATTTTCCTCTGGACCCACGCGTAATAAAAGTAACTCCATCTCTCTAAGTATTGCTTTGTTCTTCTTCGGTTTTCTGTAACAGTATATTGTGATTAGTAATATGGAAACCAATACAAAAAAGTAAGAGGGAAGTGGTGTTCCAGGATAGGTGTGTGTGCATGTGTGATTCTGTACTTAGAGCTTGGAAGCTACTGTCTTATTTTAAGGGGAGGCATGCCGTGACCCTACTGAGTCCATAGATGTGGTTGAGAGGCAGATGCCTGAAGACAAGGTAGATGGAAGACTTTGTGGTAATTTGTTGGTGGTTTGGACAAGAATGTGGCAGTGGTGAGAGGGTGTGAGAAGTGACCAGACTGTGAGCATATTGTGAAATTAGACAATGGATTTGTTGGTGGGCTGGATTTGGGGAGTATGGAAGATGACTTGAGTATTTTGTTTCAAGCAGCTGAAACAGATGACTTACATTTATTGAGAGGGTGAGCTGTAAGGGGAGGTTTAAGGGTGAGTGGAAGAGATCCCTCAGGATTCAACTTTGGTCATGTGACATTGAAGATCCTCTTAGACACCCAAATGGAGTTGCCACCTGGCAGTTACAGATGTGGTTTTGGAGATCAGGGAGATGTTAGGCCAGAGATTTGAGTTTTGGAGGCTTCATTAGTTTCCTATTTAAAGCCATGAGGCCAGATGAGGTGACTCACGAAGTGAAAAGGACAGAAAAATGTCCTGAGGTCAGAGCCTTGACAAAGGAGGGACTAGAGAGGGGAGCTCAGAAGGAGGGCCAAGTTGGGCAAGCGTGAAGCCAAGAGAGTGGTATCCGGAAGCTGTGTTTAGATCCCCAGGAAACAGGGAGAGCCCAACAGTGCCCATGAGGCCACAGCTTTCAGCCAAAAGTGGCAGAGAAAACCACTGTGCGGGAGGGTTTCTAGGGGGAGTGTGCTGCAAGGTCCCCATTCTCCTGAACCCTCTCAGCCATGGTCACTGAGGAGCCTCAGCTTTCAGGCTGCGCCACCCAAGCTATTGTCAGCCCAGAACTCAGGCTGTCAGAAGCTCAGCATCCAGCCTGTGGTGTCTGAAGCCCTTTTGGATGCTGGGTCTCAGGAACCCACTGCTTCGGTGAGTAATGTTTGTTTAATCACATGTAATCCATAAAACTAGCCTCAATACAGGGAGATGTATTTAGAAGTAAAACTCAGATGATGCTCAAAAAGCATTGGAAAACAATGGAATAGGTTATTGAGGGCTCTTGAAAAAGCACTAAATGGGGATTACTTGCTAACCCAAATCCAAAATTCTGAAATGCCTTCTCTCTTGTCCTTTCATTTATAAGATGCTGAACTGCATCTCCATCTCTCCTCTCACACCCAGAGGCTCCCACCATCACTTGGGAAACATGACTTAGGCTGGCTCTTTACTTGTTCCTCTTCTTCTCTTGTCTCTTTGGGTCTATTTTCTTATTTTTTTCCCATCATGCATAGCTTTCTGCCCTTTTTAAAGTAGATTAACTTAGCCTTTCTGGTGGTGCTGGAAGCTAATTCCAGCATCCTATGTAATAAAAGCCTAATATGTAAATAGACCAAACAGCAGAATGACCAATTGCTATGATGCACACTGACCACCAGGGGGCAGACCCAGCTCAATGCAGGAGCTATACCCAGCCCACAGGCCCCAGGCCAGCCATGGTGGGTGGCAGCGGGGGCCCCCCTATCACCCCGCCAGTCACCCCAGAGATTGGCCCTGATCACCGGCCAGGCCTAGGGACTCTACCCATGCATGAATTTCATGCACCAATCCTCTAGTGTCATAATAAATGCAAGAAGTCCTCAAAAGGTTGATGGGCTTCGATATTCAGCAGGGCTGAAGATACATATTATTGCCTGCTAGAATAGCCAAAAGCATTTTCCAAAACCTGAAAATCTGCTTATATCTTTGCCTGCTACTGGAACAGCTGAGGGCAGTTCTTCCAACCTGACAATGCCTACTGTATACCAAACCTTGCCTTTGATATGTATATCTGCTTAGCTGTAGGGCAATTTGTGTTAATAAAAAGCTAGGGGTCCAGAAACTCAGAGAACTTGGTTACTGAAGCTAGGTCTCCTCTGGCTCCCCAAAATGCCTTCCAAATTTATATTTCATGTCTAGTCTTTTTATTAATTTACACACAGCCCCTTCTCCAGATTCCTGAACCCTTCTAGATGCTGAGAAACACACCAGCATGGTCTTTCAATTTTCTTCTCTGACATCATAAGATCAATAAAGCAAAGGCCAGAAATTGGCCAGGCAAACAGAAATATCCTCAAAGGAAGGGGAAGTAGAAAAATGAGCACCTCTATTTCACATCATGGGAAGTGTATTGGTTCTGCTTTGATTCATTTGTGCCCTCAACTCTCTCTTGGGCCAGGAACTACACACCCCTCTTGGGATCCTCCTGTCTGCCAAAAGCCATCAAGGACACTCTTCCTAAGCCCCTCCCAAGCTGATGAATTAGACTTGGCTCTAGTTCTCCTCCCTCTGGGACATGAGGGTTGATCCCCCGCTTTGAGGATTTGCCAAAAGTAAAAATAACAGCCCAGCTGCCTGTCACTGAAACAAGAGAAGATTTATTTGATTTATCAGAAGGTACATAACACAGAGCGAAAACCTCAAGGTCAACTTCAAGTCAGATGGTCTCAACTCCTGTGGATCCAGACCTTCCCCAGCAATCAATCTCAGGCCCCATGGCAGTCATGTCAGGCCTGGCCTCTGACCCCCAGGGAACATCCAGGGAGGGAGTAAGAGGCACCTGAGGAATCAGAGCCACAGCCCTGGAGGCGTCCCCAGTCCTCTGTCAGGGTCTGCTTTAGAGCCTCACAGGGTGGGGCTGCATCTTCAGCCTATGATGTGTGGTATCTTCAAAGGGGGGTGGGGGAGGGCCTGGTGACCTTCACTCCTGCATTAATTACAAGGTCACTGCAGGGGTGAAGTCAGCTACCAACTGGACATAAGGAAGTGAGGTGTGGGGTCTGTTGCTGGCTATACCTGTTGCCACTCAAGTCCCCCAGGGAGAGTGGAGACTAGTGAAGAGTTGAATGGAAAATTCCCACAAGTGGTAATCAAAGCTTGTCTAGTTTCTCCTTAAATACACAGCCCTGCACTATCTCTGTGGGTGAAAAAACCAGCCATTTCCATTATATTCTGGAAAAATGACAAGATATTTCAAAATGAGTGACCAGAAGATAAAAGGAACTTTGTGTATGATTTGTGTGTGTGTGTGTGTGTGTGTGTGTGTGTGTGTGTGTGTGTATTCTGCTCCTGTGTGCCCTGAATCTCTCCAGTATCCAATTCCAAAGCAGAGTTGAACATCACCCTTGTGGACAGCAGTTCGGTGAGGACCAGCATCGTGTTTCCTGTGCTCACTTCCATGCCTCAGAGGGCACCCTGACAATTAGGTGTGTTGAATTGATGAAGGCAGAGAACTATCATCAGGGTCATCAGTTCCATCTGCTGAATGAACACTTCACACTCCCTCATTGTACTTTACCTGCCATACTAGGTCCTCATAGGTCACCTAATGCTAGCACTGAACTTGAGTTTGCAACACCTTCTGGAATGCTTGGCCTTGAACCATCTCCTGACCTCACAAAGCAGAGGCTGGAAGCAACCCTTAGCTCATGACCCATATATTTCCATGTTCATTCTTCTCGTTCAGCAATAGTTTGCTCAAGAAGCATACACATGGTGAGACTAAAAAAGTGTCAATTTTAAAATGTGCCTTAAAACCTGTCAGTATTCAAAGTTAAACATGACTCTACTGGATCATGGGCCACGCCTTCCTATGATAATTATTCTACAGAACCCCAGAACTGGGCCTCACTTTCTTCCTGTGTACAATATGGACTGAGGTGGGGTAAAATAATAGCTAGGACATGAGCGGACAAAACAAGTGTAACATGGCTGCTTCCTTGTGTGAGAGGCAGTGTTGATGGGGAGTGGGATGAGTGGTAAAAAGTGTTTACCAGGAGGCATGGAGAAGCTTTCTCATGAGTTTCAAAGCAACTCTGAGGGGTGCAACCAAGTGACAGATGGTTGGTAAGGTACCAGGGATACAGAGGTAAAGACTTCCAGGAATTCAACTTGTCATTCTGGTCTGCTTTTATGAAGCATCATTTGCATGCTTTGTCCTAATACTTATCTCATTATTTCATACAGATATACAATATTCCATTGAGGGAGCATACTTTGATTAATCTAACTCATGCCTCATTAATGGACATTCATATTAGTATTCTTTGTTGTTGTTCTTACAAACGGTACTCTAATCTTCATGTAGCATTGTAATTTGTGCTATTGTGTTTTAGGATAGATTTCTAAAATTTGAATCATCAGGCCATAAGAGAAGACCATTTTAAATTTGAGGAGATATTGCAGTTATGATGGAAAATTTTATAGCAATTTAAATTCTCATCAACCTATAAATGAAAGATCCCCATTGTAGTTACCAATAGTCAGTGTTATAATTCTTTCATAGTTTTACTTGATTATGTGATAATCAATTTATAATTACTTATGTGCTTATTTATAATAAAATATACTATTGTGTGTTCACAATTTATTAATTCCTACTATGCTTTATTGTGAAATTTTAAATGAAATTTTTGATCTTTTTCTTATTGAATAGTAACTTTCATTTGCAAGAAATGTTCTGCTATCCTGGATAAGAAATGTATGTCTTTGTGTATGCTGCAATATTTTTCTAAGACAGAAAACATGTCTGTTTTGCACATGATAGTTTTTCTATTAATTCACACAATTCCAGCTCAGATTGGGCACTCAATGAATATGTGCTAAAAAAATTAATGGAAGCACAACACTATAGAGGTTATGAATGCAAAGGCCCTTGCTTCACTTGCATTACTTATTGACTAATATCAACCCCCTTGTTCACTTGAGCCCCAAGAGTTGAATTGTTTTCTCCTAGACAGACAATTCTTACTTCATAAAACTTCACCATTTCCTTGTGTATGCCTCCCAAATATTATGGATTTCTTACTAATGTCAACATAGCTTCTCTTCAACCTCTTGATAGGAAGTGATTGTTCAAGGAATGATCTTCAGTGATGAAATGCGGTTACTGGCATATCTGAACTTTGTTCTCTTGCTAATGATTTCATCATTAAATAAGACATTTAATATTATTTCTTTGGGGTTTGGCTTACCATCTGGGGCCTCCTCCAAATATTTGTATGTTGGCTTATGCAAGTGAGACATCCCCTTCACACAGAGGAACAATTTTTCAAAAGTTAATTTAACCTGAACAAAATAAAACAACAACAAACTATGACAATTTTATTCACTTAACCATCCAAACTACTAAGCAAGACCATAATACAAACAAATGTCAAACTACATCTTCTTCAATGGAAAAAGTCAGATTTTAAAGGTAATCTTTGCCTCTTTCCTAACATTCCTAGAAAAAGCCTGAATTATCTTCTGTCCAAAGACATAAACCATCTTGGTACTGATAGAAACAGAGCTATGTCTTCTACCTAAAGCTGGAATTTCTTGGCATACTTATACTGTAATTTGTCAATTATTGAGCTGAACACTGAATTTCCTAGTGCTAGTTCCCACGTAAGAGGACTCCCAGTGGATGAGTACAAACATTATCTCCTCCAACCCCAAATAACTTGTGGAACAACTGACTGACAGGAAACTGTGAGACAGGAGTAACAAATAAAATTTCAGGGACATGTACCTTTTGTGGGAACCCTAATCAGAATATGCTTGATGGTCAAGGCTAATTTGCCATATGCATATGCAAAGGCAATGACACAACAGTTTTACTGTATGCAATGCACAGGCATACCTTTATATAACTCAAATATTGGTATCATTACTTGGCAAGAAGCCTCTTTTGTCTAAGTTGGTATAGCAGGGGTCCTCAAACTTTTTAAACAGGGGACCAGTTCACTGTCCCTCAGACCATTGGAGGGCCGGACTATAGTTAAAAAAAAATAAAATAAACAAATTCCTATGCGCACTGTGGGCCCGGAACGAGTTGGCTGCTAAGCAGGACAGGCAGCGGCACCCGGCGGGCCGGATAAATGTCCTCGGCGGGCCGCATGTGGCCCGTGGGCCGTAGTTTGAGGACCCCTGGAAAGTGTTGGTGACCAGTCAGTGCACAGCTGCTTTTGTGGGGCTATTTTGAAGAACTACTTTGTCTAATGGCTCCTGTAGTGGCAATGGCTAGCTGGTTTTTGTAGTAAAATATAGAAATATTTAAAAATGATTAAAGAATATAAAACAAAACAAAACAACAAAAACGTTAGGAAGGTTTTGAAATGTTTCCTTGAAACTTAAAGTGTGATATTAAGGACACATTCTCCACTGCCCTGAAGCGTGTGTACCCCATAGATAAGGATTTAAACTTCAGTTACTGACTCAGAGTGACTTGCTAAGATAACCATTTGTGTGAGTGATGTACTCTCCCTAACTACATGTGGTCCCTTGCCCCATTTGAGATTAACATATGTGCATTGACGTAATTCATTGATAGCCTCCTGAACTGCTGCAGGGTACCAAACGGACTTTAAAAATAGGTCCTGGTCATCTAACGGTGCTCACCTGTTAAGACAGCCACAAAGGCATGTCCTTTTGTCAGTTTGGCAAGCGACACTGCTCACGGCTCCTCTCCCTGCCAGACGACAGAAGAATGGCTGGTACCTCCCGATCAAGATGTGACTGAGCTCTTGGGTGAGGAACGCCAGCCCCCTGCATCTGGACCAGCCCAGCCCAGCTGCCGGACCCCATAGGACAGCATGGCAGGGATCCCCATTAAACATGTACCCACAGCATCGGGGACTTACGTGAGTAATAAAGTGCTGTGTTATTTGCAACTGCATATGTTTCATGTGGTGTAATTCCTCTGGCAGTTAATTGAATTATTTTGCATATGCTTAAAATTGAAATTAAAGCTTCTGGTCTTTTCGGTCCTAAGCCCGCCCTTGGTCCTGTAGAGTAGCCTCTTTGCTAGCAACTACTTGAATGTCCCAACACCTGCATGGTTAAAGTTTATCTCAAGGGACGCCTTAAATAAACACCCCAGATCCTCTCCTGGGATCTACTTGGGACAATGGTCTACAATAAAGTCTCTCCTATATATGCCTACAACTTCTCATAGCTTCATCTAGTACCCAGCATCTAATACCTGTGCTCCCACAATTGATGTAGTTGAGCAGGATCAAGGGGTAAGTGCCCCATCCACCCAGTCAGAGGTTATGTTGCCTCTAACTGGGCTGTGGTATCTCGAAGTGTCAGTCCTGATGTTCTGGACCCCCCTCTGGGGAATTAGGACTAGGTTGTTATGACGCTGGTCAGCGGAGAAGACATTGGTGTCCTTGACGGACCAGTCCCAAAGAGCCGTGGGGAGCAGCATGGCCTGGGAGAGACTGAGCCTTCAGGAGCCGGCCAGAGGCAAAGGCAGAGCAGAGCTCCACAGCAGCAGCCACTGTGGGAGCCAGAACAGGAGAAGGCAAGAGATGGTGGGGGGGGGGGGGGTGGGGAGCAGGTGCCCAAGCCTCTGTGGGTAATGAGCGTTTTGCAATGCACAAGAGGATTTGATTCTCGCTGCAGCCCCAGTAGCATTCAGTTTGCTGGAGACTTGGATGTCAAGTGGTGAGAGAAGGGGATAGTGAGACTTGTGACTGTGTGTAGGACGATGCCTAACGCAACAGGTCAAGCATCTGGTTGGGGGGCCCTGAGGCCATATGTTGAACCCGCTGGTGCAGACTGCAGTTTGCTCTTTGGCGGCCCAGATAGATGTGAGGCCACATTGCTCATGTAGATGGGTATGGGTGTCGAGCTGTCCATGTGTGGCTGGCAACTCTCTCCTGTGCCAGAGTGCATCTTGGGGAGATTTGACAGATGGTGTTGGGTTGGAGAAGGTGAGGATGGTGAGCCCACACAGCCTCACAGTTCTCCAGTGTGGCCAATGAGGAGCCTGACTGTGGCTTTCAGAGAAGTGAACAAAGGGACTCCTCCATTATAGTCTGCAGAACCCAGCTATGATGGATCTTATGGACTGTCCAACACTGGCATTAGAGTGGTAACACTCTAATGGTACCACTGTTAGTGGACTGGCACAAGATTTAGCTGACTGGGGCAAGCCTCCCACAGTGCCAGTGTTTCATTGTGTTAATGACGTTGTTAACCTCCAAGTCTCTGAACACAGCTGCCAGTAGTCTATGACAGACTTATGTTGGTCCGCAGACCTATGTCGGTCTTTGGGGCTATTGACAAGTGTCCAGTCCCTATTTGGTGCTGTTGTTACAGCCATTTTGTCAGTTGTCCCACAAATGGGTGATGGGGGGTTCAGCCCTAGAAGTAGAGAAGGGTACCCAGCTGCCAAGAGGGCAGTCACCCAATTGGCAGAGAAGGTTTTAGTCCCAGTTATGGAAGAAAACTGAGAGTCATACTCTCTCATTGAGAGACAGTTGGCAGTCATGTGCTGCCTTGCAGGCCTGTGTGTCCATGGCCATGTCGGGAATGGCACAAGCCCCAACTTTAGCAAAGAGGAGGGCTATTTGGAACAGGGGGCTGTGGTGAGTACCAGCCCTCTGTCACAGGAATTGCAAACCCTGTTGGATCCTGTGACATATGAGACCCTGTCAAGGGATGAAACTCCTGTGGAGGAGCTACTCCCAAGTCAGTTCTGAGAGGGTCCACCACCCTTCCTGGGGACCATGTGGTGTACAGACGGGTCTAGTAGGAAGAACCCTGCTACATAGACAGCTGTGACTGTCTGTTTGGATACTGATGAACTATGTAGTTCCATTCAGATGCTGGGCAAAGTAGCCTTTTAGCCATTAGAACAGACAGCTGGGCTGTCTTTACAGGCCTACAGTTACTGCAATCACACAGGTAATAGTGGCTAGTAAGCCACCACCCCATGTGGGAACAGGAAATGTGAGCGTGAGCTCCACCTAGGGGTGGACCCACCTAGCCTAAAAGATTGGGCTTGATGAGTATATGTGGAGGTGTCCTCAGATACTGCATGTGCAGGTGAAAACAACAGATGAACTGTTGCGATCCAAGGCCTCTCCACTTGGCGCGGGGATGGGGGGAGGGAGTCTACAGGGAGTGTGGACCTGGCCATGGTCCATTACAGGAGAAGGGCTATGGATAGCCCTCCTATCCCCTTAGGAAAGTGACAGTTATACCCCTTGATCCATCCCTGGTGATGTAAGCAGTGTCCTGCAAGAGATAGTGAAGTACAGGCCACACAGCCTTTTCTCATGACCCCCTCCAGGACTAGTGGGATAGACCATCAGGGATAGAAAGCTGGGCATTCTTAAATTTCACTATTAGGGCCAGAGTGCTGGTCTTAACACACTACAGTCTGTATTGTTATTTTAGGCTCTGTGTTCAAGGAGCTGGCAAATGAGCCAAGGTACCCTTAGAAGACCATCCTGCATAAGGGGAGGAGTGAGGAACCCTAATCAGAGTACGCTGGATGGTCAAGGCCAATTTGCCATATGCATGTGCAAAGACAACAACACAGCATTTTGACTGTATGCACTGCGCAGGTGTACCTTTCTATAAGCCAGATGTTGGTTTCACTATTTGGCAAGAATCCTCTTTTGTCTAAGTTGATATAAAGATGTGTTATTGACCAGCTGGTGTGTGGCTGCTTTTGTGGGGCTACTTTGAAAACTACTTTGTCTGATGGCTCCTGTAGTAGCAATGTCTACTTGGTCTACAATAAAGTCTTTCCTATACATGCCTTCGATTTCTCATATCTTCATCTAATACCCAGTGTCCAAGGAGCTGTGCTCCCACGCCTTTATGGCAAGAGGCCTGCTAACAAGGAAAAAGTTCTGATTCACGTCTTCATATATTGCATGATACTCTCAACCTCAAAGGGTTGAGGGTGGGGAATCTTCATTGTACCAGGGACATCAGGGAACATTCTCTTCCTTTTAAAACAACACAAAAATATGTAGAAGAGGTCACATATATTTATAAATAATTCATTTATTTCAATTCACCCAGGAATTTTTACACAGCCAGTATATGCCTGGATCTGCACAGAATAATGGAAAAGATAGTTTTTGTGCCCTGGAAAACTGGGATCAGATTGATGAGTGAGGGCTTATACATTCCAATTAGAATATTTCATAAAAAAGCATTCACAATAGGGTGCTAAGTGCAATTCAATTGAACTTGAGAACTGAGTTTTAGCACACAACGCCTGCAAAGCGCTGTGGATGTAAGATAAAGAAAACAAGTCCACAGACCCTGGAAGTTTACTGTTAAGTTGCCAATAAATGCCTAGGAAGCTGATACCTCTAAGAGGCCCCTCCAGCAGGGAGGTAACATGACTTTGTGGCAGAAGGTCCTCTCTCCACAAGGTCGAGGACAAGCTTTCCAAGACACATTTTACCAGTAAACTTTGTATGCTTCTGTGTCCTTGGGTGGAATAATATCTTCCATTGACCAAGTGAGTCAATGAGTATGAAAGCACCATGTCACTGCAGAGTGCATGTAAGGACACTGCAGAGGTCCTCGGGATGTTAGTACCTCAGAGGTAATCGTGGGGATTAGCAGGAGGGGCAGGGTGTATGGACAGTGCCTTTACTATTACATTAAGGACAATGATCTTTATCCTACTCTACCACCTGGTTTCCCAGGGACTAACCCACCTGCCTGCCTATCATTTGGCCTTATTTTGACTACTAAATCTCTTTGTGACCTGAACCAGGAAAAAAACAGAGAGCCAGAAAACCCAGAATTATAGCCTGATGTCCAAACAGGGACAGGAGATATGCAACAGGCTAGGGGAGGAAACCCATGACCAGAGGCTCCTGGAGTCAGTGCATTGAGCAGAGGTGGCTGTCAGGACCTTTGGGGAAACTGGCTGAAGAGATCAGAACTGAAGTAACATTTACCATGAGCTCCATAGTTTCTCTCCTTCTATTCCTGCTTTAGTGTATCTTGACCTAACACTGAAAGCAAAGAGTCTTAACAATGTGTGTTTGTTTCTATTTGATCTCAGGTATGATCTGATCTTATAAAATTGTTTACTTCAGACAACCAAACTAATCATTCAGTCATTAAAAATATTGGCTCCCAGGAGAGTAAGCCACTGAAATACAATAAGAATCTTTTCTGAATATGCCAACAGATTTAGGCATGGCTGAGAATTTAGGGTGAGCTGAAGCCTGCGAGATAAGACACACAGTGGAGCAAGCCTGAGATGATTCCAGCCATCAGTAAAGGAGAGGACTTGTTGGAAGCCACTGAAAAAGGAAATGGAACAGAAAAATAGACCAATTTGAACTGTGGAAGGATATGGTTGTAGAGTGTTTCCAACATCTTGGAAGCTGGCCAGGATACATGGTTACTTGCTGGTTCTTACCTCTAATCTTTCCACATCTAATTAGTCAAATACTTTTCTGACTCAGCAAAGGCAAATTTTAAATTGATATTAAGGTATAAATGGAGGCAGTGGGAAAATCTTCAGTCACAGCATATTTGTAATTTAGGGAGGACCCATATATTATGCAGAATGATTCTGTTCTTTCCAAACCAAAGATGATGATTGACAACAGAAGGCTTCCCTGTTGGTCTGCTGGAGAGCAGAGAAGAGAATCATTTAGGACAGCTCATGGAAAGGGTTACAAACTCCATCCCCAAGCTTCTGCCACTCATTTCCTTATCTGTCTGCCCTCTCCTTGGTGCTTGGGACACCAGGGACAACAAGGTGGGCTTGGCCGCTTAGACCATGGATTCAGAATGTAAAGTGGTATATCTTTCATCTTTAGTTATCGTTCAATGGCCAGAAAGAAAAAAAAAATACTAAGTTTATATTGTTTAAAGATCATGGCATTTGATCCAGATAGGCCATTCTAAACATGGCTGGATAGCAGGGGGGGATAGCATGACAGTAGTAGTCCAGGTACATTATTGGAAGCTTGGTAAGGAGAAGATCTCAGAGAACCAAGAATGCCAATAGGAAATAAAAAGGATTTAGGGTGGGCAAATAAAAGATGGTCACAACATTCCATTGACTGAGGTCCCATGTACCTGGCCAATTTGTGGTCACATGGGTTTGTAAGAGCTGAGTCAGTTGATTCAAAGGGATGAGCCAGAGAGCTCCTTCCTTCCTACTGATAAAGGCCCATAATTCTCTTGCCCTGGGATTTCAAGTGGAGGTTATGGCTGTTATTTTGTAAGAGGAAGTCTAGGAGGTGGGGAAATACCGCCTGGATACATGAAGCTCAACTTTGGCCCAGTCTGTGTGGCTCAGTGGTTGAGCATTGACCTATGAACCAGGAAGTCACAATTCAATTCCCAGTCAGGACACATGCCCGGGTTGTGGGTTGATCCCCAGTAGGGGCCATGCAGGAGGCAGCCAACTGATGATTCTCAACATTGATGATTCTCTCTCTCCCCCCCTTTCCCTTCCTCTATCTGAAATAAATAAAAACATATTTAAAAAAACAACAACTGCCTGAATTTTTTTTAAAGCTCAAGTTTGCTGAAAAAGAGAGGAAAGGCTCTGCCAGTCTCAAATGCCCTGTGACCTCCCAGTCATTTATATTTATAAATTTGAGTTGTGTGTGTGTCTTTCTGAAAGTCCAACTGGCCCTTCTGCTGCCTCTGACACATACTGGACATACCTGCCCAGCACAGATTCTTTTGGACCTTATTTCAGTGAGGGTGAAACTAACACAAAACTCTAAAGCTTATCTATATATATAAAAGCCTAAGCAACCATTATGATGGAACAACAAGAATGACTGGTCGACCAGTCATTATGATGCACACTGACTACCAGGGGGCAGACACTCAATGCAGGAGCTGCCCCCTGGTGGTCAGTGCACTCCCACAAGGGGAGTGCTGCTCAGCCAGAAGCCGGGCTTATGGCTGGCAAGCGCAGCTGCAGTGGCGACTATGGCGGCAGGAGACTCCCTGACTCTGCGGCAGCACTACTGAGTGGCAGCATCAGGCACAGTGGGCCAGGATGAGTGTGAGCAGCGTGGTGCCCAGCCCTGGTTCTGGCTCCTCCCTAGCTGCCTGCTGCTTGGCACACTGCTACATTCCTCGGGGGATGTCCGACTGCTGGTTTAGGCCTGACAGTTGGACGTCCCCCCAGGGGTCCTGGATTGTGAGAGGGATGTCCAACTGCTGGTTTAGGTCCATAAGGGCCTCATTCCATTCCTCAGCCTTAATTCTCACACCCCACAATTTAGGCAACATTAGGTGAGCCCTATGTCAAGGTCTGTGCATCTTTTGTTCCTTCTAAATGTCCATGTCTTCTACTGGCTGGGTCACTCAAGATCTTCACTCTGTGGAGGCTGTCTCAGATGGAGCCTTCAGGCTTCCTTCAACCCTTTGGATTTTCTATTCCTGGTTGTGACCTTAGACATTAGTCTTTTCCCTTTGACCTATTATGTTCACCTAAATTGTATTCAGACCTTTCCTTCTCTTTGCAGACTCCAGCTTTTTCATCTAAGCCTAGATAACATCTGGGACAGAACAACATCTGCTTTTGAAAATGCCATTAATCTCTCCTCCATCATATTGAAAAGAATAGCTGGATAGTTTAACTAGGTGGGTTCAGGAAGTTTGAGGAATAAAAGGGGTCTATAGAAGTGGAATATATAATGGAGACTTGAAGATGCCAGGGTGCTTATCTTATTTGTATGGAGGATAGAGAAATGGCATAGGTAAACAGAAATATATCTGGCTGGTGCAATTAAAGACAGCCATAACCAAAAGGTATCTCGGACCTAAGCAATCAAAGTGACCATATGTTAGGCCAGAAGTAGCCCTGACCTGAGTAGCTGCTAGGACCATAAGATAGGGCTTTCTCTGCCAACACAACTGGGAGAGCTATAAGATAAAAGTGACGCCAACCATCAAGATAATGGGGAGAGGAAATGGGGGACATCATGAGGGCTTTGCGCTTTGAAAACTAACTATGTAGCACAATAACCAATAAGAAGGGGTCAGGTTCAGACAAAGAACTGCAGCCTACTTAATGCCTCAAGACAAAGAAGCAGCAATACCCTCTTCAAGGGCCCCTCTGTCCATCCAGGAGGGACAGAGTCTTAGGCCTAGAATTTAGAATTAGGTTTTAGAAGTAAGGTCTGCTTGCAATAAAGTTTCTGTACTTTTCACCTCTCACCTTTCGTCCATGGCTTCATTCTTCAAAACCATTGAGACAAGAACCCAGGAATTCAGTGTATTTCAGTTCAATTTTCACATTTCAATATCATCAATCAAATTGAAGCTTTCTCTCTCTCCTTTCTACAGAGTCTGACTGCCCTTGTCCTTTCATGCCCATTGCCTTCACAGCCCACTATAGTCCAGCCTCCCTTCCCATCACCTCACAGGAATGAAACTGCTCTCTGATGCTCACCCCATACACAGGCATCTGAGACTTCATGACAGTGCTTGACACAGTGGGCTATGTCTATCCTGAAACCTTTTTATCCTCTCCTTTTCTTAACATTCCATTGTCCTGGGGTTTCTTCTGTGGTCTTCATTGGTCTCTTTTCCTCCACTTGCCCCTAAAAGTCTGTATTCCCCAGGTTTCCTCCTTGTCAGTTGCTGGCTGCAGGTCAGCATAAGTGTTGGCTAAGCATCTATGCCATGACACCAAACTCCTTGGGGGGGAATCCTGACTTGGCCACTCCCATTTCCTGTATATAGGAACAAGTTTCCAAGTTCCTATATACAGGAAACTGTACCCAATTTACAGGAAGTAAGTTGTAATCTATACTAATAAAAGGGTAATATACTAATTAGACTGGACATGTTCCAGATGTCCCTCCGGACAGGGCCGCAGCAGCTGCGAGGGCCAAGGGCCAGTGGTGCGGGAGAGGCAGGGTGACACCAGTGGGCCCGGGCCAGTCCCAACCACGTTGCATGGCCCCTCCATCCACAAAGGCAGGTACTGGGAGAGGTGGGGCAGTGCCAGTCACGGCCCCTCCTTCCGCAGAGGTGACGCTAGTAAAGGTGGGGCGGTCCGCAGTCCTGGAGCCTCCACAGAGGCTAGACGGGGTTCAACCTCAGTGCCTCAATCTCCCACAGCCCCTCCCCCAGCAGGCCTGGCCCCAGAATGCCTCCCCAGCAAACAAGTGGACGGGAGGCAAGGCCAGCGCTAAGAAGGGAAGGCCAAGGGTTGGCAGCCCCCATGGCTGGCTTTGGCAGCAGCAGCAGGGTGATGGGGGTGGCACTTTCTCTTGATCCTCCCTGTTGCCTCCTGCAGAGGGAGGCCAGACTGTGACTTAGGCCATCAGTAGGACATCCCCTGAGGACTCCTAGACTGTGAGAAGGGGCAGGCCAGGCTGAGGGAACACCCTCCCCCCACCAGTGCACAAATTTTCATGCACTAGGCCTCAATATTACCTAATAAATAGACAAACATGTAAATTGACCATACCTCGGCTAAGCCCACAGCCAATCAGAGTGAGTATGCAAATTAACCCAACAAAGATGGTGGTTAATTTGCATACACAGGTGGGGTGGGCAGCACCATGGCTGGCTCCTGGGGGTCCGGCCACAAGGTGGCCCTTGCAGCTGCTGCAGCCCTGTCCGGAAGGACATCTGGAACATGTCCAGTCTAATTAGCATATTACCCTTTTATTAGTATAGATTACAACTTACTTCCCATAAGTTGGGTACATTTTCCTGTATATAGGAACTTGGAAACTTGTCCAGGAATGGGAGTGGCCAAGTCAGACACCGCCCACAAGGTACCAGTCCATCTGGGCCCGGGGAGGCGGGGTGGGAAGTGCCAGATGCCACCGATCCAGGTCCATCGCAGGTCTGGGAGGGGCAGCAGGCCCACCTAGCCACTCCTGCGGGGCCCTGGGAACATCGCTGCCCTGAGGGGGCATGGCTGGGCCTGCTTAGCCACTCCCGTGGGTCCCTGGGAAGATTGCAGGCATGGGGTTGCTGAGACCCAGAATGGGCCTCTGGCCACAGATTCACAGCTTCACAGAGACCGAGGGCAGGGATCTGCCTCACCTGCAGAGAAAGAGAGGTTCTGCAGTGGCCCCAAGATGTGGGTAGGCCCGGCCAGGGATCAAGGGGCATGGAAGGATGCCCGGGCAGAGGGGCCAGGACCTGCAGCCCTGAGGCGGGGGTTGAGGGGCGGTGCCACCTCAGTGGAGGGGTGCCACACTGCAGGGCACCAGACTGACTGATGTGATTCAGAGAAGCTCCCAGTGCTAACCGGCCTCGCCCAAGCGGCCTTCGCACTTCAGAGGCGACAATTCCTGCTCCCCCTTGACCCAAAAGCAAGCCTGCGCCACCCTGCCCCATGGCAGAGCATGCCTAGGCGGTGAGTGCAAAGCCTACCACCTGCCTCAGAGAAGCGCGGGGCGGGGGGGAGGTGGTGGAGAGGGGCAGTAAAGAATGGGGGCTGGGGACCAGGGAGAGGAAAGAATGTGAAGCGTCCACAATGAAGAGGTGTTTGAGAAAGTGGCTCGGAAGCCTGACCGGAAGGTTCGTTCTGTTTGCCCAGCGACTGCCGCTTAAGAAGGGCAGAGAGCATGACTGTGAGGGCTCCCTGTGCGCTGAGTCACGTTCCACAGCCAATTGGAATTGGTCTCAGTTTCCTGGTCTGTAAAATGGATTAAGCTTGTCCCAGTGCCTTCACTGAGCTTTGATGACCAATGGAGATACTGTATAAGGAAAATGAGGGAAGAAGTGAGAAAGAAAAGGAAAGGCGAGCAACACAGAAGAAAGACTGGAAGGAACCTGTTAAACCCATTGTTAGTTAAATAGGGAATATAGTCAATAGTGTTGTAATGATGATATGATGCCAGGTGGGTACTAGGAATATCAGGGAACACTTTGTAAAGTACATGATTGTCTAACCACTATTCTGTAACTAATATAAAACCTGAAACCAATACAAAATAATATTGAATGTAAAAAAGTGAAAATTGGAGTGAAATTTTTATAAATTTCAAAGTTTAATAAAGGTTGTAAAGGAAGGAAGGGGGAGAATAAAAATAGTGTTTTTCATTTTACCACTTTATTATCTTTTCAGCACATGAAAAAGACAGTTGTCTTTATATGGTGCTTTTATATTTTTCTAAGTCATTATCTCATTTTAATTTCAGGGCAACTTAAAGACAAGATAATTATCCCCTCCACTATTCAAAGAAAGGAAATCTTGGTGTCATTGTCCCAATGATACAATCATCAAGCCCTTATTGTAAAGCAGGGTTAGTAAAATTTTCTGTGAAGGGTCTTATCTATACTAATAAAAGCCTTGGGTGTGATCAGCCATCAGAGGAGGGTAGTTGGGGGCAATCAGGCTGGCAGAGGAGCAGTTAGGTGTCAATCAGGTTGGCAAGGGAGCAGTTAGGGGGCAATCAGGCAGGCAGTTAAGCTGTTAGGAGCCAGCAGTCCTGGATTGTGAGAGGGATGTCCAACTGGGATCAGGCTTAAACCTGCAGTTGGACATCCCCCGAGGGGTCCAAGATTGGAGAGGGTGCAGGCTAGGCTGAGGGACACCCTCCCCATTGCACAAATTTTGTGCACTGGGCCTCTAGTCCTATATAATAAAGTGGTAATATGCAAATTAACCCTCATGCCCTGACTAAGCCAGCAGGGGGGTTAGTGAGGGATGGCCAAATGACTGAACAAGCAGGCTGTGTGGGGTGACCAGGCTGGCGGGGGGTGGGCAGTTAGGGGCAACCAGGGGAGAAGGCAGGTGAGTGATTAGGAGCTAGTGGTCCAGGATTGTGAGAGGGATGTCTGAGTGCTGATTTAGGCCCAATCCTTGGGATCAGGTCTAAACCAGCAGTTGGACATCCCCCAAGGAGTCCTGGATTGGAGAGGGTGCAGGCTGGGCTGAGGGGATCAAATTTTGTGCATGAATTTTGTGCACCAGGCCTCTAGTAATTAAATAAATGAATATATGTAAAGTGGCCATACAGTGATCACCCAATACATGTATAATGTTTTCATTATTAGTCTCTCATCTCTAAATGAACTTTAAATACTAGCTCTATATTCTTGAGTCTAAAACTATTTCAGTAATTCAAAATTCACCTTTACGTTCCAGACCTACATTTCTATTTTCTGCATTCCTGGATTTACCAGAGGAATACACAGATCAGGATGTCCAAAGCTGATTTCATTATCTACTTCCTGAAACCAACTTGTTTCCCAGAATTTTGTATCTGAGTTAATGAGGATGCTGTCCACTGGATTGCAATAATTAGGGTTCTCAGACTCATTATCTATTACCCCCCCTCCCACTCACCTTCCATACTCTTAAATAAGATCTGACTATTTTTCAAAATATTTCTTAAACCCTCTTATGATCCTTTCTAAACTTCAATTCAGTCCCTTATCATCTCTTACTTGGACTGTTACAATAATATTATTCCTCCATATTTACTCTTTTTTAAACAATTCTTTATTGTTGAAAGTATTACAAATATCTCCTTCCCTTTCCCCCCCCCCCCCAGTACAGGCCCTCACCACCACCCTCTACTGTCTGTGTACACTGGTTCTGCTTATATGCATGCATACAAGTCCTTTGGTTGATCTCTTCCCCCTCCCCACCTCCCCCCACAACCTCTCCTACCTTCCCTCTGCAGTTCGACCCCGTCTGTTCAATGCTTCTATATCTATAGATATATTTTTGTTCATCAGTTTACATTGTTCATTATATCCCACAAATGAATGAGACCATGTGGTATTTATCTTTCTCCGACTGGCTTATTTCACTTAGCATAATGCTCTCCAGGTCCATCCATACTGTTTCAAATGGTAAGAGTATTTCTTTTTTACAGCTGCTCAGCATTCCATTGTGTAGATGTACCACAGGTTTTTAATCTACTCATCTGCTAATGGGCACTTAGGCTGTTTCCAAATTTTAGCTATTGCAAATTGCCCTGCTATGAACATAGGGATGCATATATTCTTTCTGATTGATTTTCTGATATTTTGGGGTATATTCCTGGAAGTGAGATTATTGGGTCAAACGGAAGTTCCATTTTTAATTTTTGAGGAAACTCCATACTGTTTTCCACAGTAGCTGCACCACTCTGTATTCCCACCAGCAGTGCACACACAAGGGTTCCCTTTTCTCCACATCCTCTCCAGCACTTGTAGTTTGTTGATTTGTTGATGTTAGCCATTCTGACAGGTGTCAGATGGTACCTCATTCTCATTTCATTTATCAGATGATTAGTGACTTTGAGTATTTTTTCGTATGTCTACTTTTGAAAAGTGTCTACTTAGGTCCTTTGCCCATTTTTTGATTGGATTGTTTATCTTTCTTTTGTTAAGTTGTATGAGTTCCCTATAAATTTTGGAGATTAAACACTTACTGGATATAACTTTGGCAAATATGTTCTCCCATGCATTGGAGTGGGCTTTCTTGTTGTTTTGTTTATAGTTTCTTTTGCTGTGCAGAAGCTTTTTATTTTGATGTAGTTCGATTTGTTTATTTTCTCCTTAGTTTCCATTGTCCTAGGAGATGTACTACGACATGTATCTGATATTTTGCTGCCTATGGATTCTTCTAAGATTTTTATGGTTACCCATCTTATGTTTAAGTCTTTTATCCATTTTGAGTTTATTTTTGTGTATGGTGTAAGTTGGTGGTCTAATTTCATTTTTTTTTTTTTTTGCATGTATCTGTCCAATTTTCTCAGAACCATTTATTGAAGAGTCTGTCTTGACTCCATTGTATCCTCTTGCCTCCTTTGTCAAATATTGAGCATAATGGCTTGGGGTTCTCTTTTCCAATGGTCTTTATGTCTGTTCTTGTGCCAGTACCAGGCAGTTTTGAGAACAGGGCTTTGTAATATAGCTTGATATCTGGTATTGTGATCCCTCCAACTTTGTTTTTCTTTCTCAGGATTGCTGTGGCTATTCGGGGTCTTTTTTTATTCCAAATGAATTTTTGGAGAGTTCTTTCTAGGTCTGGGAAATATGTTGTTAGTATTTTAATGGGGAGTGCATTGAATCTATAGATTGCTTTGGGTAGTATGGACATTTTAATAATGTTGTTTCTACCAATCCATGAACACAGTATGTTCTTCCACCTGTTTATATATTCCTTTATATCTTTTTTCACATCCTGTAGTTTTCCAAGTACAGGTCTTTTACCTCCTTAGTTAATTCCTAGGTATCTTAATTTTTTTGTTGCGATGATAAATGGGATTGATTTTTTAAAAAAATTTCTCTTTCTGTGAGTTCATTATTGGTGTATAAAAATGCCATTGATTTCTGGGTGTTAATTTTGTATCCTGCTACATCGCCGAATTCATTTATTAAATATAATAGTTTTTTGATGGAGTTTCTAGGGTTGTCTATGTACAATATCATTTTATCTGTGAATAATGACAGTTTTACTTCTTTTTCAATTTGGATGCCTTTTATTTCTTCTTTTACTATTTTTTAATAGTTTCCTTTTTCATGCTTTTAAAAATTATATATTTTAACTGTTTATTGTTAAAAGTATTAATATGTCCCCTTTTCCCCTCATTGACCTCTTCTAACCCACCCCTGCCCACCCCCTGGCATTCATCACCCTATTGTCTGTGTCCATGGGTTGTGCATATATGCATACAAGTTCTTTGGTTGGTCCCTTCCCACCCTGCTCTTCCTTACCTCTGAGATACGTAGGTCATTCTGTTCTATGCTTCTGTGTCTCTGGATCTATTTTGTTTATCAGTTTATTTTGTTCATTAGATTCCACATATGAGTGAGACCATGTGATACTTGTCTTTCTCTGACTGGTTTATTTCACTTAGCATAATACTATTTCTTCAGATATTTTTTAAAACAGTAATCATGTTTCATTCCTGTTCTTAAAAACTAAACAAAAGAAACAAGAGTAGCTAGGGAGTCTCTGAGTCTTACAAAGGGAGCCTGCATCCTCCCTGGTCCAAAAACTGCCCCTCCCTACTTCCAGCTCAAGTTTGCCCCTTCCCTCCTGAAGTATCTGAACTCTGGTACTGAGAAAGGTTTCACACTTTTATTAACAAGTCACAGTCTTTCACTTCTCTTCATCAGTATTTCCCCTCTTTTCTATATTTGACGAAAATCTTACGGTAGGTTTAAGGTCCAGAACAAGCACAACTTTTTCTGGGCAGTGCCCCTCCCCGGAGCCCCAGCTCTGGCCCCCACTGCCTGAAGGAGAGGCGCCACTCCCTCCCTCTGCTACTCTGTCTGCTGTCTGTGCGGATCCTGAACTTGTAACTGTGTGGTCACCTTCTGTGTCCCTGTCGTGTCGCTCTCCGAGTTGGTTTCTTAATGACCTCCTATTCCACACACTTGCACACACCAGCGCCGAGTGTCTGTTGGTTGCCTTTTCTGAGTATTTATTCCTCTTGGCAATTTTCCTGCCTGGGTAGCCACATCTGGGCCCCTCCCACTCAGAGGCTGCCACGTGTCTGTGTGCTGACAGGGGGTTTGCTCTTCCCACTGCATCCCCACCAGGGTGCCTACAATCCACCTGGTTAATGGAAACATTTATAATGACACTCTTTAACATCCATTTGTGCATAATGCAATGTATTTTATGGAATATATACAGTGCTGCACTTTTTTAATTGAGTGTTTGAATCCTTTTAGGAATGTTTTGATCTGTGTTGTCTACTTTTGAGTATTTCCAGTATTTTCAAATTCTGAAATTTTCCATGTATGTCCTATGGAATTCATCATATGCATTTCTCTTGGTGTTCTGGCCTATATTTTGCTGTTTGGGGCTCTTTTAGGAGACTGTGCAGTATGTGGATTTTTGAAGCAAATCGGACCACACTCAATTTGATATTTTAGTGGAGCATTGCACGTTGACACAAAGAATAAAATAATTTGTCATAGCTGGTTTAGCTCAGTGGATAGAGAACCTAGTTCGTGGGACCTTTTGGAGACAGGCACTTGCCTGTGACGGAGGTGCGGGAGAAGGGGTGGAGTTGTGGAATCTGGGGAGAGAGGGCAACGGACGGTCCAGGAGAAGTGGTAGGGAGTCTGGTGCTGAGTCACATCTAAGCCCACAGAATCCATTTTCTCCTGAGAGATAGCCCCTCCTTCCGGTCTCCAGGCAACCAATATAGCCACACCCAGATTCCACCCTGATTAACACCAAGGAATCTGATCTACTCTAAAGAGAAATCTTTAGAAGCTAAGCACCTCAATTACTCGGCTACACTGCCAAGGCCCTCCAGAGTGCTTCAGTGTACCTTGCTGGCAAACTTACCACCAGTGCTCCTGCGAGCCTCCACCTGGAGAAAGTGCCTACCCACCACAGACACAGCAGCGAAAGTTGAGTCTGCCCACCCCACAACTACAGAACTCTGGGAAACACAGAGACCCCTTTCCAAAGTGTAGCCCCCTGAGCCACATCACCCTGACAGACAGTTCCTTGGTGCCACTGTGAAGCCCCACTGGGCACACGTGATTTCAATTAAGGGTGTAGGACAGCAAAAATTGGGACACTCCCTCCATAGCAGCTGACTTCTAGGCACTGCAGTTGTGCCTCTCAAGCTCACAGGTCTACATCAAGAGAACCCAAATAGCTCAAGTAGGGAGCTACACTAGATAACCAAGCCCAGGAGAACAGAGCACCATCACCAAAAGAACCTGGGTAGCAAAGCAATTGGATCTACAATTAAAACATTTCAGGAAAACATGGGGAGACAAAAAAGCAATACCCAAAGGAAAGAAAAAGAGGAATCACCAGAAAGGGAGTTAAATGAAATTGAGGCTAGCAGCTTAACAGAGAGAGAATTCAGAGCAATGATTATAAGGATGTTTAAATGGATGGATGACAAATACACACAACTCAATGACAAATACACACAACTCAATGAGAACTATAAGGAGCTGAATGAAAATGTCACCAACATGAAAAGAAACCAAGAGGAGATGAAGAACGACATAGCTGCAATAAAGAACACATTGGAAGGCTTAAACAGTAGACTACAAGAGGCTGAGGACCGCATCAGTGAATTAGAAGACAAGGTAGGAAAAAACGCACAAACACAGCAGCAAATGGAAAGAAGACTTAAAAAGCAAGAGGAGAGCCTAAGGGAGCTTTGGGACAACACAAAACGAAACAATATTAGAATAATAGGGATACCAGAAGGAGAGGAAGAGAAGCAAGGAATAGAAAACCTGTTTGAAGAAATAATGACAGAAAACTTTCCTGATATTGGCAAGAAAAAAACTATGCAAGTCCAAGAAGTACATAGAGTCCCAAACAAGTTGAACCTCAAAAGACCAACACCAAGACACATCATAATTAAATTGGCGAATACCAATGACAAAGTAAGAATCTTAAAGGCTGCCAGAGAGAGACAGAAAGTTACCTACAAGGGATCTCCTATTAGAATATCAACTGATTTCTCAACAGAAACACGCCAGGCCAGAAGGGAATGGAATGAAATATACAAAGTGATGCAAAGCAAGGGACTGAATCCAAGAATACTATACCCAGCAAGGTTATCATTCAAAATTGAAGGTGGAATCAGGAACTTCACAGACAAAAAAGGGCTAAGAGAGTTTATCACTACCAAGCCAGCAATGCAAGAAATGCTAAAGGGACTGCTGTAAAAAGAAGAAAGAGAAAGGCAAAAAGAAACACAAACACTAAGGGGAAAAATATGACAACAAACATGTACTTGTCAATAATAACATTAAACGTAAATGGATTAAATGCACCAATCCAAAGACATAGGGTAGCTCAATGGATAAGAAAACATGACCCATATATTTGCTGTCTACAAGAGACCCACCTCAGAGCAAAGTATTCACACAGACTGTGAGTGAAGGGATGGAAAAATATTTTTCAGGCAAATGGAAATGAGAAAAAAGCTGGGGTAGCAATACTTATATCTGATAAAATAGACCTCAAAGTAAAGGCCATAACAAGAGATAAGGAAGGCCACTACATAATACTAAAGGGAGCAATTCAACAAGAAGATATAACTCTGGTAAACATATATGCACCCAACGCAGGAGCACCAAAATACATAAAAAAAAACTCCTGGAAGATATCAAGGGAGAGATCGACAACAATACAATCATAGTAGGAGACTTTAATACACCACCGACATCACTGGATAAATCCTCTAGACAAAAAAATCAGCAAAGAAACAGCCATTCTAAATGACGCACTGGATCAAATGGACCTAATTGACATCTTCAGAGCATTTCACCCCAAAGCCTCGGAATATACGTTCTTCTCAAGTGCCCATGGGACATTTACAAAAATAGACCACATATTGGGTCACAAACAAAGCCTCCCTAAATTCAAAAAGATTGAAATCATATCAAGCATTTTCTCAGACCACAATGGCATAATATTAGAAATAAACTATAATAAAAACATTCCAAAAAATTCAAACACGTGGAAACTGAATAGCATGCTATTAAACAATGATTGGGTGATCAACGAGATCAAAGAAGAAATTAAAAACATCCTGGAGAATAATGACAATAAAAACACAACAATGCGAATGCTATGGGACACAACGAAAGCAGTCCTGAGAGGGAAGTTTATAGCTATACAGGCCTACCTCAAAAAAACAAGAAAAAACGGTAATAAATCTTCTAACTCAACAACTCAAAGAATTAGAAAGAGAGCAACAAGAAAAGCCCACAGTGAGCAGAAGGAAGGACATAATAAAGATCAGAGCAGAAATGAATGACATAGAGACCAAAAAACAATACACAGGATCAACAAAACCAAGAGCTGGTTCTTTGAAAGGATAAACAAGATTGATGAACCTCTAGCCAGGCTCACCAAGAAGCAAAGAGAGAGGACCCAAATAAGCAAAATCAGAAATGAAAGAGGTGAAATAACAACAGACCCCACAGAAATACAAAGGATTGTTAAAAAATACTGTGAACAACTCTATTCTAACAAACTAGGCAACTTGGAGGAAATGGACACATTCCTAGGAAAGTACAACCTTCCAAAACTCACTCAGGAAGATTCTAAAAATCTCAATAGGCTGATAACTATGGAAGAAATTGAAGCAGTCATCAAAAAGCTTCCAGCAAACAAAAGTCCAGGGCCTGATGGCTTCACAGGGAAGTTTTACCAAACATTCAAGGAAGAACTAAAACTTATCCTCCTCAGACTATTCCAGAAAATTCAAGAAGAAGGAACACTTCCAAGCTCCTTCTATGAGGCCAGCATCACCCTAATACCAAAACCAGATAAAGACAACACAATGAAAGAGAATTACAGGCCAATATCCCGCATGAACATAGATGCCAAAATCCTCAACAAAATTCTAGCAAATCAAATCGAATCCAGCAGTACATCAGAAAGATTATACACCATGACCAAGTAGGATTTATCCCAGGAATGCAAGGGTGGTACAATATCCGCAAATCAATAAACGTGATACATCACATAAACAAATTGAGAGATAAAAATCATATAGTCATATCAATTGATGCAGAAAAAGCATTTGATAAAATCCAACACCCTTTCTTGATAAAAACTCTCAGCAAGGTGGGAATAGAAGGATCATACCTGAACATAATAAAAGCCATATACAACAAACCCACAGCCAACATCATACTCAATGGGCAAAAACTAAAACCATTTTCCATAAGAACAGGAACAAGACAGGGATGCCCACTCTCACCACTCCTGTTCAATATAGTGCTGGAAGTACTAGCCATTGCAATCAGACAAGAAGAAGAAATAAAAGGCATCCAAACTGGAAAAGAAGAAGTAAAACTATCCTTATTTGCAGATGACATGATACTGTACATAGAAAACCCTAAAGACTCCATAAAAAATTATTAGACTTAATAACTGAATTTGGTAATGTAGCAGGATACAAAATTAATGCCAAGAAATCTATGGCATTTCTATACACCAATAATGAACTTACAGAAAGAGAGACTAAAAAAGCAATCCCATTTACCATCGCACCAAAAAAATTAAGATACCTAGGAATAAACTTAACTAAAGAGGTAAAAGACCTATACGTAAAAAACTACACAACACTGAAAAAAGAGATAGAGGAAGACATAAACAGATGGAAGAACATACCATGTTCATGGATTGGTAGAATCAACATCATCAAAATGTCCATACTACCCAAAGCAATCTATAAATTCAATGCACTTCCCATTGAAATACCAACAACATATTTCACAGACCTAGAGCGAACTTTCCAAAAATTTATGTGGAATAAAAAAAGAACCCGAATAGCTACAGTAATCCTGAGAAAGAAGAACAAAGTAGGTGGGATCTCAATACCAGATATCAAGCTGTATTACAAAGCCACTGTTCTCAAAACAGCCTGGTACTGGCACAAGAACAGACATATAGATCAATGGAATAGAATAGAGAACCCAGAAATTGACCCAAATCAATATGCTCAATTAATATTTGACAAAGGAAGCACGAACATTCAATGGAGTCAAGACAGTCTCTTCAACAAATGGTGTTGGGAAAATTGGACAGATACATGCAAAAAAAAATGAAGCTAGATCAACAACTTACACCATACACAAAAATAAACTCAAAATGGATAAAGGACTTAAACATAAGACAGGAAACCATGAAAATACTAGAGGAATCCACAGGCAGCAAAATCTCGGACATATGCTGAAAGAACTTCTTCACTGATACTACTCCTAGGGCAATGGAAGCTAAAGAGAAAATAAAAAAATTGGACTACATCAAAATAAAAAACTTTTGCACAGCAAAGAAAACCATCAATAAAACAACAAGAAAGCCCACTGCATCGGAGAACATATTTGCCAATGATATCAATGATAAGGGTTTAATCTCCAACATATACAGAGAACTCATACAACTTAACAAAAAGAAGATAAACAACCCAATCAAAAAAATGGGCAACTGATCTAAATAGAAACTTTTCGAAAGAAGACAGAAGGCAGGCCAAGGGACATATGAAAACCTGCTCACAGTCACTAATCATCAGAGAGATGCAAATCAAAACAACAATGAGGTACCATCTCACACCTGTCAGAATAGCTTTTATCAACAAATCAACAAACAACAAGTGTTGGCGAGGATGCGGAGAGAAAGTAACTCTTTTGCACTGCTGGTGGGAATGCAGACTGGTGCAGCCACTGTGGAGAACAGTATGGAGCTTCCTCAAAAAACTAAAAATGGAACTCCCATTTGACCCAGTGATCCCACTTCTAGGAATATATCCCAAAAATCTAGAAACACACATCAGAAAGGAAATATGCACCCCTATGTTCATAGCAGCACAACTCACCATAACTAAGATTTGGAAACAGCCTAAATGCCCATTAGCAGATGAGTGGATTAAAAAACTGTGGTATATCTATACAATGGAATACTATGCTGCGGTAAAAAAGAAGGAGTTCCTACCATTTGCAACAATATGGATGGAGATGGAGAATATTATGTTGAGTGAAATAAACCAGACAGAGAAAGATAAATATCACATGATCTCGCTCATTTGTGGAATATAATGAATGGCATAGACTGATGAACAAGAACAGATCCAGAGGCTGAGAAACTGCAATCAGAACATCATACCTCAGGTAAGGTAGGGGAGGGTGGGGGTAAGGTGGAGAGATCAACCAAGGGACTTGTATGCATGCATATGAACCTAATTAATGGACACAGACAACAAGGGGGCAGGGAATAAGTGGGGAGTGGGGGGTTATGGAGAAATAAGGACACATATATAAAAAATAAAAATTAAAAAAATTAATTAAAAAATTATAAAATAAAAATAAAATACTAAATCTAATCAATACTAGTGGTCACCATAGCCTTAAGAGAAAGTGTTTCATGTGACAAAAATTTTTAAATGAAACTCTCTGTAGCCTGAAAATTATTTTGGAAGGAAACAAAGAGAAGTTTCCTTCAAAAGTCATAAGGATTGTAATTGAAAGTCAATATATTTGGCCTCTTGAACTAAAGTAAATAATTTGTGTTTTTGCCTCCCTGACAAAGTTTATATAAAGCTACAAAAAGAAATTAACAGTCAGTTTGAAATGGAATTGCCAGGGCCTAGGGCAAAGAATATCCTTACATGATATTATTCTACAATGTCATTATAATTTTAGATATTTTACAACAGCATATTTTACAATTATCCCAAACAAACTTACAAACTAATTCTTTGAATGGTTGGCAGCAATTAAAAAAAAAATGACATTAAAGGATTTAATCCCTTGCAGAAGGAATTAAGGCACTGGGAAGGCACTTGAGCATCCTATATTGGCCCCTCTTGCCTTTTGTGCCAAGAGGGACCCTCTTCTCACAATCCAATTGCCTTCAGCTGTTGCCTGAGCTTTCTGTTCATGCTGAGCTTGAAGCCTCATGGGGGCTGGTACCATGGATCTGTCTCACACCCAATTGTGTGAGCTGGGCCCTCACTGGAGAAGAAACCCGAGTTCCCCGAGCACCGGGACCCTGCCAGCAGGCCAGGGGTTCCCAAGGCAGGTGCTGGGTGTGGAGGCCACGGGGGCATAGGCTACCAAGGAGACAGAACTGAACCTCACACCACCCTGCTTGGCCCTGGAGGGTGGCTGGTTAGTCAGAGATGGGTAAGATTCCTCAAGGAAGGAACAACCTAAGACAGGCACAGTTGCAGAGGGGCCATCAGGAGAGAACTTGGGGGGGCAACAGAAGTGGGGCACAGACCCTCACCCTCCCAACATTGCAGAGGCTTGAATCCTCGCCCCTTCTGAAGGAGGTCTCCTGCCCCCATGGCTGCTTCGCGCTTCCCACACCTAGCTCAGATCGGGACCCCCGGCAACAGAAAGAGACTGGCCCAACTCACTTCGAGATACAGGTGACAGACAGAGACTTGGCCCAACTCAGATCGGGACCCAGGTAACAGACAAGAGACTTGGCCGACAGCAGCTGCCCTATATCTGAATTCAGCCTAGCATCTGGAATGCTCAGGGCCCACTCAAGAATGCAAATAATCCTTCCCACTAATATTTACAGGGTAAACTAAGATTGTTGGTAGAGTATTAAATTTGACAGTAAAATAGTAATCAAGTTTTCAGATTAATTTAAATAGGCTAATTGAAATAAGTGAATATTCAAGTAAATTTAATTGTACTGGACAAAAAGCTGTTCTTAGAGTAATAACTAAAATTTCTATTGGTAGTTCATCTCATGGTAAAATTCCTGAACATGCAATGAACCTAAAGCAGTCATATGTGTGGGCAAAAAAAATTTTTTTTAAATTAAATCTAAAGTTATTAAGACTGCATTATAAAATTTACAAAAACCTCCATTAATAAAAAAAAAGGGGGGGGTAGTAGGGCAATATCATGTAAGGAAAAATATCCTATAAGTAAATTACATTTATAAAATTTTTACTTTACCAAATTAATTTTCATTTGTAATGCTAACAGCAAGACGGCCATTAAAAACACACATGGTGTCTAAATAAGACAAAGGAAAATCGTTTGAACAAAAATAAAAAGGATCCCAAATCAATTATATAGAAAAGATTCCTTTATTAACTTGTGGTCGAGAATATATTTGTACATTTTCAGAAAACAACCCCAAGACCAGGTGGATTCCTGCAACAGAGAGGAATTGACAGGTGTGCTCCAACCACGAAGACAAGAGGAAAAAACAGTCCAAAGATGGAAGACGCTGACAACGCCTTGCCATGCGAGCAGTCAGCAGCTGTGCACCGCTGCAGGTTACCTAGGACCAAACCAGAGAGGGTTGGACCTGCATTGCCACCGTGTGCCCACCATCCAGATATCATTGCTGACATGTACACATAAGGAACTGTCAGACATTGAAACGGGGACTCAGAACTGTTGGACATTGAAATTGGGACTCAAACATTTTTTTGTTTTGTTTTGTTTTGTTATTATGTTTATTTCTAGTCTGCAAAGGCAAAACTTTTTAAAGGAAAGAAATGGTGGGAAAAAGATACAGAGGCAAAGAAGCATTGAACAGACTGTCAAACTACATTGGGAAGACAGGGGAGGTTGGGCGAGGGGGGCTGTAAGAGACCAACCAAAGGACTTGTACGCATGCATATAAGCACAACCAATGGATACAAGACACTGGGGCGGGGGGGGGGGGGTGGCGGGCAGGTGAAGGCATGTACTGGGGGGTAGGTGAGGTCGGGGGGAGGTCAATGGAGGGAAAAAAAGGAGACATATGTACTACTATTTGTAATACGTAAAACAATAAAATAAGCTGCAAAAATATATTATAAAAAGAATAAAAATAATTTAGCTTCATTTTTCTGGTTTGTTTAATTATCATCATAAAATAATGCTTGATCAAAAATCAGTCACCCACTACAACAATTTAACCTAAAATTTTGAAATTTGTAGGTTATTGCTTTCACCAACAACATCACGTATGTCATTAAGGAAAAGCTGGAAAACATGAAAGAAAAGCAAGCTTTCTTTGTTAACCTTCAAAAATCCAGATGAAAACTAAGATGCCTTTCTTTCCAATCTTTTTCTGATCATTGATGCAATTTTTATTTTATATTTTTATTTATGTTATTTATATTATTTTAAATATTATTTTCATTTTATATAAAGTTTTATGTATTTGATATTGTGCAGATACTAACATTTCTAAAATATGCAATATACAGATTTCTCCTTGGTTTACCAGTAGTTGTAGTTCATTCAATTCACTGCTGAACAGTATTTCATTTTGTAAATATACTGGAATCTGGTTGTGTATTTATCAATTAATATTATCTTTTGCTAAAAGAAAGATTAATTCTAGGACTATTAATATTTATCTAAATTGCAGATACGATCTTATATCATATTACATATTAGAAATAGATATCTCATGCATAGCTATTATCTAATATGCAGGCACATACTACAGAGATATAAACGTGTTATGTTGGTAATAATAGTATGAGGTGTATGTACATTCAGGGAGGAGGATCAGAGGGTAGACATTTCCAAATGCACTGGCAGAGTTAATGTGAGAGTACTCTTCACATTAACTGCTTTGTCAGTTAATGTGAAGAGTACTTTCTAAATAATATGACATTCACAGTACATAAATAGACTGGCTGCTCTGCAAATTTTTCAACACTTGCATTTTGGGTGTTAAATCCAATTTGATTATAATTTTGTATGATTGCTATGAGACACTGTGTGCACTGGACACCTGCATGGCTTTGCGAACCAACATCACCCCAATAAATTCCATAGGAAAAACAAAAACGTGCATACTTTCATTAGATACTTTGCTTATTATATTTTGTATAATTGAAATATAATAAATTGCACATAAATATGTAATTTATTAACTTCCATGAAATTTTCAAGCCCATCAAAATAATAAATCTTCATCATTCACACACCACATTTTTCCTTATCACCTTGGTAATCCCTCCAAATGCCCTTCCCAGCCCTTTCTCCCAGGCAACCACTGTCAGAGTTTCTGTCATTGTAGATCTGTGCACACTTTTTAGACCATGCAGAAATAGAGTCATGCAGTGTATAATGTGTGTGTCATTCTTCCACTCAGCATAATTTTTTAAACTGTTGTTGTGTATAAAAATAGCCCATTTCTTTTTACTGCTGAGTAGTATACTAGTGTGTAGATATATAAAAATTTGTTTATCCATTGATCTGTTGATGTACATTTGTGTTGTTTTCAGTTCTTGGCTATTTCAAATAAAGTTTTATGAACATTCAGATGCAAGTTCATATATGTTCTTATGTTTTCATTTACTTGGGTAAATAACTAGGAATGGGGGTAACTGATTTATAAATTGGTATATTAACATTTAAAGAAACTGAAAACATGTTTTCCAAAGTGTGCTACTTTATAATCCCACCAGCAGTGCATTAGAGTTTCAGTTGCTCCACATTTTTGCCTACATTTGGGATGATCAGTGTTTAAATTTGACCCATTGTATTAGGTATAAAGTAATGGTAGACTTGAAATCATAAAAATCCTAGAAGAAAACATAGGCAGTAAAATCTTGGACATTTCTCATAGCAATATATTTTCTGATATCACTTCAGGCAAGGAAAACAAAATAAAAATAAACAAATGGAACTACATGAAACAAATAAAGATTTTTGCACAGAAAAGGAACCATCAACAAAATGAAGACAATCCAATGAATGGGATAACATATTCACCTATACATCTGATAAGGCCTTTATATCCAAAAATGTAAAGGGAACTTACAAAAGTCAACACAAAAACAAACAATCCAATTAAGAAATGGGCAAAGAACCTGAATAGACACTTCTCCAAAGAGGACATATAGATGGCCAATAGACATATACAAAGATGTTCAATGTCACTAATAACCAGAGAAATGCAAATTAAAGCAACAATGAGGTATCACCTCACACCTGTCAGAATGGATAGCAGCAATAAATCAGTACATAGCAAGTGCTGGCGATTCCCATGCAATGTTAGTGGGAATGCAGATTGGTGCAGCCACTGTGGAAATAAGTATGGATTTACCTCAAAAAAATAAAAAATTGGAACTGCCTATGACCGAGTGATTCCAATTCTGGGAATATATCCAAAGAAACCCAAAACACTAATTAAAAAGAATATATGCATTCCTATGTTCATAGCAACATTATTTACAACTAGAAGCCTGGTGCATGAAATTCATGCATGGAGAGGGGGTGTCCCTCAGCCCAGCCTGCACCCTCTCCAATTTGGGACCCCTTGAGGGACATCCCTCTCACAATCCAGGACTGCTGGTTTCCAACTGCTTCTGCCTGCCAGCCTGATCACCCCCTAACCACCTGATCGACGCCTAACTGCTCCCCTGCCAACCCAATTCCCCCTAACTGACCTCCTCTCCTGGCCCAGCCACCCCTAACTGCCCTCCCTTGTCAGCCTGGTTTCCCCCAACTGCCCTCCCCTGCAGGCCTGGTCCCCCCCAACTGTCCTCCTCTGTAGGCCTGATCACCCCCAACTACCCTCCCTTGCAGGCCTGGTCCCTCCCAACTGCCCTCCCCTGCTGGCCTGATCACCCACAACTGCCCTCTCCTGCCAGCCTTCTTGTGGTGGCCATCTTGTGTCCACATGGTGGTGGCCATCTTTTACCACATGGGGGTGGCCATCTTGTGTGTTGGAGTGATAGCCAATTTGCATATTACCGCTTTATTATATAGGATAGCATGATTTGGAAGCAGCCCAAGTGCCCATCAGCAGATGAGTGGATAAAAAAGCTGTTATTCATTTACACGATGGAATATTGCTCAGCCTTAAGGAAGAAGATCTTTCCATTTGCCACAGCATGGAGGAACCTGGAGAGTATTATGCTATGTGAAATAAGCCAGTCAGAGAAAATCAAATACCATAGCATTTCGCTTAAACTAGTATGTGGAATCTAATGAACAAAATAAACTAACAAACAAAACAGAAACATACTCATAGGTACATAGAACAGACTGTCAACCATCAGAGGGGAGGGGTGTTGGGGGACTGAGTAAAAAACGTGAAGAGATGAAGCAAAGAAATAAATTTTATAGATACAGACAACAGTATTGTGGGTACCAGAGGGTAAGGGTAAAGGGACAATACATGGTGGTGGGAAGGACACTTGACTTGAGATGGTGAACACACAATACAATATATAGATAATGCATTATGGAATTGTATAGCTGAATCCTATATAATTTCATTAAACAATGCCACCCCAATAAATTAAATATAAACATTTATGTAGTTAAATCTATATAAATAAAAATGTAAATGTTCATTTGTTCAAAATCTTAAATCTTTGAAAGTTCTTCACCGATTGCTTTGAAATTTTGAAACAATGTTGCATTCGAATATGTGCGTGTTTTTATATACCCTATACCTACTATTATATAGATGTCACACCTGTGACAGGTAAAAACATGCTTTTTTAAAAAAAAACACCACCATCTGCTGGTAAATGTGTCCGGTCCAACGTCTTTCCAGCAACTGAGAATTGTCAATGGCATTACACATGCCACTTTCCGCAGTGCATGTCAAGCTCTGAATTTATTGGAGAACGACCGACACTGGGATGTATGCATTAATGACGCGTGCAACATATCACATCCAAATCAAATTCGTGCATTGTTTGCAATCATATTGACCGCCTGCTCTCCTTCATCTCTAGCAGAGTTATGGGAGAAATATAAATTGTACATGGCTGAAGATATTTTCAGTCAAATACGCAAGGGAAATTCAAATATGAACATGGATTTCACAGCAGAAATCTACAACGAAGCGTTGATAACGATTGAAGATTTGTGCTTAGAAATTGCGAACAAAGTTCTCAATCAATTGGGAATGCCATCACCGAATCCATCTGCTGCTGCTTCATTTGATGTAGAATTGCGTCTTGAACAAAATTACAACACGGGTGATCTTTTGTCGTATGTGCAATCAAATATTCCTAAGCTAACGCTTGAGCAAAAAGGCATTTAATGCAAACTGTCAATAATGGGGTTGGAGAAATCTTCTTCTTAGATGCGCCAGGAGGAACTGGTAAAACGTTCCTAATTAGATGATTCTGGCAGCAATTCGATCCCAAAATGACATAGCTTTAGCTCTTGCATTGTCTGGAATAGCTGTGACATTGCAACCAGATGGAAGAACTGCTCATTCTGCTTTGAAATTGCCATTGAACATGCAATTCATTGAAACTCCCACGTACATTTCCAAAGCATTCGGCATGGCAAAAATGTGTAGAAATACAAACTTATTGTTTGGGATGAATGCACAATAGTGCACAAAAAAATCGCTCGAGGCTCTTGATCGATCATTGGAAGATTTGTGTGGAAACATCAGACCATTTGAGAATGTATTAATATTGCTTGCAGGAGATTTCAGGCAAACATTACCTGTAATTCCTCGATCAACACCAGTGGACGAAATAAATGCTTGCCTGAAATACTCTACTTTGTGGTGACACGTAAAAATGTTAAAATTAACTACAAATATGCGTGTCCAACTGCAAAATGATCGATCAGCTGAGATATTCTCACATTAATTTCTGGAAATTGGGAACGGAAAGGTGCCGGTTGATCTGACCTCAGGACAAATTTCATTGTCTCATAACTTCTGCAATTTAGTGACGTCAAAAGAAGAATAGGTTGAAAAAGTATTTCCCAATATTCAAACCAATTATAAGAATCACGATTGGCTGAGTGAAAGAGCTATTCTTGCGGCCAAGAACAAAGATGTCTACGAACTTAATATTATTCAGTCTAACATTCAAAGCGAGGCAGTCACATACAAGTCCGTCAACACTGTTGTGGAAGCAGATGAAGCAGTTAATTATCCAACAGAATTTTTGAATTCACTCAACCTGCCAGGGATGCCACCGCACGTACTGCAATTGAAAATCGGTGTGCCAATTATCATGTTGCGAAATATCAACTAGTCAAAGCTTTGCAACGGCACGCGGCTTGCAATAAAAAAATTAATGAGCAACATCGTACAAGCAACAATCTTGACAGGATCTTTCAAAGGTGAAGATGTCCTCATTCCTCGCATTCCTATGATTCCAATGGATGTGCCATTTCAATTTAAGAGATTGCAATTCCCAATTCGATTGGCGTTTACACTCACCATCAACAAAGCTCAGGGCCAATCTTTAGAATTATGCTGTTTAGATCTAGACACAGATTGCTTCTCACATGGACAATTATATGTTGCATGTTCTGGAGTCTGCAAACCAGACACTCTCTCTATCTGCACAGACAGTGGAACAACAAAAAATATTGTATACCCACAAGCATTGTGAAATTAAACATATTAGAAACGTGCACTTTCTCTTTTCTTTCTTTTCCATTTAACCAGACTGAGCCACAGCAACACATGGCCGGGTACAGCTAGTAAATAAATAAGGTGGTATCTCATTGTAGCTTTATTTTATAATTACTAGAGACCAATGATGTTGAACACCTTTTAAAATTAAATTTATTGGGTAACATTGGTTAATAATGTTATATGAATGTCAATGCACAACTCAATAATGTGACATCTGTATACCCTACTGTGTGCTCACTACCATGTCCTCTGTCAGCACCACTTGATCTCCCCTTTATTCTCTTCTTTCTCTCTCAGTTCCTTCCCCTCCAGTAACTACCATTCTGTTGTCTGTATTTATGAGTTTGTTTTTCTGTTTGTTCATTTGTTGCTTTTTGTTTTATATTCCACAGATATGTGAAATCACATGGTTCTTATCCTCTTCTGTCTGACTTATCTCACTTAGCATAATACTCCTGATCCATCTGTGTTGTCACAAATGGCAATATTTTACATTTTTATGGCTGAGTAGTATTTACTTGCCATTGCACATCATTTCTCCCTTGAAATCTTTCATCTATTTGTTATTGGGCTGTTTTCTTGCTCATTATTGAATTTTAAAATCTATTTATGTATGTTATATATGTCATTTATTAGATATAGGATTTGCAAATATTTTTTCCAGTTCATGCTTATCACATCATTCTGTTAAATATTTTTGAAGAACAGAAGTTCTCAATTTTGATAACATACAATTTATCACGGTTTCAAAAAATATTTGATGCACAGGCATTTCAAATTAATGTCTCATGTAACAAATTATTAGTAGAATCTAGAATTGTTGTAGACAAATTGTGCAGGTGATGTATATGGTGTTTTGCATTAGTTTCCTAGTGCTACTGTAACAAAGTGCCATAGCCTGGCTGGCTTACAAAAGCAGAACTGTATAATCTCAGAGTTCTGGAACCTGGAAGTCTGCAGTCAGTGCATCGGCAGGGTGGCTTCCTGTGGAGAACTGTGGGAGAACCTAGCCCTTCCTCTTGGTGATGGGGAGGTTGGCGGAGGGGAGACTCACTGGCAATCTTTGGTGCATCTTGGTTGTAGCTGCATCACTCTAGTCCCGCGCTTTCGCAGACATGCTCCCTGTGTCTCTTCTTGGTGTCTTCCCTCTCTGCATGTCTGTCTCTGTGCAAACATCCTTTTAATAAAGGCATAAATCAGATTGCATTAGGACCCACCCTAATGATGTCATTTTAGCTCAATGACCTCTGGAAAGATCCTATTTCCAAGTAAGATCAAATTGGAGATTAGGGCTTCAGCATATCTTTTTTGTGGAGTCACAATCTCTATATAAAACCCTAATATGCAAATAGACTGAACGGCGGAACACCTGAACAACCAGTCGCTATGATGTGCACTGATCAGTGGGGGCATGTGTGGAACATGGTGGCGTCGTCTGTGGCAGGATGCTGGAGCAGGTGAGCAAGGGTGCCAGACCAAGGTGGGGTGCCAGTTGCTGTCATCAGGGCAAGCCTCTGGTGGTTACTGAAAATTCTTTGCTCCTGCATGCCACGGTCCCGCCACTGTTCACACCTGCTGCCAGCGTCTGATGCTGGCCCAAATCAGAGCCATGGCTCCCACCCTAATTTCCTCTCAAGGCTTCTCCACCTCCCCTGGATCCTGAGGGGCGATCAGGGCCGACAGCTGCCTTTCACACCCACCCACTGCTGGCGCTGGCCCCAATCACTCCTTGCAGTCAGTGGGTGTGAGTGGCTGCAGTGGGAGCGGGGCTGCTGACAGATAAGGGACCAGGAGCCGCAGCAGGAGGGGCAGAGTTGGGGTGCAGAGGATGGACTGAGAGCTGGCCCTGTGCCCACCACAGTTTCATGGCTCACAGTTCCTTTCAAGGTGCATGAATTCGTGCACTGAGCCCCTAGTTAAACCCATAACAGTGTAGTATTTAAGATACTTTTGCCTAACCTAACTTCAAAAGGTTTATTCCAGTGTTTTCTTTCTAGAAGTTTTAAATTTGAGGTCCATGATATACTTGACTTTTGTTTATGGTATCAAGTATGGACTAAATTCTTTCCATGTTTTCTGTTTCTTTATTTTTTATTTTTAGTTTTTGCATATGGTTATCCAATTTTTCCACCAGCACTTCTTAAAAAGACTATTCTTCTCCACTGAGTTGCTTTTTCATCACTGTAAACAATTAGTTGTCCATATGTATGTGGGTCCATTTCTGGAGTCTTTATTGATTGTATCTCAACACTAATATCATAGTTTCAACTACTGTCCTGCCTTTTCAAACGGATTCTCTTTCTCTCAATTACTCTCATTTTCTCTGAAATCCCCATGGATCTGAAGTTAGACCTTATAATTTTGAAAGTTTATTAAATTTTCTCTTCAATTTTCTGTGTTTATTTTAGTGGTCATCATTCTTTATAATTTCATTTTATTCTATACATTAATTATTTCACTCTTCACCTTTGTTGAATTAGCTGCTGAATTTAGAAATTTTATCTTTTAATTTTAATTACTAGCTTTGTTCTACTTATTGAATTTGTTTGATAATTTGAAAAAACCTATTTTGGTTGATTTTATATTTTCTTGTTCTTTAATCATAGTTTTGTTTTTTTGTTTTTTTTTTCACTTTAAGCTTATATTCTTAAGTGATAATTTTAATACATTTCAAAGATCCGATTTAGCTATGTTGTTTCTTTAGCCCTTTACTTGTGGTACCTTTTTTTCACCATGTTTTTTCTTTTAATCTTTAAAGAAGAAATCTCACTCCTTGAAACTTTAGATATTTAAATTCTTTGACATTTATTTAGAATTTTATTTGCTCCAGAAAAGACTTGTAATTTCTTCTATCAAACTTGAGCCCTGCTGTTCGTTCATTTTTTATTTTTCAATCAATATCATTGATAAACGTAAAAAGAATTTTGCTGTATTTACCAAGAACTCTTAATCATTTTTCAGAAGTGTTTGTCATTTCACCTCATTCCTAGACCACCCAAATGTAAACATCTAGGCTTTTGTTTTTATGCAGCGATTTTCCTAACGGCTCAGGTGCCCACATGCAATCATGTAGCTTTCTACAGAACAAGCATGATCCAAGACTCTCCCCTTAATGTCATCTTATGCTTGTCACTGATGTTACCAGATACCCTGTAAATATCAACTTTGAGATCTGTATCTGATAAATATATCAATAAATTAGTTTTTTTCAAAAATCTTATTGGCCCTTTAAACTTCTGTTTTATATGTGATATTTATTTTGAGATAGTTGAAATTATCTCTTTTCTCTGTCATGTATTTTACTGACTCTTAGCTTCAAAAGTCACCCCTGCTGAAGCTGAATAAATATAAAGTTTTTATTTTTTAGAGATCTACCCTTTTATCTTTAAAATATTTAATTGTTCATCCATCGAGCACCCATCATTGTGGCATGTGAGTCTGTGAGCACATGCTGTGCAGAGCCTTCTGAGGAAGGCGCCAGCGTGCTCACCCATCTTCCTCACTGACTGCTCAGGCCCCTCTGGCTCACAGGGACAGATCCGGGCTCTGAGGTGGCTGTTGTTGCACTCGTTATAAAGAAGACATTGCCACTTCTTCTACATGCATTTTACTTCCTCAGATACACTTTTGATTATTACACTGAAATGCTTTTTGTTTGAAATGCATAAAAATAGACTAGATGGAAAAGACTCACCTACAGGAATATAACCAAGAGGGATTCACAATAGCTGTTTTAAAATAAACCTATCATATAAGAAGTATTTGATGCACAGGCATTTCAAATTAATGTCTCTGATAACAAATTACTAGTAAAATCTAGTAGAATTGTTGTAGACAAATTGTCCAGGAGCCTGAACTCTCAGCTACTCTCAGGTCTACAAATGGTCCCTCTTGAAATGGTTATGCTAAGTCTGATTGCCCTTAAGAATTCCTGTGGCCTGCAGACAACTTTCTGTTTTGTCATCTCATAGCAGTCCTGTTATCGATGGGTGTCCTCCATGCACCTGTTGCTGGTGGAAATGGGCTTCTTGCAATGCCATGATAAAAGGGATTTTCTGAGACTCACACGGGAGAATGAATGTATTTAGTCACATGAAATTAACCCCTGAGTTCCCAAGCCCCCTCTCCCTCTATCTGAGGAAGAGTCTGGCTGTGTCTTCAGCAGAGCGGGAGTAAAGCCACTGCCCAGGGCTTCCGGTCCATGTTTTCACAGTCCAGTCCAGCATCTGGTGAGCTTAGCTCTGTTCCCAGATGCAGCCCATTGGCTGTTGGGTCTCATGGCCATGGGCCATGCAGCTCCTAGGGCCACATGGTTGTGGAGGGAACATGGGTGAGTGCAAGGAAGCAGGGGCAAGGCCAAAGGAACCAGGGAACCAAGATAGAACTCCTCTGTCTGGACATTTCAACCTTCTAAGACTTCGTGCACTTGCGGTGGCTTCACCCCTTCTAGCCAATCTGTGGTTCCCTAGACTAGATTGACAGACAATACCTTCCCTTCCTCACCCCAACCTCACTGTGCATGTGTTCAAATCTGGTCTGCAGGGAAGGCCAGTGGTTCCTTGGGCATGTGAAGTTGCAGCTTCCTGTCAAGTTGCCCAAATGGCCTTGCTTGTTATGTCTGGCCTCCCTCTGCTCCCTTTCTATTGTTAATATTAATAACTGTAAATTACAACAGTAACAGTCCTGACACTGCATGGGTAGAGAATCTGGCAGCCATCTCTGAGAATACCATCTATTTCAATATTTAGTGCATAAAACATTTTTCAATGCAATTTGTCCAACAGAATCTTATTAATGATATGAAAATTATCTTTATGTTGATAATAATTTAATGGAAGGATTCCAGATCCCCTAATTCAAGTAGGTTAAATCATTTCATGAGAAGTTATTAGTGTTAATCATTTTGACTGATGCCTGATTTTAAGATATAATTTTCTTTATTTACTAAAATAAGAACAAGAATCTCTAATTCAATTCAGCCATTGCCTCTACAGCTGCAGAGGCCAATGTGCAGTGTCTGGGCTATTAGCCTTGAGGCACATGGCCTTGGCTTAAGAACTGTTTAGTCAAGGCCACTGGTGGGAGAGCCTTGCTGACACGCTGAATTGCTTCTGCTGTCAACACCAGGGACATCTGTCCTTGACCTCGCTCTTGTGTCCCTGACTGTTGGTGGCTGGGCCCTTATCCTGAGACTTTGCTATTATGAGGCTCTATGTTTGTTAAAAAAAAAAAAAAATCCCTCTTTACCTGTACAGAGATTTGATGTTTAACTTAGTTCTACTCAGATCTGAGGGGCTTATCTCTCTCTTCCCTGTATGCTGCTATCCATGACCATCGCCTCTGCCGTGGTTCAGGTCCACCACCGGAAAGGAACTGTTCTTGTAGACCTGAGTTCACCAATCTCCACACAATCTGTTAACCAACTAGGAATTGGATGAACTTCTCTAAGATGCAAATGCACTTTGACCTTCGCTACTGTCTTCCAGTAAAAGTCAGAAACTTACTTAGTGTCCAGTCTCCCGTGATTTGAGTGTGCCTGCCTCACAGGCTGCTCTTTGTCTCTGCTGGCCTTCACCATCCCAGCGCCAGCTGGGGAGAGCAAACTGCTGTGTTCTCCTGACTTTGTGCATTTGAAAAGGAGCTCCAGCCCTGCCCCTCCTCAGGAGTCCTCATTTATCAAACCTCAACCAATCACTGCCTCTTGGGAAACCTGCTATTTCACTCAAGGGCCCTTTGTCCCTGTTTGGTGACCTGTGTGAGCCTTAGGTATGCATCCGTACACAGCAGTTGCCTTTCATTCCCTGTGCCCATCCCCTGGCATGGTGTAGGGTAGTGTTTCAAAGGCAGATCATGGAGCCAGTCTGAATTCTCATCCTTCTGTGCTGCTTACCAGCCATGCCATCTGGGCAAGTGATAAGCTTTCTGACTCGTGTTCCTCATCTATAAAGCAGGGATACTAATGGTATGCAGTTCTTAGGGGTGACCTGCTGAATAATTAGAAAACAAAGTACTGGGAGGCTTGAAACAGAAGCAATACTCCCAAATCGTTATCTTTTTAAATATAAAAAAACTTTTTTGAATGAATTGAGCAGGAGTTCTGTGAGACAATATCACTGACAAAACATCCCTGATATGGCAGAAAATATAACAATGAATCTAATTAATGGTCATGTAAAAATTGTGAGGCACTGTTATTATTACCATTTACATATGAAGAGATGAGGCCCAGAGGGCGGTTATTAAAATTGCTCCAAGTATTAAAACAAATACATGGTGAAGTGGTATTTGATCCCAAGGAGCCTGAGTCCAAAGCTTTCACTCAGAACCACTAAACAATCAAAATATTTTGTTTTTTCCCCAATGCACATTTGTTGAATGAATAAGTTTTTAAAAATAACACAGAGATATCCTCTGTATAGATGATATAGACCTATTATTTATAGTGTGAGGAATTATAGGAATGTTCAGGCCCAAAGATCTTTGGAATTTTGCAATTTCTGAAATGTATTGCATTGAGTATGGAAAACTTTATAGTTATGAACATAGAGTGATGACTTGGGTATACAAGGCACAGGAGAGATCCCACACCCTGTGCTCAGCGTCTTTGATAGATTATCAATTGAGAAATGTGAACCAGTGGTTACCAATCTCCACAGTAAACAGATGTGGGGAGTTGGCAGCACACTTGGACCTGACGGCAAATTGTGTCATTTAATTTCACTTGGGTACCCCATTGATAAGAAGATGTGTGCTATGAAGCTCCTTGGGAAGGGCCATTCACCTAGAACTGGGCAGGGAGTGAAGAGGGGAGAGTCAGGAGGCAGCACTGTGTAGGAAACCAGACCTAGGGATGAGGAAGACATGTTCCTCATTCTGCTCCTGCCATGTAGTAGCTGGCTCACCCAATCAAGAGCTTATGCATATCTGTGCGCAGTTTTCTGCACTCCTTTCTAAAGCTCAGCTTCCCCATATGTGAAACCATTATGCAGTTATTACCTTGACAGCTATTGGTGGAGATTTAGTGAGAAATATGTGTAACCCAGGGACCTTCTATGTGTGACTTCCTCACCCATGCTTAATGAAGGGGGAGGTAGAGACTAGGCTGTGTTTGGGGGAGAAACCAAAGCAGACAGTCTAAAAGGAGCAGGTAATCAGATTTTTCCAGCTTTGGAAAAGTGTGTGTGCGCGTGTATGCGCGCGAGCGCATACACATACACATACACATACACACACACACACACACACACACACACACACACATACACACGCACGCGCACGCACACAAGGGTTCCTGCCCTCCATAGCTCCCATTCCACAGTATGGATTGAGCTGTACATAAGGAGTCAGGATAGTGACTGTAAACCCAGGAGGAGAAAGTGGGATCAACAAGCTGAAGTCCAGTGGAACCAAGGCTGGGAAGCCAAGGGTCTGAGGCTGGGCAGTGAAGGGAAGTCATGATGAGATTAGGTGGGTATGGGACAGGAGGGACTTCTGATGGCTACAATGATCACTGGCTGGTGTGTGAGTTTCATCTGGATGTCTGGCTAGAGCCTGAGGATGCATACCGTGAGAAGGGAGAGTCTGCCTCATTCCTGGTATCTTTGAGGGGATTTTTCCCCAAAACACATCTGGCCTCCTGCCTCACACTTTATTCCTACCTATTAAGATGAAATGAATTAATTGAACAGAGGACAACAACCACTGGTCTACATTTCTCAATAGATAATCTATCAGAGACTCTGAGCACAGGGCATAGGAACTCTCCTGTGCATTTTAGCCACACCCCTTAGCCTCTAGACACCCACAGATCCATACTAGGCACCCATAGCGCCCACAGTTGTGCTAACCAAAGATGTCTCCAGACATTGTATAACCACATTGAATAGCTGCTCTAAACAGTGTTGGCAGCACACTTGGACCCAACACCAAATTGTGTCATTTAATTTTGCTTCCTCAACAGCAAAGTTGATATTTGGAGCTTCTATTTTACTCTTCCTTTTAACAATGTGCAACTTACTCAGAGTCCAGATGAGGGTCTCTTCAGAGCTCAGAGTGCTGCTTGAGGTGGCTGTGTATGTCTCAGTTGCAGTGGGCCTGTCACATGTGCTTCATCGTTGGGATATTTATTTCTCCCACAGACAGTATTTGAGCAGTTATAAAAGATAAGGCCTGAGACTTGGCACTGACCAGACATGTCACTGAAGTTTCAGGAGGAGGCTCTGTTGGGTCCCCTGAATATCCTATTCAGATGAACCACGTAGTCTCAAAAGCTGGGTCAAAGGCAGGCACTGACCCATTAGCAGGTTGGCAGCTTATCTCAGCAGCCAGCTAGTGGGTAGACAAACTGACTCTGGTTCCAGCTACATTTCTTGAAAAGGGAGAGATCATTTTCTTTCTTGTTTTAAATTGAATTTATAGGGGTAACATTGGTTAATAAACTTATATAGGTTTCAGGTGTACATTCTATAATGTATCATCTGTATATTGTACTGTGTGTTCACCACCCACGTCAAGAAGTAAGATGCTTTTTGATGCTAGGGATGTTCTCTTCAGGGTTTTGGTGGGCAAGTCAAAAGCCAACACTGGGCCTGTGAAGGTCCACCAGGGCATTCTGGAAGTTATTGGCAAACTTGGGCCATGCTCCTGGCTGAGCATCACCCATGGGCACGGTGCCCCAGAAAGATCCAATCTACAGAGCAGAAAAGCTTCATTTTCAGCTCTACAGAGGCAGCGGCCTTTAGGCTAATTAATAAATCATCAACACATTTGTGGTATGAAAAATGAAATATTTATGCTCACCAGAGTAATATTTCTGTCTTGCAGCCCATGCTCTGTTGATGCTTGATAGAGGATGAAGTAAATACCAGCTGGTATAGGATGAATGAAATATAATTACCGCCAACAAAGTTAAGTGAATATTAAAACACAGAAACCACAGGCACTGGCTCTCACCCCTCCTCAACTCCACTGGCCAGAAAACGGCATTCTAACCTGATGCTGGCTTCCTACAGCTTTCAGCAGGGGTTTCAGTAAAGGGCTTAGTTGTCTGGGACATGGAAGCAGCTGGAACACAGGCTGCTGAGAAAGGCAGGAAGTCTACTACTTTCCAAGCCATGATGCCCAGCCAACAAGTGACATTGCAAAAGGACTTTGGCTTTGGAAATAGAACAAGTTCTTTGACCAATCTCTAAAATTTACAAGCCATGTGACCTTGGTCAAGGTCCTTCACTTTTCTGCACCTCAGTTTGCTTATAGTAAATAAGGGTAATCCTGCATGAAGTGATGAGAGAGAACAGTGCTTCTGAAATTAATAGACACCTTTTGCTTGGTGACCTGGAGGCACAGAGGAACTGTGAGGAGAAGGGCGAGGAGCTTGGGTCAGCAATCCACAGGTGGGTCACAGGGGGAAGCACCGGGAGGTGCAGTTGTGAATGGCAAGACCAGCAAATGATTTAATAACTGAAGAGGCCAAGCTGTGAAGCCCAGCAGCAGGGACACAGAAATGTCCAAAAGGGGGATAGGACGCACAGGAGAGCATGCTTAATGAAGGGGGAGGCAGAGACTGGGCTGTGTTTGGGAGAGAAACCGAAGCAGATAGTCTAAAAGGAGCAGGTAATCAGATTTCTCCAGCTTTGGAAAAGTGTGTGTGTGTGTGTGTGTGTGTGTGTGTGTGTGTGTGTGTGTGTGTGCACGCACACGCGCAAGGGTTCCTGCCCTCCATAGCTCCCATTCCACATAAGCACAGTCTATTCAGCAAAATGTTCACCATGCAAAGACTACACGGTTCTCTTTGTTTCCTTCTGAGCTCCCCTCTGTCCTTCGTTTCCCATGCTGAGTTCCTCATAGACAATCCAGGCAGGTCAGGCCTGCTTATGTTCTGGGAGATTCACCTTCACAATACTCATTGTTTTTCTTTCACTTGACTCTCACTTTGAAGGCCCATCCTCACCTCCATGCAGAATTGCTGTGTCCACAGCCCGCCAGTGTCCAGGGCAGCAGGAGTGTGGTGTCCAATGAGCCTAGATGTGGAATGAAAGGTGACTGTATCCTCTAAGCCTACAGGATCCCAAGTCCCTGCCATCAAAGAACAGAAGCTATCCTCAAGATGCAGTGTGGCATCATGGAACAAGCAGAGAACCAAAGTGTGTGAGGCTAAGTGCTTTAATATTTACAGGCTGTAGATGTCACAGGAAGGGAAAATCACCATTCTTGGCACTTCCTAGATGCAATCACTGTTCTACAATTATTAAATAAATGATCTTATTTAATCCTTACAGCCATCTTGTAAGATAGGTGTTTTCCAAGCAACATGGAAGTAATGACAGCAGAATTCAAACCCGTCTATTGTCTGCAAGTTCTGTGTTCATTTCACCTTTCCTTCTATCCTCATCCCTTTCTTCTTTCACTTGTTTTCATTCCTCTCCTTTCTACCTTCTCTTTTTCTTCTTTCTCAAAACATTTTACAAGGTGGCAAAAATGTTAGCTGCTTACCATTAATTATGTTTAAGTTGGTAATATGCCAGCTTAAAAAATAGATTCCTTGTAGGTGAGTGTGGCCATGTGACATTCTGGCCAATGATGTGTCACTGGAGAGGATGAACTCAGAACCTCTGGCACCTGCTGTCCTGTGTTCCCTTCCCTGAAGGAAGACTTAATGCTCAAAGTAGAACAGCTGTCTAATAAGCACTGGTGACGGCGCACAGGCCGCCTGAGATGAGACACGGGACTTTGGTCCTGGAAAGCACTGTGCCCGGCCGCATCTGCTCTGCTGGCTTCTGAACTTGCTCAGATCACTATATTCAAGGTTCTGTTACTTGCAGAGAAGTGTGATTTCTAGCTTCCTCTAGTTAGAGGTACTAAGACACCTTCAAAGAAGCTTCCGATGCCCTCTCTCCACTCAGAGGAAACTGCTGGCAGCAGGGCCGTGGGCACGCCTTCCTGTGCTCGTTTCATGCTTGCCTCACTCAAAAGCACGCACATGCTCACACATGCCCTTGTAGTGCATTACGATGCGCTCCACTTATTTTTCTGTAACATGCTCTTTCGCTTGTGTGAAACTATGATTAGGAACCCTACTATTTTACAGCATTTATATATTTACTAAACGCTAAGCCCTGTATGTCTGTGGAACAGCGATTTTTAAATAAATGGAAAAGCAGCAAAAAAAGCCAGTCAGAGAAAGACAAGTATCACATGATCTCACTCACATGTGGAATCTAATGAACCAAATCAACTGATGAGCAAAATAGATCCAGAGACACAGAAGCATGGAACAGATTGTGGAATCTCAAAGGGAAGGGGGGTGGGAGGATTGGTGGGTGGGAAGAGATCAAGCAAAGAACTTGTATGCATATGCGCATGACCCTTGGACACAGACAATAGGGTGATGAAACCCTGGGGTGGGGGCGGGGCATGCTCCAAGGGGTCAGTGGGTTAGCCTCACCTCCAATGTACAGAACAGCCTCCGCAACAAGGGATTATCCAGCCTCGGTGTCAAGATTCACATTGAAATGTCAATCCTAGTTTGAAAGACTATGTGATAGAATATTACATAACGTAGTTGTATCATAATTTTCTTAAACAAGCTCTACTAAGTACTACTAAGACTGTTTCTGACAATGCTGAAAACACCATTATTGCCCATACATGTTTGATATTACATATAAATATGTTAAAAACACATTTTTATGCATGGAATTGCTTGGACAAAGAATATGTACAGTTAATATTTTGATACTGCTGCCAAATCACTTATCAAAAAAGGATTCCTTAATTTACACACCCAGCAAAACTCAATAGACATTGTCTGTCTCCCTGAACCCTCTTAGCATTAGCTGTCACCAATCTTTTAATCTTTGTAAGCCAATGGCATTACTGCAATTTCATTTGCATTCTCTGATATGAATGAGGTTGAGACAATTTTGTCCATTAACTGCCCACTTTATTTCCTTTTATGTGAAATGCTTCATCCACATTATTTACCCATTTTCTGTCTGATTATTATCTTTTTTGTTATTTATTTCCAGGAGCTCATCTTATATATTAAATATTAATGTTTTTAATTGAGTATGTTAGAGTCCTGTTTTGTCTACATTTTCCCGCTGCATAATCATTTAGGAAAAGAAATAAAGACTGTAGAGGTCAGAGGGTCTTGTTTATAATTATTAATTAGCCCTAACTTACCAGTGCCTCCCACGGGGGTGTGGGTGACAAGGTGCCTGTAGGCAACCCCGTTAGGGCGTGGATGACAGAACATGGATGACAGAACATGCACATGCTGCCTCCCCTGGAATTGCAGTTAGGGGTTGAGTACCTAATAACAGCACCTCTTCTTCATGCACAGCTAGCTGATTTTGTTGCACATTAAGAAAAAAAATTAGCAGAAGGAATATCAAACTAGCTCCTCTTTACCTATCATAGTGGCACTGGAGAGGGGGCAGGTATGTGCAGACCATGGCCCAGCACTTACCCCCAGGATTGGATGGCACACCCACTCAGGTGGCTGTGTGGTTGGCCATGTGGCAGAGCACAGCAGAGAGTCTGTGCTTGTGTTGGCAGGGCCTGCTCCTCAGAGAGAGAAGGAGGCTCAGCCCCATCCCTGAGTTTATTCTTTCTGTGTGTACCACTCAGATAAGTCACTCCACTCACTATGGGAGAGGGGTATGTGAGGGGACAAAGAAAGGCCAGGGGTGTTATGTTAAGGAGGGCTTTTCACCTGAAAGTGAAGGAAGGGACTAGGAATCAATGCGCCTGCCCTCAGTTATAGAAAGCTCCTGTGAGCCCTCTACTCCTTGTACATTTTATTTTTGAATGATTCGTCTGTTAGGATGTCTATTTTTTCTTACCACCCCTGCTTTTCAGTGTATCAGATATTTTCTTCCTTCTACTTTTTGCACTGATCTTTGGGAAATGGTAGCAGCTTTCTTAAAAAAAAACTTTTTTTTTTTTAATTGGCTCTTAGAGAGAGAGGAGAGGGAGCAAGAGAAACATGGATGTGAGAGAAACCAATCAGCCGCCTCTCCCATGCTATCCACTGGGAAACCAGCCCACAATCTGGAATCAGGAGGATGCACAACCCATTGAGCAACACTGGCCCGGGGATAGTAGTTCCCTTTATGCTCAAAGTTGTCACCTGTCCATCTATGGCTTCCTCCAATTATCCTCTGTCTTCCTGCTTCAGTTGTCCACTTTTAAACACACATGTAAGAAGATATTTGTAACTGTATTTTATGTATAATTTACTAATCCTTAAGTCAATGTCCATTGTCCCTTCCACATTCCAAAAGAAATTTTATGGTTATTCACCAATTTTTCTAGGTACTTTTAAAATAATTCTCTCTTTACCTTCTTTCTGTTCCCTCTCACTACATCAGTGTTGGTATTCTCCAGGGTACCACCACAGCTCTTGTTGCATTCTCTATGCCCCATAAATGCATGAATTAGCTGCCAATTATATACTAACAATTCTAAAATTTATGTATTTTCTAACCTAACCCCCCCACACATACATGCACACTCACACACATACACACTCACCCGTGCTTCAGTGTATTGTGCAAATTCATATCTGCTGTCACATTGCTATTTTCAACTGAGTGTGACCAAATCCTATTTTTTTATTCTGTATTTGTCTCAGTTGATGTCATTAAGTTCTGTTCAATTAAAAATTTAGGCATCATCTACAACAAGTGTGTCAAACTCAAAGGTTAACATGGGCCAAATAAACAAGGTTTAAGTTTATGTGGGCCACAAAAAAATAGAAGCTTTGATTTTCATAGAAACATAGGTTTATTTCGATAGAGACATGCTAAATACAGAGAGCTGAAATAAATGAGTAATCGTAAACATAAAATAATAGAACATTTTAATAAAAATTAATATTTTTTCTTGAACATTAACTTACCAGACACTGAATAACTGCACAAATTAATAAGCCTAACGCAAATAAACCTATTTTTCTTGTTCTTCGAAAGTGAAATAGTTCGTGTTGCGCACATCCAACAAGTCAGTCCAAGGCTAATGACATGGCAATCAGCTGCTAAAATATTTGCTGCTAGTATTAGTGGAGAGAAATGGTGCAACTGCTCATAAGGCATATAAGGGAAATGAATGCAGCACGATTATAGTCATTAATCATTAGCGAACATTGTAGTTCGTTAATAATTATGTGTAATAGGATATTGTAAAAATTAAGTAACAAAATTTTTATTAAAACATTTCTCACATACCATTATATTGGCTGGGCCACAAAAATATTTGTTGTGGGTCACATGCTGCCTGTGGACCGTGAGTCTGACATGCTTGATCTGAAATGAAACTCTGTTTTATGAATGATTGGTTTGATCATTATTTGATCAGAACCTTCAAGGGCTCCATATTACCCAAAAGATAAAACACATCCTTGGAATTCTAGACAGGCCTTTTTATAGACCTGTGATGGTTAATTTTTGTGTCAACTCGGCTAACACAGTGCCCAGGTTTTGGTGAAACATTATTCTGGGTCTATCTGTGAAGCAGTTTTGGGTGAGATGAACATGTACATTTATGGACTTTGAGGAAAAGAGAGCATGCTCCAGGATGCAGGTGGCCTTACCCAATGCTCAGAAGGCCTCACGGGAAGCAACCCCGACCTCTGTTGAGCAGAGGAGTCCTGCCCGCCGAAAGCCTCCAGACTGGATGGGGCTGGGTCTCCCCAGCACTCAACCCATTGGCCTTGCCATAGGCTGTGGGTTCCCAGGCCTCCACCCTCGCAGGAGCCAACTCCTGACTGCATGTCTCTGCATGAGCCCTGGCACAGTGGCTGCTGCTTCTCTGGAGAACCCTGACCAATATGGACGTGGCCCTCTTCCTCTAACATTCACCTTTTAGAACAGTAACAATCGATCAGATAATAAACAAAAATCTAACAAATAGAAAACAAACAAACAAACAAAACCCACCAGTAGGCTCTGGCCATGTAGCTTGGCTGGTTAGAGGGCCTTTCTGATACACAAGGCTTCGGGTTCCATCTCCTCTCAGGGCACATGTAAGAGCCAACCAATGCACACACACGTTTCTCTCTCTCAAATCAATCAATAAATTAAAGCAACAACAAAAGCACCCACCGACACAAACTTGTACTTGGACCTGGGCAGAGCCCCGTCATCCCAGGCACAGGACACGGTCTCTGTGCCTCAGTGCAGGGCACATTCTGATCTCAGATCTTATCTATGGAATGCCTCCATGTCCTCTGCCATCCTCTCCTCAGCTGCTTCCAGTGGACTCAGATGTGGCTCCTCTCTGCTGCACACCGCTATGTCCCAGCATTCACGTGGGCAGCCCCCCACTGAATGGCAGTTATTACATCTGTCGCCTCACCAGGGCTTCTAGCCGGGCCCACAGTCAGTCATTATGGAATAGAATACCTTTCATCCAATGAACTCCTCCAACAAATCCTTCTCATATGCACTAGGTATAGCCAGTTCCTCAAGAGAAAATAAAAACCTGCACCCCCTCCTGAGTCCCTCACACTCCAATTCCTTCTAAGTTTGGAGAGTTGTCCAACTTCCAGCAGGAATCCCAGGAGAAAAGCAAACGTGCATCCAGGTCCGGCAGCCCAGGGACATCCTTGAGGACTCAGCCCACAGCTGGTGCTGAGCTGGGCAGGGTGAGCTGGGGCAGCTGCCGCTTCTGCTCTGCACAGTAGTATGTGCAGAGAGCATGACACATAGGCCACCCCTGGCCCCACGTCCTCTGTCTGTACCCTGGAGAGGTGACCTCGTTCTTTAATCACAGAAGAGGGCAGAGCTCTCCTACCTTCCTGATGCCCTGTTGTGACCAAAACTAATCTATATATATATAAAAGCCTAAGTGACTGGCCAGTAGCCATGACGAGCACTGAACACCAGGGGGCAGAAACCACAGCCATGGAAACATGGAACAGCCTGATGAATCTCAGAGGGAGGGTAGAGAAGGGAGGGCAGGAACAGATTAACGAAAGATCTTATACTCATACTAGAGGCCTGGAGCATGGACCATGCACTGGTGGGGTCTCTTAGCCTGTCCTGTAGGGATTGGGTCAAGACCAGCTTGCTGACATCTCCCGAGGAGTCCCAGATTGCGGGAGGGCACAGGCCAGGCCAAGGGACCCCACTGATGCACGAATCTTTCCACCAGACCTCTAATAGATGAATAAGTGTTTATTTCTTAGTAACTGTCAGCAAATCACTATTGCCTGGAGTGGACCGCAAGGCAGGGGTGTCAGTGTGGGAGGTTGGCTCAGTGGAGTAAGTGGGAGTGTGGGAACGTGTTGAGGGGCTGGAAGGACCTTTGCCCTTTCCAGAAGCTGTGTCTATACCACGGCCAGGCAGTACCTCAGACCTTGGGGCTTCGCGTGAGATGTGTAATTCCCGTGTTGCCTTTCACCTTACTATGTAATATCGGCCAATTGCTTTCCTTTACTTTGTTTCCTCTTCTCTAGCTGTCTCACAAACGCATACTCACAGTTGGGAAAAGCATTTGATTGACATGTGTCAATGTCCATTATCAGAAGCCCTCAATAAAATGTTTGCGAATCTGCGTCGTGTTTGCCTTGGGAATAGAAGTGAGCATCATGTTTCTAATCCTTGGCTGGTGGTTTGCTTCCAAAGACCATGTAAGTGCTGGTTATCAGAGGCTGTCAATACATTTCCCAAGTGAAGAAATCTCGCTCACCTGACTGACAGCTACAGATTAAATTTGCTTCCTTTAAACAAGCAACCAGCCTAATGTCCCCACATTGTGGCCTTGCTGTGTGTGCTGCCTTGGCCTACTGCCACGCGGTCTGAATGGCAGATTATTTTGCCTTCACTCAACATCTTAATGGGGAAGACAGTGCAACTGGTTAAGGGGCACCTGGGCGAGGGAGGCCTGCAGTGTAGAATTGTGGCTGAGAAGCTGAGTGTGGGCAGAATAAGCTGTACTACACCTTGACCTTCAGGCCGCACCGCCTCCACCGGGCGACTCTTAGCAGTAATGGCCTCACTTGCAGGCTCCTCTTGCAGGGCTCCTCGGTCCTATTGTGCCTTCTCTGTGTACTCATTCTGCAACAATGGACTAGACATGTTAAGTGCTGAGGATGAAAGAAAAGTGCTACTCAATTAGTTGCTGCAAAGATGCACAGCCTGAGAGCACAAGAGCGAGTAAGGAGCATGCGTAGTGAGGACAGCTGGAGGAGGCTGTGGGGCCCGAAGGAGCCTGGATTGTTCAGGTGCCGACGACGTCGGGGTGTGGTGACCAGCCTAAAGGAAGCACTTTCTCCAAACTGGTGGGTAGCCCTGGGCATTCGTTTCCTTTTTGAGTGAAAGATACACATCAGCAATGCATGTCTTCATGGAACAGCTCTGTGAACGCTTACACGCTATGCCCATGTGGTCCCCATCCAGATCCAGATGCCAGATGTGGTTTCCTTTGCCTTCCCAGCTGGTCCTCGCAGCTCTACTGGAGATAACTGGTGCTCCATCACCATGAGTTTATTTACCTGGGTTTGAGTTTCACAGAAACAGGGTCCACACTGTGCTCTTTTGTAACTGTCTTCTTCCGCTAACACTTGTGGGGGAGATACAGCCACATGCAGCCCCTGCAGGTCTGACCCTCACTGGAGTCTGTCATGGTCGCTGGCATTGGAAGGATGGACACAGTTGCTCCCAGTGGGCCCGGAGGAGGCATGCGCACATCTCAGCATGGTATAGGGGAGGGAGCTGTAGTTCCCTTATAGGGACGAGGGGTCAGGTAGAAGCCTGCACTGAGCAGCAGGTGGGAGCTAATCTGGCAAGAGGGGACTGCAGGCAAGGCACTGGCTCTGTTCTCAGGGCTCCTCCCGTCGCCTCAGGGCCATTTAAAGGCGTGGTCAGCATCCTCAGGCCTATGCGTTAGACCCACTGTTATGGTGGAAACATGACGAGGGCAGGGCAGACACTCCAGAGCTGGGAACTAGAGGTAGGTCACCAGGGGCTTGATTCCTCTCAAGGGTGGGAGAGACGTGGAACCACCAGAGATAGATGACTGTGCCGAGCTGCTCAGCAGGGGGACCAGGGATCAGAGAAAACAGTGGGTTTCAGGCTTGAAAACCTAAGTTACAGCGAGCAAGGCAAAGGCAGTTGAGGAAGCCAGAAATAACCCCCACTGCGGGTGTTCACCTGAACCTGGCACCTGAGGGCAAGCAAGAGCCTGGCCCTGTGCCCTCCCCGACTCTGCCCCAGCTCTACCTGCACCTCACCTCACCCAGCGCTACCTGCCTGACCCAGGCTGACCTCAGCAGAACGGCTCTTAAGAGAAGGTGGATCACAGCCTCCCATTTTATTATCACATTTAATTTACATATGGGTCTGAACTCTCATGGCTGCTCTCATGCCATTTGCTATTTCAAAGAACAGCACAGCAGCCAGCCTGTGGTGGTGCCTTCAGTAGAACAGCCCCGGGCAGCATCGCCAGGAGCCGGTGACATTAGCCGTGATTGCAAAGGCCTCAGTTTGTGGAATAATTATTGATTCTTTTTCACAGCTTAGATTGTTTCCTTGATGCTGTGCTGACTGGCCCTGGTGGGCACCCTCCACTGTGCCTGTGTCTCCTGACACAACCCTTCACCCGAAAAGCAGGCGATGTTCCTCCGAGGGCACCCCCTGAGCCTTGCCATGACAATCTCACTCTTTCTCTCATATTCCATCACAGGAGGGCTTCTCCGAGCCTTGGCAGGGTGGCTGAGATGCACTTGTAAGTGAGCAAGGTTGCCCTGGAGTGGGTGGGGCGCTGAGCAGTGGGTGTCCTGCACTAGAGCAGGAACGCAGGGGAGCGAATTGGCCACATCCCCGTGTCTGCATTTCCAGGGAGAAGTTGGGGTGGAAAGAGAGGGAGCAGGAGGCAGTGGTAGACCAGGAAGGGATTCTGTACAGTCCACTAAGCTGCTCACAAAACACTGACATCCAAGGCATAAATATTGGAAAGAACCAGGGCGTGTGGAGGGTGTCTGGATTCTACAGTCAGAACACCCCTAAGTAGGTAACTCGGGAACCGTGGCATTTCCCATGAGTGTTAGAGGTAAACCCTCGCATCCCAAGGTAGGAGTCTAAGAGGAGCAGAAAAAAAGAATGAGGCTGCGAGTCAAACTGTCCACGGGAAACGTGTTATTTATTCTCTAACACATATGTTCTTTGAGAATCCGCTGCCTCCAGGTGCTGGCAAGGAGAATGGGCAGGGAGTTGCATACCAATGAGTTCCTAGGGCTGGAACTTTCACCCATAACTTCATTCCTCCAAGGAAGGTGAGGGCAAACATGACAGATACAGTAAGTCCTTGCATAATGTCGTCAGCAGGTTTTTAGAAACGGTGACATTAAGCAATACAAAGTATAATGAAACCAATTTTGCCAGAGATGACATAAATAAGAGGTAAGTTCCTACAGCAGAGTTCTGGCCACAAAACATCACCAAACTTCCAAATAAAGTCCCACTTCAATGCTAAATGTTGAAATAAATGTGATCTGTGCAGACATTTAAGAAAGGCCAACAGAAATAAGCAAGGACGTGATTTTCCAAACTGCTGACAGCAGTGCAGGGTTGCGGCGGCAGAGCCATCACTCAACCACACCCACACTCACTCCGCCGGGACAATATGCACATGCAGGCCACTCACGTGTGCATTGCTGGTTGTGTGAGGAAACCCACGCAGACACGGGGAGAACATGCAAACTCCACCCAGTGGCCCCAGCTGGAAAGTGACTTCTTTCTCATCAAAATTTAACAAAACTATGTTGAATGAAAGATATTACTTGAGGAGCTGCTATATATCAGAATATGTAAATATATGATGTAAACATATAATATATGGAAGTTTACATATAGCTGAGTGCTCCTCATGGGCAGGTAGAGTCTTAGCTTGTGAATAAAGTCCTTAGTGTGATGCACAGTGTGAGACAATGCCGACCCGCCTTTTCTTCAGACCAGCTCTGCAGTGGGGTGTGGGTGCCCTGCTTTAGACCTGAAGATCCAAACCTGCACTTTTTTAAATTAGTGTTTGACAAGCCTTTAAAATGTTTCAAATGCCATTTATTCTATTTATTTTGTAAGTATTTATTCAATGGCCACAAGTTTAGTTTTTATTGTTTTTGTTATTTGTTTTGGCTTGCCATTTTATTTTTTAAATGTATCTTTATTGTTGAAAATATTACAGATGCCCCTTTCCCCTGTTGGCTCCGCCCCTGCTCATGCCCACTGCTCTGCCAGCACCGGATCTTCACACAGACTCTATGAAACCAACCTGGCCACGCTGGGTGCCACGTGCTCATGAAGGCTGACTGGCCCCACGCTCTGCATCATTGGCTTCCCCGGATATATTCTGTCCCTGCACCAGTGCACTCATGGCCCCAACAGGACTTTGGAAATGGAGCATCTCCCTCACCCAGCTAAGCGCCGGCAGCGGGTGTGAGGCCTTCTGTGGCTGAGTACCTGGCAAGGCTCGGTGTACAAGTACAGGCCTGTGAGTTAGGTGTCTTCTGTCAGATAATATGTGTTTTCCCCTTAAAATGCTGTGTGTTTCCATTTCTTATTTAACATCAGAACAAAATACTTCCATTTATATTTTATATCAGCCTTTATGCCACCTTTTCATGGATGCTTATGTGTTATAATTACAGCTTGATGTGATGGTAGTGTACATTATAAGCCCATGGGAATTGGTATAAAGTACAATTGTCCAAACCCCCCTCCAAACTTACTCAAACAGATTCTCTAGATAAGGTAATAATCAAAATAATTGACTACTACTACTAATAATATGAGTCTGATGACCACTATTGGCTTAATCAACTTGAACTCTTCTTTAAAATGTGCCCCAACCTAACACCTGTGACGGGCTGGGAGCTGGTTCTTCAGGTTCTCCATTTCTGAGAGCCATTACATCTTTGCTGGGAGCAGGACTGGCTGCTTCACCTCTTGGATTGTGGGAGGCCTGGCTTCCTGGCCCATCGCTCAGTTGACAGTTGCACATACCACACTTTCCTTTTGGCTAGAGAAATCACGAGCTTGCACATGGCGAGTCTAGTGCCCCCTGCCCTCACAGGAGCATAAAATCAGCCAACTGATGCTTCAGGCAAATGACCAGAAAGTGCAAATGGCAAAAACTAGGAAGTGTCTCAAACCAGCATTGGTAATGTGTCAGAAATAGTTATCAGGATTCCTGTGCATCAGAGTAAAGTTAAAAACAAGAGAAATCACCTCAACCAGTAGAGCAACCATGCTGGAGGTGAAGGCTTTATTCCACGGAAATGGAATGCTGCTCAGTCACAGCTGCCACCTGGCAGGTTGGATTCTCATGCGCCCCACCCCCTCCCCCCGCAGCAGATGTTTCCACTCCTTGGATGACTTCAAGATCTCAGAAACCTTCTGAAAAATATATGAGCTTCTTTGTTTTTAAAAGATCATATTACTTGGAGTAATGTTGAATTCTGTAATAAGTACGAACTTTTAGTGCCTTGAGACAACAGAAATGATGTCTTGCCCGTGAAACAGTATAATGTGGGTTCCTCGTCAGGTGACTCTTCTCCAGATAATGATTGTGGAGTCCACACGTCTGCCAAGTTTTGGGTTCACTTTTATCCTTAGGTTCCTCCACACCAGCTTCCACATGAGGAAATAGAGGATGAAGACAGCACCCACTTCTAGATGTCTCTGCCACCATGTGACCAGCAGCATCTCATTCAGTCACCTTTGCTGAGGCCTGGATTCAGGGCTCATCACCCGCTTTACCTCATCAGCACCCACTCTACCTCATCAGCAGCCGCTCTACCTCATCAGTAGCTGCTCTACCTCATCAGCACCCGCTTTACCTCATCAGCACCCACTCTACCTCATCAGCACCCGCTCTACTCATCAGCTCTACAGCAAAGCAGAATTTAGTCTCATGTTCGTGGTTCTGAAGCCTGAAGCTAGTCTCCATGTGAAACTCCCTTTCATGTGAGTGTTGTGCACTGTGCTCACTGATGGCCGGGGATTCGAGCAGGCCTCCTGGTGCCCCTCTGCCTGAGGGGCCCTGGGCATGACCTTGCCTTGCATGTACTGCTACATTATAACAGGAATTCCCTGCTAACAGTGGTGGATTCCATTAACATGTAATGTAGAACTTGCTTTTCTTCTACAACATTCTCCAGAAAGTGTATTCTAAATAGACCAGGGCCCCTTCTGGCACAACGTAATTTTCAATAATGTATAATCATACATAAAATGTTATGGAAAATTTTAATGATTTTGGTTTACAAATGTAAAGGACAAGCCACATCTGCAATAGATTTTGAAGCGTCGGAGTACTGAACATCTAGGTATTCATATTCCCTCTGAATATGCCCTACAAGACATGATCACGGGGCCTCCAGGCTGGGCGAGTTCGCAACGTTTTACCTGAGCTACAAGGTCGAGTCGGTATGTGTTTCCACACCAGATGTTACCAGAGGTTTCTCTCCCAAGGCTGGCTAGTGGCTAGAAAGTGCTACAGTGATACCTGACAGACCCTGCGACATCCTCCCAGCAGGAAAGACACCCCTTCTTTAAACACTGTAACTGGGGACCAGGGTTTGGCTCTGTTTGGAAGCCAGCCCCTCCCCTGGGACAAGCTGAGTGATGCTACAAAATGATCTCTCTATGCCATATCAGGATCATTATACTCCTTTTCTATAGTTATCTTTTTAGTGTAATTTATTTGTTATTATTATTTTAAATAATTTTTATTTTTCAATTAAAGTTGATGCACAATATTGTACTAGTTTTAGATGTACAACATGATTAGACAGTATATAACTTATGAAGTGATCATCATGATAAATCTCACCCCCATCTGCTCCCTACATCATTATTACAATACTGACTATATTCCCTGGCCTGTGCATTACCTCCCATGGCTACTCTATAAATACCCTTTCACCCAGCCCCCATCCTCTCACATCCAGCAACTGTCCAAGTTTCTCTGTGAGTCTGTTTCTATCCTGTTTTTACATTTACTTTCTTAGGCTACACATATAAGTGAAAACACAAAGCATTCTGATTTTCTGACTTATTTCACTCAGCACAATAACCTCTGGATATTGTCGATGCAGACGGTAAGATTTCATTTTTTATAGTCAAGTCATATTTCATTGTGTATGTGCACCACTTATTTATTCATCACCTACCGATGGACACTTAGGTGGCTTCCATGTCTTGGATATTGCAAATAATGCTGCAGGTAACCTATGGACATATATGTCTTCTCAATTTAGTGTTTTGAGTTTCTTTGATAAAATACCCACAGAAGTGGAATTGCTATGTCCTCTTTGTCTTTTCGTATAGCCTTTGATTTAAAGTCTATTTTGTGTGGTATAACTATTGCTACTCCAGCATTTTTGGCTTGGTTTCCATTTTCATGAAAAACCCTTTCCCATTCCTTTGCTTTTATTCTGTATGTGTCTTTCTATCTGAAGTGAGTCTCCTGTTCACAGCATGTATATGAATCATGTTTTGTTATCCATTCAGCTGATGTATGTCTTTTTATTTTATTGAATTTATTGGGATGATATTGATTAATGAAATTATATAGGTTTCAGGCATACAATTCTATACGACATCATCTGTGTATTGTGTGCTCATGGCCAAGCCACATCTCCTTTCATTACATTTATCCCCCTTTACCCTCTTCTACCTGCTCCTACCCCCCTTTCCCTCTGGTAATCACCATACTATTGTCTGTCTATGAGGTGTTTTGTGTGTGTGTGTATGTTGAGTTTTATAAGTTCTTTATAACTTTGGGATATTAACCCATATAAGCTATGTCATTTAGCAAACACATTCTCTCATTCAGTGGGTTGTCTTGGCATTTTGTTGCTGGTTTCCTATGCTGTGCAAAAACTTTTTAGGTTGAAGTAATCCTATTTGCTTATTTTTCCTTTTGTTTCAATTGCTCTAAAGATATATCAGAAATAATATTGTTATGAGAAATGTTTGAAATTTTACTATGTTTTCTTGTACGATTTTTATGGCATCATGTCTTACATTTAAGTTTTTAATACATTTTAAGTTTATTCTTGTATATGGTGTAAGAAGGTAGTCTAGTGTCATATTTTTGCATGCATTTGTTCCATTTTCCCAGCATTTATTGAATAGATTGTTTTTACCCTATTGGATGTTCTTGACTCCTTTGTCAAATATTAATTGACCATATAAGCATGGATTTGCTTCTAAGCTCTCTGTTCTGTTCCATTGACCTACTTGCCTATTCGTATGCCAGTAAGTACCATGCTGTTCTGATTACTGTAGCCTTGCAGCATAGTTTCATCTCAGGTAGCATGATTCCTCCAACTTTGTCCTTCCTTCTCAAAATCACTGTAGATATTTGGGGTCTTTAGTGGTTCCATGTAATTTTTTGGATTATTTGTTCTAGTTCTGTGAAATAGATCATTGGTATTTTTATAGGAACTACGTTGAATACATAGTTTGCTTTGTGTGGTATGGACATTTTAACAATTTTAATTCTTCTTATCCATGAGCATGGTATATGCTTCCACTTATTTGTATTTACCTCAATTTCTTTCTTCAGTGTCTTATAGTTTTCTGAATACAGGTCTTTTAAGTCCTTGGTTAAATTTACTCATAGGTATTATATTTTATTTTTTAATGCAATTGTAAATGATATTGTTTTCTTAGTTTCCCTTTCCGATAGTTTATTATTGCAACCAATTTCTGTGTATTTATTTTCTATTCTTCTACTTACTGAATTTATGTGTAAGTTTCAGTGTTTTTTGGTATAATTTTTAGGGTTCTCTATATACACTATCATGTCATCTGCAAAAAAGTCAGTTTTATTTCATCCTTTCCAATTTGGATGCCTTTTATCTCTTCTTGTTGTTTGGTTGCTGTGGCTAGGACTTCCAGTATTAGTTTAAATAAGAGTGGTGAAAGTGGACATCCCTGTATTGTTCCTGACTTTAAGATAAATGCTTTTAATTTTTTCCCATTGAGTATAATCAATAGCAATTGTAGATACAGTATATATTTACTTAAGTTTTATATCATTGTTACACTGCATTAATTTTCCTTGACTTGCATTTTGTTAAATTAATCCTTTGACTATTCTCATGGATTGGACTTCTACTAGTTGTTACATTTAACATAGAGCTTCCCATCAATGTCCACACTGGATTGCTAACTGCAAAGTCAAAATTCTGGTAGGATTTAAATAATTCTCTTCCTCTTGGACCCTTATCTTTGAGGAAGAGAACACTGCTTTAACAGCTGAATTGAATTCTAAAGCTTTATTATCTGTAACTATTTAAAGTTACTTTCTCATTATATATTCTTCCTATTTTAAGATTCATTTATCAGTTTTGGAGGGTATGTTAATGAATACATTTTGTGGAAACTGTATTGGAAGCTATATATGTTACCTTTCCACTGATGTCTAAAAAGTCTACTTTTTCTCATAGTTGAATCAAAATTTTATAGAGATAGGATTTTTTAGTTCAAAATTCTTCATTCTTGTTTGCTACTTTCCAGAATCCAGTGTTTTAGATGAGAAGTTGATGTCAATCTGAATCTTAAAAGGCTATTGGCTATTAGAGATTTAATCTCAATGTCTTTTGCTTTGTGCCTTTTATTTCTTGCTGCTTTGACTTTTTAAACTCTATGGTGGAGTAATTTTTTAGCTTTACCTTCTAAATCACCAAAATAATCTCTATCCATGACAATTCTGCTATCCAGCATTTGTACATTTTTTTTTATTTTAGTCTTATCATATTTTTAATTTAAAGAGACAAATTACTTTCTATTTTTCAGATCCTCCTTTCATCTCTATAAAAATGTAAATACAAAATAGTTAAAATCTTTCTGTGTTCAGTGTTAACTCTAATTCTGCTAGTATCCCTTCTGTTTGTCCACTTTCTTTTCTACCTATCATGGTGTTAAGGTTTTTAAATTATTTCTTTCCTCCAATGTCAGGTGGCATTTTTTCGCTTGATCATTTCCATGTAGTAAGGAGTGTATAGATTCAGCTATGACCTTGTTCATGGGAGTTTCCTTGGGACATGTGAGTTATTATTGTCATAGCAATGAGTACCAACACTGATTGTATCCAGTGGACAGGAAGGTAAAAGCAGACAGACTTTGCTTAGGTGCAGAAGGATCCTATTTGAACAATGTAAATGTCCCTGTCCCCTGCAAGGACAGCCTAGTCATCCCAGTGTCGGCCCCTTGGCAGAATTCTCACCATCAGTAAAAACAGGTCCTGCAGGCTTTATTCCATTAAAAAATGTAGCTGACATCAAGCCTGAAAGCAGGTGGCTGCAGAAATGATTTTGTAATATTTTAATTATACAATTAAAAAAGCACATACTCTGCTCCAGCTACCTATGATCTTGTTTTCAAGGAATTCTTTTTGGCAAACTTAATTTTTCACAGATTTTTTTTCTACTTTACAGGTTTCAAGATTCCTCATCCATAATAAGTGTAGGAATCAATATTATTAAATTCACATACTATCTTCCAGAAATACTTCATATTTCTTTCCTTCTGAAGGCATTATTCTAAATGTCTTAGCATTGCCTTCTTCCCTATAGGAGAGGTTTTGAAAGAAAAAAAGGAAAATGGTTATGTTCTGTGAGTCATAAATGAGCACACAGGCCCTCTCTTTCTCTTTCAGTGTTTACAATTTGGAGACTTCATCATCCTGCTCCAGTGGGAAGCCTCATCTTCAACTCAGTCCAATTGCTTTTTTCTTTATTTACTAGAGGCCGGTGCATGAAAATTTGTGCACTTGGGGGCAGGGGTGTCCCTCAGCCTGGTCTGCACCCTCTCACAGTCTGGGAGCCCTCAGAGGATGTCTGACTGACAGCTTAGGCCTGCTCCATGGGGAGCAGACCTAAGTCACAGTCTGGCCTCCCTCTGCAGGAGGTGACCGGGCGGGCCACTCAGGGGATGGCGCTGGTGGCAAGCAGCCGGCACCTCTCCGCCGCACACCGCCCCCCCCCCCGCAATCGCCCCTCTGCCACCACTGGTCGCCGCTGCCCCCTGATAGCCGTCCCCTCCCTCTGCCCACTGGCATCCACCTTGGCTGGCTTGATGCCGCCTGCTGGACAGCCCCGCCACCCGCCAACCAGTCATTCCATTCCACTGTTTGGTCAATTTGCATATTATGCTTTTATTATATAGGATTGCTTTTTCATTTCCTGTACAGTCCTTTCCTTAAGCATGCATGTCTTTGCCCATAAATACTTTGTCTTCACAGACTCTTTCATAGAGCCCTGTATGCAGGCCGGGGCCTTTGCCTGCCAAGCTCTGGTTGATATTCTACAAACCAGATGTTTAGTCCACTCTTTGTTTTCTAAGGTTTCTAACCTGAGATTTTCTACCTTCGTTGTCTTTACAGTTTTTGATAAATTAACTTTTCATCTTAAAACAATATTTTCTGATTGTTCATTTTCCCCACACACATTTATTTTAAACTCAGATATTGATAACTGCATGAAGGAAAGGTTTCTTGAAGGTTTTTTTTTTTCTTTCTGAGTATAATTTGTTTTAGATGGAACCATTTCATGTTATTCCTACGTTTTTTTAAAATCATGTTTTTTTCTGTTTGCTCTTGTTAAGGAGGCAGCTAGCTCCATGTTAGTCTCCTACTGGGAATCAAGATGGGCATGACTAGAGGCCAGGCGGAGCATGGGGCAGGCTTTCAAGCTGAATGACTGAAAGGACACATTTAATTTCCTGAGCCTTTCCTGTTGTGTTTGGATGTAGAGCAGTGTGCACACACAAGAGTGATAAAGAAGTGAGTTAACTCTGCTCCGCTGGAGTCTCTCACTGTTCTTTACTTCTTCTCTCTTATTTATTTTTGGTGACAGCTTAAAGGTACCTGGAGGGTATGCCTGCTTAGTAAAGAGATGGGTCCTCCCTCCTTGGAGCCTATTGGAGCAGGGCCTGCTTCTTTTAGCTGCAGGTTCATAGAGAACTGTCACCACTGGCCTAATGGGGCTGCCTTGAACTGTGTCCATTATGTAATGGCCAAATGTGCCTTCAGGCTTTGTCTCTTAAAACATGAAACTGACTTGGGGGATTTTCTGGAGGCCCTCCACTCACTCCCAAGCACAGTCACTTCTGTAAGAATTGGTTGGCCCTTTATTTTATCCAGAACCTTATACTCTAGCTCATGGCTTTGAATTTTTGTTTTGCCTTTGTGAGCCATAGGGGTGTGTGTGTGTGTGTGTGTGTGTGTGTGTGTGTGTGTGTGTGTGTGTTTAGTTTTAAGTGTGATACATGCTTATCCCAATTTTATATTTCATTATTTATTTTAGTAGAGTTATTAGAGGGACTTGTTCAGTGTGCAGTTTAAAATTGGTATTTGAACAGAATGGCCTACTGGTTTTATCTTCAACCATTTCATTTTGTTGTTACCAATTCTCTAACACAGATTTCAGTTCTGTTCTTTGGTTGTTTAGATGGCTTGTCCACCCTGCCCTGTAAATCTTCATTCCTCATCTTTTTCTGTTGAATTCCCATCTGTCTTTCATTTGCTGAAGGTTTTCTACTCATGTCTCAATGAGGATATGTCATCTTCTATTTTATTGAAGAAGCCAAACTGTCTTCACTATTTTATTCTGAACCCATTGTTGATGGTTTCCCACTTGTTTCCAGAGCTGTTAGTCCTCAGAGTCTCTGGGCTGGGATCCTCTGTTTTATCCCAGGGTACTGATTGTGCACCCCTTGTGTGTGTTTGTTTCTCTATTTTATTTACTATTAGAGCCAACATGTAATTTATCATTCACAATGAGGCAATTTGAAAGAGTGTACCTAAATGATCAAATTATAGCATTTAGTACTGCTTTACTCAGGTATTAACAGACTAATTGGTTTTATTACATTTATACCTATAAAATAGTTCTCATGCAGTTATCTTAAATATAATATTAACGAATCAAATTCAATGCTCTGTTAAAAAATAATACATCATGAACACCTGAGGTTTAATTGGATCTGTACACTGACTTAATATATGAAAAAAAATCAATCAATTTTATTTACACATTTATAAAAAGAAAGGAGAGAAGCCATGATATCACTGTGACATATGTACAAAAACGTTTTATAAAATTCTATGGCATTCATGTTAAAAAATAAATAGCAAACTAGGATGAGTACCACCAAAATGTCTACAGTAAACATCATATTCATTTGAAATATTGAATTATCTACCTAGGATAAAAATTAGACAAAAATGTGGATCTCATTGCTTCTACCTGACTGAACTGGAAGTCCTTGCCAGAGCAATGGGACAAAGTGGTGCCTTCATAGTGGGTTCTAATTTGTAGCAAGGATTGTCTTCTTGTTTCCTTACAGTGAGAAAAAATATGAGAGCCCACAGTGGAAAGTAAATTTTGGCAAAACAACTGTTTAAGGGTTTTTTCAAAATGGCTGCTAAATAGGTGGACATATCCTGCACCTTCTCACAGAGAAGATAGAAGGAACAACTAAATCGAATAACATCCACCCAGAATTGGTGAGTTAAACACAGTTGGTGAGACAATCCACTGCCAGAAAGGGTAGAGGATGCCTGAAGAACAGTAGGATCAGGGATCTGGGCTGGAGAGAGTGGTGTGACTCTCAGGACTAGAGGGTCAGAAGAACCTGACCTGTACCAAGTCCCTGTCCCTTGGGGATAGGTGTAACATTGACTGTGGAAGGGGGTCCACAGGGCTGTTGGTGGCAGGGGATTCTAAATCTAAATCTATAGCTGTGAGAGGCTGAGCCCAGAGGAGTGGCCTACAGAACTGCCCAAGCTGGATGGTACCAGGGGGTGAGAAACTCACAGTGGTGTGGGTGTTCTGCCTCTGTTTGTCCTTGCTTTTATTCACTAAATCCAGTTCATAGGACCTTTCAATAACAAACACTCACTGAGACTGCAGTGCAGGTGGAGGTGCAGTTTTGTGGAGGCTAGGGAGAAGCTGTGGACGAGAGTAGGACAGGTAGAGGTGACCAGGAATCCAGTACTGGGACATTCTGGACCCTGCAATCAGATGCTGCCTTTTTTTCTCCTGAAGAGCCAGTCCCTCCCAGCACCTGCAGGCAACTAGTGAAGCCCCACCTAACCTCGAACTTTGCAGAGGAAACCAAGACTGAATAGCCCCAGGGAGCCCTTGGGGACTGGGTTGAGGGGCCTTTTGGTCCTGGAAACCAATACTGCAACACCCCTACCTAAAGCCTGTGTCAGAAATAGATGCTTGAGTAATTAAGATTGAAAGCAGGCAGACAAACAATGCGGGCAGATTGGTCCCACCTGCTTGCAACCAAGGCTGTGGAGACAGATACAGAGGAGTGGTGGATCGCTTGGAACTTCAACATGGTGCTGACAACCTAACAGGAAACTGAGACGTGGCAGACAGAATAGTAGAGTGGGGTCTTAAACCAGCCTCCATGAGGCATTAAAACTCAGCTGAAGCAACTGACACTTCACTTTTTTATTTTTTATCTTTTATTTAAATTTTTTCTTTTATTTTTTAAATCTTTTATTTTTTAATTATTTTTTTAATTCTATTTTTATTTTTATCATTATTTTATTTTATTTTTTCCACCCTTTTCTTCCTCACTTCTCCCCTTTTCATCCTTTTTCTCTTCTCTTGTCCCTGCTTCAGTTTTTCTCTCTCCTTGCTTTTTACCCCTTGCTAAAAACTGATCTTATTTATCTGCTTTATTGATATGTTATTATTATTGTGGTCTCTGTTGGCTTACTCATACATATATATTTCCTCTCCCCTGCTCCAAGTCCATGCACGCTTCACTTTGCTCTTTCTTTGCTAGCCAATTTTTTATGCTTTTGTTTTTCCTCTCCTCTCTTGGTCTCTTCTTTTCCTAATTGCTTAATCAGTTTCACTCACTAAACTCAAGCCTATATGGTCTCTCCTCTATTCTCCTTTTCCAAAAATAAATCAGTAAATAGAAAGATAAAATAAATTCTTTTTTTGTTTTATCTTTTTATTTATTGATTACTTTGCTTTTTACTTTTCTTCTTATCTACTCATTCTCTTTCTACTTCCTCTATATTGAACCATGGTCCTTCTCCTATACATTCAATTTTTTAAGATTACTTTCTGTGTATAAGCTCTGCCTCTATAGATTCTCTTCTCCCTCCCCCCTTTTTTTCTGGTGTTTGTTGTTTTCATTTTTTTGGTTTATTTGTTTGTTGTATCATTTTTTTCTCATGATTTACAGATATTTTCTCCTTTTTTCTTCTTTTTCTTTTCTTTTTTCATTCACCTTTTTTCCTTTTCTCAATATCATTTTTGTCTCTTTTCTCTCTCCCAATTTTCTTTCCTCTGGTGGTCACTTTTATTGGGTTTATCGGTGTCATGAGTACATTTGTGTTTTGTTCCCTTTGTGTCATCTCTTGTTGAGTTATATTTTGTGTTGTTTGATCAACATGGTACAGAGTGAGCGACACAACCAGACACCCTGAGAAGAGATTCTGTCCACGAATGGGATAATAACACTCAAGATCCAACTATACCAAGAGAACCCAAACACCCCAAGTAGGGGGCATCTCTAGAATACCCAGCCCAGAAGACGTGATAGATTGCACCACTGGGTCCCACAAAACATCTACTATATAAGACAAACTCAAAAAGGTCTGGGTGACATAGAAGTGTGATCTAATACATAGAAACAACCACAAAGGAACAGCAAAAATAGGGAGACAAAGAAACAATCCCCATACGAAAGAAAAGGAGAATCACCAGAAAAGGAAATAAACAAAATGGAGGCAAGCAATTTGTCAGAAAAAGAATTCAGAGCAATGGTTATAAGGATGCTGAAAAGGATGGAAGACAAATTCAACATGTGTAAGAATCAAGAGGAAATGAAGGAAGGCATAACTACAGGAAAGTATCAACAGTAGACAAGAAGAAGCTGAAGACAACATCAGCAAGCTAGAAGACAAGTTAGAAAAAAACACCCAAGAAGAGTAGCAACTGGGAAAAAAACAAACTTAAAAAGCAGGAGGAGAGGCTAAGGGAGCTTTAGGACAACATGAAATGAAACAACATCCACATAATAGGGGTGCCAGAAGGAGATGAAGCTGAGCAAAGAATAAAAAACCTGTATGAAGAAATAATGAAAGGAAACTTCCCTGGTTTGGGGAAGAAAAAAGGCACACAAGTCCAAGAAGCACATAGAGTCCCAAACATGACACACCCAAAAAGACCAACACAAGACATAACATAATTAAATTGGCAAATATCAACAACAAAGTAAGAATCTTAAAGGCTGCCAGAGAGAGACAGAAATTTACCTACAAGGGATCTCCCATTAGACTATCAACTGATTTCTCAATAGAAACACATCAGGCCTGAAGGGAAAGGAATGAAATATACAAAGTGATGCAAAACAAGGGACTGAAACCAAGAATACTATACTCAGCAAGGCTATCATTCAAAATTAAAGGGGAAATCAGGAGCTTCACAGACAAAAAAAAAGGCTAAGAGAATTTATTACCACCAAGCCAGCAATGAAAGAAATGCTAAAGGGACTGCTGTAAAAAGAAGAAATATAAAGGGAAGAAAGAACATAGGCATAAAGAATAAAAATACCTATCAATACCTATCAATAAATGTAAATGCAATCAAAACATAGGTAACTGAATGGATAAGAAAAAATGACCCATATATTTGCTGTCTACAAGATACCTACCTCAGAATAAAAGTCTCACACAGACTGATAGTGAAGGGATGGAAAAAATTTTTCAGGCAAATGGAAATGAGAAAAAAGCTGGGGTAGCAATACTTACATCTGACAAAATAGACCTCAAAGCAAAGGCCCTAACAAGAGAAAAGTAGGGCCACTTCATAATACTAAAGGGAGCAATTCAACAAGGAACAATACAAGAGCACACAAATACAAAAAACAACAACACCCCAAAACAAGCAAACAAACAAAAAATATATATCAAGGGAGAGATTGACAGCAATACACTCATAATAGGGGACTTTAATACCCCATTGCCATCACTGGATAAGTCCTCTAAACAAAAAATCAGCAAAGAAACAGCAATCCTAAATGACTCACTAGGTTAGATGGAATTAATTGACATCTTCAGAACATTTCACCCCAAAGCTACAAACTATACATTTTTCTCAACTGCACTTGGAACATTTTCATAGCTAGACTACATATTAGGACACAGGCAAATTCTCTTCAAATTCACGAAGATAGAAATCATATCAAACATCTTCTCAGGTCACAGTGACATAAAATTAGAAATGACTACAATAAAAATAAGGGGAAAAAAATCCAACATTGGAGGCTAAATAACATGCTATTAAACAATGACTGGGCTACCAAAGAGATCAAAGAAAAAATGTAAAGCATCCTGGTACAAATGACAATGAAAACACAACAATCCAAAATCTATGGGACACAGTGAAAGCAGTCCTGAGAGGGAAGTTCATAGCTCTACAGGCCTACCTCAAAAAAAAAACAAGAAAAAAATAGTAACAAATTATCTAACTCTACAACTCAAAGAGTAAGAAAGAGCAACAAGAAAAGCCCAGAGTAAGCAGAAATAAGGAAATAATAAAGATCAGAGTGGAAATAAACAACATAGAGACCAAAAAAACAATACATAAGATCAATGAAACCGAGAGCTGGTTCTTTGAAAGGGTAAACAAGATTGAAGAACCTCTAGCCAGGCTGACCAAGAAACAAAGAGAGAGGACCCAAATAAACAAAATCAGAAATGAGAGGTGAAGTAACAATCAACCCCACAGACATACAAAGGATTGTAAAAAATTACTATGAACAAACTACTACAACAACCTAGATCAGTGGTTGGCAAACTCATTAGTCAACAGAGCCAAATATCAACAGTACAACAATTGAAATTTCTTTTGAGAGCCATTTTTTAAACTTAAACTTCTTCAAAATAGACTCGCCCAGGCCGTGGTATTTTGTGGAAGAGCCACAATCAAAGGGGCCAAAGAGCCGCATGTGGCTCGTGAGCCGCAGTTTGCCGACCACGGACCTAGATGAAATGGGCATAGTCTTAGAAAAATACAAGCTTACAAAACTCAATCAGGGAGAATCAAAAAACCTGAATAGGCCAATACCACCAATTAAATTGACGCAGTAATTAAGTATCTTCCAGCCAAAAAAAAACAAAAAGTACTGGTGTTTTACCAAACATTCAAAGAAGAACTAAAACATCCTCCTCAGACTATTCCAAAAAATTCCACAGGAAGGCACACTTCCAAGCTCTATCTATGAAGCCAGCATCACCCTAATACCAATACCAAATGCATAAAGACACTACAAAGAAGGAGAATTATAGGCCAATATTCTCGATGAACATAGATGCTAAAATCCTCAACAAAATTCCAACAAATCTGATCCAGCATTACATTATAAAGATCATACACCATGACCAAGTGGGATTTATTCCGGGAATGCAAGGCTGGTACAATATCTGCAAGTCAATAAACATGATCCATCACATAAACAAATTGAAAGACAAAAATCACATAATCATATAAATTGATGCAGAAAAAAACATTTGACAAAATCCAACACCCTTTCTTAATTAAAAACTCTCAGCAAAATGGGAATAGAGGGATCATACCTCAAAATAATAAAAGCCTTATATGACAAACCTACAGCCAACGTCATACTCAATGGGCAAAAACTAAAATAATTTCCTCTAAGAACAGGAACAAGACAGGGATGCCCACTTTCTCTGCTCCTGTTTGACATAGTACTGGAAGTACTAGACATAGCTATCAGAGAAGATGAAGAAATAAAATGCATCCAAATAGGAAAAGAACAAGTAAAACTGTCATTATTTGCAGATGACATGATACTGTACATAGAAAACCCTAAAGACTCCATCAAAAAACTACTAGACTTAATAAATAAATTTGGCAATGTAACAGAATACAAAATAAATACCCATAAATCTATGGCTGCTTTATAAAACAACTAGAGGCCCAGTGCATGGAATTCATGCACTCAGGGGGGTCCCTCAGCCTGGCCTGTGCCCCTTCTCAGTCTGGGAGCCCTCAGGGGGTGTCCAACTGACGGCTTAAGCCTGCTCCCTGTGACATAGAAACCAAAGAATAAACTGTCGGACATCCTTAGCCCTGCCACAGAGGCAGGAGAGGCTCTTGCCAACGCCACTGTGCTCACCAGCCATGAACCCGGCTTCTGGCTGAGCAGCACTCCCCCTGTGGGAGTGCACTGACCAACAGGAGGGCAGCTCCTATGTTGAGCGGGATCAGGCTGAAACCAGCTCTCCGACATCCCCTGAGGGGTGCCAGGGTGCATTATCGGGGCCGGGGAGGGATGCAAGAGGTTGCCCAGCTGTGGAGGGACTGCAAGAGGGCTCCAGGACATGTCTGGCCTGTCTCAGTCCAGATTGGCTGTACCTCAGCAGTAAGCTAACCTACTGGTCAGAGAGTCTGCCCCTTAGTGGTTAGTGTACATCATAGCAAGCTGTTGAGCGGCCTTGGCATATCATTAGTATATTATGCTTTGGTTGAATGGATGACCAGATGATCACACACTTAGGATATTAGGCTTTTATTATATAGGATAATGAACTCACAGAAATAGAAACACAGAAAACTATCCCATTTACCATTGTACCAAAACAGAATAAATTTAACTAAGGAGGTAAAAAACATGTTCTCAGAAAACTACAGGACATTGAAAAAAGAGATAGAGAAAGACATAAACAAATGGAAGAATAGATCATGTTCATGAATTTGTAGACTCAACATCATTAAAATGTCTATACTATGCAAAGCAATCTATAAATTCAATGCAATCTTCATTAAAAGACCAATGGCATATTTCACAGACCTAGAACAAACTCTCCAAAAATTCATATGGAATAAAAAAAGATCTTAAATGGATGCAGCAATCCTGAGAAAGAACAAAGTTGGAGGGATCACAATACCAGATATCAATAAATGGTTCAGGGAAATTTAGTCAGATACATGCAAAAAAAATGAAACTAGACCACCAACTTACACCATACACACACACACACACAAAAAAAAAAACCCTCAAAATAGATGAAGGACTTAAACATAAGACAAGAAACCATAAAAACCTTAGAAGAACCCACAGCAGCAAAATATCAGACATATGTCATAGCAATATCTTTACTTATACAGCTCCTCGGGCAATGGAAACTGAAGAGAAAATAAATAAATGGGACTACATAAAAATAAAAGCTTCTGCATGGCAAAAAAAAAAACAAAAAAAACAGCAACAAAACAACATGAAAGCCTACTGCATGGGAGAACATATTTGCCAATGGTATAATAAGGGTTTAATTTCCAACATTTACAGGGTTTAATTTCCAACATTTACAGGGAACTCATACAACTTAACAAAAGGAAGATAAACAATTCAATCAAAAAATGGGCAAAGGACCTAAATAGATACTTTGCAAAAGAGGACATATAGAAAGAAGGCCAAGAGATGTGTGAAAACATGCTCAAAGTCACTAATTACCGGAAAGTTGCAAATCAAAATGACAATGTGGTACCACCTCACACCTGTCAGAATGGCTAACATCAACAAATCAACAAACAACAAGTGCTGGAGAGGATGTGGAGAAAAAGGAATCCTCATGCACTGCTGGTGGGAATGTAGCCTGGTACAGCCATTGTGGAAAACAGTATGGCATTTCCTCAAAAAACTAAAAATGGAACTCCCATTTGACCCAGTAATCCCACTTCTAGGAATATATCCCAAGAAACTAGAAACACCAATCAGAAAGGATATATGCACCCATATGTTCATAGCAGCACCATTTGCAATAACTAAGATTTGGAACCAGCCTAAGTGCCCATCAGCAGATGAGTGGATTTAAAAACTGTGGTACATCTACACAATGGAATACTATGCTGCTGTAAAAAAGAAAAAACACTTACCATTTGCAACAGCACGGATGGAACTGGAGAGCATTATGTTAAGTGAGGTAAGCCAGTCGGTGAAAGATAAATATCACATGATCTCACTCATTTGTGGACCATAATGAACAACATAAACTGATGAACAAAAATAGATTCAGAGACAGAGAAGCATCTAACAGACCGTCAAACTTCAGAGGGAAAGCAGGGGAGGGTTGAGGTGGGGAGATAAGAGATCAACCAAAGGACTTGTGTGATGCATATAATCATCACTGAAGGACAGGGACACTGGGGCGGTGGGGGAATGTGCCTGGGGGGTGGGAGTGGCCGGGGAGCGTTCTATAGGCGGGGGGAAGGAAACATATGTAATACTTTAAACAATAAAATATAACAAAAATTAAAAAATAAAAATAAATTTTAAGGTACAGGTTCATCACCAACTTTTGTAAGAGATGAAATTTCAATACATTTTTAAAATGAAATGTGCTCTTACATGTTTTCCTTCCCAATGCCAAAGTGTTATCACAGGGGAAAGTGCCTCATCTCCTCTGTTGCTCATGGAGGTAGGGTTCTTGGGGTACCAGTAGAATAGCATTTCAGAGGACCTTACGGGAGGGTGAGATATGGTAGAAAGCTTCATCTCTGTGGTTTCCAAAGTCCCTTTCCCTCAGTCCAGTCAGAGAAGAAGTGCAGCTGGGGCTTCTGTAGAGGTCAGATCAGAGTCCGAGCCCAGAGTCTCCCTTTCCTGTGGGAGTCGGCCTGGTTCAGCATCAGGCTGGCTTCATTTGCATTTCCCCACTGCAGCCCATCGGTCCATGGTTGTGGGGTCTGCATGGCCGTAGTCCATAGGGGCAAATGCTAGAGAGTGGGAGCAAAAGAGAGTGACTTCCTTTGTTTAGAGGATTATGTGTTCCCATATTTTGTGCCCTTGCAGTGGCCATGCCCATTCTGGCCAATCGTCTCTATCCCCAGGTATAATTGACAGGCAGGTGCCAGCTTTAGTAGGCATGTGTCTATCTTTTCTTTGTTGGACCCCTTCCCCAGTGTTTTGCAGGGCACATGTCTGGACTCCCTGTGCTCTTTAACCTACATGTCTTACACCCAGCACAAGTTTGCTATCTTCAACCGGTCCCATGTTTACATTCTGGTTGTATAATCACAGTGACGCAGCCTTCAGTGCACCACTGCCACCTGTCAGGATGCCCTGTGGGAACCTGGAAGTAGGCTGTGGAAGGCTTGTGATGCAGAGGAAGGAATGCGGGCACGAGAGACAGATCACGATATGTTATTTCCTAACTGGGCAGTTTTGTTCACTTACCTAGTGCACTAGAGTCTTATTATATCTGATAATAGAAATAATACATGCTTCTCATAAATTTATTTTGAGTACCTGTGATTTGGTAAACAATAGTTTCCTAGGCAAATTATAAAATAAAAGTTACTAAAAGAGGACTATTATCAGATCAATGACAATAGTGTGAGATGAGGCATGAATTATGAATAATCCAATTCTGTACAGTTGAGGTTCACTTAAAACAATTAAAAAATTTCAGTGCTATGAAATTGTCAATTTAGTCTTAAAACAAACAAATAAACAAACACACACAGATACCAAAATAGGAAACTTACTTTATCTGACTTCTCTTTGGTGGGACCAGGGAGCCTGGAGAGCATAATGAGTTCTGGTTTTGAACATGTATAAAGTCACTGATTTTCTTGCTGTTATTTTTAGAAGAAAAATGTAATTGACCAGTTTGAGCAGGGAGCATAGTAAATGTGTTTTAAGAATTGTTCTGAAGTACAAAGAGTGTATTGTCACACTTGACTCCTCAAGCAAACGACACACTTTGTACCTTTTTGTGACTATTCTGCAGGCCACTGAGGAGACTTAAACTTTGTCACATGGAGCCTGGGTAGGACATGTCCATCGGGACGTTTAGGAATAACTTTCTTTTATTCAACCTGCCCTGTTTGGTCCTAAAGTACATGGTGTCTGATTTCCTGGAGAAGAAATACTTCATTCACACTGATTCACTGAGTAGCCGTTCAGAGCCTGCCCATCACACACCGGCCAGTGTAGCTGACGCAAAGCCCCATTCCCTCTGCAGCTCTTGGTGCCCACGGGCCTGTGCCTGCCTCCCAGCTTCATCGCCAGGCCGGCTGCTGGTGCCCGCGGGAGCACACACCCTGAAGGTCATGGTCCAAAAAGGAGAGAGAAGCTCCTTTTCCAGGGCCACTATCACATTCTGCAGAAGGACCATAGACTTGCCTGGATCGCCTTGAATCCGACCAGCCCCATGGAAATAGGAAGAGGGCCATGATCTCCCAGACCTGGGCCTCCCAGGTCCCCTGAGAATCATTGGTTGAGTGATGGCCCTCACCCCAAAAGGGAAGGAGGAGTCGGCACAACCTGGACACATGGAGGCTCACTATGGACAGCAGGAGTGGAGATCGGAAATGCTGGCACTAGTCCAGGATCTCAGCCATTTCCTGCTGATCTGCATGCAGTGCAGAGCATGCAAGGATCCACGTCTCTGGCTGCGGTGCTGTGTTGAAGAATAGCCTGTGCAGGCGCAGAGGGAGGGCAGGTGGGCACCGATGCCTTCCTTCCCTACTTGCTGAGCTGGGGGTGCTGCACGCGTACCCTGCAGAGTCCCGACGCATGGTGCACTGCTTCTCACAGGGATAGGGATTGGTGGGGTTTAAAAATAGCTCTTATGTAACTACTTAAGTGCTACAACTTTCATTAACAGGAACTTGCTAAAATCATGTCATAGAACCCTGTCTTGCTTTTAGTGACAGCTTTATTGTGGGTTTCATTTGGAGGAATTTACATGCTATAAAATTCACCCATAAAGTCTATACATTTACGGTTTTTCAGGGCAGTCACAGAGTTGTGCAACCATTACTACTAATTCCAGAATATTTTCATCTTCCAGTGAGAAACCTCATATCCATTAGCAGTTACTCCCCCTCTCCCTCCCCCCAGCTTCTAGCAACCATGAATATCCTTTCTGTGTCTATAGAGTCGCCCCTTCTGGATATGTCACTAAAATGGAATTATATGTGGCCTTTTGTGACTGTCTTTCTTCACTTACAATGTTTTCAAGGCTCATCCATATGTACCATCTATCTGTACCTCATTCCTTTTTACTGCAGAACAATAGTCCATAGTATAGATACACCACACTTCATTTAACCATTCATCGGCTGATGGACTTCTGGTTGTGTGCCTGTGGCCTATTATGACTAGTGTTATCAACATTCATGCCCACCAGCCAATCAGGAGTGAGTATGCAAATTAACCCAACAAAGATGGTGGGTTAATTTGCATAAGCAGGCACCCAGTGGCTGCGGGGGGGGATGCTTGTGTCATCGCCACAGTGACAAGACAGGCATTCCACCCTACCCTACCCCCCACCCTCAGCCTCTCTGGGCCTCTGGGCAGCGTGGGAAGGTGGAAAGGCAGCTCCAGCCAGAGCGAAGGCAGTGCCAGAAGCCAGGGGAAGGAAGGCCCATTCTTGCATGAATCTTTGTGCGTTGGGCCTCTAGTGCATATTATAATAGACTATTTATTGTCCTTATATGGTGTTTTTAATATCTGCACCACTGGAGGTTGGTGCCTGCTGCACATCTGTTTCCTGGTTTTTCATATGCCAAGGAACTTTGGGTTGTGTCTTGGACATTTTGAATTATGTTGTATGTGGACTTGGATTCTCTTATATTTTTCCTCAGGGATTGCTGATTTTTTTAAAGCAGGTAATTAACTTGTTAGACTTGAATCCAGGTGATCATATCTGCTGGTGATTTGTGGTCCAAATGTCAATTCAATCCCTGAGCTCAAGTTGAAATTGCTTTTAATTTTCCTCTCAGATGCAGGAGTTAGAAGTCAGTGAAACGTGCAGTTTATTCTCAGTGTTACAAGTGCCATGCTTTTGCTTCTCTTTTGCTCTTTCATTTATACTGTTTCCCTCATTCTCTGGTAGTTTCAGGGATGTTTCCAGTGAATAAGAAAATTAGGGGACTTTCTACAAAAGTTTTATCTGACTGCTACAATTGTGCAAATTGTAGCTATGAATGCCCTGAGGTACAATTGAAAAAGAAGGGAAAGGAAGGAAAGGAAGGGAAGAAGAGGGAAGAAGGGAGGGAAAGGGAGGGAAGGGGAGGGAAGGGGAATGGTCGGGGAGTGGGAGGGGGAAGGGGAACGAGAAGGGGGAGAGGGAGAAGGAGTAGGAGGGGGAGGGGGAGGAGAGGAGGGGGGAGGAGGGGAGGAGGGGGAGGGGGAGGAAAAAGCTTGCTCCCCTGCTAGACACTCTCTACATGTTGACTTCCCTCTAAATATTATCTGCTTTTGTTTGGTCTCCAGAGCCCTCGATATAAGTATTTTGTTTCCCCCTTTTGTTTTAAAGCTAACTCAGGGCTCATAGCTGCTATTTTGGGGTAAACCGGTTTATTGGAAGCTCCTCCTTCCTGGATGCCAATCCCAGGATTTACAACTTAGCACAGGGCGGAAATCTACAGGAGCCCGTGCAGCACATGATTGGTGACGGATTTCTCCTGAATCCCAGGAGGTGGATGGGTCCAGATTTAAGATGACTTTACACACGCAGGCGGGCGTGGGCTGGTCGGATGCTGAAATCCATGTGCTCCCTGAGTGAGTCAGTAAAGCCACGGACCTGGAGGCGGGCTCCACGCAGGCGCCGAGTGACAGCGAGGTGCGATGGCTTTGAACAGTGCGTGCAGCACACCCCTGAGCTATGCGAGGCTGAGGGGATGGCGCTGAGCAGAGGGTCTTCTGTGAAATGTCTTAGTCAATCGCCAACGTGGCATTGGCTGACCTGCTTCCCACCCAGGGGGACAGGCTGGCGAGGGTCCCACTTCCTTCACTTCAAGGCTGCAGACAGGGTTGTCACAGACCCGCACAAAGGCTGCATGAGGGGAGGAAGGCATCCAGGCTGCGGAGTGAGCCCCCACACTGCATTACCCAGAGGAGGAAGGCTGCCCTGCCACTGCCTGCTGCTCACCCCCCCCCACCCCTGTGGCCGCCTGGGGATGACTGGGGAGCAGGCTGGTGGCGGGAGCACAAGGCAGGGGCCTGCCTGCAGGTGAGGGAGAAGCCTCCAGCCCGGGCCTGGGGAGGGAGGCAGTTGGAGGCAGGTAGGTGCCTGAGCGGGGCCTCTAGGTTCTGTAGCAGTTCCCACATAGGTCATGATCAACCTCTGCAGGGCCAGACAGTTAGCACCACTGGAGAAAGAGCTTCCCTGACACGGTCTCTGCCCTGGCTCAGTAGAACGATGCATGTGAAGAGGCGATCAGGACCTTGGAAGCTTTGGGCCTTGTCATTCTAATTTCTGAACTGAGGCTCCTGCTTGCAAAATAAGCAGGAGAAGTGAAGATCATCTAAGAGGGAAGCAGCCAGTCATAGAGCCTAGCCAACACTCAGATCTGAGGTGAGAACAAATCCTTTTCATCGTGCATGAAGGCTGTGCGTGGGCAGTGCTGACATTGATCAGAGGAGAGGGGAGCAGCCGATGTTGCTCAGGGCCCTGGAGAGCAGCAGAAAGGAGGTGCCATTTGAAAGGGGTCGTAATACAGTTGAATAATAAAGAAAGACATATGAACAAGCCAGGGAGGTCTGACACACACAGTGCATTCTAGGCACGAGGACAATTATGCACATGTAGGCAGTATGTTTTGAGGAGGAAAAAGGTGAATTTGTGAAAGTGGTCTGAAACCAGTGTATTCAAAATACTGTGAGCCACATGGATTCACAACAAAATAACGAGGTGGTAATAAGCTATCAAATTCCTAGTATCAGGGGGTCTTAGGAAAGTATCTTAGGAAAGGTGATCTGGGTACGCCAGGGGAAATGCCAGAGAATGCAGGGGAAATGCCTGGGGGAATGCAGAGGAAATGCCAGGGAAATGCCGAAGGAAATGGGGGGGGGGGGGGGGACGCGGGGGAAATGTGGGGGGAAATGCGGGGGAAATGTGGGGGGAAATGCGGGGAAATGGGGGAATAAATGCAGGGGGAATGCGGGGAAATGTGAGGGGAAATGAGGGGGAAATGCAGGGGAAATGCCAGAGAATTCAGGGGAAATGTCAGGGAAATGTGGGGGAAATGCCAAGGGGAATGCCGCAGGGAATCCTGAGGAAAAATGCAGGGGGAATGCAGGGAGAATTCTGGGGCGAAATGCCAGGGAAATGCTGGGGGAAATGCGGGTGGAAATGCCGGGGAAATGCTGGAAGGGTAGCATGCTTGCCAACAGGGCAGGCTGCACAGTTGCGCGGTCTCTCTTACCTGCAGTGGGAAAGGCTGAGGAGTGGATCTGCCAGTCTTGGTGAGGAACAGAAGGAAAGGACCACCAAGAAGGAGTAACACCCAGACAGTCTGAGTTCAGGTGGGTGAAACTAAAGGAATTGAAGTAGGAAGTTCAGGGTTGAGGGGTGGCAGGAAGCTGGCTTTTAAGATGTTATTGTCAATGCACCTGTAAGATATCCATATGCGAGATGTTTGCAGGTAATCATTACTTCAGGAGCTAAGGATTAGGCAAAGATTAGCGCTTGTAAATTTATAAATTTAGTCCTAGGTGGGTAGGAATAGATGTTGCAGATCACTCCCAGGAGTGAAAGGAAAGCTGGAGAAGCAGAGGAGTGCTGTCTGCGCAGGAGGGCATCACAGGAAACAGGGAGGGAGCCAGGTTTCAACAGCTTCCACAAGTGCAGGCAAGCAAACAGGGTGAGAAGTGAATGAGCTCTTATGGCTCCTTAGGAGTCTGTCATACTTGGCGTCTGCCTGGATTGAATGTTGTATGTTGTGTGGCTAGTGGGGCCTGCAGGAGGCAGGAGGCTGTGGAGAGGCAGCAGATTGAGAGCAGGGAGCAACACATCACTGTGGACAGGAGGAGGCTGCAGAGCTGGTAGCTCTAGAGGCACCAGCTTAGGATGGAGGAATTGACAGAGTGTGAGAGGCAGGTGAAATGAATATGAATGACCAAGAGCAGAGAGGAATCAGCTCCACAGGCCTTCTGTGACTGCTGAGATCGGAGCAGCACTGGTGGGCAGGTGGGCAGCAGCGTCTATATGTTCTTACACTGAGAAGGCAAACCCCTATTTTGTAAAAACTGCTGTTTGGAATTCTCTGCTGTTTTTCTTAGACGGCCTCTTATTCTGAAAAACTAACTTTGTTTTCTAGCCTGCTGTAGCCTGCTTGAATAATGAGGACCATAAACTTAGCTGTCTGACCTGGTAGGCCAGAGACTAGATGTGCCCATAATTTTTAGAACTGTGTTTGTTTTCAAAGACAGCAGTGAGATAACCACTAATTGCACAGAGGGCTGGCTCCTTAATAAAAAGGGAAGTCCTGCTTGTAGCTTTGCTTAGAATTTGAATTCATTTTCTCTAAGCCCACCGCGGTGAATAAAGTGTGACTCCAAACTCTCCTGCGTTGTTTGATTATTCCGGTTTTCTGTAACAACACAACGTGTTTCCTTGTCTGTTAGCTGTAGTCAACTTTATTAACTTAGATGTGGGGAACATATTTGACAATTATGTAGTAAAATTTGGATAGATAAAGCAAAATGGAAATAGTCTAGTTCTTGTATTTGTGTTAAATACAGAGAAGTTATTGGCTGACCAATCACAGAGCATGTGTGCTCTGGGGCTTTTGTTTGTTTGTTGTTGTCATGTGTGGTCATTCTATTTAGCATTTGCTTGTCTATTTTTTTTTTATACAGTGGGTTTGAGACCAAACAGATCTAAACGCAATTTTACAAGGTCTTAGGGGAGTCATCCCGACTCAGAATAAACCTCGTGGAGGTTCGCTCCTTAGCTCTGATGGGAACATAACACCCCCTCTTTCAACACCGAACAAGGCCTCTGTCAGATAGTTCTGAAGTGGTTTCTGTGCAGTAGATGCATAGCTAATGGCAGCTGTTACCAGTCCATGTGGCCCTGATTTCCCAAAGGGTGGTCAAAGGCACACTTGTCTGGGGACACTTCCTGGCTGGCGGTATTCCCCTTTGGGCAGGTCACACGCTCATTATGTAGTTTGGGTTTCCATATTGTTATCCAAATTTTACCTGTCTGCTTACATAACCTCCTGGATGCCAGGGGTTCCTGTCTGTCAGCTCCAGCCCCTCCCTGCCTTGGCACTGAGCCTGGAGGCTGGGTCTCTGCAAACCCAGTCCTTCATCCAGGGAGATGGGCAGCCTCTATCCTGTTCGCTTCCTTTGCCTTCTCCTTCCTTTTCCTGTGTCGCCTGCAGCCCTTCCTCACCCTGAATGGCTTGTTTCTTCTTGAAACAGCAGCTAAAGCCAATGTTCAGTCCTTCCAAACTCTCTGAGCCCCACCACCACCGAGAAGCCCAGCCCAGCCCAGCCCCTCCTTCACCCACAGGGCCTGTGGAGTCTGAGTTCCAGCTCTCCATGCCCCTCCCTCCTCTGAAATGTCTAAGCTCCAAAATGCTCAACCTCCTGTTGCTCCTGGCTCTGGGGTGGTAGATGGCATGATACCTTCTTGACAACTTTATACCTGATGACAGTTCTGCAGGTCAGATATTCTCTGTTAAAGTTACTAGCTAATTTCTATCTCTTGATGAGAAGGGAAATTTCTCATCTAATCATCCTACCCTGACCACTTCCTTGGTTCCTGTAATCTCACTTGCATCAATCAAACTGCCCAAACTCGAAAGGTCCCTGAATGTCTGGAAGTTCAGTCCATATTTGGGAGACAAAGGAGCTAGTGGGGATAAAAGGCCAGGCCTCACTGCTGGGTGCTCAACCTCTGGAGGGGACTCCACTGAGCCAGCACCTGCGTGAATGAAACAGTTCTTTTCTGAACATCCGCGTGTTCCTGGTTTATCAGCCTGAATTCTGCCATAATCCTGAGAGGATCAAAAGGACACAAACTCCTCCAGAAATAGGGTGTGGAAGCCCCAACAGAATGCACTCCCCTGTTGGTGGGACTGGGATGGTGGGTTGGTGATTGGACGGTGACTGCGGTCATGTATGTCTGTGTGAACACACCTCTCAGTCCTGTGTGTTTCGTGAACATACCTGTGCTTACAAGGTGAGCCTCATCACTCTGGTTAGAAAGCCACTGAGGACGCAAATATGGAAAGAAGAAAACTTGTGTTGACTTGAAAACCGTTTAGTGAATCTGCAATAGACTTTCCCCAAAGCCAGCGCTCATAGGCATCAGGTGATTAGAAGTCTGAATGCATCTGAGACGCTGCTTTTGACAAAAAGTGGAGCTGTGGTGACAGCCCAGCCATCTAAGAGCAGGCTGTGCTGCTTGTGCTGTGAACAGCCTCTGTGAGGCTGTGCTGTGAACATGCTCTGTGAGGCTGTGCTGTGAACACGCTCTGTGTGGCTGTGCTGTGTTGTGAACATGCTCTGTGTGGCTGTGTTGCTGGTGCTGTGATCACACTGTGTCTGTGTGTGCCTTGCACTGGCATTCAGAATGCTGCCCTTCAGCTTGGTAAAGCCCTCTGGGACTGTGTCTGTCATAGTCCTGCACTGAGCTGCATTCACACGACATGGCCCATGTCCTCGAGAAGCTCAGCCCATGGCTCCAGGTGCGTCCAGGAGCCAGCAGGTCAGCTTCGTCTGCAAGCACTTGAGGCCGCCTTTCCCTCCCAGGCCCCAAGCCGCTGAATTAGAGTTTCCACTGCACTAGATTCCCTGCTGACTTTCCGCACATTAACATTTGACAAATATTGTGCTTAGAACGATTTTCACCCTTTTCCATCTCATGGCACATAAGCTAATTGCTAAAATTCTGCAGCACACTAAAAATATATTTTTTGCCAATCTGATGAAAACATAGGGATAATTTTGGTTCCTTGGCGCCAGATGGCTATTGTGTGTCTCATGCCATTTTTTTCAATTGACAGCCTGTAGAGGGCCACCTGGGAAGACACAAGGGCATTTTCCTTAATTATCGTCAGCTGAACTCAGGGCGTAGGCCGAGTCACGCCCTGGGAACATGCTTCCCCAATGAGGCTGGACATGTTAATTAGTTATGACTTCATAGCAGCCCAGGTGTTGGCTGGGTGGGACTAGATATGTAAACCTAGGCCTATAAAATAAACGCACTGCGTGGCTTGGGTCCTAGTCATCGTTGCAGGTCTCCATCAGAGAGGAAAGATGGCGTCCCATCCAGCACCCAGCTTCCAAATCTATCTCTGTGTCTTGTTTCTATATTTCTAATATTTCTCAATCCCTGGCCGCCTCCATTTTAGAATCGGTTCGTTCATCTCCTTTTCCATGCGGGACGCAGAAAAGGGAGATCCCCGCCATGTTTGGCCCCCGCCGCATAGGCCGCTGCAACAGCCTAAGGGAGAAGCTTGCGGGCCCTGGCTCAATGGGCAGGCACTGCATGCTTTAACCACTAGGCACCCAGTGAAAATGGCTGTGCTGAGTGTGGCTAGTTCAGGGTTCAGGGATGACACCAGGTGATCTCCGTGCCTCATCTCTCTTGTTTCTGGCTGCCCGTTTCCCTCAGGAATGCCCTCACCATGCAGCAGTTAAGCGCGCAGAGCGGAAGGTGGAAGGTGGGTGGGGCCTATTGTGGTTACACTTTTCCCACGTACGTATTTCAGATGCAGTGAGATCAGCGAGAACTGTAGGAGAGCACAAAGATAGTGTTTTGGTAACAAAATTAGTTTAAAGAGGAAAGAGAAAGGTCATTAACACTACCACATGCTGTCCATGCCCATGCTTCCATTCTCTGCTGGAGGATCCAGGCCACTCGGCTGCTGCTGATAGAACAGGGACTAGGGGCAGGCACATGGCTGTGTTACCTCAGAAGGGCATTTCTATAAGGGTCCACGTGGGCATTTGGCCATTTAGGGCTGTCCACTTCACTGACCACTGCTCCACTGGTGAAGTCCAAGTCATCCTTGAAGGTGGCTCCCTGTCCACAGGCTGAAAGGACACCCACAGCAAGGGATGAGGGTGGGCTTTGATTGTAAGGAGTGGTCAATGCCTCTGGCTTCTGTTTGGGGTGGAACAGGGAGGACTGGGTCATTCACAACTTCTGGCTCTTACTCTTGCATGAGGCTGAAGGCCTGGGTGGACCTCGCACTTGGGACTGTCTCTCGACCTGGAAGGCTCAGGTGGGGCCTGGGGCAAATTCAGGAGAGGGGACCCTCACAATCTTCCTTTGAGACCTTTCAGAGGCAACAGAGTACAAAGGAAGGGCTGAGGGAAGGGGTCTCTGCCGAGGGTTCCACTCTGTCAACACGGAGCCTGCCCTGGAGAAAGCCCGCCCGGGAGAAAGCTGGCAGCACAGCAGACGGGGACTCCGAGGAAAGGCATGCCTTTGACAGTTGCTGATTTGTGTTTTCAGTAAGACAAAGAGGAACCATGAATCAAGAAAACGACATATAAGGAAAGAACAGATGAGATAAAAAGGCAGAATTTTTAAATAAAATGGCATGTGCTAAATTATTAAAATCTGCCCAAGAAAAGCTATGTCTGATTTAAAGTTCATATTAGGATCAGAAGGGAATAAAATTGACAGTGCTGAAAACTGTCTTAGTGTTGACAGAAATGTCTGAGAAGTTGTTCCAGGAGTCAGAGGAAGGGCCAGAGATGACAGTAGGAACAGAGCTTCATGTGTGCTGGTGAAGGGAGAGAGGGAGGGAGAGAGAGAGAGAGAGATTGAGTGGGGGAAGAATGAGAATAGATGGGAAAGGCAAACAATGGGAAACCACAAGTAAATTATAGGCGTTCCTACTGGTTTGCTCTGTCTATGAAATGAGTCCGAGTGGCTGGAGAAAAGGGTTACAATAGAATTTTTAGAAGAAAAAATATATACATTGGTCTAAAAGAGGCATCATAAGTCAATAGGGACAAAGTTGATTATTTAATACTTAGTGCTTGGATAATTGAGAATAAATTAATACTTATGTCACATAATGTTGGAAAATAAATTTTTTTGTTTTGTTAATCCTCACCTAAGGATATTTTCCCATTGGTTTTTAGAGAGAGTAGAAGGGATGGGGAGAAACACAGAGAGAGAGAAACATCCATGTGAGAGATGCACATTGATTGGTTGCCACTCGCAAATGCACCAACAAGCCTGCAACTGAGGTACGTGCCCTTGACTGGAATCAAACCTGTGGGCCTTCAGTCCTAGGGCTGATGCTCTATCCACCGAACCATACCGGCCAGGGTGGAAAATAAATTTTAGGGATTTAAATACTGGGTGGGGGAAAAGTTGGTTTATAGTTGTGAGTATGTGAATCAGTTTATTCTTGTATTATTAACTAGAGGCCTGGTGCATGAAATTTGTGCATGGGGGGTGTCTCTCAACCTAGCCTGCACCCTCTCCAATCTGGGTCCCCTTGGGGGATGTCTGACTGACAGTTTAGGCCCAACCCTCTCACAATCTGGGATTACTGGTTCCTAACTGCTTGCCTGCTGGCCTGATTGATACCTAACTGCTTCCCTGCTGGCCTGATCGCCCCCAACTGCCCTCCCCTGCCTGGGCTTGATTGCCCCCAACTGCCCTCCCCTAACTGGCCTGATCACCCACAACTGCCCTCCTCCACCAGGCCCTGCCTCCTCCACACTGGGCAAAGCCGTGGGACCCCCAAGCCTCACTGCACTGAGCGGCCACCGGGCTCCACCTCCACTGTGCGTGCATACATCTTGTAGCAGCCATCTTGTGACGACATCGTGTGAGGGCGTCACGTGAGTGCATCATGTGAGAGCTTCGTGTGAGGGCATGACATCACCTAGGCTTTTATCATATAGAATTGTCTTGTTTTCCCTATGAACAACTGCAAATCTACTTTTGTCCCACCCTGTGTAAAAACACAAAACAATTTAGTAAAGTAGTAAATATTTATTAAATTTATTCTTGGAGGATAGTTTTCTTAGGTGAAATGAAAAAATTCTCTAAAAAAGTGGACAAGGGTTGCTAAATTAAAATGAAAGAGTAACGCAGTTAGCATGTGTCCCAGTTAAAGGGTGAAATCAGTTGGAAATGATGTTCAGTAGACAGGACCACAATGAGGTCTCTGTGTCTCGCCCGAGTCAATGTGTTCAGCATGGAGCCAGCACCCGCTCCAGGCCGCGTCCGGTTGGGTTGGTTAAACAGTGCAGCTGACCTTGAATGGGCCACTCTGCTGGAGGTCACCTTTGCTATGACCCTTGACTCGAGGGGAAGGGTATGATGGGAGATCGCCCTGAAATGTAGTCATTCTCCTGTAAGGATCTGACTTATGCAGCTACTAGTGTATTTACTATAATGACTCCAAAATTAATGTGGTTTTCGCACCCTCATGATGCCTATTTCATCAAGCATATTGGGTCAAAGATTTGTCAAAACTCAGCTTACCCACTGAAGGGAATGAAGACGCCACACAGATGAGGGAAGGCAGGGAGATGCGAAGTCCGGGACCAGCTCATCGCCGTTTCCTCCGAGAACTCCTTTCTGGATCCCATCCTTGTCTCTCAGGGAGAAGCAGCTTTCACTGTTCCCTGCTTTGTCCCTCCTATCTGTCCCTTGCCTTTTTTCACTTTCCCTTTTCTCCTTTCCTAGCACAATGAATAGACCATCTGTTTTGAAATGAGAAATGCAGTCCGTCAGCTGTCTATGACTTTCACAAGTGGCTTATGCGCTATAGTTTTCTGAAAAACAGAGAGAAGAGCACCTACTCTCCAGGATTACGTGGGTGGTAAGAGCTCAGGAAACACAGTAAGACATGCTGCATGCCAGGTGAATGGCGGCAGTCCGAGCTCAGGAAATGCTGGGTTCCTTTCCCTCCTCACTCGCCTCCCTCCCGTGTCCCCACTTGGTGGAGCTTTCCTGCAGCTCAGGTCAGACAGTCCCTAACCCCGCTTCCCCAGTAGCCTGTGAGTGTCCAGTTACTTTTCAGCAGCAGGAATGGGGGTAGGAGCAGAGTGGTTCCATTATGGCCTCCCACCCCATACGCAGTCATCCCCTTGCTCCCCACCGGGTTCCCACCTCCCACCGGCCCACACCTGGTTTACTTGTCTTATCCATCTTATCCACTTAAGCTCTACACTAGAGATGGTCGGAGGGTGAGGTTTGCCACATTCAAGTGGCTTCCAGGACATAACTCTGGAGGAGGAGGGGTTTGCTCAACATTTACAGAGACTCAGGGTTCCCCTCCTGCCTGTTGTCCCTGACGTTACCTGAGGGTTGGTTAGAAATAACAGCTGTTTCTCCCCCCAAAGCTACCAGATGGTGGTTCTTTCACTCCTTCTGAGGCAGTGATTCCCGAGCCCCATCAGACACCTACAAAGAGGACACTCTCAGATGCTACTGGAAAGGCCGCTCCTCCCCCACAGCAGCGCTGCTGGAGGCCTGAGTCCCGGTGGTGCTCCCAGCGCTCAGGAAACACGGCTGGGAAAGCAATCTTAAGCAAGGATCATGACAAGAACACGTTTCCCTACATCACAGACAAGACAGATGCTTCATTGCTCCGTCCACGTTCTGAGGGAGCACCCACCAAGTGCTAAGATCTGGAAAGACTGGGAGGGGGAGGGGCTGGATGAAAGAAGGTGAAGGAATTAGCCAAAGCGCAGACACCCTGACCTCAGGACACAGAGCAACACCATGGTGGTGACCAGAGGGGAGGGGTCAGGAGTGGGGGCGAGGGGCAAGGGAGGGAAATGGGACATCTGTAATAGGGTTAACATCAAAATGAAGAAAAAGGAGAAAGGAAATACAATTATGGCACTGAGGTACTGCCTCTAGTGGTGTTACAGAAAACCGAAGAAGAACAAAGCAATACTTAGAGAGATGGAGTTACTTTTATTACGTGCAGGTCCAGAAGAAAATATCTCTCAAATTCTGGGCCCCAACCTGGAGGAATTTTCCCTATTTATATGTTTTTACCTTCTTTGTCTCCCAAATATGGGGTGTTTCCGGCCCCTTTTGCAAGTTCTTAAAGAGCCCGTATGTACTGGGGCCTTGAGACCTCAACCAGAGGCCTGGCCTGGCTCCAGCACTGATAACCTTGTCTGGGGAAGGTTTAATGGCCTCTCTGAAGTGGGAGTAGTCTTAGCAAGCAAGAATTTACAGAATCCAAATAGCAGGGTTAAAATTTCAAACAGCAGTTTTTATATAAGATGGATGTTTCAGTGAAAGAGACACTTGTATAAACAAGTTAGAGCCCTTTAGGGTTCATAGCTGTTGCCATAGAAATCTGAGGAGCCCCTTGGCAGCATGAGAGGAGTGGGGAGGGGTGTTATAGGGAGGGTGGAGGGTGGGGGAGGGAGTTGAGGGTTGTGGAGGAGGGTGGGGTGGGTGGGGAAAGGGGGGAGGGTTTGGGGGAGGGGGAGGACTGGGAGGAGGGGTGGAGGGAGGGGCTGTGGGGAGAGTGGGGGTTGAGGAATGGGGGTGGGGGAGGAGAGGGGGTGGTGCAGGGTGTGGTGGTGTGGAGAGGGTGGTGATCAGAAGTGTTTCCTGGTGAGGGAGACCCCTGAGGCTACTTACTCCCTGATGCTTTGAGAGGAGACTGGGACCCCATGCTAAGCACCAGGGCTTGCTCACTGTCGCCAACACACCCACCCAGATGCCATTTGGCCTTTCAGTGTCTTGATAAGTTTCTCAGGAAACATCTTATTCAACCGGAGGCACAGACTCCAATTTCAATTACATTTTCTCAGAAAGACTTACAGGATCAGTTTAGGAGAAAGTGGCTTCATAGAAATCCCCTTGGACCCTCCAGTGTGGGTGGGGCTGGTCATTCAGGGAAAGACAACCTCAGTGGCTGGGAGCCATCAGCATCCCAGAACGCTATGCCTTCGTGGCCGAGCCCTGGTGAAGTGACTGCCAACACAGATGTGGGCCTCCACCTGGGAAGGATGGACAGCTGTGTCTGCTGGCTCTCATGTGCATGCTGCTCTCCTCTTCTCCGGGAAATGCTCCTGCCACACGTGTTCAGCAGGTGTGTGCATGAGCCCTTCCTGCGGCACGTCACCAATGCTGACTTGTCATCGTTAGTGCCAGTCAAGGGGCTCAGCACTTCCTGCATCGTCCTAGGCCGTCACATCTGAGTTACAACATGGCCGCACAGCATGGCCTTTGTGCTCAGACACACACACACACACACAAACTATGGAGGGCAAACTGGCAGTCCTCCCAGGCCAGCAGGCATAGCTCAGCCAAGCCAGGCGCAGGCAGCAATGCAGTCACCAGTGTCTGCTGCCCTCATGCCCCTCAGAATGCAAAGGCTGTTTGGGAAATGACTCTGGCTTTCCCATCACTTTGGCCAATGTTTCAGAATTGAAAAAGAAAAAGTGTGGTTGGCTGTGCTGGCATGTCACAATTTTCTCTGGCCCGTCACGTCATCTTTTTTAAAATTTTCTTTTTGTAAAACGGAGAGAAGAGGATGGAGGGTCTCACCACAGGAGTAAAGAGGAATTTGAAATCCATCCATGCCAGAACATTATCTTATAGGCAGCAGAATATGTATTTTTTAACCCAAGAGAAATTGGCTGAAATACAGCAGAAGCATAAAAAGGGGCCCGGGCAGTGATGGGAAGCGTGATGTGTGAGAACATATTCAGAGCAAGAAGACAGAACTAAGTACATCCAGGTGCCCCACTGTCCCCAACAGGAGCAGCCTCCATGGCTCACTCTATCCAGATGTGCGGAGGAGGCTGGACCTCTGTGTACATACGGTTGCATGACATTGGCTGCTAAGATCCCATCCATCATGTCTGGCTCTCTGGCTCTGGCTCCCACAGAGACTCCCTTTGTTCCTCCTGGTAAGCTATAGAGAGGGGACCAGGGTGCAGTGAGAACCTGTCGCTGGGCTTTGGCTGGTCTGCATGGTCAGATAAAGCCTGTTGGGAAGAGGCATCTCACAGGTGAGGGGTAGGGTAATGCCTGATGATGGGCACCATTTAGCGCTGGTGGTCTTGATCTGGCATCTAGAAGGGTTCAGCAATCTGGAGAAGGGGCTGTGCATCCTATCTAATAAAAGAGTAATATTCAAACTGACCGTCACTCCAAGACACAAGATGGCTGGCCCCATGTGGTCAAAGATGGCTGCCCCCATATGGACACAAGATGGCTGCCACAAGATGGATGGCAGGGGAGGGCAATTGTGGGCAATCAGGTCAGCAGGGGAGGGCAGTTATGGGTGACTGGGCCAGCAGAGGAGGGCAGTTGGTAGGAACCAGGCCAACAGGGGAGGGCAGTTAGGGGTGACTAGGACTGCAGGAGAGGACAGTTGGGGGTGAACCCAGGCTTGCAGGGGAGGACAGTTGAGGGACCCAGGCTTGCAGGGGAGGACAGCTGGGGGGACCAGGCCTGCAGGAGAGGGCAATTGGGGGGACCAGGCCAGCAGGGGAGGGAAGTTGGGGGGGACCCAGGCCTGCAGGAGAGGGCAATTTGGAGGGACCAGGCCTGCAAGGAAGGGCAGTTGGGGGTGATCGGGTCTCTGGGAGAGGGCAATTAGGAGTGACTGGGTCAGCAGAGGAGGACAGTTGGGGGCAACCAGGCCTGCAGGGGAGGGCAGTTAGGGGCAATCGGGCCAGCAGTGGAGCAGTTAGGCATCTATCAGGCTGGCAGGTGAGTGGTTAGGGGATGATCAGGCTGGCAGGCAGAAGCAGTTAGGGGCAATCAGACAGGCAGGCAAGTGAGCGGTTGGGAGCCAGCAGTCCTGGAATTTGAGAGGGATGTCCGACTGCCCATTTAGACCCAGGATTGGGCCTATATGGGAAGTCAGACATCCCTCAAGGGTTCCCAGATTGGAGAGGGTGCAGGCTGGGGAGAGGAACCCCCCCCCCACACACACACACACGAATTTTGTGCACCGGGCCTCTAGTAAATTAAGTAAGAGTACAGAGACAAAACATAATTTTGAAAGGCACTGGGGGGGAGGGCCAGAGGAGCTTGGCTGAAGAAACCAAGTTCTTGTCTCAGGACCCCTTGCTTTTTATTAACACAATTTGTCCCAAGGCAAGGTGGAGATATACACATCAAAGGCCAGGGTTAGTCTACAGAGTCCATTGTCAGATTGGGGAATAACCTACGGCTGTTCAGGTGATTGGCCAGTAGGAGGCAATAACATGTAGATTAAGATGCTCTGAGCTGTCTGGCAGCAAACAATCAATTTAATGCATCCTTTTCAGGTTTGGGGAAATGCCTTTAGCCATTCCAGCAGATGATAACATATGTGACTCAGCCCTTGTTGAGTCCCCAAGTTCCATTAACCTTTTGGTGAAACTCTTGCTATTATGACATGCTGAAACTGGCTTCTGTCTTCTCACCCTTTTTGATTTTTTAAATTTAACAAGAATGTATGTTTTAAAATTTTTAAATTCAATGGAAAGGACAGAGTTCTATCAAGTCCCTTTAAATTGCTGTCAGGCATTAAAGGAATAAGCCTGCTGTAAGTTTCTTTCTAGGCCAACAGTTCTTTGAGTCCCACTTTCAATGTCCAGCAGTTCCTTATGTGTACATGCCAGCAATTACATTTCAATTCTGGATGGTGGTCAAATGGTGGTAATGTAGGTTCAATGTTCTCTGGTTTGGTCCCGAGCAACCTGCAATGAAGCACAGCTGCTGATTGCTAGCATGGCAAGGTGTCTTCACTATCTTCATTTCTGGACTGTTTCTCCTCTTGTCTTGGAGACCATTGCTATTTCTGTGGCTTGAGCAGTCCTGTCAATTCCTCTCTGGGATCCGTTGTTGCAGGAATCCACATGGGCTTGGAGGAGTTTTCTGGAAATATACAAACATATTCTCGACCAAAGGTTAATAAAGGTATATTTTCTACAAATTAGACTTGGGATCCTTTTTATTTTTGCCCAAAGGATTTTCCTTTGACTTATTTTGATGCCATGTGTGTTTTCATGGGTGTCTTGCTATCAGTATTACAAATGAAAATTAATTTTCAAAGTAAAAAAATTAAAGCAATTAAGGCTTGATGTAATTTTCCTATAGGATATTTTATTATAGGGGATTATTCTACTATTCCCCCTTTTTGATTTAAATAATATTAGGAGGCTTTTGGAAATTTACAATGCACTGTTGATAATTTTTAATTTTTCTGTATAGAAATATAACTGCTTTTGATTCCTTGCATGTTAAGTAAGTTTACTATGAGATGAACCATTAGTAACAAAAATTTAGTTAATACTTCAAGAACAGTTTCCTGCCCAGTACTATTAAGTTTTCTTTAATATTCACTTATTTCAATTAGCCAATTTAAATCAATCTGAAATAAAGTTAAAATTTTAACTTTACTTATCCTAGGTTATGGACAGTAAATTACATTAATTAATATTTTTGCTAATAGTCTTTGAGTAACTTTTTATTAGCTATATTCAGGGAGGCAAAAACACAAATTATATACTTCTCTTTATGAGGCCTAATATATTGACTCTTATTACAGTTTTTTAGACATTTGAAGGAAATCTCTTTTTATTTCCTTCCAGAATAATTTTCAGGCCAGATTTTAGAGTTTCTCTTAAAAGTTTTCCTCTTTCTTTTTTACCCAAGCAACCTACAGGGCTGCTGCTTGGATACTGAGTCATGCATCTGAATAGCTATATTACAACGACTCTCCTTACATTATGTTGTCTACTCTTTATTGTCAGATTTGGTACTTTAACAGCAATCTTTAGTTTACCCTGTAAATATTAGTGGAAGAGATTTCAAATTTTTATAACTTCTTCTTTTTATTAAGCATAGAATTTTATTTTTAAAGTGTATCCCCTTAGGCTTATTTGCATATACAGAGGGATTATGGGAAGCCTTCAGTAACTTTCTTAGACTTTATTAGGATTAAATTGCTTACAAAGATATTGGATTCTCATATAATTTAATTTATATGGGACTTTGATTATATTTTAAAAAGCTAATTTATTAAGTAATTAAAGTAGGCATTTTTATTGAAAAAGCAAAGCAAGTATATTTAGTAAACTTATCCATCTGATTCACAAGGCACAAACGCTGCCCCACATCCAGCCTCTTTAAAATGCAGGTAGCTAGAGGCTTTTTTAATTAAAATTCCATCTTAAAATTCTGCTGTTGTATTTTAAGAAATATTTAAGTTACTTTATTTTGCACTCCTTAGAGGCCAAAACCTTTATAACATTTAAAATATATGTATATAAGTAAAATATAGTTATTAATTTTATTTGATAAAGCTATCCATGTGGTTTCAAATATATTAAATTGGCTAAATTTAAAATATTTTCTTTAAGAAGAGAGAACAAACTCTTTGAATCACTCTGGGCCCTTGGAGTTTTCCAAAAATCATCCCTTGGTTATAGCCTTGAAATTTCACTTGGAAAGACCATCAAATACACACACACACACACACACACACACACACACACACACACACACTAGAGGCCCGGTGCACAAAATTTGTGCACCGGGGGGAGGGGTGTGTGTCCCTCAGCCCAGCCTGCACCCTGTCCAATCTGGGGCCCCTCAAGGACCTCTGGTATGATTAGGCCTAAACGGGCATTCAGACATTGCTCTCACAATCCAAGACTGCTGGCTCCCAAATGCTCACCTGCCTGCCTTCCTGATTGCCCCTAACCACTTCTGCCTGCCAGCCTGATCACACCCTAACCACTCCCCTGAGAGCCTGATTGATGCCTTACTGCTCCCCTGCCATACTGATTGCCCCTAACTGCCCTCCCCTGCAGGCCTGGTCACCCCTAACTGCCCTCCTGTGCAGGCCTGGTTCCCCCCCCCCCAAATGCTCTCCCCTGTAGGCCTGGTCTCTCCCAACTGCCCTTCCCTGCAGGCCTGGTTGCCCCCAACTTCCCTCCTCTGCCAGCCTGGTCACCCCTAACTGTCCTTTCTTGCAGGCCTGCTCACCCCTAACTGCCCTCCTTTGCAGGCCTAGTCCTCCCAACTCCCCTCCCCTGCTGGCCATCTTTTGGCAGCCATCTTGTGTCCACATGGGGGCAGGATCTTTGACCACATGGGGGCAGCCATCTTGTGTGTTGGAGTGATGGTCAATCTGCATATTACTCTTTTATTAAATAGGATAGAGGTTTGTTGCACAGGTGGGGTCCAGCTGGTTTGCCCTGACGGGTGTCCCAGATCAGGGTGGGGGTTCTCTTGCGGGGGGTGGCCTGGGTGAGGGACCTGTGGTGGTTTGCAGGCCAGCCGTGCCCCCAGGTGACCCAAGTGGAGGCCCTGCTATCTGGGATTTATTTATCTTCTATAATTGAAACTTTGTAGCCTTCAGCTGAGCCAAGCCTCCTGCTCCCTCTGTGGCCACAACCATTTTTGTTGGGATTTATTTATCTCCTATAATTGAAACTTTGTAGCCTTGAGTGAAGGCCAGGGCTGCAGGAGCTTGGCTTCCTCCATCGCTGGGGGCAACTGAAGCCTCCTGCTCTCTCCAGCTCTGTGGCTGCTGCAAATTTTGTTGGGATTTATTTATCTTCTATAATTGAAACTTTGTAGCCTTGAGTGCAGGCCTGGGCAGGCCAGGGTGTGCAGGAAGCTTGGCTTCCTCCATTTCCAGGGAAACCCAAGCATCCTGCTCACTCCGTGGCCACAACCATCTTGGTTGGGTTAATCTGCATACTCACTTCTGATTGGCTGGTGAGTATGGCTTGTGGGTGTAGCGGAGTGATGGTTAATTTGCATATTACTATTTTATTAGATAGGATATATATATGTATATATATATACATATATATACATATATATATATATATATAATTTAAAGATTATATTGTTGTGATGTAACCCCCATCTTATAAAGGACGCCTCAAAAAAAGGTTGAATTATGGAGTCATTTATTAAAAGCTGGCGGCATACACAGGAGCAAAAGTGCTCCAGACTTCGCAGCCCCGAACAGCTAGCTACTTCTGGCTTATATGCAGAATATCACAAAAGTATTGATTACATCTTTGGGTCTGGAATGAGGAACCTGTTTCATGAAAAAGCATTTTTACAGGAGCAAAAATTGAGCAAGTTAGTTATCTAAAGTATTTACGAATCACTGAATCAACAAAAACGCATTATCTGGGACCACCTGGACGATTTAGAATAATTGTGCTGTCCAGATTCCAGGACCATTGAGTCAACTGAAACTCAGTTATCTGTTGCTACTGAGACAATTTAGGATCACTATCTGTCCTGGGTCCCAGAGGAATGTGCTTCAATGACCAGTGAGATCACAATCAATGGGATATTCAAACCGCCATCAAGGGAGTATTCAATCATACATAAGTTCAGAAAAATCAAAATAACTTTTAAATGAGTAAAGAACCCAAAACAGCAAGGTTAAAATATTTAACAGCAATTTTTACCCAAGTATAGTTGCTACCATACTTCAATATATCTTTTATAATTAACTTAAGATATCGATTAAATTTAAACTGGTTATTGAATTAAAAATGTGGTTGAGATCACAGAATTAATCTTTCTTATTTAATTAAATCAATGTTAAAGTTTTACTACAGGGACCATAATATATTTTGAATTCCTAATTTTTCCAGAGAAAGCACAAGATTTTCTCAAAAATAAATCTCTATACTTTAGGCATTTAGTTACTACCACAATATAATTGTTCCCAATTTAATTTGAATTTTGAACTTTTAGAGCGGGCAAGTCAAATATTTAGCATTTCTAGATTAGTATATTTTTAAGAATAAATTTCAGAAATACAAGACATAATTGATTAATAGATTCAATTTTGCCCTCTAAATTTTTCATGAGGCAAATTCAGGTTATTGAACAAGTTTTTATCATTTAATTTAGTAAACTTTACTTTTAAGTTGCCAGTAGCTCTGGAAAACCACCTTTGAGGCTGGCAAAACAGGTTCAGAGACATTCAAATGCAAAATTGTCACATTCCTTTCTTAAAGATTACTGCTGGTGGGAAACTTTAGCCTGCCTGCTTGTTCTGCTGAGGGAAGGGCCACTTGCCCCTTCCTCCATTAGAAAGGTGCAGCTAGCTTTCCCCCAGGACTATTGGACCTTTATAATTAATATATTATTTATCTATGTTTAAACAGTTTTTGTGAGATAGTAACATTATTGGTTCCCTAAACAGAGGAACAACTGTGCTTGTCCTTTTTGGCCTCCGGTGAATGGGTTAGGTTTGGGGTCTGGGGAGCCGGATAGGCCTCTGGGAGGTGCCGCTCTGCTGATTAAGCAGAATTGAACCGGGGGTCTCCAGGCACGTCCAGACCTCAGCTCAGGACCCGGCCGGCATCTGGAGAGAGTGGACAGACACTTTTGGACCTGTCAACAGAATCTGCAAGGTAGGGGCCCCGTCAGTTCAGCCCACTCCAAGTGAGTGGAAGGGGGAGCTTGATCACCTCCCCAGAAGCCATATGGCTTCCTCAGGCAAATTAATCAGGAGTCAGGAATCAGGTGGCTGTTTAAACTCTGGGTAAATATCTGGTAGAAGTAAAAAACTCGGACTAGCTACTATATAAATGTGGGACTCTGGAGGTGAATTAATTCAGATTTGATTAAGGAATTATGAGTTCACTCTGCTGTTTGTTTGTGTGGGACTAGCCAATTTGCTACTGAGAAGAGGGACTGGACTCAGTCTTAACTCCTCTGGTAGGTTCTCACCAAGACGTTGGTTAAGAATTTTGTTCTGGGGCATGGATGCCGGGAGTGCCCCCATGCCCATCTGGGGAGTTGGGCATTGTTTCGTTTATTTGCTCAGCTCCAGTTTGGGCTAGTCTACTGAGAGAGTGTGAGTATGGATGTTTGTCTTTCTTGGCATAATTACCTGCTCCTTAACTCGTCTGTGTGAAACGAAAGCTACTTTGATTTACTCTGCGTTTCTGTTGATTCATCTGGCTAAAATGTTTTATTTATTAAAGGCTGAACCTGTGATGGTCTGCAAATGTCTCAAGCAGCGCTGCTGAGTTATTTTTCTCAGAGATGTTTGCTCTCTATCACAGTGGCAGGGAATCAGCCCACTTAGCTAATAAAAATTTCTCTCTAATTTTGTATAAGTAAGGGTTTCAGTTTGTTCTGATTTGTGAATTTGCTGTATTAAATTGAAATTTTAAAGTCCTAGGGTTAATTTAAAGGTATAAATTTATGACATTTCAAAGAACAAAGAACTTTTATTCATGGCTTTCTTATCTCTTTTGGTGATCGGAGACTTGCAGGGGCAGGGTTTACAGCTCCGCAGGGCAGAGAGAATTACAGGCCCTGTCCCTATGGCTTCTGGGGAGGTGATGCCTGTGACATCATAATCCAACGTGAGCCACCTGTGGTGGAACTAAGGCTGAAGTTATTATTAACTATATATGGACCCCCCGATTCTAATAGCATCTGTAACTGGATTAAAGATCTTTTCTATCAGGAGGCCTTCCAGGCTTTCAGTTCACAAGAAATCTCCCTACACACCCTTATCTGCCTCCTCCCTATCTTTTCAGGCTGACTAAGAGTCATTTTTCTCCACAGGTCAGACCTCAGCCTTTGAAAGGGAGGACTACTACAGTGGTACTCTGTAGTTTTCTCTGAAACTCCCACTGTTTCTGTTTCTCCCCTCTGTAGGAATTGTCTTCCTCTGACTCACAATCAGGAAGAGAGACAAGCAACTGGACTGGGGCGGTTGTCAGCAGTTAATTATGAAGCAGGGAGAAATAGGTTTTTGTTGATTTTACTGGCGGAAAACCGCTCTGCTGGATAGGGGTATGGTCCAGGTGTCTTATCAGAACTTCACTAGATTTAAGGTCCCAAGTTTTCTGCAAGCATAATTAATCTAGCTGCCCTGGTGATTTAAAACTGGTTGCTAGGCAGACTCATCCCCCAAGAGCCAGATGAAAGAAGGGGGTGAATGGTGTTGGATGCCTGAGCTGCCTGCAGTGGCCCTGGAAGAAGCCGCAGCAGCAAGAAAAGCGGGGGACAGCAGACATTTACCTGACACTAGAGCTGCCCTGCTGCTGCCCAGTGAGTAATGAGCATTTTACAACAAGCAATACAAGACTTAGGCCTTTGGCTTGCTGGCTGAAGCAGTTAAACCAGAAGCCAGTGACTGCTACTGGCCTTCCTGCAGCCCCAGGATAGAGCAGCAGGCCCGGGAGCTGTAAAAGCAGCAGATAGAGCTAGTGAAAGCTCCCTGTTTGCAAATGTACTGAAAGGGTTCAGTACCTGTTGCTGCTGGAAGAGGAGGGGCTGAGATCCCTTTCCAGTGTACTCCCTTGGGAGAGGCCTGGTGGCTGCTCTGCCACAAAGGGGACTGGCGGGAAGACAAGGGGCCTAATACCCAAGCCACTGCCACAGAAGCATTTTGCAATATGCAAAGCTGCTTCTAACTGCAACTCTGGCTGTTTTGGACTGGCAGCTTAAAGTCAAAGAGCAAAGGAAAGGCACTCTCTTGGACCGGGGAGCCTTCAGGACTTTGAGATTCTCCAAGAGAGGAAGAGTCTGACTGAGGGATGGCAGAGACCCTGTTGGGTTAGAAGGACCTAAGGCCACATGTTAAACTTATAAATTACGGCTTTCTAGGCAGCTGTCCAAGCCCAGATATGTAGGGGTTAAGCTGCCTGTTTACAGCAAAACAGCTCTCTCCCATGCCAGAATAAAATTTAGGGAAATTAGACAGGCTGTGTTTGTGGCTAGAAAAAAGACCTGGCCACCATGCACAGCCCTGACAGTGGCCTGCAGAAAACTGTATAATAGACTTAGATGATACCTGCGACTTAATGGACATGACTCTAGAAAGACAAGGACAATTTTACTTTGTGTGGGAAGGTCAAGAATAGACCTTAGTCACCTCTCTAAGATATTTATATAGCCCTACAAGGGCTAGGAAAATACCTAGCCCTTGGTCAAGGAAAATACCCATCTGGTTTTGGTCTCTATTGTAAGAGAGTTGGCAGCCTGTATACTGTCTTGCAGGCCTGTGTGACCATGCCCATGTCAGGGGTGGCGCAAACCTCAACTTTAGTAAACTGGGGAAGGCCTGTTTGGAACAGAGGGAAGTGGTGAGTACCAGCCCTTTGTTACAGGAATTACAGACCCCGTGAGGTCCTGTGACATATGAGACCCTGTAAAGCAATAAAGCTCCCTTAGTCCTTTCTCAGAGGGCATGTCACCCCTCCCAGAGACCATATGAAATTTTAAGGACAAGTTAAGTAGGGGGAACCCTACTACAAGGATAGCTATAATTGTCTACTTGAATATAGACACATTTTAAATTTCTCCTTGTCATTTGAAGACAGTTATATTTCTCTGAAGAATCCATAGAAAGGACTAACAAGGAAAATCAGAAGATCTTAAAGCAGATCAGTATATTTTTCTCCTTATATAATTCCTCTGAAATTTGGCCATGCTTAATAAATCATGGCAATACATTTCTTTGCATAAATTCAATAAGACCGGTGTCTAATAGTGGTTTTATTGACCGGAAACTTTGACTGGAGTGTCATGTTTTAAACAGCCCTGCCTGAACTCTGAAGACTTGAAGCCAATAAGAATGCCAAGGAAAAGCCTGGTATCCTGCTTGGGAGCCCTGAAAATGGTTGGCGCTGGAGAGTCAGGCCCATGCCCTACCATCAGTGGCGGTTGGTCAGAGTAGAAGGGGAGCAATAAGGACGACTCTGCATCCCTGGGGAACCCCACACTCTCTAGGCTGTGACGAGTAGGAGGGCTACTGAGATGGGCCTTAAAACCTAGGGTGTGGGCCCAGGTGGAGTTGCTGCAGGTGAGGGATTTACCTAACTCAGCAGATACTGCAGGCAGGCCTGACGGCAACTGGATGGCTTGGCTTCCTGGCCCTACGGGGCACAATAAGATTCAATCATGAAATTCTGGCAAAGGTAGTCAGTTACCATTCTTGTTGTGTTTATGCAAACAATCAGGCCAAATTAAATACAATAGGTTAATTAGTCTCTATCTGGCTCTTTGATAAACATAGAGGTAATTTTGAGTAGAAAAATTCTATTTCAATAGAGGTCATTAAAACTGAAATGTTTTCTTTCCCTTCCACCTGGACCATTTGTTACAGTTTGTCTCTGCAAGGTCACAAGCCCACTCCTTCTGGGCCCAGGCCTCATCGTCTCTGTGACAGACAGAAAAGGATCTCTTGGCTCTGAGAGAAAACTCCATCCTCCTCAGCATGAAGCAGTTACAGAAGAAATTCAACGTCCATTTTCCCTAAAAGAATTCAGAGCCAGTATCCTTGAGGTAATATATTAGGTAGTTAGACAGACATGAGCAGAGCATGGACTGTGGGGTCAACTAGCGCTACCAGATGTAACTAAGTCTTTCCACCTCTATGTATGTGAGACAAGGGGCATAGCCAAAGAGGTACTCACCAAAGTCTCAGCCCCTAGAAAAGGCTGGTAGCCTATTTGTCCAAAATACTTGACCCCTTTGCATTTGGGTGACCTACTTGCCTCCGTGCGGTAGCAGCCACAGCTATGCTTATCGAAAAAGCAAGTAAGTTAACCCTAGTGCAGTAACTAATCCTATCTGCCCCACATGAGGTCGAGGTTGTACTCCAGAACACACTAGAGCACTGGATGTCAAACACTTGAGTCACCCAGTTTCAGGCTCTCTGGTAAACAAAAGAAAAATCAGTAACAATTTATACTGATAGCAGGTACGCATTTACAACAAGGTAAGGGTTCTCCACAGAAGCAAGAGGGAACTGGGCCACAGATGAAGCTGCCCAGGAGGCTGCCCTAAAACCAGTGGGGCCTCTACAGATTCTACTGATTCTTCCAGATCCTGACCTACCCAATATAGAAAAGCTAAAATCCATAACCAGTCTTTATTCAAGTTCTTCCAGGCTTTACAGTCTACCCAGGAAGCAATCCAGAAGCACATCTGAGACACTCTGCCTGTACCAACTTTTGGTCTGGTTCATCCCTTCCACCCTGGTGACTCTGTTTGGGTAAAGAAATTTGCCACCCAAGGACTGACTCCTACCTGGAAAGGACCACCTCCACGGCAGTCAAGGTCAACAGAATCCCAATGTGGCTTCATCACACCCGGCTTAAGACAGCCCAGGAAAAATTGAGAGTCCTCGGATTCTCTAAAGATTACTCTAAAGAGGACTCTTCGGATTCTCTAAAGATTACTCCTGGCCCTCATTCCGGGCCCTTATCTTATAAGCAGGCCCACTAACTTTATTAGGCAGAAAATTAAGATTATAGTCCTCAGGGGTAAATATAACTACAATGACTAAGAGTCAGTGATTTGACTCATGTACATAAAACTAGTGGGGAATGAAGCATCTATCTTATATAAATACTGCTGTTTTAAATTTTAACCCTGCTATTTGGCTTCTGTAAATTCTTGTTTGCTAAGACTACTCCCACTTCAGAGAAGCCATTAAACCTTCCCCAGACAAGGTTATCAGTGCTGGAGCCAGGCCAGGCCTCTGGTTGAGGTCTCAAGGCCCCAGCACATACAGGCTCTTTAAGAACTTGCAAAAGGGGCCGGAAACACCCCATATTTGGGAGACAACAAAGGTAAAAACATATAAATAGGGGAAATCCCTGCATGTTGGGCCCCAGAATTTGAGAGACATTTTCCTCTGGACCCACACGTAATAAATAGAACTCCGTCTCTCTAAGTATTGCTTGTTCTTCTTAGGTGTTGTGTAACAAAATCCCAGATGCATTTCTAAATTTTGTAAAACATTTCATGGTGAGAAGGAGACTTTATATTAGCATACTTGGGGAGGGGGGGTGTCCATATTGCAGGATCACCAGGTGTCTCCCTTCCCCCACATCCTGCTTTGGTTTGGCCTTCTTTCTTTTCCCAATTAAAGGCATGCTTAATAGAAAAAGACAGATTTAAAATTTTTTTCCTATTTTGCTTTCCAAAGAAATAACTAGTACTTAAGGTTATTTTTGCCAAATTTTGCTTTTCCCAACGAATTCTTCTATAATTTTTAAACAAAGCTTTAAGTAGTTCTGCCCTCTCCAGCTGCTTTTGTATCTCTCCGCACCAGAGGTGGATTCGGCAGCAGGGTTTAATTTCTTATTACAGATTTTTGATTCCAAGTACGAATTAGGATTTTAATTTGAACAAGAAACCACATTTTAAAAAAAGTACCTTTGGATATTCTAATTTGTTTATAATTTTGCTTTTTAACCAAATTCTTCCCCACTATAATCTGACTTAAACAAAAAGTATCATCGACACACTTGTGGATCCGCAGGCTTCTGAAACTGACATGGGCTCTATCCACAGTTAATCCTTCCACCATCACTGGTGTTGTTTTATCTGTTCAGATGAATACTTCATCTCTAACTTGTCCATATGCCGGACGTTGGGCACCATTTAGCACCAGTGGTCTTGATCTGGCATCTAGAAGGGTTCAGCAATCTGGAGAAGGGGCTGTGCATAAATTAAATAAGAGTTCAGAGACAAAACATAATTTTGAAAGACATTGGGGGGTGAGGGCAGAGGAGCTTGGCTGAAGAAACCAAGTTCTCTTTGTCTCAGGACCCCTTGCTTTTTATTAACATAATTTGTCCCAAGGCAAGGTGGAGGTATACACATCAAAGGCCAGGGTTAGTCTACAGAGTCCATTGTCAGATTGGGGAATAGCCTACGGCTGTTCAGGTGTTTGGCCAGTAGGAGGCAATAACATGTAGATTAAGATGCTCTGAGCTGTCTGGCAGCAAACAATCAATTTAATGCATCCTTTTCAGGTTTGGGGAAATGCCTTTAGCCATTCCAGCAGATGATAACATATGTGACTCAGCCCTTGTTGAGTCCCCAAGTTCCATCAACCTTTTGGTGAAACTCTTATAATTATGACATGTTGGAACTGGCTTCCGGCAGGAGGGTAAGGGGGAATTCGGCCTGGAAAAGGGCTGTGGTGCAGACAGCCTCCCAGCCAGGAGACATGGCCCAGGCCAGGACCCCAGGAACAAACTTCTCAGTAACTGGTTCCCTGTGTCTTGACTTAGCCCCTCCAAAGGGTCCTTGCCAATGTGACATTGCCCAGCCACAGCTGGTCTGGAGTCAGCGGCCCAAGGGGAGAGAAAGGAAGGCAAGGATTTGCAGAGCTGCCCACCTGCCAGGAGAGGAGGGTAGGGAACGGAAAAGATAAACGGTGCTCAGGACTGGCTTCTGATGGCCTCCCACTTTGGCCAATGGTCTGAACTGGACAATAAAATGTATATGTGGCTATTCTGAGATTTCACAACACTCTGTGCCCCCAGTCACAGCGAGGAACAATGGCAAACTCCATACCGAGGAAAACTTGCCCATGCTTTTTGTACTAATGATGTGGGGCTCAGTGTACTAGTATGTTCACTAAGCTAGGATTAACGATTACCCAGCAGCTAAATGGTCAAGAATTTCCATAAAATACAACACAAATACCTGGTACTTATGTTTTAAAGTGTACCCTTTCAAACCATCAGATGTTAGCCCTCAGCAGGGGCATTCCCTGCTGACTCTGATTTGAAGGGTGGAAAGGACAAGCCACCATATTTTGTTTCTTTTGGAATCACAGTGTCAGCCTGTGATTTTTCCATATCAGAAAACAGCACTTTATTTCTGAATAAATGAGCAGCTGCATGAGGGCTTTGCATCCCACCACCTAATGCTGGTGCCACCACACCCCAGGTGGAGGCAAAGCAGAGATCTGTTACCTCTGTAGACGTAGAGGCCCCCACATCCCCCACCACACCCAGGCTCTGGCCCCTCCTACATGAGGAGCATTTCTCAGCATCCTCCACACCCCTGGTGGCTTTCCTGGGTGACAGATGGCTTTCTGGGGTGACTGATAGGGTCCCTGTTCTCTGGAGGCCTCAGGTCCACGGGTTACTCATAGAAATACATTTACAGGGATGCAGTTCAAATAAACTCTTTCCAGAAAGTCCTCTCTAGATAAAACGTGCTTTGAGGGCCTTGGACCATGCAGGTTCCAAGGTCCCATGTCTGGGGAATGGACTAGCCATTTGTGGTCGCAGGGTCCCCAGGAACAGCTGATCAGGAGGGACTGCTCCCTGCACCACCCCAGGCCCAGGGCGCAGATGAGGGGGAGGACCGGCAGCCCCCAGACCCAGGTGACTATAGGCACACTCAGACCGGAGTTTCCTGACTCGCACAGCTATTTCCTGGGAGGCATGGGTGTGACTTTAGGGGGGAGGTGTGAGCTCAACACCCTAGACATGGGACTTGGTTATGTTCAGGGTTGCTCATCTGAGATGCAGCAGAAATGATAAAGTCTGGAGTTTGCCTAAAGGTGGCAGCCTTCTAGGAAAGAAGACACAACTTCCCCAGATTTCAAAGGACCAGGAGATGGAGCAGTTGGGCTTCCCCTCACGCAGGGGCCTGCATCCTTCCCACACAGTCCCAAGGCCTGATGGCTCCCTGGCTCTGGTTGGTAAAGGGTAGGGCTGCCCTGGACACCTGACCGGTCATGGTGCCAGCCAGGGAGGAGTTTGCAAGGGCACTGGCCACAAGTGAGGCAACGAATCTACAGGACACTTTTCAGTTGGATGACAGACACCTCTGCCCACGGGGAGGTCCCTTGCTCTGGCTCTGTCCTCGGCAGGAGCAGAGGTGGCTGGTTCGATCTGAGATGCTGATTTTGGCCAGGCTTGAGGGGAGTGCCATCAAACACACCTGCACATACACAGGCAGGCCTTATTCGGATCCCACGGCCTTTACTGGCAACTTTATTTTTACTTCTTTTTAAAAATATATATTTTATTGTTTTCAGAGAGGAAGTCATAGGAAGGGAGAGACAGAAACATCAGTGATGAGAGAGAATCATTGACTGGCTGCCCCCTGCACGCCCCACACTGGTCATCAAACCCACAACCCCGACATGTGCCCTGACCGAGAATCGAACTGTGACCTCCTGGTTCATAGGTTGATGCTCAACCACTGAGCCACACCGGCCTGGCTACTTTTACTTCTTAAAGTGTTACAGAAAACCAGAATAATCAAACAATGCAGGAGAGTTTGGAGTCACACTTTATTCACCGCGGTGGGCTTAGAGAAAATGAATTCAAATTCTAAGCAAAGCTACAAGCAGGACTTCCCTTTTTATTAAGGAGCCAGCCCTCTGTGCAATTAGTGACTATCTCACTGCTGTCTTTGAAAGCAAACACAGTTCTAAAAATTATGGGCACATCTAGTCTCTGGCCTACCAGGTCAGACAGCTAAGTTTATGGTCCTCATTATTCAAGCAGGCTAAAGCAGGCTAGAAAGCAAAGTTGTTTTTTTAGAATAAGAGGCCGTCTAGGAAAAACAGCAGAGCATTCTAAACAGCAGTTTTTACAAAATAGGGGTTTGCCTTCTCAAAAGTTCCCCTCAAAATTTCCCTGTTCCTTTCTTTTGTATGAAATATAATCTTACAGAAAAGCCCCAGCCTGGGAATAAGGCAGGTTTGATATAAAACCCAAGTTCTGACATGCCTGACCCTGTGACCTTGGACAAGGCATTCATCTCCCAGCATGGAGCAAGACAGAGGGTGCCAACTGGGAACCTAAGATGCTGGAATGAGGAATACATGATACATATGCACCAAACTCGGGCATTTTCTTAGTCTAGCACATCCTTAACTTCTGTTTGACAGCAACTCTCTCTCTCTCCCTACCTACTCCTGTTAATATCTCCATAAATAGTTAGGAAAATCCCCGCTGTCCTGATGTACTCCCCCATTTTCCGGCCTCCCCTTCCTGTATGAATGAGATGCAGGCCTCCTGGGGCAGTGCGGTTCCTTCATGCCAGCTCCTGGCCCCTGTGGGATGTCAGGATGCTGCGCACTCTCACAGGCCCTCCTGGTCCCCTCCTGACAAGGGGACTGTGATGTCTGGGAACCTTTGCGGAGTGTCTGTGCTTCACTGTTGCCTGTAGTTTACCTGTTGGAAAAGGCTACAAAGCATTTCCCCCAAACCTGAATAAGATTGTTAACTGCCAGACAACTCAAGGCATTTTATTGCCTCCTATTGGCCAAACACCTGAACAGCTGTAGGCTATTCCCCAAACTGACAATGTTTCTGTACACCCTTTGATACCGTACCCTTTGAAGTGTATATTTCCACCTTGCCTTGGGACAAATTGTACTAATAAAAGCAGGTTCCTTGGTCAAGGTAAGAGCCTTCTAGCTCCTTCAGCTGGAAGCTCTTCTGACCCCCAATGCCTTTCAAAAATATCTTTTATCCACAGACTCCTTCTTAATCATCTATGTGCAGCCCTTTCTTCAGAATGCTGAATCCTTTGTAAGGCTGGGAAAAAGAACCCCGGCAATAGGACACGTGCTTGGGTTTTGGCAATGGATACTTTCCTTCCTTGAGCAGTGATGAGTTGAGGTTGTGATTCAATGACCCTCTTCCAAGGTCTTAGTGATCTACCATCAGATTCCATCAGGCTCACATAGAGGCGTGCAGTTACCTTTGTCTCTGGCTGACTGATGTGGGAGGGGAGAAGGCGCTAACAGTGGCTGCCCCCCGAGTGTTCCTGGGGAGAAAGTGCCAGGGCCGCAGGCAGCTCACCCACTGCAGGAGGGGCAACCATCCCATTTACAGAGGAGCAGGCAGAGGCCCAAAGAGAAGAGCATGCTCAATTGGCCTGTGCTATGCAGTTGTTAAAGGATGTTGACTTATGCAGAATGGTGTCCCACACTCTTCCTCTTAGAAAGCCGCAGCTTCAGCGCTGGCCTCAGCTTTGCTCTTCCTTATGTGGCCTGTGCATGGCACAGGCACTCCAGTGGCTTTGTCAAATTGACAGCTGGAGCCACGAGGTCCTGAGGACCATGGATCCTGGAGGACGAACTTCTGCCACTTGACTTGATGTCCCTGGAGGTTCCTGAGGGATTGATTGATCTCCCCATGGACTCCAGGATGCCCAGTCAGAGATCGAGGCCACAGGGCTCAGAGGAGGTGCCGGACTAAGTGTGTGCCCCTCACAGAAACCACAGAGACTGTGCCCTGCATAGAGGAACAGGGGCACTAAGCCTAACAGGATTGAGTCTTTGAAGTTGGCACATAGCCAAATTGCACGTTCAAGTTTTCCCCAGGCAGACAGGGCTAAGGTCTCTTTGGTTCACAATATACACCAGGAAAAATAGTCCATAGCTTATTCTCATTCTGTAGTGTACAATCCGCCTTTTCTTTTCTTTTTCTTTAATGCTCACACTAGATGCATCATTAGGTTATTTTAATTAGTTTTTCTGTGAAGACACATTTGCAAGTTAGTCTGGTTTAAAATCGAATGGAATCCCAGTTTGTAAAGCTCAGTTACAGATGGGGTGAAGAGGAGGTCCAGTGAGTGCTGGTGCTGCATCTGTTCATGGAAACGCGATTTCTGATGCTGTGCTGCCCAGGACCCATTGTCATCTCTCCAGCTCCGTTTCCCCTCTGGTTGCTGCTGCCGACCTGACCTGGATGCTGAAGCAATTGGGAAAACAGCCTCCTTTTGTGAAAACTCAGTCGCACTTTGCTGCCACCTGGGGAAGGTGACCAGCTTTTAAGGTGCCACCCCATCATGCCAATGGATCTTGAGAAGGACACACCTGAGGGCTGGGTCCCTGCCTCGGCCCTGCTGCTTGGAAACTATGCAGGATGAGGTGAGTCTGTGGGCTGCTGCGGCCTGGGGCTGGCGGGCAGCCTTGGAGCGGTCCGTGCACACGTGCGCTGCGCCAGCTTATCAGCTCCTCCTGAGCCCCTCGCTGCACAGGCCACAGTGCTACCAGGCTGGCGTCGCCGGAGAAAGACTGGCAGAGAGTCAGCCTCACCTGGGAATGACTCATACCCAGTCAGGGTAGGGAGCGAGCCTCCGCCATCGCTCTCCATCTCCCCGATGCCCCTTGCTCAGCTTACCAATGATGCGGCCAGGTCGAGGCCCTCTCCTTTCGGCCAGTCCGCCTGTCAAGGGCCTCTGCTGCACAGCCGGTGCTGGGCCTGGCACGGAGGGCTCGTTCTATTTGTCGAAGCTTCTAAGGGCTCTAGAGACATATCTGGAGAGGGACCAGCCACGGGCACTTTGGACTTAAACTCGTGGTCAGTAAAACTCTGATGTAAACGTTCCACCTCAGCGGGAGAGGGAGGGGCTGGGATTCAGAGCAAATGGGGGGCTGATGGGGCTGACACGCAGCCCAGAGGTTTTCCTCAGCTAACCCTGAGGAGAGCATGCTTGGGGTGCTCTGAGAGAGGGAGCAGGATGGGAAGCTGATGGGCAGCACCATAGAATCGCTGTGATGATAGAGCACAAATGAAGATAGAGGGCTCTGCGCTGGGAACAACATGACCAAGGACAAAGCTTTATTTTCCTCTTGTTTGAAAAGTCTTGGCCGAGAAGTAGGTGCTAAGGGAAAGAAGGGGAGCTAACGGGGCCCAGCCTGTGCTGCTGAGAGGTCAGAGGCGAGGCCAGCCCAGGGCAGCACTTGGGCGTCTGCAGAGCTGCAGGGCCTCAGGGAGACCCGGGAGTCCTCTGGCGGTGGTCAAAGGGTGGGGGGGTCTGAAGGGAGCTTGAGGTGAAGAGAATGGGAAGGACTTGAGGTTTTTCCTCTGGCAGCACCACACCAGGCCCGTCACAGGGACTCTGTGGAAGGAGCTAGGCTGGAGGCAGCCACCTGGGCTCACAGGCCGGCCTGCCACTGACCACTGTTTGTCATGGAAACGCTCACTGCTTGTGAAGACACGGAGGGTGGCCTCAGTTTCCCCTTCTAGGATGGATTTGCTGATGGCTCCAGCAACCAGCAGGGTCGCCCCAGTTCGGGGAGGCAGCCCGCCCAGGCATGGGCGTGAGCTCAGGTGGAGCAGGGCCGCGTTTTCTCATGGCTCCTCAGCCTCCTGCAACAAGGGGCCCCTAAGGGGCAGTCTCTGCCCCCCGCCCCTGGTTGGTGAGCAGTCTACACGGTGCCTGATGCCCCCGGACCAGCCCTGCTTCCTCCCCGCTCTTACACAGGCATTGCTCCAACATAAGCATTCACAGTCCAACTCATCTTAGCATCTGCTCCTCATAGACCCAGCCAGGGCTATGCCTCCACCTCCTTATTTGCATATCATGTTACTGCTACGATGGGATGAGCAAATACTCATGTACAGCACTTGGCACAGCAACAGCCCTGCCACATGGGAACTACGTGAGAGGGGAGAGGCCCAGATGGCTATTCTCTCTGAATAAAGCTCCCCTCTTCCCTCCCATGCCCTGCAGTATCGGCCGGGTCTTAGTGTCCAAGCCTTGGCCTCAGAAACTGGGCCTGGTCTTAGATTGGGAGCTTTCTCTTTCTTGACATTTCTTCCAGAAGAGATTTCTGTGTGGCTATCACTTGCTTACAGGCCAGCCCCTCGCCCACCTAGAGGAGGCCTCCCTGTTCTCGGTAGAGGCAGCCCGGGTTTGGGAATAAAGATCAGATGCTCCGGACAGTTTTGGTCCTGGGTCTGGAACGGGAGCAGGAGGTGCCCGAGGCTGAGGAGCACAGTGAGCTACCCTCCAACTGAAATGCCACGGCATCATCAGTGTTCACATGAGCCCGGTCTCCGCGGCTGCTGCGCCTTACACTCCATGCTGCTCTGAGTGTCTGGTGTGGAATAACAATTGCATAGCCATGTTTACTGTCAGCAAGAGCCCCAGGGCTGTGTGGCCTTGGAGAGGCCCCGGGGCAAGTCTCATTTCTCCAGGCCGCAGCCCCACAGCGGTGGGGCTGGCCGGGTGCCTGGAGGGGAGCAGCCCGAGGCCTGTGGACCTAACACTGTGGGCTCCAGCCCACATCCAGTCCATAACCCAATGCATAGCTTGGACATAACCTTCATTTTTCCTTCTTTTTTTCATATATCTCTTCCCTTTCTACTTCCTCCCTCTCTCCTAGACTTTATTTTTTCTTCCCTAACTGCCCTTAATTTATGCATTTAAGAAATTTTACCGATCTCTTGCTAGGTTCTAGGGTTGAAGAAATAAGGTATAGTAGGTACTGCCAACATGTTTGTTTTTGGAGAATCATTGGACAAACAGTAAGGTAGCACCACATGGGGCAGTTAGGAGAGGCTCACAGAACGTGTACCTTCTGCCGCAGGTGGAGCCTCTGGGCACGGACAAGTGCAGGGGGTGGGTACCAGGACCGCCCTGCAGGGCAAAGGGAGTAGTGCATGTAGCCACAGAGCTGGGACACCATGCTTCCACGTCCCCTCCAGGCGGGCAGTGACCGGCAGCCTGGAGCAACCCCAGCACAGAGTCCACGCTGCCTGACGTCTGCAGAGCCCAGGGCTGTGGTGTGAGCTTACCCTGGATGACGAGTGCAGTCTCCCCAGAAAGAGTGAGCCCCACCCGAGTGCTTCTTGGCCTTGTTTTTCTCCAAGCAGCTCTGACCATGGACGGCACAGACTGGAGCTCAGGAAAATGTGGCCGCTGAGCCTCATCGGAGGAAAAGCTGAGAACCCGGGAGTACCAAGGAGGCAAGGTTGGGGCCGGCTGTTTCCTTCAAACACGCCTGGCAACTGCCATGGGGCACTTCAGAGAAAGGCTGGGGACCAGGCCCACGCAGCCCCCTGCCCCTCCCCGTCGCATACACCACCATCCCACCAGGTCAGAGGATGGCTTCTCACTCACTTTATACGTGTGTTGTCTGTTTCTAATTTAACAAAGTCCTAAATTCATCTGGGATTTGACTGAGCATATTTGGTGGATTGATGATTATACAGTGTGATGTTCTTCGCACCTGGTTAACGCAGGGCTATCACCACACAGACCACACAGCCTCTTCCTCACGTCACATCCCTGCTTTCTGCTCTCCAGACAGACTCCGCCTCACACTGACCGAGGCCACAATAGCCTCGTCCCCTCGCAGTGAGAAATCTCCCATGTGCCAACCGGAGCTGCCCCTTGACAGCCTTCCCTACTCTGCCCCTTTCCCTGGATCACTATAGAAAAGGTTCTCCTCTTTTTCTACACACGCACACTCACACTCAAACACACATACTCACACAAACTCACACTTACACACAAACACACACACACTCACACAAACTCAAACACAAACACTCACACAAACTCTCACACACCTGACACACACACACTCACACACCTGACACACACACACACTCACTCACACACTTATACACACCTGACACACACATTCACACACACTCAAAAACACACACATTCACACACACACTCACACACCTGACACACACACACACTCAAACACACACACACAATTACACACTCAAACACACACACCACACACACACACACACTCACACAGATACACACACTCAAAAACACTCACACACCACACACACTCACACACACTCACACACACACCTGACATTCACACATACTCATACACATACACTCACACAAACACACACACATCACACACCTGACACACACACACTCAAAAACACACACACTCACACACCTGACACTCACACACACTACACTCACACACACACTCACACACACCACACACACACACTCAAACACACACACACAATTTCACACTCAAACACACACACATCACACACACTCACATAGACACACACACTCAAACACACACACACTCAAAGACACACACACCTGACACACACACATGCACACTCAAAAACACACTCACACACACACACTCCCATTCACACACAATTTCACACTCAAACACACACACACACCACACTCACACACACACACTTACACACACATTCAAAAACACACACACATTCACACACATAATTTCACACTCAAACACACACACCACACACACACACACACTCAAACACTCACACAAATGCACACACTCACACACCTGACACACTCAAAAACACACACTCATAAACTCACACTCAAACACACACTCACACAAACACACACACATCCAGCACTCACACACATATACTCACTCTCACACACACTCAACCACACACTCACTTTCACCACACACACTCACACACACTCTCACACACACTCAAACACACACACACTCACACTCAAACACACACACTCACACTCACACATGCCACACACAACACACACACCAAATACATACACACACACACACAAACTCAAACACACACATACTCACACACACACCACACACCAAATACATACACACACACACACTGCAACACACACATACACATACCACACGCATACCCCCTACACACTCAAATGCACACACATACCACACACAAATACCACACACACCATACACATAAACACATCCCCCACACACCACACACACACTCACTCACACATACACTCACTCACACACATGCACACACCACATACACACACTATACACACTCATTATAGACACACAGACAAACCATACACATCCCCCACACACCACACACACACACACACACACACACACACACACACACACATACACACACAGCACACACCCACTTCCCTGTCCCTCTCTGCCACAATGCCTCCTGCCTGGGAGGAGACAATAAAAGCATTGCCGTCAGCCAAGCCGGCTCTTGAACAGACTGGGCGGAAAGTGGTTTCCAGAAGCCCCTTAGGTTTTCTGAGGTGGGTCCTGTGTCTCCTATTTGATTCTGAGCTGAGAGCCCCATTCCAGAGGTGGCGTGGTCACTGGGGTTAAAGACCACCTGCCACATGAGGCTGCTGGGCATGCCCACATAGAAGGAAATCGGGCCGCCCCCCAAGGGCACCCCCAGTTTGCGGCCTTGGGACAGTTAGTTAGCTGGTCCCGGCATGGGTCTGTCACGTGGATGTTAATCAGTATCTCTGTCCTAGGACTATTATGAGAATGAAACCAGGAAAGAAGGCCCGGCCCCTGCCCGCAGGGATCCTGCCGCTGGACACTTCCTTTCTGTCCCCTGGCTGGCACGGGGCTGCACCGGTCAGTCACAGGGAGGAGGAGTCCCACACAGGCTTCATCTGGACACTCAGCTGACTGCTCCTTCAACAGACTGTAGCTTCCAAATGCACATGTGCCCCACTGGTCCTGGGCACGGGGAGGGGGTGAGGGTTCCCACTTCCTGATTCTGCACGAATGGCCCAAAGGCCACATTCGGTCTAATGTATCATCAATCTGTCCAGTGTCCTACATTTTACAAAATGAAATGCTAATGCTTGAAAGGTCACAGCTATATGGCCAACTAGTTACTGAGGAAAACAGCAATGAAACATGGTGAGATGATAACAGTGTGCACTTGAGCACCCGTGCGTCTTAGACCAGGTGTTAAGGGGTAGATGCCAAGCAAACGTGATCCCACATCCAGCCAGGATGTCCTTGTTAATTATACTCATGTACAAACTTAAAACAGCAATCATACTCATTCAACCAAATGAGCATTTTAAAAGTTCAAATAATTAAAGGTGGTCTCGGCTCTGAGGACGGAGGTGATGGGTTAACCTTACCTTCCGTTCCCCTGAAGGACAGTGAAGTGAGGACTAGACTGACCTGGAGAGCAGCCTGTGCCCATTGGCCCCTCAGTCCTTTCAGGCACATGGTTCCCAGGCTCTCTTGACTGCTGCCCAGCAAACACTGCTCCAAGCCACATACAGACCCTGAAGGGCACACGTGGGAATGCCTGTGAGGACTCTCAGGCCGGCTCCAGGGCTGTCCGCCTGGGATGAGACCCAGCAGATGGGCAGGGGAGGGGACTCTCACGACCATGCATATCCATGGCAGTGTCTCACAAGCTGGGTGCTCCCGCGCCGCCACGGCCGTTTCCAAAGGCAGTGACCACCCTAGCGGAGTGCCCAGGAACGCATGGGCCCCCGTGTCTGCTGAGGCACCAGCACCCGAGGCAGCCCAGCGAAGGCAGCCAAATCAGGAAAAGCCTGGGCTGACCGTGCCCACCACTTGGCAGTCAGGTGGCCTTGGGCAAGATGATATGCATGCCTGTATGTCTAAACCTGGAAACAGGTCATATAGTTTTATACATTTCACGGATTTATTTTGAGGACTGAAATGAGATAATCCCTTGAATGTTAATTCCCTTCCACTCATTTTGAATGTTGTAAACCTCCCTATTAAGCAGTCGCAGCTGGAGATTTTACCTGGAATGGGGGAGGGGAAGGGGAAACTTAAACTTACAGTTGAGTTGGCTGTTGCACAAATCTCCAGCCACCCACACGAGAGGCCTGGCTGTGTGGCTGCAGGTCAGCTACACGCATGCTGGGCTTGGAGGAAGGAGAGCAGGGCAGGGATAGCTGGGGTCCGGGTTGGTTTGTAGGATAGTCCCATGGGGAGGACATGTGGCAGGAGGAAGATGGCATCGAGGATCGATGGGTCTGTCAATCATCTACAGCACTTCTGACGCTTTCTGCTCTCTCCACTCGTCGGCGAGTTTTGATTGACAATCATGTCTCGGTCTCTAATCTCAGAATCCAGACCTGGAGCTGCCTGCCTAGACCCCCGGAGGCCCTGCTATGTCAGAGGGCAGACTCCCCGGCGGACTGCTTCTTGGCTCCCAGGACCCATAGTTTGTTCCTGGGCCCCCACATCGGGAGCTCCAGAGGGGCAGTTAGACTGCCTGCCTGAACCTGCTCTTTCTCCCAGCCACTTGCTGTTATCACCCAACATCACCCCAAGGAGTGTCACCTCAGGAGCTCTCCCTGGCAGCCTCTTCCTCTGTATGTGCTTACGGTGCTTCCGGCCATGGCTTCAACAACCGCCATCACCTGAGCACCTTGTGCCTTACGTGGCCTGTGCCCTTACTTACCAGTAGCTCCAGGCAGACCCTCTGAATTGATCCCTGGACTCTAACACCTGCCTATCCACGTCTCATAATTACATAGGTTCACACAAAAAAACTGTCGTTCTCCATTTGGCCAAGGGGCTGAGGCCCCGTAGCACCTTAGAATGCATCAGCAGTCCATATGAGAAGCTGCTGCAGGAGCCAGCCGTCTCATCAGGATGGACGCAGGTGAAAGGCGCTGACACCTGGCGGGCACTTCAGTGGGTAAGAGAGCCATCCCTATCCACCAAAGTTGAAGGTTCTCTGCCTGTCAGGGCACATGTACAAGTCAGCCACCCACTCATAAATAAGGGGAACAACAGTCGGGGCTCCTCCCTCGCTCTCTCTCTTCCTCTCTCTCCAAAGGGAAAACATACACACTGAGGACAACACGTGCAGTCTCTTTAGAGCAGGACTTTGCCCAGCTGCCATCACTGGGGGGAGGGCAGGGTCATCCCATCATGTAATCACCGCAAGAGCCAGCCTTGGCAAGTGGTACTGAGGGAGCCACCTGCTCACCAATTGCCTTTTGCTTGGACTTCTTTATGGTTTTGTCTGAACCTAAAATTGTCCTTCTGTTCCTACCTTTTGCTGCTAGGCATTCCGCACACCCCTTGAGTCCAAGGGTCACCTATATGTGTAGATAAAGGCTGGTGCATACTCAGGAGCCCAGGATGGGACATGCGGTTCAGAGATTTCAACAGGCTCCTGGCCAGGCGCTGCTGCCGCTGGCACATGGAACACTGTGAGGAGCAAGAGTGTAGAGACGAGACTCACAGTCTCTGCTGTGCATCCAAATCACACGAGGAATTCTGGATAATCCCCACTTCTGAGCCCCCTAGAGCATTTGAATCAGGCTGTGGGTGAGGCTAGGGGTGGTGCCTGGCCAAATGTCCCTCACGGGCTCCAGGGGCAGCCGCAGGAAGAATCGTTGACCTAAAGCAGTGGCTCCCATGGTGCAGTCACCAGAACAGTGGCTGCAGCATCACCTGGGAACCTGTTAAGTGGAAATTCTTGGTGAACAGATGAATAAATGGTGGCCTAGCCAATGGATGGAATATTACTTAGCAATGAAAAAGGAATGAAGTATGGGTATAAGAAGAGACCTCAAAAATATTTCACTAACTGGAAGAAGGTAGGTGCCAAAGACCCCATTGATGTGGGTCCAAGTAGGCACTGTACAGAGACAGAGAGTAGGTGAGTGCTGCAGGCGGGAGTGGCTGGGCCTGACAGCAGACACGGGACTTCTGGAGGTGACGGAAGTGACCTCCACAGGAGGGTGGTGCTGGCTGTCCCAGCAGGTCACGTTATAAGAAAGCTAAGTTTTGTGGTTTGTAAATAAATCTCAACGAAGCCGTTAAAGCTAAGTGAAATAAGCCAGGCAGAGAAAGATAAATATCACATGGATCTCACTCATTTGTGGAATATAATGAACAACGTAAACTGATGAACAAAAATAGATCCAGAGACAGAGAAACATCAATCAGAACGTCAAACCTCAGGGAAGGTAGGGGACGGTGGGGGTAAGAAGGAGAGATCAACCAAAGGACTTATATGCATGCATGTAAGCCTAATCAATGGACACAGACAACAGCGGGGTGGGGGCATGAATGGGAGGTGGGGGGTAATGGGGAAATAAGGACACATATGTAATACCTTAATCAATAAAGAAATTTTTTTTAAAAAGGGAATGCAAACTCTCTGGCTGCACCCCAGGCCTGCTGACCTGGATTGCAGGGCTGCAGTATGTTTAAGAAGCTTTCCCCCCAACTGAAAGCACCCCTATTGAGACCCAAGCCTAGGGAGGGAGGGTCTTGAGAGCTGCCTGCTACTGGGAGGGTGGTCCTGGTAGAACCTCAGGAAACTGCTCTGGGGAGCTGCCGGAGGGGAAGGAGACAGTGGAGAGGGAGGGAAAGCGGGAAAGCCGGCATTGCACCGTCAGTGCCGTGATGGCTTGTCTCAAGGAAACCACCAAGGAAAAGTCATTTGCCTTTTCTCATCCTTAGTACTTAATCCATAAATGGAAATAAACATATATACCCCTCAGGGTTGCTGAAAGATAAAATTAGAGAACAGATAGGCAATCTCTTCACGGTAATAAACCCATATCAGCACTGGGACCTGTACATGGAGGAGAAGAGCTGTGGGTCCATTCCTAGCACAGAAACTGCTGCAGTGTGGCCCTCGGAGAGGCACCTGGGTGACCTGGGCCTGGGGAGGCTTTGCTGCTATATTTAGTTTGTTATTATTTCAGCAAATGCAAGTTCTTCCAGATTATCTCTTGCCTCTGGGCTTACTTTTTTAAGCTGCTTCTTCAGTCATGCACATCTGCTCTTTGGGGAAGGCTCGGGACAGGCCTAGGTCCAGGCGCACCCTCGTTGCTGTCCCAGAGCAGGGGCGGCATCCTCACTGAGGAGCGCCACCTCAAAAGAGCTCCCGTCCTGACCTTGGGGCCAAGGGGCTGCTCTCGGACCAGGTCAGTGGCTGGACGTCACAAGACAAGAACACACATTTGTCCTCAAAGCTGCCTGCCAGGTGTGGGGAGAGTTTCACTTCGGCCTCAATGAGATAACAAGAAGCCAACAAGAAGCCTTCAGTGGACACACTCTAGGGTGACACAGACCATTATAGCAATGGGAGCTCATGTCAGGGCAGAGCCCACCCACCCTTGGTCATGCTGGTAATGCAGGCGTGAGTCCCAACAAGCAGCTCTGCGAGGTCCTGCTGAAAGGCAGGCACTTGCGTTTAGCATGGAGCACGGGGTCCATGGGAAAGGGCAAGGAGGGCTGTGCTGCAGGGCAGAAGGGCTCAGGCAGGGTGACTGCAGGCCCTGGTAGCAGCCACAAAGGCAGAGGGCGCTCTTCTTCCCCGAAGTGGCCATGCCCAGAAGGCAGCATGTTCTCCAGGCTCCCTCTTCCAGCCGCCCAGCTAGTCAAGGGTGTAGTTAGTGATTCCAGGGGAAAGGACTTCACCCCGACGGTAGAATTTGTCCCATGGACTGCTTGGGGTGAACTTCTTTCAGGAAGGCCTTGTCTTGCTTGCTGACCTGTCCTACCCAGAATGTTGTGTATGCAGCAGGTTTTATTTATTAGCAGCTGATAACCAAACAGCTTCTGTGAGGCAGAGGGGCACTGTTAGCCTGGGTTTATCAGGAGTGACGATAAAACTGGGGCAAATCATGCATTTTAAACTCCAAAGCCTATGCTCTGCGTGGGCCTCTGTGCCGCACCCGATTTCCAGCTGCACACAGGCAGCAGGAGGTCGCACGGGACTCGACCTGCCAGAGCACAGCACAGCATCTGTGTGGCCCAGGCTAGAGGCTTACAGGAGTGGCAGGAAAGCAAGCCCCCGCCCTGCCTGCTGCTTTCTGGGGAGCCCTGGTGGACGGGGCCAAATTTACCCTGCTGAATCATCTGAGGCCAGTTCTTCCCATAAGCTCTTTTAAACAGCTGGCTCATCCTGTCCATCGCAGCCAAATCTCTGGTACAACAGTGAGGAACTGCTTGGAATTCCAATTAGGGCAAGTCTTACCAAAGCCTTTCCCATGATCGCATAAGCTGCTTTCTACACTACCAGCTCTCCCCAGTGGATTCTTCTTGCTAGTCTGTGGACATGCGATGCTTTATTATGACCTGAGAATTCACAAGCAAGAAAGTGAAGTGTGGATAAGCAATGTGTAAGCTCCGTCATCAAATCAGAGCAGCATCCTATCATTGGGCTGGCCAGGACTGTCTTACATCAAAAAAAAAGCACCTCACAAGAGAGGCCGAGAAGGCTCAGTCTTCTGGGGTCTTTGGAATAAACAAAGGCCTCTTCTGGGGGCTGCTTCCCAGGAGTCTATGATGAAATCGGGGCATAGCCCTTCACACCTGCTTTAGTCAGGGAGCTGAGCAGAAGGGGACTGGTGCTCTAGTCCACATTTCTTGCCCTGCAGGGAGTGCACAGAGGGGCTGTTGCATGAGTAGATGGACGGTGGAGGCCATGTTTGCACCCTGGCTCTGACACCTGACCGTCCAAAACCCACCTGCGAGGGCTCCGTGCTGTGGAGCCCTCTTACTGGGTGGACTTCTTGTCTGTGCCTGCTCTGCTTTGCCAGGATCCCAGCTATGCTCATAGCTGCAGAGGCCTGATCTCCTTCAATGAAGCTACACTGGAGCTAAGGAGGCCGTGGCTCTCCTTCCAGCTTCACCCCATCAGTGTAATGCAAAATTCCAGCAAGTGGAGTCACCCCACACAGCGCACAGCACACTTTCCCTGCTCTCCATGGGCGCTGTGTCTCTCTGCTCCCTGGTGTTTGTTTCTCTCTTCACCACCGAGTTCATCTCAATGAGGCTTGTTTTTGTGGCCATTGCTGTTGTTTTTAACCAAATTCCCAAGCATCTACTGCCAATCCCCAAGTTAAACTTTGCAAGATCTCTTCTTACTGTAGTTGCTGCTCCAGATTCACTCCAACTCCATTCTCCGTGGGACATAGATGCTTCTCTGGGTAGAAGAGCCAAGTAGGGCATCCTCGGGTTTGGAGTTAAACACGATTCCTGGGGACCAGGGTCTGTGTGGGTACGTGGAGGTGCCCGCAGTCCCTACAAACAACATGCTGCTGCTGAAGGAGGGCCTGTCCAGTCAGCCTACAGCAGGCGAGGCTTGAGCAGTCAGGAGAATGCTCTAATAAAGTCATTACCACACCACAGAAAGATCTTCCCCCAACGCACCTACTCTTTCTCTGTGGCTCAGATGCTGGGCCCTGAGAGGCAGGTCCTCATTTTCAGTGTTTGTCGCTCACTAAGCGGCGCGAGCAGGTGAAGGAACACAGGGTTGTCTGTGATCCTCGCATCTGTTTCTTGAGGAGCACAGAATGGCAGCCTCCGCTCGGGGGAGCATCCTGGCAGCATTTCTAATTGCTTTTATTGAAAGAGACAGAAAGAAACAACTCCAGCAAATGAAGTGAGGGCTTTTGGGACTAATATCTGCCTCCCAAGATGAGGCTTGGCTTACGGTGGGTGTTGCATTGCTGACACCAGGGTTCTGCCTCCACCTCTTTCTGGTGCCCTTTGCCTCTCCCATCACCACGGTGCCATTAGGTCACGCCAGGGTCGTCTTCTTTTCCCAGAAGGGCTGTCACAGGAACCTCTCATCTCCTCAGCCTTCCCTGATCCCCCAGCGTCAGGAAGCACTTAGAACAATCTTTCTAAAATACAAACCTGACCATGCTGGCCCCTGGGTGAAATCCCATTGTGGCTCCCATCTCCCCCTTCAGGATGAGTCCCTGTGCCACATTGCGGAGCTGAGAGGCTAGTGAGGTGCATGCGGCTAGGGCCCAGCACCCATTGAGCCAGCATGGACCTCCTGTCTGTGACCTCTTCTCCATGTGCAGGGAACCCTGGGTATCTGGGGGTTCTGAGAACTGCCATGACTTGGCACGTGTTTTGAGGAGATTAATCAATCCCACCACTGCTTGTGGAGAACTGTTTTAGGCCACACCATGTTCCAGGCACCGGAAGCACAGCCATAAGCTCTGGAAGTCTCGGTGGCCTCGCAGAGATCATCTGGACAACGAGGGAAGGCAGTGTCCTGTGAGCATCCAGGGAGGCCTCCCCACCGAGCAGAGACCTGAGAAATGTGGGGAGATGCCTCTTACAGATACTGAGGAAAGAGCCCTGCCTCAGGGTTCAGGGAGCAGGGAAGAACCTGGCTGGAGGAGAGGGGTCTGGCTGGAGGAGAGAGGCATGGAGTGAATGGTTAGATAATCAGAGAGGAGGACAGGGGTCTGTGGACAAAGGCAAAGAGTTTACACTTCATTTGCAGGAAGATGAAAAGCCACTGGAGGGTCTGAAGCAAGGGAGTAACATGACCTGACTTGGGTTTTCAAAGGGCTGACCAGGTCGCTATATGGAGATCAAGAAGACTAGAGGGGTGTGGGCAGGGAATGAAAGTGAAATTGGGAGAATAAGGGATGAAGATGAGAATTGGATTCTGGGCACATTTTGATGGCGATGCTAATGAGATTTGCTTGTAGATGGGATGAGTGGCAGAGGGAAAGAAAGGTTAGGACACAAGGAAGAATGGCTACACAATTCTTGCCCTGGGTAATTACCATATGGATGAACAACAACAGATGGTGAATATTCAGAGACCAGAGTGGGGATAGTGTCCTGCAGTGATATTGAATGCCCACCTCCCTTCTCCACCCACCGGCCTTTCCTACACTGCCACCTCTTTGAGCTACTCTTCCTGTGAGAGAGTTATTCTTTACCTACATCTCAAATCTAGGTTCTTGACACTTCCACACGCTGGTCCCATTTCAAATCCTGGAAAATAAGTCATGAAAGTCACAGTCTGTTGTTAATGGTTGTATCCCCTGTGAGGTTTCCCTTCAGACCAGGACTAGCGTCCTCAGTCTTGTCACCCCTTCAGCCCTTTTTCCACCGGCTACTTCCCTTTGAATATTTCTGGTTTGTCTATATTCCCTTTAAAACAGGTTTCAGAGGGAACAAAAGCGACCAGCTGGAGTTGAAAAGAGAATCCTAGACTCACCTCTCGTTCTAGAGTCTTTACTCCTCTTTCCTGCAATCAGGAACCACATTCCCGTGATCACAGCTGGTTCCTTTGTGCAGACTCTGCACATGAATCACTGCCAGACCTCCCAACCCACAGGCTGCTCTTGTCCCTCCGCCTCAGCCCTTTCTCCACACTGGCTGCTGGGCCAACCACAGCCTTGGTACTCCCAAAGGCTCTACCAAGTTGGAATGAAAACTAAACTCTTTGTCCAGGCCCAAGTCTCTGACCACATTGCATAGCCTCTTATAACACACCCAGCCACTGCCTCCCCAAGACTCGGCAACTACAACTTACGTGGCCTCCACACTTTCCTACAGTACTTCCCCTGGTTGATTTAATCTCATTTCCAGCATTCATTTCTGCTGCTGCTTCCTCAGAACACCACATCGCCCTGACCGTGTCACCCAGAGGAATGCAGTTACTCCCTATGCTTTCATTGCTATTGTACACACATGTGATTGTCTAACTTGTTAGTTTTGTTTACTGGCTACCTTGCACTGCAATGACACCCCACTAGGACAAGGGATGTTTCTGTCTTGCTACGTGCTGTATCATTAGCTTCCATAATGCCTGGCAACTAGACAAAATGCCATGCAGGGCACATTAGTGTGTAATTATAAATGCCAAAGACAGCCCTAGTCAGTTTGGCTCAGTGGATAGAGCATTGGCCTGTGGGCTGAAGGGTCCCAGGTTTGATTACAGTCAAGGGCACATGGCTGGGTTGCAGGCTGGATCCCCAGTAGGGGGTGTGCAGGAGGCAGCCAATCAATGATTCTCTCTCATCATTGATGTTTCTATCTCTTTCTTCCTCTCAGAAATCAATAAAAATATATTTAAAAAATAAATTAAATAAATGCCAAAGACATGAAGAAGTGAAAACCATCGAAGTCTCCAAATAAACTGCTGTTATAATGTTGATGTAAATCCATCTGAAATTTTTTACATGGTCCTTTTCTCATAAAGATAAACTCATGCTGAATGTAATGTTTTATAATTTTTTTTAAACTGTAGCATTAGTTTGTGATCATCATGCAATAAAGCAACATACTGGTAATAATATAATTTTATTAATATACAGATCATATTTTGTATATTATAAATAATATACATATGTGATAGTATTCTTAATGGTTGCCTTGTGCCATATAACATTCATTTACTATAAATTAAAGTACAAATAATCTATTTTTAATATTTAATCTCCTCTCCCATAATTTTTGAGTTTATAAATAATATTTCAGACAGCAAACTTATCTAAGCTACATTTCTCATTTTACCTAACATACAGAAGTAGGTTAGCTCAATTACATTTTACTGATCTTTTACTTATTAATTTATTAGAGTTTTTGTTTTATTTTAAGACTAGAGGCCTGATGCATGAAATTCGTGCAAGGAGCTCAGCCCTCACAGCCCCTGCTTCATCTGGAAGGTCATTGGAAGGAAGTCCAGAAGGTCTTTTGGCTGTCTGGTCTAATTAGCATATTACGCTTTTATTATTATAGACTAGAGACCTGGTGCATGAAATTTGTGCATGGGGGGGGTGGAGGGAAGGTTCCTCAGCCTGGCCTACACCCTCTCGCAATCTGGGACCACTGGCTCCTAACCGCTCACTTGCCTGCCTGCCTGATCACCCCTAACCAGTCTGGCTGCCTGCCTGATCACCCCTAACCTCCTCTGCCTTGGCCCCCGACACTGCAGCTTCTTCTAGAAGGACGTCAGGAATGACAGCTGGGAGGCCGTTCAGCAGTCCAGTCTAATTAGCATATCATACTTATATTATTAGAGACTAGAGGCCCATGCACGAAAACCATGCAAGAGTAGGTCTTCCTTCCCCCAGCTGCTGGCACCAGCTTCCCTCTGGCACCCGAGACCCAAGCTTCCCTCTGGCCCTGGCTTCATCTGGAAGGACGTCTGGAATGATGTCTGGTCTAATTAGCATATTACCCTTTTATTATTATAGATTAAAGACACAGACTCTTTCCTATCTTATGCTTTCTGCTTTCTTCTTTAATTTATTTATAGTGCATATCTTTCTATTTTACTTTTCTGTTTTTATTTAGTAAAATCTATTAAGGATATTTTTTATGGTTTCTGTCTTTGATATTATTCTTACAGGGTTTCCCCAGAGTGATATTTAATATGCGTTGGCTATTTAATTGTATCCATGCCTATATTTATCACTTACCTCATAATCCATCAGAAAATTTTGGTATATATTGTGGAGCGAACATCTAAATTATGCTTTTCTCCAGTGCTATACCAATTGCTTAATTTTAAAAATAAGCAAACTTTTCCCCCCTGTGACTAAAAAATCTCTTTATCATATGTATTATCTAAATTCTTTGTTGTCAGTTTTGGGATTTCCTTTCATTGCTTGTGATTGTCTTTTCCTGTAGTGGTTAGGACATATATTTATTACCGTTATGTATCATGGGTTCTGGGAAATGAATCATTGAGCAATTTCCTTGCTGTGTGAACACACAGTGCATGACATGCACCTAGATGCACACTTGGGTTGCATGACACACCATCTGCCTATATGTTAGAGCCTAGGCTAAAAACCTGAGCAGGATGATACTGGGCAAAACAACATAAGATTAAATTAAGCACAAGAGAAAAAGATGCAAGCAAGAGACATGGTAGCCCCAACGATGTGGCTCAGTGGTTGAAGAACCAAGAGATCACCCATTCCATTCCCAATTAGGGCACAGGCCTGGATTGTGGGCTCAATCCCCAGTAGGAGGCAGCCAATCAACGATTTTTCTCTCTCATTGATGTTTCTATCTCTCTATCACTCTCCCTCTCTCTCTAAAAATCAATTTTAAATATTTTTTAAAAAGAGACGCAGTAAACATGGGATGTATGAGGCTGCTGCCAATGTAACCTGGCATACTCTTTTATAGAAACTTCTTTTGTAAGTAGAAAGAGTGCACTCTAAAATAATGAAGAAAGTGTAGTGAATACACACATCAGTAACAGTCGTTTATTATCATCACAAAGCATGGACTGTACAGAATCACACATGTACACTTTCAGACACTGGCTGCAATGGTTTGTCAACACCAGCATCACCACAAGCATGGCACTGTGCTATGGTGTTGTGGTAGCAAGATGGTCACTAAGCCATAGGAATTTTTTATCTCCATGATAATCGATGGGACCATCATCACACATGCAGTCAGTTGTTAACAAAAACGTCTTCATGCGGAGCATGGCTGTACTTAATGGACCCAAATAAAGCACATATGGTAGTTCAACTCTGTGAGTTGGGCAAGTTGCTGAATCACTCTGGGCTTCAGTATTCTTATTTGTGAAATGAAGATAGTGTCTACCTCACAAGCTAGTTATGAGGTCACATTACATAGGCATACAAAGTATTCATTTTCTTCAGTAAAAAATTATGTTTTTGCTTGATAGAATCTTGCAGATAATTGCCGGAGTCTTACTCAGCATCTAGGAGGGTTCAGGAATCTGCAGAAGGGGCTGCAAGTAAATTAAATAAAGAGACTAGACATGAAATATAAATTTGGAATACATGGGGGAGTCAGAGGAAGTTTAGTTCTAGTGACTAACTTCCCCAAATCTCCACACACAAGGCTTTTATTCACACATCTTGCCCTCTAGCAATGCAGATATACATGTCTAAGGTAAAGTTTGGTAAACAATAAAAAGATGATCAGGTTGGGGGAACTGCCTTTGGCTGTTCCAGCAGCAGGCAATAATATATGCAGATTTTCAGCCCTGCTAAAGCTGTCCATCAGCCTTCTGATGAACTTCTCACATTTATTATGCTAACTCCTGGAATTTGCTTCCAGCAAGGGCTTACTAAAATTTTGGTAATATAGCTGATTTTAAAATAAATGGGGAAAAAAAAAAACCTTTCCAAATGGCTAATTCTGATTTGCAGGACACATTTTAAATGTAATTAGATGTAAACTAGCTTTCTGAGATTATTTTACTACTAGAGGCCCAATGCTCGAAATTCATGCTAGAGGCTCAGCCCTTGCAGCCTTGGCCAGCCCTTGAAGCCCTGACTTTATCTGGAAGGTCGTCCAGAAGATCATTCTGTTGTTCGGTCTAATTAGCATAATAGCTCTTTATTATATAGGATTTCTAAATTTGTTCTTTTGATTTGCCAGGTAGTCGTTGCCTGTTCCTCTTTGTCTTCCTTTTTGTGTCCTTTTTGTTTGTCCTGGCTGCTCGTACTGGCCTTGGCAATGCTGAGGACCAGCAGTGCACCTGGGAGCCTGGGGGCTCTAGCCGCAGTGTCACTAGTACATCGCTTAAACATAATGCAGGGTATTGATTTCAAATTGAGGACTTATTCTTATCTTCCTAGTGGTTTACATTAAAATAATATATTTGATCCCCTGTATGACTGAAATCCCATGATATTTTCCTTTGTCTGACTGACTTATTTTACTTGGCATAATACCCTCTGTAGTAATGGGTAAGATTTCCATATTTTTTACATTAATATCTCATTGTATAAATGTACCACAGATTTTTTATTCACTCATCTACTGATGGGCACTTGGGCCATTTCCAAATCTTGACCACACACCTATATAATTTTATTAACCATTGTAACCCCAATAGATTTAATAAAAATGTTTCTAAAAGAAGAAAATAATTAAAAAAAATATATATTTGATGCAAGTCTTCATCACATATTACTAGTGAGATTGAGTTGTAGGTTTTCCTTTGGTTCTTTTCTTCAAGGTTTGCATCAATTTTATGCTATATATATATATATATATATATATATATATATATATATATTTGAAAAGTTTGCTTTAGTTTCTTATATTTTGACAGTTTAACATTAGATAAAGCCCTAACCGGTTTGGCTTAGAGGATAGAGCATCGGCCTGTGGAATGAAGGGTCCCAGGTTCGATTCCAGTCAAGGGAATGTACCTTGGTGCGGGCACATCCCCAGTAGGGGGTGTGCAGGAGGCAGCTGATGGATGTTTCTAACTCTCTATCCCTATCCCTCCCTCTCTGTAAAAAAATCAATAAAATATATTTAAAAAACAAAAACAAACAAACAAACAAAACATTAGATAAAATTCTTTCAATTAGTTATTTGGCTTGAACATTTATATTGGAGGAAGTTATTTGACACATTTTATTATTTCCTAACACAGCTAATGGCTTATTTTCCTCTTCCAACTTTTCTTAAATAAATGTTGGTAATTTACATTTTTCTAGAAAGTCATGCATTTATCAGTGAACTGCTTGTTATTAAGCTTATAATGACACATTAGATCTCATTGTAATTATTTCAGTCATTCACATATCTGTGTATAAATCCTACTTTGCATACAAAATGTTAGACATGTTTTTGTTTTTATTTTTGCCACATTTCATACTATCAGAGACATTTTTATTTTATTGCTCTTTTCTAAGAATCAAGTCTCTGATGGTTTCTCAATTTTATTGCAGTTTATTTTTTAGTTTTAAAGGTACTGTCTTGCCTTGACCAGTTTGGCTCAATGGATAGAGCATTGGCTTGTGGACTGAAGGGTTCCAGGTTCGATTCCAGTGAAGGGCATGTACCTTGGTTGTGGGCACATTCCCAGTAGGAGGTGTGCAGGAGGCAGCTGATCAATGTTTCTCTTTCATCAATGTTTCTGACTCTCTATCCATCTCCCTTCTTCTCTGTAAAAAAATCAATAAAATATATATATTTTTAAAAAGGTACTGTCTATATAACTGTTAAGTGGCTGCTTTGTCAAAGGTTGGTATTTAGCATTAAGTATCCGGTTTGTTTGCATTACAATTGTTCAGTGTGATTAGTAGAAATTCTATTCCAAGTCCATGAGATTCTTTTACCATTGAGTATTATCTCTGTATGTACACATCATATTAGCATCAAAAAAGTGTATTTCCTATAGGAATTTTAAAAATTATATATTTTATATATATCTATAAGGAAATATTAATGAAGTCCTCCATATCATGATTTTACATTTTGTCTCCTTAGTGTTTCAAAGGCTGAAATTTGTGTTTTGAACACTTATGATTATGGTATTGTCAATTTCACCTTGGGTTTCTAACAGCTTTCCATTTACTAGTATATTGTTCAATGCTTTATTATTCATTTAGTGAATGTTGTATCTTCACTGTAGATTATTGATAACACTCTTGGTACCCTTTTATATTTTTGCCCTTTCATGCTCTTTTGGCTGTTATTAATTCTGCTACATCTGTGTTCTGTATTTTTATGACTAATCTATCGCTGCTCTTCACTTTGGTAATTTTTTCCCAGCTTTACTGAGGTGTAACAGACAAGTAAAATTGTAAGATATTTAAAGCGTCCAACATGATGATTATATAAACACTAGAGGCCCAGTGCATCAAAATTTATGCACTGGAGGGGGGTCCCTCAGCCCGGCCTGCTCCATCTCACAGTCCAGGAGACCTCAGGGGCAGGAGGTGACCCAGTGATCAGGGGAAGGCAACACCCCCATCAGACCTCTGCTGCTGCCACTGCCGGCAGCGTAAACCTCAGCCAGTACTGGATACCTGAGCCTTGGGTGGCCCTGGGTGGCTGGGCAGCCACCATTCAAGGCTTTCGGTGCCTAGGGACGGCCCTGGGTGGCTGGGGGGCTGAGGGAACTGGAGGACTCCAGAGGCAGGCATGCATGCCTGCTGACCCAGTGGGACTGAGGGGACTGGACACCACCATCTTGTGGCTGTGGGCACTGCCATCTTTGAGGGTGGGGCAGGCAATTAGCATATTTCCTCCTTATTGGCTGTGGGCACCGCCATCTTTGAGACAGTATAAGGGTCAATTAGCATATTCCCTCTTTATTAGATAGGATGAGATAAATATATACTGAGAAAGGATTCTCCCCATCAGGTTACTCAACACATCCTTCAATGGACATATTTACTTTCATTATTGGTGAGAACATTAATTATCATTCTCTTAGGAAGTTTTAAATATGCAATACAGTGTTAGCAACTATAATCACCCTGTTATACATTACATCCCCAGACCTTGTTCATCTCATAACTAAAGTTTGTATCATTTACCAACCTCTTCCTTTTTCCCCATCCCAGCCCCGGCAGCCACTCTGTTACCCTGTTTCCTTAGGTTTAGCTTCAGGCCTGTCTGTTTGCAAATAGCTGGTTTGTTGTTTGCTTTTGCTTTTCTTTTTTTTTTAACATATATTTTATTGATTTTTTTTACAGAGAGGAAAGGAGAGGGATAGAGAGTTGGAAACATCGGTGAGAGAGAAACATCGATCAGCTGCCTCCTGCACACCCCCTACTGGGGATATGCCCACAACCAAGGTACATGCCCTTGATGGGAATCAAACCTGGGACCCTTCAGTCCGCAGGCTGATGCTCTATCCACTGAGCCAAACTGGTCAGGGCTGCTTTTGCTTTTTGACCCTGAGACATTATGCTTTAATAATCTGCATTATTTCTATAGGTGGTATGTTTTGGCTTACTCCAATTCTTTTACAGTTCCTTACTGTCATTTTTGTTTTTCATTTTTTATTTTTTCCCCTCTAAGTGATTAGGAAGTTGTAGCTTTTATAGGTCAATCAAAACTGTGCTAAAACATTCCATTCAATTAAATAAAAATAAATTTTTCCAGGTGGAAGGGAAGCTGGTCTGGGAAAGTGGCACGGCCCAGGCTCTTCCCTCCAGGAGTCCCTGACCACCCACCACAGTCACCACAGAGCTCCTTGCAGAACCAGGAGGGAGATGCCTGCTCAGCCTCACCTCTCGCCTTCCTCCTCCCACTCCATGCTGCTGTATGTGCCAGGCAGTAGGGCTTCATTATTTTAACTTCTTATTTTAAAAAACCTAAATACAAGTAACAGTACACTGAACATTGGCATACTCTTTACTTAAAATAATCAAGTGGTAACATTTTCCACATTTGCATTGTGTGTGTGCCTGCATGTGCATGTGTGTGTGTATGCTGAATCATTTGATGTGTGGTATTTTAATGACCTTACATACATAAATAGTTCAAATTTTCTTAGAACAAGGATATTATTTTTCATATAGCCCACAGAGCAATTGACAACAAATGGAAATTTAGTATTGAGCAATTGTTATTACAAAATATACAACCCATATTTGAATGTTACAAACTTCCTAATAAAGTCTTTAAAACCAAGTGAGATGTTTTCTTCTGACGGGTACCACCTTAGCTAACAGACGAAAGGTAACATCCTCAATATTGGGACCCAACCACCCTAGGTGTTCTCTTCATAGGGAGAATTTTTTCCCTCTTTTCTTTTCTTTTAATTATATCTGCCTGAAGAAGATGGATGTTAGCTGAACCAATTGTGGTACTAACTTTACAATACATGTAAATCAAGCTATCATGCTATACACCTTAACTTATACAGTGACATATGTCAAATATTTTTCAATAAAACTAAAATAAGTAAAAAGAATAAAAAGAACAGTCCACATGTGTTTTGAGACAGTGCACTGAACAAGATGTGTGTCCATCCCTTCAGTGGTACTCCTGCTGAAAGCCATAGCCTGAGCCCAGTCATAAGGAGGCAGCAGACAAAGCAAGTGGAGAGCGCGTTTACAAAATAAGTGGCCCATAGCCTCCAAGGTAGGAAACACAGAGAACAGAAGAGGAACTGGTCTAGAATAAAGGGTGTTAGGGACCTGACAACTGAGCGTGTTCCATTCCCCTGGACAAGCCTGGCACAGGGCCTCTAAGGCAGGGCTATCAGGGTCTTCTGTAGAGACAGATAATGCATCTTCCAGGCTTTCTGGACCATGTGTTCTCTGTTGCAACTTCTCAACCCTGTGGTTGTCAAGTGAAAGCAGTCATGGACAACATGTAAACAAATGTGCACGGTTTGTTCCAACAAAACATAACTTATGAAAACAGGTGGTGGGGTTGTGTGTCTGAAAACCCTCTCCAAAGGCATTATTGGGACAACTGGCAAAATTTGAGTATGAACAGAGGATTAGATAATTTTATTTTATCAGTGTAAAATTTTCTAAAATTGGTACCTGTGTGCTAGTTCTATAAGAAAATATCCTTTTTAGGAGCTATAGACACAAATATAGAGAGAAAATTATAGATAGACTAGAGGCCCAATGCACAAAGATTCATGCAAGAATGGGCCTTCCTCCCCCTGACTGCCAGCACTGCCTTTGCTCTGGCCCAGAGCCATCTTTCCACCTTCCCACTCTGCCCAGGGGCCCAGAGCTGCTTGGGTGGTATGGAATGCCTGCATCCCACCCCACCTGGGCCACTCGGCGCCTGCATATGCAAATTAACCTATAATCTTTGTTGGGTTAATTTGCATACTCACTCCTGATTGGATGGTGGGTGTCACAAAGGTACAGTCAGTTAGCATAATTCTCTTTTATTAATGTGGATGATAGAGATAGAGAGAGAGATAGATGATAGATAGATGATAGATAGATAGATAGATAGATAGAGATAGATGGTAGATAGATGATAGATAGCTAGATAGATATATCTCTCTTTTTCTTTTTCTGGCCCAGGCTCTAACCAAGGACCATGCCTTTCATTTAGTCTTCTTTAATGGGAAATGGTTTCTCCTCTTTTCTTTTATGATTTTAGCATTTTTGAAGAGTCAAACTGTTTTTGTTTATTAGTTGGTTGGTTGGTTTTGTGTTGTCTCAGGATGCGGTTCATGCTCTGCATTATTTTATAGAACTACAAAAACAATATTCTGTCCCATTCAGCATATCACATTGGGAGGCACATGATGACAATTTCTTTCATTATTGGTGAGGTTAGCATTGATCACATGGTAAACACTGGGTTTTCCATTTTTTTTTCTGCTATGAAGGTAACCTGGGTCATCATTCTTGATTGTTATTTCCCTATCCCTTTAAACAGCCTTCATGGTGGGATCTGATATCTTACTTTGTTCATAGGAGTGCATTTTACACACTTACCAAAGGAACCACCTGCCTTGTACTGGTAACCTCAGGGAATCTTCTTCTAAGAGTCAACATTTGTTTCCCACTTTTAAATTATTTCCATTATATTTGCCTGCAGCAGTGAAACACAGAAGCTGTGCTTCCAGTTCTGTGGGTGGGCCTCTTGCAGAGGCAGGGAGCTGAAGAACACTCTTCCCCTCAAAGGCCCTTGTAAATACGAAGTAACTGAAGCAGCTGCCGCAGTGGGTGTAGGCAGCTGGGACCCAGGGGCCTTTCGGGCTCTATGATTATGTTACTATAGTTGGGAGGTTTCATTAAAGTTATACATTATAACAACTTTGTTTAAAAATGAGTCTAGTCTAATATATTGATGTAGCAGCAATACTGCTAATTAAGTGTTCAAAGAAACTCAATATACCACGTTCAAGGCTTCGAATGTTTCAAGAGTATTGAGAACTGAGAGGGCCTATGTTTGGTTGCAAGTGGGACCCGCATCTTGATTTAGTTGCATGTTTCTCAGGGCACTGGCAAGAAGCCGAGACCCAGGGAGGGTCACGTGGCTGGACCTCGCCAGGCGCATCCGTCATCAGGCCACTGTCCAGCAGAGCGATGGGCGTACAGTGGGCTGCATGTGAAATGAGTGAATTAATAGTGAGTTAAAAGAAGAGAAGGAGTGGAAGTCAGAATCCAAACACAGTGTGGGATTTGTACTTCTGATATGTACCTCTTGGAAAGGAAGGCAGCCCTACTTGGCCCCTGGGGAGAGAGCCGCGCCCTCAGAGCCAGGGCCTGAGCATCTCCACGGGCCACATAGAGGCTGGAATAAGACAGTGTTCGGGCTCCTTTGCCTTTGTGGTTAGGGCCTTGCTATACATTTAAGCTTTGAAAACAAATCTACCCAGATGAGGGGAGGGGAGTCAACTGCTAAAAGAGGAAATGCTGCCCATTGCTGCCCATTGTCTGTGGTAGAGCGGTTTATAAGAGGAGACCTGTCAGGGTCATCAGTCAAATGCTGAAAGCGGAAATGCTGCCCAGTGCTGCCCATTGTCTGCGGAAGAGCGGTTTATAAGAGGAGACCTGTCAGGGTCGTCAGTGGTTCCTGTCTGGCTCTGGTCTCCAGCAGAGGATCATCATTCTCTGTGGTGAGTGGAGGACACCGATTCATCTCTCTTTGCAAAGGCTGCACTTCACTGGGGGTGCAGAGAGCGAGCACCTCTAAGGTGGGCCCCCCATCATGTCTTCATGGAAAGGGGCTCCATCAGTCTGCCTAGGAGCACCCAGCAGTGTGTGGCCTCCAGGACATTTGCAGGGTCATGTCCCAGACCCCCCGCCCCCGGGGCAGGTGTGGGTGTGGAAGGAGGGCAGAGCTGGGCCGCATGGCTTGTCAGGTTCTGAGGTCTGTGGGGCAGATTCGGTTTTGAGCAAAACAGAACCTGAGAAGCCTAGAGCCGCTCCAGGAAGCATCCAAAGACAATGCTGCAGCCGGAGCTGCCTGGTGAGGAGGAGGCGGGAAGTGTGGCTGCTGCTCCACTTCGCTGGCCAGGCAGAGGCTGATGGCTTTCATCCCAAGAGCAGCGATTACTCCCCCATGCCTGCTTCCTGTGCCCCACGAGGCCAGCCACGGCTGGGCAGCAGCTCTCACTGTGGGTCTGAGAGCAGACAGGGACTTTGGGCAACAGAGGGTAGTGAGTAGGGAGAGATTTCCCAGCAGGAAGCTCCTGTAGCAACAAGGATGCTTGTCCACAGGGGGCCCATGTGGGTTCTATTCCTGTCTTCCCAGCTTCCATAACTCTTCTTTTTTCCCCAGAGACCACACTGCCGGGGAGGCTGCCCTGATCGCTACACCGTTCTCCATGTGTGTGATCTGCTGCTAACACAATTTTCCACCTGAGTTAACAAGACCAAGCGAGGTGAAACACGTTGACCTTGATCCCTGGTGAGCCTGTGACTGAGCCTGCACCCTCCTTCTCCACCAGGGCTGCCCACGGCAGCCACGGGGTTCCTGACCTTTCAGGTGGGTCCCGGTTAACATCCACTTAAGTGCCCCATGGTTGTTTGCCAACCCAGGTCAGTGGCAGGTCACCCCGAGGAGCGCGACACCCTCCTACGCACCACCTGTCCTACCATCAGTAGATCCCGCACCGTTTACCATTTATGAAACACAGTCATTCCTTGGGCACCCCTATCGCTGGGGCATCTGAGACTCCCTTTTGAAAATCATGCTGGTCAGGCACCAGAACCCTCAGAGGAAGCTCCGCACCCCTCGCCTGAGCTAAGTTATTTCCAGCTGTCATTCTCGTCTTCTTTAATAAAATGGATTTCTCTTTAAAAAACAACAAAACTGTTTATAATCTGATGCATTAAAATAGTTTCCCTTATTACTAATGAAACTGGCTTTGAATTTGGCAGTTTAATTATGGACATATTTCTAAACCTGATCAGTGCACCCAAGACACATTGCTGTAGCTACATGTTTTATTCCAGGAGGAAAAAACTGTGCTTTCTGTTTGCTGAGGGTGCTTTCTTCGCATAGTGGCAATCAGGGGCAGTGGGCTGGTGAAGGACACAGGTAACTCAGATAGATGGGGACTCTGCCCTGAATGGCTGGAGGCACAGGAAGACGGGCATCGCCCAGCCCAGCAGGGCCAGAGGACAGCCAGGGCATTCTGCCAGCCTGCCCTGGACACCACAGAGGGCTGAGGAGGGCTCACTGTAAATCCCCTCTCCATACCGACTCTGGGTGGGGGGCATTGGCAGGCATGGGAGCTGTGGCGTGAACAGTGCAGCTTCTTGGGCCTGTGCAGACACAGGGAGCTCATTGTCTCTGGCTGCAGAGCTTGCTGGGGTAGGGCCTGGAGTCTATTTCCCGCAGGGGAACTCCAGCTCCTGCGACAGTCTAGCCCAAGGGGCTGTGCAGAGGAGACAGGCATGAAGCACAGAATTAATAAATATTTCTTCAGTAAACAAAACAATGGAGGATGGTTGGATACAAGTTTATTCCCTTTGCAAATTCTGGTTCCTGCAGGCTCTGCTTTGGAGACCAAGCAAGCACCTCAGCCTCAGGTGGCACCACAGCCGAGGTTGGCTGAGATGCCCACAGCCCACCAGGCTCCACTCACTGGTGCCAAGGTCAGGAAGCAGGGAGCTGGGCCATGTGCACTGGCTCCTTGGCACTCTTTCAAATACCCTTTGTCACCCTTTTAAACTCACATAAATCCATAAGCAGTGGGCAAAAGTAGGTTTACAGTTGTGGGTACACAAAAACACATTTATTCTTATACTAGAGGCCCAGTGCACAAATTCGTGCATGGGTGAGGTCCCTCAGCCTGACTGGAAATTGGGGACCGACCAGCAGGGGGTAGTGGCCATGTGGGGAGGGACCATGGGAGGTTGTCTGGTAGGGGAGAAGGACTGTGGGTGGTTAGCCAGCCACCCCCCCCCTCCCCAATTGGGGTTGATAGGGGCGACTGGCCAGCTGTGAGAAGTTGGCTGTTGGAGCTCACTGATCACCAGGGGGCAGCTCCTGCTTTGAGCATCTGCCCCCTGGTGGTCAGTGCGCATCATAGCAACTTGTTGTTAGGTCATTCGGTTGCTTAGGCTTTTATATATATAGATTATCATTCCTTAATTATTGTATAGTGTTGGGCAAAAGTAGGTTTAGAGTTGTTTGTATGGAAATAATGCAATAATTAATAAATAATAATACAAGAATAAATTCTGTTCCACTTACTCACAACTGTAAACCTAATTTTGCCCACCCCTTGTAATGTTACTAACTCCACTAACAGATGAAAAAACTGAAGGTCAGGAAAAGAAAATAACTTTCTCAAGTTGCTCTCACTGGGACTGAGCCCTCTGGCCAGAACAGTGGTCCAAACGCCACCTCCAGATGGTGACTGTTCTGGAGGAAGAGCAGGGCCCAAGAGAGGAGCAGCTCCCAGTCAGATGGAAGTAGGTTGTGGCTGAAGGCAGTCCATTCAGTTTGGCAGAGAGTGGATTTGAGGGCACAAGAACTTCTTCCCCTATGAAGAGGCATGTGGCACTGACTCGGCAGGAGATTGTGACCCCAGCAGAGCATGGTGAGCTAGAAAGCAAAGCAAGAAATGAGGCAGAACAAACACATTAGGGACATGGGTGATGACTAGTGAAGCCTACAGTCATTGCTGACAGAGACAAGCACGGTTAGGCCAGGCCAGCCAGCCGCCTGCAAGGCCTGGTCTGCTGACACTCAGCCAGCATGGCTCAGGGCCTGGGTGGCTCCCAGTGAAGGTCCCAGGCCTCAAGGATACAGAGGGAGCATGACTGCTGAGATCAGAACCCAACACAGGTGTGCAGAGATAAGCACACCAGCAAGCTGTCTATGCCAGGAGGGAAGAGCAGGAGGCAGGCACATGGTCCTGGCAGGAGGCTGTGATGAATCCAGTGTCCAGAGTGGCCATTCCAGCAGACGCTGAACAGACAACAGCAGACAGGTGGCACCGGTCGCGCAGAGCACCTGCCAGCAGACAGCAGGCAATAACTATTGGTTATTAGACGCACAGGTGGGGAGGCAGCTAGCCACGGATGACATGGTTCACATGAGGTCCAGCAGAGTCTGCTGAAACTGGAAAGGCTGGGAAGGGTCTGAATCCAGGTCAGTGAGTCTAAGATTCCCAAGCAAGTGTCAGATGGCCTTGGTTTATGAGGTTTTAGCCCTTGGTGCAGGTCAGGCAGGCTGTGGCGTCAGACCACTGGGCAGTGTGGCTGTTGAAGGCTCTAACTCCCAAGGCCCTACTCTCCACTGCAGGAGGCCCTCCCAGAAAGGGGTGAGCACCCCCAGTGCAAAGGCATCACACACCAGGCACAGAGGCTGCTGCAAGTCCCGTCATTAGTACTCCACCCTACACAGCGTCTAAGAAATCCTGACATGTGAGAATGATCAACCCAAACCTCGGCTCCCAAAAGAGATTTTTCTGACTTTGCTGTACTCAATCATAAAAGGAATATCTGGACCCTTCCCCACCTCTCCACGCCATGCACATGCACTTCCTCCATGCCATGCACATGCACTTCCTCCAGGTCATGTACATGCACTTCCTCCACGCTGTGCACATGCACTTCCTCCACGCCGTGCACATGCACTTCCTCCATGCCGTGCACATGCACTTCCTATGCCCTCAGAATGGGACCTGTGCCCCACACTGGGCACGTTTCTCCTTTCCAAGAGCACTGCCCCCCTTGTTCTACCTGCCACAGCCGATCTTCCCTGCCACATAGGCTTACCCTTCTCCCCCTCCTCCACTGAGCCAGCCTCTGCCCACATGGTGCTCCCTCCTCAGCCTCCCCGACCTCCCTCCAATGAGACTATGACCACTGCAAACCCTGCCCTGCTATGGAGGACGACAGAGCAAACACCGTGGTGAGGCTGTGCTTGGATCTGTGCCTGCTCCTGCACAAGCTCTTCAACCTCACCTGGTCCCACCACCTCCTCCACTCCCCATATCTGCTCCCGCAGCTCTCCACTGAGCCTTCACACCCTTCCTCATGCACGTCTTTGTACTTGAGCTGACTGCTTCCGCTGCACCCTTGATATCCCAGCTCATTAGCTGCTTCCTTGGGGAAGACTCCCCTGACTCCCTAAGTGGGCACCTGCTCACCTAGGGCAAGGCCCGCACTCGGACAGTTGTGAGCACACACCCAGGCATGTGGCAGCTGGCTTCGTGTCCAGCTCCTTGTGCCTTCACTCACTCATCCCCTGTAGCACGCAGCACAGGGCATGGGACTTTGTAGATGCCCAGTGAAGACTTGAGTCGTAACTTAGATACATGGGTGTCCTCGGGGAACCACAGCCCAGACCTGTCTCCACACACGTAGAAGGAGGGTGAATGGCCAGTGACTGTGGTGAGGACTCATCCATACGAGTCCACCCGGGGCCTTGCCTGGTGCCTGCGCTTGACAGCACCCACACTCCCCGGTTCTCACGTTTCCCTCTTCCCAGTTCCCAAGAGTGCCAAGGCCCCACCCTGCTGGAGCTCCAGCTGCAGTCGGCCCTGAAGGGATGGACACAAAGTGCTGAGAGACTGAACCCCATGTGGGGTGACCTATTGTGTGGGAATGGCCACTCTCAGATCTCCTTTCTCTTGCCTGAGAAACAGGGTTTTAGTAATAGTCACCTCATAGGGACCTGCTGCTAATGCCTGGAGCAGTGCTCAGAGCAGTATCCTGTGTTCTACTGGACATTGATCATTGTTGTTATATCTTTATCTTGGTCACAGGGACCCAGCCACCCCCAGGGAGAGGAATGATGAAACCTGCCCGGAGTGTGCCAGCCCCACACACCCACGAGGGCACATGCAGTGACCCAGCTGGATGGCCGCGCAGGAGAGGCCAGAGTCAGGCAGCCAGGTGCTTTGCTGGAGGACTGCCTGTTGCTATTTGCATTCTCAGCCCTGTCAATCAGCAATATGCCTTTCCCCACAATTTGAAACTGCTTCTTGATCACATTCCCGCTTATCCTTCCTGAGTGCGGCTCTCTGAACGGGTGGGGATTGGCAGTTCATTCATCAGTTCTCCAAGGACCCCAGAGGATGAAGGGAAATTCCATCATGTAGTTGGCTGTGTATTATGCAGAAAAGGGTCCAGTGGGGACCAGCTTGTGTTCTAGGTAGACAAGAAAAAATCTCAAAGGACGAGCCAATATATGAACAAAGAGTGAATAAAAAGAAACTGTGGGTTTGTAAGGAAGGAACATACACTTTGCCATCGGGAACAGACAGTACTCGAGTTCTTGAATGAAGACAGGACCCCTTCATGGGGAGAAGTAGTAGAGTCCCTGCAAAAGTGAAGGTTCTCCCAAGACGTTTCTCTAAAGAGGACATTGCACAGAGGAAGCCCACCTCATCCAGGGGACCATCAGAAATCGCTTACCCCCTGGCAGAAGGGCCGGAGTGGCTGTGCACAAGCTTGTGCACGCACAGCCATTGGGATACAAGGAACTGCTTAGAGAAACTCTGAGCGAAACATAGGACAGGCAGGGAAAGGCCAGGCATGTCACTGGAAGTTCTTTGGAAATACTCTCATCGACAGCTCTGCCCTCCACAAGGATGTGAAGCAGGTGATCTCTTAGGTCTGCGACTAGAACTGGGACACTCAGGCCCCTCCTCCAAGCCATCTGACTGTGAGCTTGCAGACTTGGAACTAGTTCAGGCTCCCTCTATGTGGGGAGGGGTGACTGCTCTGCAAGCTGCATGGCCCACAGATGACAAAGACTCAGTGGCTCATCAGGACTAAATGGGGTCAGAGAGAATCCTCTGTGAGCACTGAGCATGCGTTAAGGAATGGGTGACATGGAAAGGCAGGTACTTTTGATGCACACACTCATCGAGCTGTAATGAATGCACTTTGAGATTCTGTATATTGCTAACCATTCCTCTGACACCAACGTAAGAGTTGCTTTGTCCTCTTGATCAGCTATCTCCAAAGAAAATGTCCTTCCTTTCGTGTTTTCCTCATCTTCCCTGCTCCTCCCTTGCTCACTCACTTTTCCATGTTCACTGTCGCAGGCCGGACGGGGAGGGTGCAGCCTCTGGAACTGCGGGCCAGAGCTCAAGAGCCTCCTGTGCCCTGTTTGAGCATACAGCCTCTGGGGAGAGGCAGACACTCCGCACTCACATCTTCCACCAGAGAACCTACGGGAGGATGGCACGGTCCACAAGGCACAGGATGAGGGCTACCCCAGGGAAAACACCTTTAAACCTGCCCCACCAGAGGGAGACTGGAAATGACTGCTCCTTTCCCCTCCCATATTCCACTGCACATTGGACTGGTCTTGTATTTACCTCACAGTTTGGCCCTGACTACAGAGAACTTTTAACCTGGCTGTTCTCCGAGTTTCGATTTTAGCTTAAAACCTGCATCCACCATGTCAGAAACTCTAGAGGCTGCTGTCCTGCTCTGCTGACCCCACACAGGCCCTGTGGGGGCTTTGGAAGGCCCCACCCTAGTTTTAAATGGGTTACTGGACATTGGTTTGGCTTCTCTTTCTCTGTGTGCATTGTGTTGGAAGAAGGAGTTTTGGCTTGCTGTGGCTTTTCAAGGCAAGGAAACCACTTTCAAATTAAACACTCATTAAAATTGTCCTCTAATTGACAGTCATTGATTTTATCACAATTCCAAACATGGCCTCAGGAGAGGTAAATGCCTCTTGTGTTGCCATGGTGACATAGACAGGGCGAGGAGAGGCTTCCAGCCACACTGGTTTGGACCTGAGCCCTCTGGCTTGGAGCTGAGAAGAGAGCCCTGCGTGTGGCCTGTGGTGGCTAGGGCTTTGTACTTGGCAGGGCAGATCCCTGGCTGGTCAGGGCAGAGTGTTCCTATAACTGAGAGTAATTATGTTGACAAGGAGGGAAAGTATGGGTACCTCATAAACAAGCAGATGTGCGTGAACGATGGCAGCCATCTCAGGGCCCAACAGGTGGGTGATTCAGTAGGGACTGATCTCCCCAATGGGCTGAAACGCTACCACACCTGAAAACCCAAACATGGAGAGCCAAAGCGATGGAGTGATTTTCAGAGAAAACGATGCACAAGAAAAACAGATGAGGAAGAAGGTGAAGTAAGAATACCGTAGGTTTGGGAGCCAGATAGGCTGTTTTAAATTGCAAATCTACCACTTAACAGCTGTGACTTCACACAGCTTCTAAGTAATCAGTATCTGTTTCCCTCTAAATTGGCTAGAACACGCCTCCCTCACAGAGTTGCTAGTAAAAATTGGAATGCAAGTGTAAACTGTCCACCACCGGTCAGGCACACCTAGCTGCCAGTCCAACCATGGCCACCTTTTGCACTTTCCTACTTGGTACTGACCCCGTATTATCCGTCCTCCAGAGGAGCTCTTCTGAAATAGAAATCAGGGCATGCAACAGCTCAGAACGCTGGCTGTTTCTTATTCCATTTGGAGGAAAGTGCAGGGCCCTCATCTGCCCTCGTGGCTCTGCTCTCAGGACTCTCTGACCTCCTCTTCCCATTCCACCCTGTGAGTGCCCTCCACCTGAGGCCTCACCCTTTCTGCATGCATGGCAAGCTCATTCCTCCAGAGGTGCGCGGCCCTGGTCACTTATCATCACTCACCTCCCAGCTTAAGTAGAATAACTTAGAAGAGGCCTTCCTTGATGTCTGTCTTGGTTGGACTCCTTAAACAGAGCCTGTGAGGTTTCAGACACAGGATCTATTTAAAGTGCATGCTTAGGGAAGCCTGTGGAAGGTGTGGGTAGGGAGGGGAAGAGGAGAACAGCAGAGCCTGAGCATGTGGTCTTAGATGTAGTCTCAGGTAGCGTCTAGCCATGGGCTAATCTCTGGGCTGTGGTGGTTGGGGAAGGGGCGCCTGGAGCATAATCCAGGTGGTCTGCCTTGAAGTAAGGTGCCAGGCTTCTGAGCCGCTGCATCCATCAGCCATTGGCTGCCTCACAGGCATATCCTACACGGCAAGGGCCATTCTCCTGAAGATTGTTGTTGAGCTGCTGGCCACAGGGTGACTCCTCAGCAGCTGTCGGAGCACTCCCTGCTTGGGAATAGGCTGTACAGGGCATCAGTGCACCTGCAGCCACCATGCCCACAGGGCCATCTGTGCTGCTGCCACAGAAACCATGCAACACTTTGGCTTCCTTTTATTCTCTGATACTTTTCTTGCTTAACTATGTGTTGATTTTCTGTCTCCCTGACTGAATTATAATATCTTCAAAGCAGCTATCTTGTCTGTTTTGCTCATCCATCGCTAGAACCTAGACCAAGGCTGGTTCAGTGAGTGAATGTTCATTACTACTAACCTTCCTGAAATGGGAGAAAGTTCACGTTCAGACTTAGAACACACCAAGAGCAAAATGCACAGCTGGATCTGTCCTCATCCCTCAGCTGCTCTTGTGCCACCTCGTGCTTCTGCAGGAGATGCCCGCGGACTCTTTAAGCACCCCACAGAATCTTGCCAGGAACTGTTCTCCAAAATAGTGATAGCTGCCGTGTGAGGCAGCCACTCGCAGCACCATCAGAGGTGTTCACAGAACAGCTCTGAGAAGAGGGACAGGCAGGGAAAGCTGTCCCAAAAGCTTATCTCCATGGCTTATTTAATACTAGTGGCCCGGTGCATGGATTTGTGCACATTGCAAGGAAATTAATTAGAAACCATATTCGGGGCTGACAGTGCCCCAGCAACAACATAACCCATGGCTAAAGGTGGAAGCGCATGGCCCCGAGGAATCGGGCTCCCTCCTCTCTGGTTCTGGGATATGTCACCCGAGAACCGCCGCTGCCAAGTCATCACAGCTCAGCAGCTCCTGCATTGAGCGTCTGCCCCCTGGTGGTCAGTGCACATCATATGTACTGGCTGGTTGGCTGGTTGGCCGGTCAGACGGTCACTTAGCCTTTTATATATATAGATGACTTCCCCCAACCAGTTCATTGCCACTGAGCCAAGTTTCAGGAAGATTTTCTATAGATGAAGTTATTCTCCCTTTAGATCTTGTGTGTGCATCAAAGCACAATCTGCTATGTGTGCTGCTGTTGTCTCCTCCTCCCTCATTGTCTTTGGGGGAAAGAGATTATAACCAAATCACAACTTGTTAGAGGATTAAGAGAACAGTGTAATGTGTACCTCCGCCTCACATTGTGTCTATACAAATCACACACACAGAGCCCCATTGGATAAGAATGGCTGCCAACAGTGTAGCTGCCTTTCTGAAAGTTACAGGTAGCCAGGGACCCGCAATCATCAATAATGCAATGATTGCCTGAGAAATTCTGGGCCACTTAATTAAGAAGCCAGAGTCCGGAGAAAAAAAGGCAATCCAGTTTCATGAATAGAGGCACAGGCCTGCAGCTCTATGCTATAAAATGAGCACATACATGGAGTGCTTACAAAGAATCCAGCATTATGCTAAGCAGTTTCAACATCGTATCATTGGATCCTGAACTAATGCTGTGAGACACAATAGGGTGAGCAGACGACTGCACAGGGTGGGTCTGCCAGGTGCCCTGTTGCACGGCTGGCCTGGTGGCTACTTATTATCTTTGCCTGTCCAGCTCCTGTTGCCATTACTCTGCCACGGTGACACGACTTGCCTTTGGGAGCCCTTTCCCCAACCTTCAGTGCTGCTGTTTGAGAAAGGCTGACCCCATCCCATGACCCATGTCTGGTTGTTAGTTAAATGGTTCCATTAGCCATCTCATGAGTCCTGGATGGGCACAGGCCCCAGTCAGGCCGGTGAGACTCAACTCCTAGATTTACCTGGATATGTGAGCAAAGGAAATGCCTCCTCCTTGCGCCTGCAGGTAAGATCATTGTTGCCACTTTGCCACCTCAGGGAAGAGCTTGGAGACAAAATGCTGACATGAAGGAAAGTGAAGGCCCGCAGTCGAGGGATGTGCCCCATGTCACAGTGTGAGTGCCTGCCCTGCGCCACTGTGGGGATCGGAGCTACTCAGGGACTTCGTAGGAAGCCAATATGTTTTTATTTTATTTTCTAAGACAGTTTAATGAGGATTTCTCTCTAGCAATTGGATGTGTCGCAATATGAATTCAATATGTAACGGTTGGCCTTGGGCAATAACTAAAGAATGACTGGCCCCTCAGTGCTGTGTAGGTAGCCGGAGAGCAGTTAAACACAAAAGATCATGCAAAGGGTGGCGGGGGGGGGGGGGGGGGCCTGGGTGTTTAACATGCTTTCCCTTCTGAACCTTTGGCTATTGTAGACACAGTTCTCACTCAACTCGTCCAGAAGAGAAAGAATGAGACCAGGAAGAGCGATTGAAACACTGAAGGGAGGTGGGGTTAGACTCAGGCAGCACTCAGTTCACACCTCAGCCGTGAGACTGTGCATCAATTATTTTGGGAGATTTACTAAAACTCTCTGCACCCAGTTTTCTCATCAGTAAAATGTGATGGTAAAGCCTGTCTCACGGGGCTATGCTGAGAAACAGGAGTGGTTTGCATGTAAGTGCCGGCCAGGGTAGCCACTCCGTAAATATTTGGCCCCATGCCCCCCAGCTGCAACCGACCTGCCTCTGCCTCTGACTACGGGCGCTCACAGGCACTATCAGGGGAGGTACACAGGGGACCCCACGCGTGTCTACCCACAAATACTAGTACGTGGTTTTAGGACAAGTCAATGAGGAAAGGTTGAGTGTAGTCTCTAAGGATTTGAATAACTGGATGCATGTGTACTTTATAGAGTCTTCTTAGAGGGAAGACATTTCTAAAGAAAACCAACCCAACTAATATAACTAATATAATTTCATTTCAGCCAAATAACGGATTGTGTCTTTACCACCTTGTCACATAACTGACTTGACTGATTTGTCTCTTCCCCCTGAATAAAGGTTGTCTGGATTGATCAAGCCAATGGGTTTCTTGACAATCTGTAATGAGAGCAAGGCCGTCCTCAATTTCCAGGCTGGCCCCTGACTGGGGAGCAGGAGTGGGCAAGGTCACCTACACTCTGAAGAGTCCCTTAGTCAGTGGCCATGGTAATGAAAATTCTAGTTAGAGTTAGAGTATAAATAAGGCCTGGAAAAGAGGCTGGATGGGTTTATTTCCTGAGGAGGGCTCTGCGTGTACTATCTTCCTGCTGTGGATACTGCAGGCCAAGCAGGCCAGGTGCGCAGCCGAGGAGTAACACTGCGGAAGGGAGGGAGGGGGATGGAGCAATGACCGTGTTCCCCTGTTCCCCAACCCCAGCATAGCTGCAGTAACTAGAGTCCATGTGTGCAGCATGAACTTATTGAGGACACACTGTGTGTCAGGAAGTATTCTAGGTGCTGAGACATAGATAAAACCTCCATCCTCATGGAGCTTAACACTGATGGGGAGACCAACAAAAATAAGTAAAATATATAGTATTTTAGAAAATGATAAATAGCATGAAGAAAATAATAAAGCAAGGAAGGGAAATAAGAAAGAAGCCAGACTGCAGGAGATAAAATGTGAAACTGAAAATAGAGTGTTTACTGAAGACCTCCATGGAAAGGTGATGTTTGAGGAAAAACAGAAAGGAGATGACAAAGGAAAAATAAAACCCACTGATTTCTGGGACAAGAGTGTGCCTGTGAAGTAGAGGTCTGCTCATCTGGTGAGGACAGCAGGGCAGAGTCTGGCAGGGAAGAGGGGTGGTGTGGGGCCAGAGGGGCGTGGGGTGATGGAATGGGCAGGTCCAGATGCCTGAAGCTCTTCCTCCGGGGAAAGGGAGCAAGCAGCGGGTGGGAGAGGGTCAGACATGGAAGTGGGGTGTCTCCCCGAGGGCCTGGGCTGCGCTCTGTGCAGGTGGGAGGTGGTAAAAATGCACGGGCAGGGATGCTAAGGGAAGGCCTCACAAAGTTTTCTTTCTGTGGGAATCGATGAACGTGCACAGTGGCTCCTTCTCCTCCCGGGCATGGCATTGATTGCAGGTGATCATCCTAAATTTCATGAACACTGAAGACCAGCTGCAGGGAGCGTGGCTGCCAGCTCCCTGCCATGCGGGCCAGGCAATTTTCACCTGAACACAGCCCAGGCTCTAGCCTGGCCACACTAATCTCCCAGCTCCTCCAAGCAGAGCGCAACCCTTGCAGGGCCTTAGCCCCATGCAAAAGGAAATGAAGGGAGAAGAGCGGACCTCCTACATCCTGGTGTCTAACTCCGAACATCCCACGGTGGGGCTTGAAGATGACTCTGTGAACAAATTGAAAAAGGATAATGGTGTGGCCCAGGTCGCCCAGACATTAAACAGCACCCCCACGTGCGGAGTCACTGTGGGGGGTGGGAAGGGCACCCTCCATTGCGGCCCTGACCCTGGCACCGGGACTGTCCCCAGAGGCAGCACCAGGCCACAGGACACTGAGGCGGGAACGAGGGCTAGGGCTGGATCCTCCAAGCACATCCCTCCTGAAAGGTGGACACTCAGTCTTTTCTGCACAAGATGCCCTTGGCTTTCGCCACAGCGGCACAAGGACGTGGAGGGCATGTGCCTGCCCAGAGCAGCTGTTCTGGGGTCCTGTGCAGCTCCCGGGGTTTCCGAAGGTCATCTCTCTGTGCTTGAGTCTTGGGAGCCTTGCTGGTCCAGGCAAGGTTAGGGGCAACTCTCTAATGCTTTGCAGCAAGAGTCTTAGAAATTCAATTCAGAAAATAGCCTCCTCAGAATGCCGGGCGTGAGGACACCCAAGAGCCTCCTGGGTGTGGCACTTGCTGAGCTGGGATCCAAGATGGAGAGCGACCCGCACTTTCAGTTTTCAAGAGTGGCCGTGCCTGTGGGCCCGCACCTGCCCTGCACTCACTGCCCCTGGCCACCTGCTGCCCAGCCTTCCCATTCCGAGCTATAACCCTGCTGCTGCTGGACGAGGGGGACATGGCGTTGACACTGTGCGTACTCTGTACTGAGTGCAAGCTCACAGTCTCACTAATGGTTGAATATCTAGTGCTTGTAAACAAGGTCATTTCATTGTCAGTAGCAATTTCCTCCCAGGGTCACATTTATTTGGAATTGTTTGGAGTCACCATTGGAAAGAAGAAATGAGAAAGCAAGGAAAGGAAAGGAGGCAGGATAGAAAGCTGACGGTGCCTGAGAATGCTGCTTGGACCGCATGGGACCAGGTGTGGGACCGTGAGTAGGACCGCATTAGCCCAGGATCACTGTCCCAGGAAGTGAGCGGGCCCAAAGGGTGAGGCGATGAGCTTCCAAACCTGGGCAGTGGGGACGTGGAGGAGAGGAAGAGGAGCCTGGTTTGGGTGCAAGGTCCATTTCTTGTGAAAAGTGCTACAAGTCTAGTGCCCAGCAGGGCTTAAATGCCAGTGAACATAGCCTAGCTGTGAGACTTGAGGGTCATTTCTGCTTCACCCAGAGGCCCAACCATCCCCTGCCTGCCCTGCTGGTGCTGGACAGGCTGACTGGGGTGTTGATCACGCACATTTGTAAATGTCCTGCTTGGATCCCTCTCCCTCACCCCCAGCCTCACACACCTCATCCCTTCTGGAGAATCCTTTCTGTTCTCATAGTTTTAAAAATCATTATTTCTGTCATACTTTCTTCTGAAAATGATTAGAGAGAAGGAAGTCTAATCCGCAACTGGGGTTGTGGCTTCTAATTGTCTCACTTAACCACTGTGGCCTGGAGCCTTTTGTCTAGGTGGCCTCGCGACCTCTGCCTAGTGTCTGACGCCCATTCTAAGTGAAGGCTTAGTACCTGCTGATGGATGTGAGGGGAAGGGAACTTTGCTTTAAAAGTATATTTATCCAACATGCTTCTCATTTACAAACAATCTCAGCCTTCCAGGCCCACGAGAGGGGCAGCGTGGGGTGCTTGCTCTTCACGCTCAGAGCCCCTGGGAAGGCACCGTGTGGGCAGCAGGAAGGCTGCAGAGGCCACGCGTGCTCTAAGTTATGAAGTAGCATGTTTAAAGCTGCCTCCTTGTTAAGCTGCAGGCAGCCCACCTGCTCATTTGTCACATTCATGATTCTTATTGCAACAAAATGAGGGAACAAGCAGAGAGGAAGAGAAAAAATACCCACTTCAAAGTGAAAATAAGATCTTTGTTAACACGGCTACTAATGCTCACCTCAGTGACAGCAGACCACGCACTGGAGACTGCGTCACTGGTGGCAGCCTCCTCAGAGGCACCCTGGTATGAGCTATCTAGGGAGATGTGGGCCGGGGATGGGAAGGGGCATCGGAGAAACTTCAGGGCCACAGAAAGCCATCGAGGAGGAGCCCGTTTTAGCAGGATGTCAGTACCCCGCATCGGTCCTGAGACCCTCATGATCTCAGCTGTTTGTGCAGCCGTGTCTCTGACCACTGCATTGTTTCTCTCACAAAATGTGTGCTTACATCCCATTGAGTTACATCTTCCACGTCCCCACACACCTTGTCCCTCACTTCCCAGCTGGTTCTATCCTTGCTTCCCACCCTGGCTCCTGCCAAAGCCTTCAGCCCATGCTGAACCAGCAAACGCAGCACAACTATGCGCTCTGTGCCAGCTTTCCTGACTCCCAGAAGCCTCAGCTCGCTTCCCTGCTTGTCTGCTCAGTTGAGTTGAGCCTAATCAGCAAACAATGGCAGAAAGAATAATGTAACAAAGCCTCCTGTCTTTACACACTCCCAGGACCAGCGTCCAGCCGGTCTGAAAGAAGCTGCTGTGCTTTCAACCCCTTCTTTGTGCTGCTCCATCCTCATCTACCTCCCAATGGCATGGGGACTTTTTCTGGAGGTTTGGGGCTGTGATCCGGCATATTGGCTACCTTCATATTAGGACCCTTTTCCATTCCTATTGAAGTATGGTAGCAACCATACTTGGGTAAAAATTGCTGTTTAATATTTTAACCTTGCTGTTTTGGGTTCTGTACTCATTTAAAAGTTATTTTGATTTTCTGAACTTAAGTATGATTGAATACTCCATTGATGATGGTTTGAATATTCCATTGATTGTGATCTCACTGGTCATCGAAGCACATTCCTCTGGGACCCAGGACAGATAGTGATCCTAAATTGTCTCAGCAGCTACAGATAACTGAGTTTCGGTTGACTCAGTGATCTCAGAATCTGGACAGCACAATTATTCTAAAATTGCCCAGGTGGTCCCAGATAATGTGTTTCTGTTGATTCAGTGATTCGTAAATACTTTATATAACTAACTTGCTCAAATTCTGCTTCTGTAAAAAATGCTTTTTCACAAAACAGGTTCCACATTCCAGACCCAAAGAGGTAATCAATACTTTTGTGATATTCTGCATTAAGCCAGAAGTGGCAAGCTGTTGGGGCTGCGAGGTCTGGAGAGCTTTTGCTCCCTCTTGTGCCGCCAGCTTTTAATAAATGACTCCATAATTTGACCTTTTTTGAGGTGTCCTTTGTAAGATGGGGGTTACATCACAACACTATCATGGAGAAACTGGACAGAAATATCATCATCCTCTATAGAAGTCATCTCTTTATTATGTTACCCAGCAGAAACAGAAGCACGCCTCCATGCAGCCCTCCCGTGAGACAGTCTCCTTCCTGAGCGTCATGGACCAGGGATCCAGGTGGGCATTCACACGAGGTTGCCAATATTTTATTTGGACAAGTAAGGACTTTTTCTTATTTAAAGAGGAAAGAAAGAAAATGCCTCCATCTACCATCACCATTTCCTACGGGGAGTGCAGCCACGCCCCCATCCCCACCATCCGTGTGCAGCACACTCAGCCTGCAGTTGTGAACAAATGGAGTAAAATAAATATGATTTATAGGAAATAATCTCAACTGAGTTAGAATTATCTCCAACAATTCTTTAGCTCAGTGTGTATTGATCTTGTTGCAAGAGAAGTTCCATTTGTCAGAGAGGCCATGGCCAAGAGAACAGTTTACTGCCTTTGTGTGACCAAGTGAATATGTCTGGCGCGACATAGTCTTCTAAATCCTGCACATACCTGCCTTCCAGCAGGCCTTAAATTCTGGTTTCATAATCTTGATACCCGACTGCCACCAACAGAATGACACAGCCATTCCCCAGACCTCCCGACGCCTACCATTGTGAGAGCGCAGAGATGTCTCCAGGACTCTGCACACCCCAGAGAGGGCTCCAGCTCCAGGAAACAGAATAAATGACTGAATGTCAACTCTCCCTTCCTCAGCCCCCAGCTAATGAAGCTTAACTCCAGCCATCCCATCTCTTAATCCACACACAGCATTGCCCGTTAAACTTCCCTAATATTTAACTCTTAACATAGTCTCCTCCAGCTCAAAAACCTTTCATAGCTTTTCATTAAGCACAAAAAAAAGTCCAAATCCTTTTTCACATATTAAAAGGCTCCCATAACTGACTTTAATATATCTTTTCAATCTCAATGACTTCCAGCAGTTTGTCTTACCTCCCTTATGGCTTTTTTCAATATCTACTTTGCCTATTAGTAAGTGTCTGTGTCTTCTGTCTTCTGCTAGAGAATGAGCTCGCTGCACCCCTTATCCCAGCACAAAGTCCTGAAAATACTAACTTAAATTACAACTGTTAGATGAATAAATAAGCTATGCAGGCACAGATAAATAAAGCTGTACCTTTACTCAATTACTCATATTGTGATCTGCCAAAGCACTTAGCATGGTATTAGGTACATCATAGGTACTCACTGCACAGGACTTGAATTAAGAAAGGATAGAAGGTGAGAAGGCAAGAAGAACAGAAGGTAGGAAAGAAGATTAAGGGGAGGAATGAGCTCAAAGGAGATCAGGATTTAAACTATATGACAGACCTATCAATTTAGATTTAATCTCTTGGACCACAAGGCAGGTGGACAGTGCTGGGAGAGTGAGAGAGATTCAGACACTATGAACCAACTCTGTCCACAGTCAGGAAGTGAGGAAATATAGCTTCCAATCATAGATTGTGGGAGTCCCTGTCCTCAGCAAAGGAGAAAAAACTGAATGTCTGAAATAAGGGCAAGTGAAGGTCAAATGCAGAAATGCCCAATGGCTTCCAACTGACCCTTGTGTTCATATGCTTTGTGTCCAGATCTCCTTCCTTAGGTGGGTTCTGCTACCAGTAGTCCCAGACCATCATCAGTCCCCCAAAGGCAACAGCCACACAAAACAGAAACTTTCCATGAATGGTTCTTCCATATCTTCTCCATGATTGACTTTGGTCATTTCTCAGAGAGTTCAATTTTCCCACCTGCTCCATTTTTCCAGGATATCCAGTTTGTGACTTTCCTGTGATCATCCACCTCTCTCTTCTAGACCTTGAGTTACTCACCTCCTCCCATAACTTCAGAAGGTTAATAACTATAATAAATATCTAATTCCACAGCACTTGTAGCATATAGCCTTCCTGATTAAGCCCTGACTAATCTTATTTAGATAGGATGCAGCCTGAGAAAGCTGCTTATGGATCATTTAATGGATCATATAAATATGGATTGTTTCTTATGTAAAGATAAATATATGAACATGTATTCAGAATTTGTTTTAATCATATATGGTAAGGCAGAAGGTACAGAAATGATGGTCATGAAGGAAGAAGTTTATATTCATAGATCCCTAAAAGCAGGAGGTATGCCATGGCATGCAGCGCCATAAGGGGAAGGACGAGGGATGGTCAGGAGGCAGAGAGAGATGAGAAAAAAGAGAATGACCCAAAGCCTTATTGGGCTTTTGTAGAAAGAAATGTGTACCCAGGGTAGCTAAGGTGAATAAGATAGGGATTAGGTAGTTTGAATAATTTTAGATAGGCTCTAGGCTTTATGAGTGGTCCCAGATTGTCCAGTAGCTGGTCCTGCATTGATTTAGGGCAAAGGAAGTATTTGGTGGTTGTGTGTGAAAATTTGACAAAGGAGATGGTTTGCAGTGTGGCTCTGGGTTGGTTAATATCAAAGGCATATTAAAAGGGGAGAGTTTTACTGTCTCTAGGCAGTCTCTTCAGGATGGACACCCAAAGTGCTAGATCATCAAGAATACAGAAAATAAGAATCTAGAGTCCATACAGGAGACATAACTCTCTAAGGACCCAGACAACAAGGCAAAAGTCTAGGAGAACCAGATCTGACAAAGCTGAGATCTGAGGAGAACCAGATATGACAAAGCTGAGATCTAAAACACTCAGACCTGAGGGAGTGAGACCAGGTCCCTCAGAGCAGGGGAGCACTGAGCCTAACTGGATTTCAAAATTGCTATGGAACAGAGATATTTATATGACTCTAATTCCCTCCCTTTGTGAGCCTGAGCTTCTATAATAACTGTAGTATGCCAGATCCACACCATTGCACATTGGGTTGTAGTTCTTTAATTTATAGACCACCAAATCAAGATGAACCACACTAAAGAACCCATCACAAGAAATGATATATCAGGGTAAATATCTCATACACACTTGGACTTCTACACTAATAAAAGAGAAACATGCAAATTCTCTGTACCTCCGCTATGCCCACCAGCCAATCAGGGAAAGTATGCAAATTAACCCAACAAAGATGGTGGCAGCCACGGAGCAGGAGTGAGCAGGAAGCTTGGGTTGCCCCCTGCGATGGAGGAAGCCACGCTTACTGCCTGCCCTGGCTGTCCCTGGCCTCCGCTCAAGGCTACAAAGTTTCAATTATAGAAGATAGATAAATCCCAAATACCTCCTTCCAGCCAGCTCTGGCTTCCACTCAAGGAGGTGCTGAAAAAAAAAAAAGGAGCGGCTGGGAGCCATCAGCCTCTCACCCAGGCTGGCCAGGCACCCCAGCGGGGACCCCCACCCTGAAGGGGATGTGACCAGCTTGAAAATAGCCCTCAGCCCCTCACCTAGGCTGGCCACACCCCCATGGGGTGAGAGTCCCCACTGGGGGGCGTGGCCAGCCTGCAAACAGCCATCAGCCCCTCACCCAGCCTGGCCAGGCACCCCAGAGGGGACTCCCACCCTGAAGTGGATGTGGCCAGCTTGAAAAAGGCCCTCAGCCCCTCACCCAGGCTGGCCATGCCCCCCAGCGGAGACCCTCACCCCATGGGGGCATGACCAGCCTGCAAACCACCACAGGCCCCTCGCCCAGGCCACCCCATGCCCCAAGGGAACCCCCATCTCTGATCTGGGACACCCTTCAGGGCAAATCAGCCAGCCCCCACCAGTGCACCAGGTTTCTATCTATACTAATGAAAGGGTAATATGCTAATTAGACTGGGCGACCTTCCAGGAGACCTTCCGAACGTTCTTCTGGACAAAGCCATGGTAGCGGGGCCAAGATAGAGGCAGTTAGAGGCCAAGAGGGGAGGGCAGTTGTGGGTGATCAGGCCAGGATGGGACAGCAGTTGTGAGTGATCATGATGGTGGGGAGCGGGCCACTGGGGGTAAGCAGACCAGCAGGGGGGCCAGTTGTAGGCGAGCAGGACGTCAGTGGGGGTCAGTTGGAGGTGATTAGGAAGGGGGGGGAAGTTTGGAGTGAGCAGGCCAGCAGAGGGGCAGTTGGAGGTGAGCAGGGCAGTGGGGAGGGAAGGTGGGGCAAGCAGGCCAGCAGGGGGGGCAGTTGGAGGTGAGCACACTGGCACGGGGGGGGGCAGTTGGGGTGATCGGGCTGGTGGAGGGGGCATTTGGGGGCAAGCAAGCAGGCAGGCAGGCAGGCCGGTGAGCGGTTAGGAGCCAGCAGTCCTGGATTGTGAGAGGGATGTCCGACTGCCGGTTTAGGCCCGATCCCTGTAAACAGCAGTCGGACATCCTTCAAGAGGTCCCAGATTGGAGAGGGTGCAAGCCGGGCTGAGGCACAACCCTCCCCCCCCCCCCCGCATGAATTTCATGCACCAGGCCACTAGTAATTAAATGACAAAATTCTGGACTCCAAGCCTAAGTCTGATGGTATCCTATGTAATAAAAATGTAATGTGCAAATCAACTGAACAGCCGAACAGCAAATGAACACCCAGATGACCATCCAGGACCACACAATGACACCCACTGGTGCCAGGCCAGCCAAGGAGGATGTGATGCAATTGGTTGAGGGCCTGGCTATCGCCCTCCCGCCACAGAGGGAGTCCCAGACCTCTATGAGGGAAGCCTGGGTCTCGGGTGCCAGAGGGAAGCCGTTGTTGGCAGCTGGAGGACGGAAGGCCTACTCTTGCATGAATTTCGTGCATTGGGCCTCTAGTAATTGAATAAGATTGTTATAGTTCCTGGAATGTGGGAAAATATGTTTTGCATGGAGGAATGTAAATAATTTGTGGCCATGGGATGAACTGTGAACAATTGAAGATGCTGTTTTGTTGTGTTTTGTTTTGTTTTTTACACTCCCCTCATATATAGCTGAAACCTGTTAACCTTCCCCTTAAATTGGGGCTTTCCTTTGGGGCTCCTTTGGCCATCAGCATGTGGTGGAAGTGGCCTTGCATAGCCTGCAAGTCTGGACTGTAAGAGCATTTCTGTGCTAGGAGCACTTCCTCTTGGAGCCTAGTTGCTGCACTGGGAGAAACTCAAGCAGAGTGAGGAGGTTGGACAGAGAACCAGCCAACTCTGCAGTCGCCATCCCAGCTGAGCGCCCAGCCAGCAGTTCTGCCAACATGAACCTTTTGGGAATCCTCTTGCTTTTCCCATCTAGTCCATCCTGCAGGAGATTGCAGCCCCAGGCAATGAAATGAGGAACAAAAACACTCCGGCTAAGTCCAAACTGAGCTATGGAATTGTGAGAAGTAATAAATGATGGTTATTGTTTTTAAGCCATTGTGGTGGGCGGGTTGGGGGAGGGTGGCGCTGGAGTTACATCACAATAGATAGCTGAAACAACAAGAGAACAGCAAACTTAGAAATTCCTCAAAAAATCTAAATTATGGGTTCCAGGCTATGAGCTCAGGTTTTCCAAGTACACATTCTTCTGAGAGCCTTCTTGCCTCCACCCTTCTCCAAAAAGTCACTTGTCTCTGAATGAAGTATGGCCACGGCATGCTTTGGATGATCACATTGAATCTCTTCTGTGTTTGAACAAATGTGTTCTGTCCTTTGGGCAGTTTTCCCCTCCAATTCTTTATGTTAGCACAGACAAAGACATACTCTTAAACTAAAAAATATTAAAATATTTGTTGGAGATTGATGATCCTGAATAGAGAAGTAACAAGCAAGCTATGGGCTCTAGCCATTCTGCTTTCATTTGCTTTATATTGCTGCTGGCAAATCTACATAATATAAAAATATATCTTCACATTCTTATACAAAAATTTTAAACTTCCTTTTGTAAATTGATGTCTCTGAATGAAGGGGTTGCATGGTTTATCTGGTTCTAGCTGCTCTGTTTTCATTTGCTATTCTATTGCTTTTGGCAAATCTGCATATCATAATAGGATATTTGTGTAGGCTTGCCTGGAACTTGTTAAGACCGTTCCAAAGTTCCTGAACATATGAATAAGATTATGCAGGAGAATCATCATGACTTGAGATCCAGATTAGGGCGACCTAATTTGACTGGTGCCCTTGAGCTCTTACATTCCTCAGTCAGGTAAAGCAACTTTGAGTTCTGAGATACATGCACAAGTAGGTTGCCAGAACAGGTGAATAAAAATATAAGACATCCAGTTAAGTTTGAAGTTCAGTTAATACTCAAAATATTAATTCATCTGCACCTCTTCAGATAAGGTGCAGATGAATTAATATTTTGAGTATTAACTGTATGCCAGGTTTTAGTTCAAGTATATCCTATGCAATGTTTGTATATACCTAAACTAAAAACATTTTAAATTAGATGTTCTGTATTTTACCTGACAATGCTATCATAAGTCTCAGTAAAGTATAAGTAGGCCAGGTGTCTTTCCTGTGGTATACATCATTTATTTACTTATGTATTTATTAATCCTCACCAGAGATATGTTTATTGATCTTGAGAGAGGGAGAGAGAGGGAGGGAGGGAGGCAAAGGAGATGCAGATGCCTGGGAACCCAGAGCAATGGGGGAGATCCTGCACATCTGTGGGGCACTTATAGTGCTTATGCAGATGAATATTTCACACATGTTCAATCCTGCAATCCTCTCCACAAGCCCAACCTCACTACTTGGCTATACGAACATGGACCCTTGGAGAAGGCCTGGCCCAGGTTCACACAGCTGGTAGCTTGAGGCTCAGCTCTCTGAGCAGAAGTACCTGATCCCAAGCACTTATTGCCATAGCTTCACAATATGCTGATCCCTAGTGAGGCATGACAGGTGAATGGGGCGTGTGAGGAGGGAGTAAAGTTCTTGTGATTTTACTGCCACTCTTGTATCTTTGGTGTGTTCCCTTGCTGCATGACCTTTGAGAGGTCTATTGATACCTATATGCTTTATCAAGACAAATGTAGGTAAGAGGGAAAATGTGGAAAAGACATAAAATGTGCCTCTTTTATAAGTCAACAGGAAGAATAAGTCCTTATCCAGTAACTCAAACAGATCTTAGCCACTTGGTCTTGTCACATCTAGATGGTAGAAGATCCTCTTCTATGGACAAGGAGGGGACTGCTCTTCAGTCACTCAGATGATGAGTGAAAAAAAAGTCTCTTTTTACATAGAAGAGCCCTTGGCACAAAGTAGAAATAGTAAAGATCCTCTTTGAAGCTTCGGAAGAGGTCTGTACCTGGAATATTGCAGGAGAGCATGAAGGGCGGAGACAAGGAGGACATGGTGCAATATCAAGCCAATCACGGGCCCTGGCGCTGTGCCATTCTGACCTGTGCTGCTTGATAGGGAAGCCAGCAAAATTTAGAAACTTAGTTATAAAAGGGGAGTGAAATATATCACCCCCTTATGGAGATTTCCTTTCCCAAAACTAATGAGCCAAGACCTGGATCCAAGATGCTAGCAGATTGGTATCTTTTTAATGAAAGATTGATGTCTCTCAGCCAGGCTTAGGAATGCCAAATGTGGCTTCTATTTTGCACTCCTTTTCTAACACTTGAGAGCTAAGAATGAAACAGTCAGCATTTGTCCTTGCACTTGACCTATATCATTTTCTGGAAAGATGCTGACATGAAGGAAATCCAATGGTCCAAAGCTGAACAGAGCAAATGAATCACACAATGTGTTCTTCCTGCAGAATCATGTGGTCCTGATGCAATTGGAAACCAGGGTACATAAGGGTCCTATATGATCCTCAGCCTCTCATAGATGCCATTCAGGTTGCTTTTCTTCCATGAGTCTATCCTGGCTTGCATCGGTGCCAGGATTAGAACTTGGGAATGACAGAAGGCAAAAGCCAGCATATTCACTAAATGTACTTGGGCGTATATATGGATTACCCCAGATAGTTGTAGAGTGTGTCTTCTGCTGTCTGTGAGTATTTCTGAGGTGGGAGATGGAGATTTCAATAGCCTTGCACAGGAATACATGCCTCCCTCATAGAAAAGTTGCAAATAAACTTACTGCTGCAGCGGGCCTACAGAAAGAATGATTGGATATTTTGGTGAGGTGAGAAACTGCCTCTCACTGTTTGATATTAGGACAGTTTTCAAGGTGCAGATGAATTAATATTTTGAGTAGTAACTGTGTGCCAGGTAAGTGCCGTGCCGGGATCAGACGGGTCTACACCCTGGTGTTTTCTAATCCACTTTGTGATGTGGACGTGTGTCCCCTGGGTCACATGCAAGCTGACGTGGCCTGAATAAAAGACAGCAAGCACATTAGCCAGGCCAGTCATTGCCAGGAAGGAAACAGGAAGCATACTAACCAGGTCTAGCTCATTCCAAAGCTGGGTCTTCAGTTGCCTCTCCTCTGCTTCTTGGTTCATTGGAAACCCGTGTGCTCCTTTGCTGTTGGACGGGCACCTGCCCTCTCCTTACTGCCTGGATTCTTTTGCTGATGACCCTCTCTTGCTCTGGAACCCACTTGCTGTCTTCACCAGAATTTAGAACTCCTCAGCTCCAGGATTCCGCAGCCCTGACCAATGAAGCTGGTAGATGAATACCCTCGCTGTTGCTCTTTAGTGAGGCAATGCTTATGTGGGTTGTATTATTGTTTTCTAGTTCCCTTCTGAGGCCAGGCCAGCCTCTGACATTGGCTGCTGCTTTGCTAACTTGTCCATTTTGGACTGCCTTACTTTTCTTGTGTCATTTATCCAACCCCCTAGTGGTGCTTTTAAGGTTGCTTTTTGTATTATAGTTTCATGGCTTAATTTTGAGGGAACTCCCAAAATGTGGCTTCAGAGCTGGAGAAACTGAAGAATGTGTGTGTGTGTGTGGGTGTGTGTGTGATGAGAAGGGTGGGAAAGGGTGATAGTCTAAGACCTACCATCCTGTCAGAGCACTACTTTTTTATTTGTAAATGTGATTTAAAAATACCTACCTTACATAACTGTTGAAAGTACTTGATTGCATGATGTATGAAAAACTGCTGCCCATATTAGGTGCCCAATAAATGTTGAGCAATTATAGAGCTGAAAGTTCATGACCTTTGAGCCTGACCTACATTAAACACCTGGATGTAAACTCTAGATCTGTCACTTTCTAGCTATGTAAGTCTGGGTAAATTTCTCTGAATATCAGTGCCTTTATTTGTGCAATGGGCATAAATAAATACTCCCCGCAAAGTGTGCTGAAGGTTGAAGTAAGCCACATGTTCTAAGTAGCCACAGACAATACAATGTAAATTCCCAGACCCTGGGAGCACTTTTACTTCTGCTCCTCCCACTTCTGCAGAGACACAGATGGGCCTTCAGGCAGTGTGGGGTTCCAGCCCTCTTAGTCCTACTCCAGCAGGAATTAAAATCACACTTGCAATTTCTCTGAGGAATTGGTAGGCATTTGATGATGATTTTACCACTTGGTAGAGGGGAAAGTCACTCAGTGATTAGCTGGGTTCTTTCATTAAAACCCAACGCCCAGGGTATACTCTAATTGCCCACAAATTCCTATTAGGCTTTATAGTGTAATTGCTATTCATGGTCCAATTAAAGGGCCATTGCAAGCTGAGAAGAATGTGCTTTATTACTTCAATTTTGAAATTCGTGTCTTGGATCTTGAATCCACTCCTGGTCTATAGGGTTTCACATAGTGTGACATCCGTGCTGCTACAGTGAGGCCTGTGGGGCTGCCTTCCCCTGGCCTGGCTCCTAGGCACCCAGGCTGAAGGCAGGGCCTCCTCAGGCTCTCACACTTTGCAATGCAGATGGCAGAGGGACAGAAGGAGAGGGGCCTGCTCCTCCTGGTGTGCCTAAGACCTTGAAAGAAAACCATCAGGACTGTTTTGAGCTTAAGCTGCCAGGGTGGTGGTACCTGGCCCTCCCCAGAGGAAAGGCAGCTGGCACAGGCTCAGGAGAAACATAGGCACCACCCAGGGGGCTGAGGGTTCAAGCAGGCCTGGGTTCAAATGCCTGCTCTGCCATTTCCTAGTGGCCTGGCATTTGGCAAGGCAGCTCTCAGTAGCCCAGTGTCCTCACCCAATGAGAAGAGTAAAATCGCAAGGACTAGATGAGACAATACGTGGAAAGCACCTCACACGTACTGGTCTCTCGTAAATGCTTTCATCATCATCAACACCTCACCACCACTGCCACCAACTTCTCCAACTTCTCCACACTGCCCTTTCAGAGCATCTCCATCAGGATGAGAGATACCTGCCGACAGTGGCAATGGCACCTCCAGCGCTTAACAAGGCTCTTCATGCCTAATTTTAAGCAACAATAAGTGGGGTTCTTTACTGAGTATGTCTCAGAGCATTCAGTCCTCCAGTTTGTATTGTAAATCTGAAATAAGTGGTCTGAGTAGCACAGAGCACAGTAGCCAAGGGTACAGACTTTGAAGTCAGAGACACCTGGTGCAAATGCCTGGTTCTGTCCTGTCAGCCTCTAGACTCTTGGGCTCTGCATCTCTACAAGGGGAATAACAGTGCTTCCTTCATAGATGCACAGCGAAGATTAAATGAGAAAAGGCAGAAAAAGCGCTTGCTATTATATGTGCACTTAGACGTTCAGGAGAGGTTAAATCAACCTTCTTATTCTTATTTAAAAAGGGGGATGGAATCATACTATCATACAACATCTTGGAAGTTCTCAAAGCTCCCTTTCGGTAAATTTACTGAATCCTAGGAAGAGAACAAGCATGTGGCCAGAAGCTGCCTCTAGAAACCTTGGTGCTATTGTGCAGTGAGGGTGCGTGCTGGGCAGGCAGACAGAGGCCACTGGTCTGCGTGCATCTGAGCTCCCAGTGGCTGCTTGAGGACTCTGAGGAAGAGGGGCTCTAGGTGTGCCACTAAGGGGTCAACCAACTCTTCATGAGGAAGACACTTCTGAGGAAAAGCAGAATGGAATTTCCAAGTAGACAGGAATTTGGAGGAAATTCAGAATGTGCCCAAGGAGCAGCAAGTGGAAATGTTGGCTTGATGACCAAAAATCCCCCTGGTCAACCAGGAACTGTCCCCTCGTTGGGAAGGACAGGGCTTACTGAACAAGTCCTTGCTCTGAGAAGCGCTGTGTGAGATGCCATGTCATTTCCAAACCCCCTTTAGAAAGAACCTGGGGGTGTGGATAAGCCATGGTCCCGAACACTGGCCAAAGGCTTCACCCACCAAGTCCCCACCTATCTGCCCAGAGAAACACGCATAAGCATACATTCCTTCATCTTCCAAAAGTCAAACCCACATCCAGACATCTTACAGCCAAGAAGCAGGTTCTTAGGCACCTCTCTCTGTTTAGCCAGAGAATTCATTGCATGCTGAACAGAATGAATCATTTAGCTGTGAGCTTGGCCCACAGTCCCCCAGTACACACTGGTGAGGGTTATTCATCCACACGCTGGGCCATTTGTTTCCTCTGCAAATTTCCCAGAGACTTTTGTATGGAATGTTCATAGGTTTTTCCATTCATGTAATTTCCTTGTGCATAACAGTGACCCACCGGCTTTCAGTTCCATTAATGGCCCTCTGAATGGGGAAGTGCTCCCTTGTTTTGCATGTGGCTGGTGCTGGCCTCATCTCAGAAGTAGAAACGGTCTTGCTTGAAGCTGACTTGAAAAGGCTCAGTCCCACAATGTGCAGGCTGGTGACAAGCCCGACCTGAGACCCAGGGGAGCGGCAGGGGCAGCAGGGCGGGTGAGGGGTGAGATTCCTGGAGCCGAATGGGTGGCTTTTGTTTGTAGTTCTGTATTCCCCATTTGGTCTTGGAAAGCCACTCACCTGTGTTCTGTCTCAGCTTCTTCAGCGCACAGTGGAGCGGACGCTCACAGCGGGAGGTCGCAGTGGCTCCCAGCAGCAGTGTGCGAGGACTAGGAGTTAGAAGTCAGATGCTATCTTCCATCGGCTTCTTCAGGGATGAACCAACAGCAGTCAGTGCAATCATCGCCAAATCACAAAGGGCACTTAAAACGATCTACTGTGCTATTTGCTTACATCCCTTCTCTCCTGGACTGTGGGTCCCTTACAGGCAGGAGGCGGGGGTCACTTTCATTTGTATCCCCAGTGATTAGTAAACATATAGAACAAATGCACATGCAGCTGTGTGCTGCGGCTCAGACAAGGACCCTGGTCCCCATGGCAGCCTTGAATAGATGTGTCTTGGCCTGGGAAGGGGTGAGCTCTGGGAGAGAAGGGATAACCTCTCTCACCAATGCCTGGGGGAAGGCCAGTCACTCTGAGGAGGGGCTTAGTCAAAGCTTTGTTCCCACAAACTGCGAGCTTCAGAGGGTGGAGGTTTCAGCCCCAGAGGAGGTGGGAGCAGAGCTCCCAGGAGGGGGCTGGGACAGTGGAATCCAGGCCTCCTAAGGGAGGAAGCAAGAACCCCGCCCTCCCCCAACAGGCCCACAGCTGCTTGTGCCACACAGGATTGAGCTGTTTTGCGGAGGGCCTTCTAGGAGTCGCGATAAAAATTCTTCACAGCAGATGAGTTTGCCAGTGTTTGCAGAAGCTTTGCAGTGCACCCGGCGGGCAGGAAGACAGGAGGCCGCAGGGTGCAGTGCACACCCTCCACGCACCTGCACGTGCACAAGGACAGGCCAAGTCACGTGTCCACAGTGCAGTCACATTCCACCCTCAAGCTCGGGTCCTCGCTTACCAGGGACACTGCCTCTCCCCTGGGCGATTGGTGGGCTCTGCAGGCATCAGGTAACCTTCCCGAGGCCGCAGCAGAGTGGAGCTGGAGTCGCAGGAGGAGGAAGGGAGATGGAAGGGAAGGGAGCACAGAGGGGAAGGAAGAAGGAGGGGATCCGCTACAGTAAAATGATGCCATGGGGCAGCTGCCCAGCCTCAGCCTGAATGGTTCCCAAAGCCCCTTGGAGAGGAACAGATCTAATTGTCCTGGCCGCTTGTCAGGGGGAGCACCTGGGCTCCTCACCAGTCCTCGCTCCCAGGACAGCACAGGCGCAAGGACTTCATTGCAGCCACTGAACCCCAAAGCTGAACCCCATCTTCTCTGATGATGTCACAGCTTAGCCCAGCACACTGTAGCGTGAGAAACAGTGAGGGCACTGTGGCGGGTGGATCAGGGGCAGCGAAGGCCAGTCCAGAGGCCCCGGGAGGGGAGGACACCCCTCCACCCCGCCATCGCCCCCTCCGGGGCTCCCTGCAGAGCAGCCGGATGCTAACATCAGTTATTGGGTCACATTCTACACAAGGAAGCAGAGGGTAGTAAAAATAGCACTTCACATTTGAAAACATTTCACATTTGCCAAAGTGCTTTTCACACCTGCCATCTGGCTCAGTCTTCACAGCACCCTTCCCCATGAAACAGGAACCTCTACGTGGCAGAGAGAAGCACCGCATGCCACAGGCATCCCAGCCCCTGCAGCAGGTCCCCCAAAGCTCCATCTCCATGGTCTGCCTCCTGGGAGGTGGGGAGGCACTTCCTGCCCCCACCTGGGGAGGGGAGGCTTGCTGCATGCCCAAGCCCTTCCCCCTCCAACCTGATTGACAGCTGCGTTCTGGTTCCAGCTCCTCCTAAGCATCCGCCGCTTGTGCACATTGCCCCCCTCACTCAGGCAACCCACACCCCGGGCTGCACGCAGAGGAGTGAGATGGCAGGGGCTTTTCCTAAAACACAAACATGAACATGTCACATGGCTTCCCAAGCTTCTCTGGTGGCTCTTGGGACAATGTCCAGGCTGCGGCCTGGTCGGCGATCTGTTCCTGGGCTCTGGGGCATGGTCCCTCTGGCACCTGTGAATGATCCCGACCTGGGACCTTCCCACAGGCGCTCAGGGGCCGTGCTGCTCTGGGCCTCGCTCATGTACGGCCTTCCTGTGCTATGTGGTTGTCATAATTGTGATACTAACAACAGTGAGGAAAATGAGGGCGGGGCGGTATGATAAGCAGTGTGTTGGTAGTTGACCATCACAGTATGTAACTCATATGTCTACTCAGTTACTCACCCCATGACATAGCCCAGGTGGAAGCGGCCTCCCTCCAACATCCACACCTCAGGTCAACACCTTCCCAGGAGACCCTCCCTGACCCTCCCGAAGTCACCTGCTGCACTACCTCTTGCTGTCCTGCCATCCTGTTTTATTGTGTCTCACCCATCATATTTAGGCTTCTGCTACCCCTCAGCCACCAGCAGTGTGTGTGCTCCATGGAGCAGGGCAGGCCCACTCAATCGGAGCCTAGAACATGCCACAGTCCTGGTGTTGACCAGGACCATTGCCTGACCAGGAACCTGAGGCTCAAGAACTTAATTAACGTGTCCAAGGTCTACCCGCTACCAATCTGATTCAGGGTTTCCTGATGCTAAAGCTGCCTCCCAGTTTTAAAGTCACATGTTCCAGACATTTCTCCAGAGTCCCTAAGACCGTATGTCTCGGCACATGTGCACGCATCCTCACAGGCTTCTGTCCCCAGGAGTCACTCTCGCCTTGGCACTTACCCCATTTGTAACTGCCCCTTCATGTATCTTTACATATCTGTGTTTTTAATCCTCACCTGAGGATATGTTTCTATTGATTTTAGAAAGAGAAACATTGATCCATTGCCTCCTGTTCAGACCCCAACCAGGCCACAACCTTTGGGTATACAGATAGCACCCCAACCCACTAAGCCACTCGGCCAGGGCCATTCATGTGTCTTCAGACCATCATCATTGACACCAGGACCCTGCCGTGTTTCCTGGGATGCCTCTGTTTCCGGGCCTGGGAACGGAAATCAAGACTCTGCTGCTCCTGAGGCCTGGGGTGTGGAGAACCTTCCCCACGAATGGGTGCTCTCTATCCCAGAGCTGCTCCGAGGGCTGTCCGCAGCCTGGCCCAGGAGCTTGTGGAAATGCAGGTTCACAGACTCCATCTGGACCCACATAATCGGAGCCTCTAGGAAGCATGCTGACACAAGCTAAGCTTTGAGGATCACTGCTTTAGAACAAGGACTGAAATCATTAAACAAATGTAATATAACTGCTAATCCCAGATCGCCTCGTGTCACACAGGCTCAGAGTTGAAAGCAGTGTGGGTGCAATCGCTAGACTCTGCTGGGAGAGCCAGTGCCTGCCCCACGCCTCAGCTGGCAGCTTCCTGCCCTGCACAATGTCCTGCTGGCGTCCTTCCGCACGAACCTCATCCCCTGGCAGGAGCACTGAGCAAGGTCCTCCTCCTGAACACAACCTCCCCCTCCTCCAAGCCATTTGTGTCTGGGGCACTGCATCCTGGTTTCCAGTGCTCAGGTTCCTAGCTCCCTGAGCACCTCCTTGCTGGGACTGGGACTGGACCTAGTCCTCCCCCCAAGTGCCAAGCCAGCCCGCTCCTTCAGATCCTGGTCATGCCCTGCTTTGTTTTACCCATGTATCTGTTCCTGGCCAACCTGGGTTCATATCACTACCCAGTTTCCTGATGCTGGCAAGTACCGCCCTCCTCCCACCAGGCCCTGGAGCTAAAGGGTTGGGCTCATGGTTAGTTCTCTCCAGTCAGGCACCAGAAGGACTCATTACCCAGAGGCCTGTCTGCTCTGGGCCAGGCTGCTCCCTGACACTAAAGCTTTGCTTAAAAATCACAGCCTGTCCGGGTCCAGGGCTTCAGGATGAGCCCTTCCCCAGACCTCGTCCGTGCGACTCCATCACCCGCAGTGCTGAGAAGTGGTCCACGTCATTCTCCCACAGCGCTGGTTGGCAGAATGTCCTCCCACGACCGCAGTCACTTCTTGGCAATGCTACCCGTAGCTCCTGGCTCTACAGGCCCATTTAGCCTACAACCCCCACACCCCAAGTTATTCACTGGTGACACCCAGGTTGCCACTGCCCGAGGGGAGGAATTGAGGCAGGAGCAGCCATGTGCCAAGTGCGGGAAGTCCTGAGGAGAGCCCACCCCAGTGTGCAGCTCCTGCGAGCCACAGCCCCCTGGCCATGTGGGACCTCAGTCAGCTGGGGAAAGTCTGACTGAGCTACCCATCTGAAGCTACTGCCCCGTCAGGTCATTATGTTTGGTGATGGTCTTGATTTCCAGGGATACCGCAGGGCAGGCCCCTAAATCTCTCTGTAAGATCGGCATGGGTTCTGGAAGCAGATAAGTCTACATTCAAATCCTGACTACTCATTAGTTCTAGGACATCGGACAAATTACCTATCCTCTTTGAATCTCAAATTTCCCATTTTAGAAAGAATGTATACCAAAGACGTGTTTGGAAGTGGAAAAGAAGTAACACTTGTCAGGAGACAGCAAATATATTCATTAGTATTAAATAGCATGCTGGCCCTTTCTGGGTCTAACGGCTTTGCCTACAAATGATAAGGTAGGGTTTCCTTATCACCGCCTCCCAGGATCATGATGCTATTACCTAAGGCTCCAGTCACAGGTCCTGGATCAGGAACCTGCTCAAGTCCTGCTGTGCCCATTGCCTGGTGGCAGATAATGCCTAAGCATGCCCAGAGCAAAGGTAGCAACTTAGGAGGCACCATGTCCCTCCAAGCATACCTCCTTTTGAATCCAGATCAAACGCACACAAGCCTGATAGTCCCACCACTTCCACCAGCAGTTTGGGGGCCACTCTTGTTTGCAACTTGGCTCAAACTCTACCTACCTGCAACTCTGCTGGGCTCCCAATGACCCAATTAGATACAGAGAAGAGAAAGCTCCAAGGTTTAAAAGCCAAAATGCCAGTGGGAGTGGAGCCAACCTGCTTGCACGCTGTAGAAATATGCATGCTCTACATTTCAGATAGCAAGACTGAGCCTGATGCTGCTTTGCTGAAGGGAGGTGGGAAACAGGCTCCCACAGCTTAGCGTGTGACTGATGAACCTGGAAGATGGGAGCTCGAAGGGGGCAGGGGCATCAGAGGGTAGCTGTGGGGCAGAGAGGAGGTGTCCTCATGGAGCACAGATTTGTGACCCAAAAGGAAGTCTCCATAGAGATTACAGGCCAGGCCCGGACCTTCACATGGAAAACAATTCTTAAAGCAGGAAGCAGAGCTGTGAGAGGCAGCATGCCTAAACCTGGGGACAAGGCTGAGGGGAATTCCAGCAGACCCGCTTCTCCTGATTGCCTTTGTGATCCCAACGCCCAGTGTGGCCTCCTGCATCTGGAAGGGTGGGCTCTCAGTCTCTGACTGAGCCTGGTCTGCCTACTGTGCAGCCTTGTACCAGACTGTCTACCTGGGAGATGGGCGACGTGCCACAGTCCAGTTAGGTCATAGTGGTCAGATCTGGGCTTAAGGACCAGCTCCATCACACACTAGATGAATGATCTCACAGCAAGTTTTTAGCATCTACAAACTTCAGTTTCTTCATTTGTAAAATGAGAAAGGAGCCATACCTATGTTCACAATGTTAGATTACACAAGAAAATTAATGGAAATCTTATAATGTGGTATGACCCATAGTAGGATTATTAGATGCTTCTATCATCATATATTCTTACCTATAGTTTTGGGATATGAGTATCAATAAAAGTTATATGTTATACATCTATGAATCATTTGTTAGGAATCCTCTCCTTGAAAATATTTCTCATGAAGTCAGCTTCATGAGAAATAAAAGAAACCAATATAATTCACAAGCTCAAGGGATTAATGAATGTGTAGGAAAGATAAGAAAAAATGGTTATACAAAAAGTCAAGTGAGATCTAGAGAAATATAAAAATGTCATGTTATTGAAGGAGGAAAAGTGACTTGTGTTTACCAAGTGACTACTCTGACTCAGGAACTATGCTAGGATGTTATAAACTTTATTTCCCAGAATCCTCCCAACTGCACTGCAGGGTGGCTCATCCCCACTTCATAGCCATGAGGATGGAGGCTCGCAAGGACCAGAGGGCTTTCAAAGAAAACCCAACTAGTAGATGACAAGAGGGATTCCATACTGTCTGACTCGTAAGTTCTTCTTACCTCATTGACTCAAAGGAGGAAGTGGAAAGGACAGGTGTTTATATTGGCCCTAGCAAAAGAGAATTGTTCTATTGCTGCAACTTTACCTTGGCTATTAGGGAAACTATAAGCAATTTTGGAAAAAGACGTGGGTGTCATGTACATTGATAACTGTGAAATAATAACTGTGAAACCCAAGCAGAGCTTCTCTCATCAGTGCTAAGTGCGAGGAATGTGGCTTATTCTGCTCAGTGGCCTCATGCAGGGTCTTGGACGGTTCAGTGAGGAAGCATCCAATGATGATTAATTGGAAATCTGCCAAGAATGACTTCATGAATAAATGGGCCATGGATCTTTCCCACACTGGCCTCAGAAAATAGATCATAGATAAAAACAAAATTATAAGAAATAACTAATTTTTAAAGAAAAAAGCAAAACAAAGGCAAAGACAATTTATGTGGAAACATAAGGAATGAGACCATTCCTTATGGGAAGGTGGAAAGAGGTAACATTGACCTAGCACTAAGGTGCCAGACTCTGTGTTGGTGCCCTGATTGGTCTTTCTACAGCAGAATACAGAGATGGGATACACAAAACCTAGAGGAGGAAAGGCATTGCCCAGAGCATCGGGCCTTGATGCAATGAGGACATAGTCAGGGAGCTGCAAGTGGTCACTACATTGAAGAGCCTGTGTGAAAGGGAAGCACATCCAGGGAAAGCTGAGGTAAGGGGCTGTGATGGAGAGAGAGAAAGGGGAGGCCCCGGTGAAGCTCTAATAACCTCTGAATCCAGGTGCCTGTGAAGTCCGTCAGTCCCCGCCTTCCGTGGTTGTGCTAGCCTTTGCATCTTCTCTTTGGCTTCACTTGTCTGGGTTGGAGTTATGATTACTTATAACCAAAAGAGTTCTGACTAATGCAGAAGTAAGCGCATTTTGTATCTCTAGCAATGAGGACAATGCAGGGCATATAGTAGATGCTCTAAATCATTAGTGGAATGAGTGAAAAATATGCTTAATCCTTACAAACAATTATAAACAATAACTCAGAAGTATTATGGCTATAGTGACAGAAATAGAAGTTAAAACTCTTATCTCTTGATTTTTAATTCATTACTCTTTCAATTATTTTATACAGACCTTTTATAATTTAAGGAAATCCTTATGCTTCTAGTATTTCTGAAGGGATGTTTCTTTTTAAAAATATCTTTCTTTGTTTATTTATTTTTATTCATTTTTTTATTGTTTGAAGTATTACAAATAGTAGTACATATGTCTCCTTTTTTTTTCCCCCCATTGACCTCCCCCAGGCCTCCCCTCCCCCCCAGTACATGCCTTCACCTGCCCACCCTCCCCCCCCAGTGTCTTGTATCCATTGGTTATGCTTATATGCATGCGTACAAGTCCTTCAGTTGATCTCTTACAGCCCCCCTCCCCTCGCCCAACCTCCCCTGCCTTCCTGTTGTAGTTTGACAGTCTGTTCAATGCTTCTTTGCCTCTGTATCTATTTTTCTGCCATTTCTTTCCTTTAAAAAAGTTTGCTTCTGCAGACTAGAAATAAACATATAATAACAAACAAAATATGTTTGAGTCCCAATTTCAATGTCCAACAGTTCTGAGTCCCCGTTTCAATATCAAACAGTTCCTTATGTGTGCATGTCAGCAATGATATCTGGATGGTGGGCTCATGGTGGCAATGCAGGTCCGACCCTCTCTGGTTTGGTCCTAGGCAACCTGCAGCGGTGCCCAGCTGCTGACTGCTAGCGTGGCAAGGCGTCATCAATTTAAAAAATTCTCCACAAATACTTTTTCATCATAAGAGATATACCCACTCTATCATACTCTTATTCCATTTTCAATCACGGACTGGTATGTATCCTAATAGACCATCTTCTATGCATTTACATAAGGTTAAGTAAGTACCAAGTTGATGATAACCTTTGAATTAAAAATAACATCTAAATTTGCTTCAAAATTATATGAAGAGTGTATGGGAGGAGACAGTTGGTAGGGTTCAGATGAAACAGACTAGACAGTGCTGATAATTGTAAAAGGACGGAAACAGGGGTTTCACTCTTTTCTCTCCACTTTACATGTATTTGACATATACAAAACATGCAAAACTCAAAATAAAACTCACTGCAAAATTAGTGAAAAAAACTGAAGACAAAATAGAAAATTAAAGAACATCATATTCCTACTGCCCTGAATTTACCACAGTTAAGTGGATATTCTTGTATGTCTTTCCAAATACCTGTACATGTGTAGGCAAACATAAATATGCAGAGAGAGAGAGAGGATTTGAATATTTTAACTTTTATTTAACTAAAATTAGATAAAAGTATACATTTTTAAGATTTTTTTCTGTTGTTTTTACTGTTTATATTACTCTTTTGGAGGAGCAATCACTACTTTTTTATGTCAATATTTGATCTTTATATCAATAATGTCCATCTCATATTCAAATTTCCCTAATAATCTTCAATAATTCATTTGTTTGTTTACATACTTCTAATGCAGGAACAGGTATTGTATCCAATTTTTATTCCTTGTAAAACTCATAATAAAAAGCTTCTTCACAGCAAAAGAAAACATCAACAAAACAAAAACAGAACCCACTGCATGGGAGAACATATTTGCCAATGATACATTTGGTAAGGGGTTAACTTCTAAAACATACAACAGCTTAACAAAAGGAAGACAAACAATCCAATTTAAAAAATGGGCAAAGGACCTAAATAGACACTCTTGAAAGAGGACATACAGATGGCCAAGAGACATGTGAAAAAATGCTCAATGACACTAATCATCAGAGAGTTGCAAATTAAAATGACAATGAGATATTACTTCACTCCTGTTAGAATGGCTACTATCAACAAATTAACAAATGACAAGTGCTGGAGAGGATGTGGAGAAAAGGTATTGTATCCAATTAGTACACTGCTGATGGGAATGCAGACTGGTGCAGCCATTATGGAAAACAGTATGGAGTTTCCTCAAAAAATTAAATGTGGAACTGCCATTTGACCCAGTGATTCCACTTCTTGGAATATATCCTAAGAATCCTAAGATACCAATCAGAAAGAAAGTATGCCCCCCCCCCCTTATGTTTTTAGCAGCACAATTGACAATAGCTAAGATATGGAAACAGCCCAAGTGCACAGCAGCAGATGAGTGGATAAAAAAGCTGTAGTACCTGAGGTTTAGCATGTAATGGGCAGGACCAGAGTGAGTGAGAGTGTTAAGTGAGTGAGTGTGTGTGAGGGAGAGGGTGTGGGGGTGTAATTGTGGGAGAGCATCTGTCTTGGGGAACAGAAGCTTTCAGGGAGTGGGTCTGGTACTCCTGGCAGAGGACCTACCAGCCACAATGTGCTGCTCAGCCAATAGTTTCTTTCTGTTTGAGAAGAGCTCAGCATTGTTGGGAAGCTGCAGGATTCTCTGTGGGATGAGACTGCAGGGAGCAGCCCTGCCCCAGGATCCCAGGCCACAGTCGGAGGCACATAGCTCAATAGCTGGAAACCCCTGACACACAGATCAGACATAGCAGCTCCGTGTGCCTAATCTGTGGGCCTCTGAAGACTGGCTGGCAGACTTGATGGGCAGCGTGTGGGGCCTACCCCACTATATTGGGATGCCTGGTCTACCACGCTCCTTCACTACAGAATGGACCCAGTGGAGAGGTGCCTGGACAGGCCTGCCTTGTTATACAGCCAAGCAGTGCCCAGGCATGTCTGTCCCCTGCACTAGCAGAGAAGTGCCTGGCCTTCCCACCCATGAGGGGAACAACAGGCCTACCCTGACACCTTGACCAGAGGTACACCTGGACACAGGAACCTGCCACTCCAACCCAACATGCCCAACCTGGAGCTCCTGGATAGATGGTCCCACTGCCTTCAAGTGGTACACCCAGACTCATCACTATGACCTAACACTGCTAGATGCAGGGACTTGCCACAGCGACCAGGCAAGCCTAACCCTGTGCTTCCAGAAGATCAGAACCACCACTGTGACCCAGCAAGACGAGTCACCTCTGGACACATGGACCCTTCCCCACAGACCCACCAGCCTCACTTAGCACCCCAGAATACTGAGCTGCTAAAATATGGAGACAAAGAAACACTGTTCAAATGAAAGAAAAGGAGGAATTGTCAGAAAAGGAGACAAGCAATTTGCCAGATAAAGAATTCAAAGTAATGGTTATAAAGGTGCTGAAACTACCCAATGAGAATTACAAGCAACTTAATGAGAATTATGAGGGATTACACCAGCATGAAAAGATAGGTTGAAACAATAAATAGGAATCAGTAAGTAATGAAGAATGGCATAGCTAAAGTAAAGAACGCCCTGGAAAGTTTCAACAGTAGACTACCAGAAGCTGAGGACTGAATCAGTGAATTAGAAGACACAGTAGGAAAATAACCCACCCATTCAGAGCAACAATTGGGAAAAAAATTAAAAAGCAGGAGGAGAGCTTAAGGGAGCTTTGGCACAACATGAAACATAACAATATTCCCATATAGGGGTACCAGAAGGAGAAGACTCTGAGAAAGGAATAGAGAACCCATTTGAAAAAATAATGACAGAAACTTCCCAGACTTGATGAATAAAAAAGCACAGAAGTCCAGGAAACACAGAGAGTCCAAATAAAAATGAACCCAAAAAGACCCATACCAAGATGCATCATAATTAAAATGTAAAACGTTAAAAACAATGAAAGAATATTAAAGACTGCAAGAGAGGGACAGAAAGTTACCTACAAGAAAACTCCCATTAAACTGACAGCTGATTTAACAATAGAAGCACTTCAGGCCAGAAAGGAATGGTATGAAGTATACAAAGTAATGGAAAGCAAGGAACTGAATCTAACACTATACAGCAAGGCTATCATTAAAAATTAAAGATGAAATCAGGAGCTTTATAGACAAAAGAAGGCTAAAGGAGTTTATTACTACCAAACCAGCAATGCAATAAATGCTAAAGGGACTGCTGTTAGAAAAAGAAATAGAGAGGGAGTAACACAGGCATAAAGAACAAAAATGGCAACAAATAAGTACCTATCAATAATAAACTTAAATGTAAATGAATTAAAAGCTCCAATCAAAAGACATAGGGTAGCTGAATGGATAAGAAAACACAACCCATATATATGCTGTCTACAAGAGGCCCACCTCAGAACAAAGGACTCATACAGGATGAGAGTGAAGGGATGGAAAAATATTTCCAGGCCAATAGAAATGAAAAATAAACTGGGGATAGCAATACTCTTACAAAATAGACATCAAAATGAGACCATAACCAGAGACAATGAAGGCCACTTCATAATACTAAAGGGATCAATACAAGAGGCTATAACTCTGGTAAACAAATATGCACTCAAAATAGGAGCATCCAAATATATTTAAAAAACTTCTGGAAGGGTTTAAGGAAGAGATTGACAGCAATACAATCATAGTAAGTGACTTTAACATCTTCTGACATCACTGGATAGAGCTTCTAGACAAAAAATCAATAAGGAAACAGCGACCCCAAATGGCACACTGCATCAAGTGGACTTAATAGATATTTACATAATATTTCACCCCCACAGCTGCAGATTATACATTCTTTTCAAGTATACATGGTTATTCTCAATGATAAAACACATGTTAGAACACAAACTAAGTCTCTGCAAATTCAAGAAGATTGAAATCATATCAAGCATCCTCTCAGGTTATAATGGCATGAAACTAGAGATCAACTAAAATAAAAATACCCCAAACCATTCAAACACATGGAGGCTAAATAGCATATTGTTTAATATTAAACAATGAATGGTTTCCCAGTGAAATCATGGAAGAAATAAAAAACTTCCTGGAAATAAATGAAAGTGAACACCCAGAAATGTATTAAAAAGATCATAAATCATGACCAAGTAGGATTTATTCCAAGGATACAAGGCTGGTGCAATATTTACAAATAAATAATATGATACATCAGATAAACTAATTGAAAGACAACAATCACATGATTATATCAATAGATGCAGAAAAAGCATTCAACAAAATCTGATAAAAAGTCTCAGCAACGTGGGAATAGAGGAATTATACTTCAACATAATAAAGACCATATATGACAAATGTACAGGTAACATCATACTCGATATGCCAAAAGTAAAACCATTTCCCCTAAGAACAGGAACAAGAAGGGTTTTCTATTTTCACCACCTTCATTCAACATAGTACTTGAAGTCCTAGCCACAATATCAGACAAGAAGAAGAAATAAAAGGTACCCAAATTGGAAAGGAGAATGCAAAACTCTTATTCAAAGAGAATATGATATTGTACATGGAAAACCCTAAATACTCACCCAAAACTACTAAATTTAATAAATGAATTTGGTAATGTAGCAGGATACAAAATTAACACACAGAAAATGATGGCACTTTTGTACAGAAAAAGAACTCTCAGAGAAATTTATTAAAATCCCATTTACCATTGCAACAACAACAAAACACTAATATATGTAGAAATGAACATAACCAAGGAGGTAAAAGTCCTATACTTGGAAAATATATGACTTTGAAAAAAAGAGGCAGAGGAAAAAAATAAGCAAGTGGAAGAATAGACCATGTTCATGGATTGGTAGAACAACATCATTAAAATGTCCATACTACCCAAAGCAAACTATATATTCAACACAATTCCTATTAAAACACCAACATTATATTTCAGATTAGAATAAAAACTGCAGGATGGAACCAAAAAAGACCCCGAATAGCATCAGCAATCTTGAGAAAGAAGAACAAAGTTGGAGGCATCACAATATCATATATCAAGTTATATTACAAAGCCACGGTTCTCAAAACTGCCTGGTACTGGCACAAGAATAGGCATATAGATAAATGGAATAAAACAGAGAATCCAGAAATGAACCTAAGCCATTATGCTCAAGTAATATTTTATAAAGGAGACAAGAGCATACAATGAAGTAAAGACAGTCTCTTCAATAAATGGTGCTGGGGAAAATGGACAGGTACATGCAAAAAAGTGAAACTACACCACCAACTTACACCATACATGAAAATAAACTAAAAATGAATAATAAATTTAAATGTAAGTCATGAAACCATAAAAATACTTGAAGAAAACATAGTCAGCAAAATATCAGACATTTCATGTAGCAAAATTTTCACTGATACAATGCCCAGAGCAAGAGAAACAGGAAAATATAAACAAGTGGGACTACATAAAAGTAAAAAGCTTCTACACAGCAAAAGTAAACAGCATCAAAATGAAAGGGAACCCACTATTTGGGAGAGCATATTTTCCAGTGATACATCTGAGAAGGGGTTAATTTCCAAAATATATAATGTTCTCATACAACTCAATTATCCAATAAAAAAATGGGCAGAGGACCTAATAGACACTTCTCCAAGAGGGCATACAAATGACCAAGAGATATATAAAAAAATGCTCAACATCACTAATCATCAAAAAGATGCAAATAAAGAGAACAATGAGATAGCACCTCATTGATTACCATCAATAAATCAACAAACAACAAGTGCTGTCAAGGTTATAGAGAAAAAGGAACCCTAGGACACTGCTGATGGTTACACAGACTGGTGTAACCACTATGTAAAACAGTGTTGAGTTTCCTCAAAAAATTAAAAATGGAACAGCCATTTGATCCAGTCACCCTACTTCCAGGAATATATTCTAAGAACCCTAAAATATCAATCAGAAAGAATATATGTACCTCTGTGTTCATTGCAGCATTAATGTTTACACAATGGAATACTATGCAGCTGTACATAGTATCTCTTAACTCTTGAGATAGCATTGAAGGACCTGGAGAGTATTATGCTAAGTGAAATAAGCCAGTCAGAGAAAGACAAGTAGCACATTATCTCACTTATATGTGGAATCTAATGAACCAAATATTCTAACAAAATAGATCCAGATTTATGGGAGCATACAATAGACTGAGGATTCTCAAAGGGAAGGAGGGAAAGAGATTAACCAAAGAACTTATATGCATAACTGCATGACCCATGGACACAGACAATAGTGGGGTGAAGGCCTGGAGAGGGGATGTGAGTGGAGAGCGGAGGATCAATGGGGAAAATTGTAATACTTTCAACAATAAAGTAAATTTTTAAGAAAAGGATGTGGTACATTTACATAATGGAATACAATATAGCTATAAAAAGAAGGATCTCTTACCCTTTGAGACAGCATGGAGGGACCTAGAGAGTATTTTGTTAAGCAAAATAAGCCAGAGAAAGACAAGTAGCACATGATCTCATATGTGGAATCTAATGAACAAAATAAACTGATGAACAAAATGCATCTAGACACATGGAAGCATGCAACAGACTGACAGATCTCAGAGGGAAGGAGCAGGGAGCAATTAACCAAATAACTGACATGCATATTTGCAAAACCCATGGACACAGATGATAGTGTGTCAAAGGCCTGGGGAGTGGGGGAAAGCGGGTGCAGATTGGAAGGAGTCAATGGGGGAGGGAATGGGGGCATCTGTAATATTTTCAACAATAGAGATAAATTAAAATAATACTGAGTGCAGAAAAAACACAAAAACACAGCTTTATAGGGATTTATTCACATAACATATAATTCACCCATTTACAGTGAATAGGCAGTCACTTCCTATTCCCCACAACCCTCAGCTAATGTCTATCTTTGTACATTTGCCTGCTCTGGACATTTCGTATAAAAAAGACCACATAATATGTGGTCTTATGTGGCTGGCCTCATTCAACTAGCATCTTTTCAGTGTTACCCACATTAGAGCAAGTGTCAGTACTTCATTTATTTTCATTGCTAAATACTTGTATTGCACGGGTGGAACACATTTTGTTTATTCATTAATCGGCTGATGGTGACTTGAATTATTTCCACTTGTTAACTTTTTAGGAATAATGTCCTATGAACATTTGTGTCCAGTTTTTGTGAGGACTTGTGTTTTCTTTTCTTTGGGATACATACTCAGGAGTGGAATTGTTGGAAATATGGTAACGTAGTGTTTTTAATTTTGAGGTATAGGCAACCTGTACAATGAAAATAGGTGAAATACAAGCTATGTGAATTATATCTCTATAAAGCTATTTTCAAATGTTGAATTATTTTACTTCTAGGTTTGTTTTTAAATAGTTTAGTCATACTAGGAAAATACCCTGTGGGGAGATTTCCGCTCTGGCTGATTGGAACTTGGAAGTTTTCTTATCCTTGTGTGAGTGCTCACAACTGCTCAGTCCACAGATCCTTGATCCTTTGCTTGGGAGTCACCCCATATATTACACACACAGACAAGTTTCAAAAGAAAACCTATAACAATGTCTGTTCCTCCACTTCCATCTCTGTCCTGACATAAGGTATGTGTGAAGTTGTTCTGAGCATTGGATGGATGGCTAAGTGTCAAACTGGATGTGCATTCCCCAGACCCGCCTTCAAAATGATATCTCTGAGATATCTAGAATATTATGTCACATTTTAGCAAATTTTAAATGAGAAGACGAGGGAGAGGAAAAGGTAAAGCAGCAGTTATATGAAGCCAAGACCAATATCAGATTGACTTTTATCTCAATCAACAGTTGAATTCTTTCTCCTGGAATCAGAGCCTTGAGTGCCTTTGAGGCCAGTACAGTGAGATATAATCAAAGTAGATGGAAGATCAGAAATTCCTTTTGATCCATAAGTAAAAAAAATTTCTATGAAAGTAACATACTCCTTAATTATTAACATTTCACATTGCTTCCTTCTCTGCTCAAATTGAGGAAAATAATAGGATATAAAATAATATAATGGTGACTTTAATAAATATAGAGGAATAGGGAACTCCAGGACTCTTTCCCTCTAGAAAAATAAATAGTAAGCTGGAAAAAAAACTTTTAGAATTAAAAGAATTAACTTTGACAGAACTGTGGAGTCTAGTAAAAACTCACAATAAGCAGGAGAAGTTTAAAGAAGAAAGAGGCTGCACGCTCCAGAATGTCAGAAGCCATGAAAGTTGCAACCTGAACAGCACCTGGTGCAAGTTGCAAGTATCATCAGGACAATAAAAATCTTATTATCAAAAGTTATGTTTTCCAGATTCAACCTATCTGGCAGCTTTCTCAAAGTCTGGTGCTAGGGCTGGTATAGATTTTGCTTGACTTGAAGAATTCCCAAGTTTGGATGCCTTCCCAGGTAGCTTTTAGTGAAAGTACTTAAGGCAAAAATATTGACTACAGCAGCCTGGGGCAAGGGAAAACAGTCAGAACATGCAGTAGATAAACCAAAATTCTTGGCAAAGAAGAGGATAGGAAATGGGATATGAAGGAAAACAATAAACTTTAAAAAAACTCCTGTGTGCACTGGAGAATCAACAAAGCCAGCTCATTTCCATGGATGGACACATTCCCAATAAAGTCATGAAAAAGACTTTAAGCTTTGACCTCTGGCTGACCTTTAGGCTCCAAGAGGGAAGTGAGGCTAAGGCAGAGTTGTAAATGGCCTGGCTAAGCACTGAAGAATTGACCAAACACAAAGTCAACCTACAAAGACTGGGATTTTTTTTCTCCTGTTTTTGGCTCCAAGTACTTAAGGAAACTCTTTCAAAACACTAGGTGACTACTAAGTGAACAGAGATACCAGTGGCCACTTCTGGCAGAAAATGCAGACTTTAGAGGAATAGTTTAGAAGAGTTACTAACTAACAAACAACAGCTCCATCAAACAGGAACACAAGTTCAGGGAAATAAAAGCATATGATATCTACTTTTGTTAACAGTAAAATATTTGGGAAGTCTAGTTTTTAATAAAAATAATAAGGCATGCAAAGAAACCAGAAAGTATGTCCTAATCACAGGGGAAGGGAGAGAAGATTATTAATAGAAATTGTTCCTGACAAAGCATAGACATTAGATTTACTAAGCAGAGAATATATTGAATATGGTCAAATTCATATTTATCTGTGAAAAAAGAAAACCACAGATAAAGTACTAAAGGAAATCAGAGAATCATGTATCACTAAGTAGATCATATTAAAATATGGGTAGAAATTATAAAAAGAAACTCAGTGAAATTCTGGAGCTGGAAACTCACTTAAATTGTTCATATTAAATTTGACTGTGAAGAACATAGAATTAGACAACTTGAAGATATGTTCATGTAGATGATCCAGTCTGAGAAACAGACAGATGGAAAAGTGAACATAGTATAACAAAAATGTAGGGCAACATCAAGCATATGACCATATGCTTAATGAGATTCCAAGAAGGAGTGGAGATCGAGAAAGGGGCAAAAAGAATCTTTTAAAAAATATTGGTCAAAATATGATGAAAGAAATGATTGTACATATTCAATAAGTTAAAGTAACTGCAAACAAGATTAAGTCAAAGATTTCTATAATGAGAGAAATTATAGTCAAGTTGTCAAAAGCAAAAGATAGATTCTAAAAGCAGCAAGAGAGAAGCAACTTGTTATATACAAGAGAACTTCAATAAGATTAACACTTAATTTCTCTTCAGAAATCATAAAGTCCAGGAGGCAGTGGTATAGTCTATTTAAAGTACTTAAAGAGTACTTAAATGGTGGCAGAATAAGTGAATGCTACACAGACATGCTCCCAAGACCAAACTGGAATTACAACTAATATGCAAAAATCGTCCTGAATAATCAACTATAGACTAGCTGAAGAGAACCCTGATAACTAAGGATGGAAAATGGAGACTGCATAGAGACTGGTAGGTGTGAAAGGGCTGGCCAGGCTCCCACAGATAGCAGCTAAAATTCTGGAGAGATATCTCAGCTATGGGGGTTACCACTGAGAACTCTGGGGTCTAATAGCCATGCTGCTCCCACACACACACACCAGTAGAGAGCATCCAAACTGAGAAAGGCTCCCACATAACATCTGGCTATGAAAAGCAGCATGGTTCCTGTCTTCTGGGGAGAAACAAGACATAGAACTCAGAATAATGATGGCAAATATGGTCAAGAGCATGAGAAAATATATAGTAACTATGAAGAATGACATAGCACTAATAAAGAATGCAGTGAAAGGAATACACAGCAGAGGAGGAAGCTGATGATCAGATCAGTGAATTAGAAGATAGGGTAGAAAAAAATCACTCAATCAGAGAACCAAAAAGAAAGAAACAATTAAAAAACAGGAGGGAAGCTTAAGGGATCTGTGGGACAATATGAAATGTAGCAATATTCACATAATAGGTGAGCTAGAAGGAGAAGAAAATGGACAAGGGATAGAGAACTTGCTTGAAGAAATAGTGGAAGAAAACTAACCTGGTGAAGGAAAGAGGCACACAAGTCCAAGAGGCACATTGAGTCCCAAGCAAGAAGACCCCAAACAGGCCCACACCTAGACACATCATAATTAAAATGCCAATAATTAAAGACAAAGAGAGAATCTGAAAGGCAGCAAGAGAAAAGCAATTAGTTACCTATGAACAAGCTCCCATGAGGCTGATACTTGATTTCTCTTTAGAAACTCTACAGTCCAGAAGGGAATGGCATGAAGTAATCAAGGTAATGGAAAGCAAGGATCTGAGACCAAGATTACTATATCCAACAAGGCTAACATTCAAAATAAATGGAGAAATAAAGAGCTTCTCAGACACAAAAAAAGGGATAAAGGAATTTATTGCCACCAAACCAGCACTGCAATAAATGCTAAAGGGACTGCTATAATGAGAATAAGAAATAGAGAGAGAAACATAGCCATACAGAATTAAAATAGCAATAAACAAATACCTATCAATAATAACCTTAAATGTAAATGGATTAAATGCTCCAATCAAAAGACATAGGGTAGCTGAATGAATATGAAAACATGGCCCAACTAAATACTATCTACAAGATACACACTTGAGAACAAAAGACTCACACAGGATCAGAGTGAAAGGATGGAAAAAATTTTTCCATGCAAATGGAAATGAAAAGAAAGCTGGGTTAGCAATACTCATATCCAACAAAATAGACTTCAAAATGAAGGGCATCACAAGAGACAACAAAGGTCACTACATAATACAAAAGGGATCCAACAAGAGGATATAACCCTGGTAATCATATAAGCACCTAATGTAGGAGCACCTAAATATATTTTTAAAAACACAAACTTCTAGAGGACTTTAAATGAAAGGTTGACAATAATACAATCATAGCGGAGGAATTTAACACCACACTAACTTCACTGGATAGATCATCCAGACAAAAAATTAGCAAGGAAACAGCAATGCTAAATGACATACTAACTCTGAAGGATTTAATTGACCCAAAGCTCAAGAATATACATTCTTCTCAATTGCACATGGATCATTCACAAGATAGACCATGGTAGAACACAAAATAAGTCTCTATAAGTTCAAGAAGATTGAAATCATATCAGGCATCTTCTCAGGTCACAGGGAGATGAAATTAGAAACCAACTACAGTAAAAACACCCAAAAAACATTAAAACACATGGAGGCAAAATAGCATGTAATTAAACAATGAATGGGTTACCAACAAGATCAAGAAATAAATAAAAAAAACTTCATGGAAACAAATGAAAACACACACACATACAACAGTAACAACAACCCCAAATCTCTGGGACACAGGAAAAGCAGCCCTGAGAGGGAAGTTCATAGCACTACAGGTCTACCTCAAAAAAGAAGAAAAAATGATAATACACTATTTACCCCTAAAACTTAAAGGACTAGAAAAAGAACACAAGAAAGACCCAGAGTAAGTATGAAGAAGGAAATGATAAAGATTAGAACATAAATAAGTGACTTAGAGACTAATATCCTATCTAATAAAAGAGTAACATGCAAATTAACCATCACTCCACTACACCCACGAGCCACGCCCACCAGCCAATCAGGAGCGAGTATGCAAATTAACCCAACAAAGACGACTGCGGCCATGGAGAGAGCAGGAAGCTTGGGTTTCCCCGGCAATGGAGGAAGCCAAACTTTCCACCTGCCCTGGCAGGCCTAGGCCTCCACTCAAGGCTACAACGTTTCAATTATAGAATATAAATAAATCCCACCAAAAATGGTGGCAGCCATAGAGCTGGAGAGAGCAGGAGGCTTGAGTTTCCCCCAGTGATGGAGGAAGCCAAACTTCCACAGCCCTGGCCTGCCTTGGTCTCTGCTCAAGGCTACAAAGTTTCAATTATAGAAGATAAATAAATCCCAGATCCCAGGGCCTCTGCTGGGTTACCAGGGGGCGTGGCTGGCCTGCAAACCACCACAGGCCCCTTGCTCAGGCTGTCCCATGCCCCAAGGGAACCCCCACTCTGATCCGGGACACCCTTCAGGGCAAACCAGCTGGCCCCCACCCATGCACCAGGACTCTATCCTATCTAATAAAAGAGTAATATGCAACTTGACCATCACTCCAAGACACAAGATGGCCACCACAAGATGGCCAGCAGAGGAGGGCAGTTAGGAGGGACCAGGCCTGCAAGGGAGGGCAGTTGGGGGTGATCAAACCTGCAGGAGAGGCCAGTTACGGGGGACCAGGCCTGCAGGGGAGGGCAGTTAGGGGTTATCAGGCCTGCAAGGGAGGGCAGTTGGGAGTGATCAAGCCTGCAGGGGAGGGCAGTTAGGGGTGACCAGGTTGGCAGAGGAGGGAAGATAGGGGCAACTGGGCCTGCAGGGAAGGGCAGTTGCAGGGGACCCAGGTCTGCAGGGGAGAGCAGTTGGGGGGGACCAGGCCTGCAGGGGAGGGCAGTTAGGGGTGACCAGTCTAGCAGGGGAGGGCAGTTAGGGGCAAATAGGCTGGCAGGGGAGCAGTTAGGCATCAAACAGGCTGTCAGGGGAGTGGTTAGGGGGTGATCAGGCTGGCAAGTGGAAGTGGTTAGGGGCAATCAGGAAGGCAGGCAGGCGAGCAGTTGGGAGCCAGCAGTCCTGGATTGTGAGAAGGATTTCTGACTGCCCATTTAGGCCCGATCCTACTGGGATCGGGCCTAAATGGTCAGTCGGACATCCCTCGAGGGGTCCCAGATTGGAGAGGGTGCAGGCTGGGCTGAGGTACACACACACCCGTGCATTAATTTCATGCACTGTGCCTCTAGTATATATATATAAAAGATAAATGAAACCAAAAGCTGGTTTTGAAAAAGTAAGCAAGATTCATGAACTATTAGCCAGACACATCAAGAAACAAAGAGGGAAGGACCCAGATAAACAAAATCAGAAATGAAGCAGAGAAGTAACCACTGACACAACATAAATACAAAAAAATTATAAGAAACTACTTTGAACAGCTATATGCTAACAAGCTGCACAATGTGAATAAAATAGACAAATTCCTGAAACATACAATCTCCTAAAACTGAATCAGGAAGAATCAGAAAACCTGAATAGGCCAATAACAATGGAGGAAATAGAAGCAGTAATAAATTAAAAAAAAAAAAAAAAACACAAAAAACTCTCAGCAAACAAAAGCCCTGGTTTCATGGGTGAGTTTTATCAAACATTCAAAGAAGAACTAACATATACTCCTCAAACTATTCCAAAAAATCCCAAGAGGAAGGAACACTTCCAAGCTCTTTTTATGAGGCTAACATTATCCTAATTCCAAAACTAGATAAAGACACTACAAAGAAAGAGAATTATATAGCCAATATCCCTGATGAACACAGATGCTAAAATCCTCAACAAAATATTAGCAAATTGGGTCCAGCAATATATTAAAAATATTATAGACCATGAGGTAGGATTTATTCCAGGAATGCAAGATGGGTATAATATTTGCAAATCAACAAACATGATATATAACATAAACAAATTTAAAGATAGAAATCACATAATCATATCAATAGACACAGAAAAAGCATTCAACAAAATCCAACACCCATTTCTGATAAAAACTCTCAGCAAGTGGTAATAGAGCAGCATATCTCAACATGATAAGGGCCATATAGGACAAACTGACAGCCAACATCATAATCAACAAGCAAAACCTAAAACCATTTTACCTAAGAACAGGAACATGACAGGGATGTCCGCTTTCACCACTCTTATTCAACATAGTACCGGAACTCCTAGCCACAGTGACCAGACACGAAGGAGAAATAAAAGGCCTCCAAATTGTAAAGGAGGAAGTAAAACTCTCATTATTCCCAGATGACATGAAATTGTACATAGAAAACCCTAAAGACTCCACACAAAAAAACTACTGGATTTAATAAATGAATTTGGCAATGTAGCAGGATACAAAATCAACACCCTAAAATTTATGGCTTTTTTAATACACCAATAATGAATTCTCAGAAAGAGAAACTAAACAATCCCATTTACCATTGCAACAAAAAAATTAAAATACTTAGGAATAAACTTTACCAAGGAGGCAAAAGACTTGTACTCAGAAAAGTACAGGATGTTGAAAAAAGAGATAGAGAAAGATATAAACAAGTGGAAGATTATGCCGTGTTCATGGATTGGTATAATTAACATCATTAAAATGTCCATTCTACCCAAAGCAATCTATAGATTCAATGCAATCCCTATTGAAATACCAACAGCATATTTCACAAATCTAGAATAAGTACTCCAAAACTTTATATGGAACCAAAAAATAAGACCCACAAAAGCCATAGTAATCTTGAGAAAGAAGAATAAATTTGGAGGAATCAGAATATCAGCTATTGAGTTACACTACAAAGCCACTGTAATAAAAACAACTGGGCACAAGAACAGGCATAAACATCAATGGAACAGAACAGAGACCCCAGAAATTGACCCAAGCCATTACGCTCAATTAATATTTGACAAAGAAAGCAAAAACGTTCAATGGAGTCTTAGATAAATGGTGTTGGGAAAATAAGGCAGATATATGAAGAGAGAGAGAGAGAGAGAAAGAGAGAGAGAGAGAGAGAGAGAGAGAGAGAGAGAGAGAGAGAGAGAGAGAGAGAGAGAGAACGAGAGAGAGAAAGAAAGAAAGAAAGAAAGAAAGAAAGAAAGAAAGAAAGAAAGAAAGAAAGAAAGAAAGAAAGAAAGAAGGAAAGAAAGAAAGAAGGAAAGAAAGAAACTAGACCACCAACTTACACCATACACAAGAATAAACTCAAAATGGATAAAAGACTTAAATGTACTGATAAGTCGTCAAACATAAAAATCCTAGAAGAAACCATAGGCAGCAACATATCAGATATCTCTCATAGCAATATGTTTATGGATACATCTCCTAGGGCAGTGGTCGGCAAACCGTGGCTCGTGAGCCACATGCGGACCCTTGGCCCCTTGAGTGTGGCTCGACGTTAAAACCACTTCTTCAAAATAGACTCACCCAGGTGGAAAACCGACTTCTGCACATGGGCCATGAAGTTTCAATCGCACTGTACGTGCGTGCCCGCATGTGGTATTTTGTGGAAGAGCCACACTCAAGGGGCCAAAGAGCTGCATGTGGCTCGCGAGTTGCGGTTTGCCGACCACTGTCCTAGGGCAAAGGAAACAAAGGCGAACATAAACAAATTGAACTACATCAAAATAAAAAGCTTCTACACAGCAAAAAAAAAAAAAAAAAAAAACAACCATCAGCAAAATGAAAAGGGAGCCCACTGAATGGGAGAACATATTTCTCAATGATTCATCTGATAAAAGGCTAATCTCCAAAATACATAAGGAACTCACACTACTTATCAAAATGAAGACAAACAATACCATTAAAGAATGGGGAAAGGACCTAAATAGACACTTCTCTGAAGCAGACATACAGATTTCTAAAAGACATATGAAAAAAGCCCAGTCACTGATCATCAGAGAGATGCACTGACCTTTGTATATTAAAATGGTCACATTTATGCTACATGAACTTTACTTCACTTAAAAAAACAGCAGTTTTGCACTCCTAAAGTCTATAACTCTTAATTTCAAACTGATTTATTTCTGCTTGTATTTGGACTAAAACATTTTGAAAAGCATAAACTACTCTGCACACTCTACATAATCACATGTATAGGACTGTATATAAACATTTAAATATATACACACATGTATGTGTCCATGTATCTCCAGTGGGTTGATATAATTTCCTCCATCCTATCCAAATACTTCTTTACAAGTGCAGGAGGAGATATTGAGCACTCATTATATACAGCTTAAAAAAGCTAGATATTTTCATATATCTTCATTTTCTGTGGTTTCTCCATGTGTACAGACACAGTTTACACTTCTTACTCTGTCCTTAGCACCTTCACTGCCATCCCTAGTGTCCCTGACCATCAATTCCTTCATGGTCCAGCCACTCATTCGCTGTATTTCTCTGAACTAATGGAGGTGCACATGCCCCATCTCTGCTCTCCATGCTGGCAGCCTATAGGCCAGCAGAAAATGATCACCCATTAGTCAGATTTGGTTCAGGCCTCGGTTCCTTGGGAAAGACTGCTCTATTCTATCCACACATCCTCAGAGAGGACAAGCCTGCACTTCCCACTTTCTAGCCCTTGGTCATTCAAAAACTGGTAACTGGGCCAGCAGCATCAGCATCACAAGTGCAGAATCCCTTCACTGCGGCATCCCCATGACAACCCCTGATGTGCCTGCACAGTGAGGTGTTCACTGAGGTGTGCGCTGAGGTGTACACTGAGTTGTGGGCTGAGTTGTGGGCTGAGGTGTGCGCTGAGGTGTGTGTTGAGGTGTGGGCTCAGGTGTGCACTGAGGTGTGTGCTGAGGTGTGGGTCGTGTTGTGGGCTGAGGTGTGCGCTGAAGTGTGCACTGAAGTGTGGCTGAGGTTGCACTGAGGTGTGGGCTGAGGTGTGTACTAAAGTGTGCACTGAAGTGTGGGCTGAGGTGTGTGCTGAGGTGTGGGCTGAGGTATGGGCTGAGGTGTGTGCTGAGGTGTGTGCTGAGGTGTGTGCTGAGGTGTGGGCTGAGGTATGGGCTGAAGTGTGGGCGGAGGTGTGCACTGAGTTGTGGGCTGAGGTGTACTCTGAGGTGTGTGTTGAGGTGTGGGCTCAGGTGTGGACTGAGATTGCACTGAGGTTGCACTGAGGTGTGGGCTGAGGGTGTGCTGAGGCGTGTCCTGAGGTATGGGCTGAGGTGTGCACTGAGGTGTGGGCTCAGGTTGCACTGAGGTGTGGGCTCAGGTTGCACTGAGGTGTGCAAGCAGTGTGGGCCTTGAATTTAGACTTATGCTGTCACGGTTTCTTCTTCCTGTCTATATATCCCTGACTAGTGAGCTCCTGGAGGATGGATGAGTCTTACTTGCTCTGCACCCTCACAGGTACAGCTCTAGCTCACAGCTCCTCAGGAAGTATGTTGAGGGTCTTAGAAAAAGAGCGTTTCTGCAGTGCCCTCAGAGCTCCTTTCTCCAATCCATTCTGAGCTGCTGTGGGGCCTTGGTGGGAAATGCTGGCATTCACTCAGCTCTGCGTACTGTCCCCAGGATCTGCACAGGACAGTGATGCGCACAGAGCCAGAGCACAAGGAGAAGGAAGTAGCAGCAGGCAGGCTTCCCCTGCTGCTCTGGAGAGGAGAGTCATTTGACAGCTCATTGCTGCCCACTTCTCACTGGGAAAGGAGCCCTGTGGGTCAGGTCACTGTGTCTGGGAGACAGGGCTCCATGTGGGAAAGTACGTTTGCTGCTGGGCTTGGCGGGCAGGATGGTCAGGAGGTGTTGGGACAATTCCCCATGCAAAGGCTCCCTCCTGCCCCACACCTGCTCAAGCTAAAAAAGACATGACTGAAGCTACTCTGCTCAGTGCGCTCTGTTCCTTCTTCCCCCTTCCTTCTTCCCTGTTTTTCTCGAGTATCTACTTTTCCAATTAAATAGAGAATGGAGGAGAAACTGCCTTCAAAAAGCACCCTGCACTGAGGTAAAGAAGCCTATAGCAAATCACTAAAATGTGTGGAGTGAAATACTGTGGTGGAGGAGGGGCACAGAGGTGGGAGGTCATCAGCTCTGCTGGGGAGGCTCTAGACCTGTGCTTCAAACCACCAATAGAAGTTCACTGAGTTAGAGCAGGAATCACATTTGCAAACACACAGGACTTGAAATTATACTGTACATTCTAAAAACTGCAAATAGTTAAGTAATGCTAGGAAGAACCTTACAGGAGAGGTGGAAAGAGAGGGTTATGGGTGGCGGTCAGGCCCAGTGAGGGTTAAGGTTGCCTGTTACTGACAAAGGCGTTTGGACTCTATTTCTGTGGTGTCCTGGACTTTTAGGATGGGAAACACAAGAAACAGTTTTACATCATGACCTAGTATACATCCATAGCATTGAAACAAGTTTCATGACACACTGTAACCTCACTAACTCCTAAGCATTTGTAACTTCCATTTCTTTATCTCATGTTTCGGTAGGATTTTATCACAGTGTCGCTTTCAGGAGGACCTAGTCTGAGACAGTGGGAGTCCTTGTCTTGCTCCAGATCTGAAAGAGCTTTCAGCATCACACCACAAACCGCTGTGTGTTGCCACGTGTTCAGCATTCCCATCAGATTAAGGACATCTTCTTCATATTTTAGGAAAAGTTGTTAATATGACAGTTAAATTCCATTAAATATTATTTGAGGTGTTCATGCTTCTTCTCTATTGCTTTACTGTTGTCTATATTAAATTGTTTATTTTTCAAATGTTAATGAACCCTTGTATTCATAGCATAAACTTAATTTGGGCATGATGTATTTTCCTTCTTATATATTTCTAGGTTTATTTAAAAATTTAAATTTATATATCGGAAAATTCATTCTACCTGATGTCTACAAGTATTGAATAATGTATAGATGCAAGTAGCTGCCACCACAATCAAAACAAACAGACCATGTTCAAATTTTCAGTTGCCTCATACTAGTAAATGCCCTTTTTACTTTCTTTTAATTAGTATCCAAATAAGTTCCACACATCACAGTTCACTACTGTGTCTCTTAAGACTCTTTTTACACTTTACATTCCTTTCCATCTTTCTCCGTCCACCTGCAATGAATCAACAGCATTTTGTCTTCTAGAGATTACCACCAGGTGAGTTTTGCTGACTAAATCCCTGGTTGTTGTTTAAAATGCATTGTTGGGCATCTAATTTGTTGTTGAATATATTGTTTTGTCTTCCATATTTTTGTTAAATTGAATCTTAAAACTTGATCAGATTCAGGATTGATCTGGTTGAAGATAAAACTAGTTTACATATTATATATATATATAATATATTATATTATATTATATATATATTCCCTCATGCACATGGAATATTTGCCACTTTTTGTAATATTAGGTTTAGTTAATGACCAGTGCTTAGATATATGAAATAATCATGTTACATAATGTTGGTGTTTCAATTCTTTCATGTCTTCTTTATTCATTAGCTGGAACAATCCTAAAAAGAGAAAGTTTGCTTCATCTACTTCATGGTGACCTAGTAGTATGGGAAGATATAATAAAATGCTGAATTCTTCCTCTTTATTTTCAAGTGTCCAGAGGTGACTGTTATTTTTTCTCTCAGAGCTTTATTGCAATTTATAGCAACACATATTTGATGTGTTTAAATTCATAGCAGAAATCAGGTTTAGTGATAGTCAAATTGCACCACTTTTGGTCAACAAAAACATACTTGGGTTGACTTCATATTTGTTCCTCTGTACTTGGTGTATAGTTCTACAAGTATTGACTAATGCATAGTTGCAAGTAACTACCTTCCAGCCTTGATAGCTCTTGATAATATCTGGTATAACAAAATACTCCAAGAGTACATTGTGCATTTCCTGCCCTCGACATGGGCTCAGTCATTCTGAAAGAAGCTGTTTCCTTTGGGGGATAATGGCATTTCAAGACTACAGTCTGGGAGAGATGAAAATGGTGGTGGAGTAAGTGGAAGCTCACAGACATGCTCCTAGAACCAAACTGGAATTAAAACTAAAGTACAGAAGACCCACCCTGAATAATCAACTGAAGACTCATTGGAGAGATAACAACGGACAGAAAGCAGAGACATATAGAGACTGGTAGGAAAGGTAGAGGCACAAAAGGGTTAGCCAGGCTCCCACAGACAGCAGCTGAAGTTCCAGAGAGATATCTCAGCTGTGGGGGTTGCCACTGAGAACTCTGGGATCTAAACCCCAAGCTGGACCCCCAGTAGAGAGCACCAGAACTGAGAAAGGTGCCCATATACATCTCGCTCTGAAAAGCAGCAGGCTTTCTGTCTGCCAGGGAGATGGCGGGAAATGCAGGCACCCTATGAAAGGACCAAAACACAACATTTGGATTGCAGTCATTCATCTTGGGCTCCAGCAGAGAGAGGGTAGAGTAGACTGGGGTTGCATAAACGTAAGCCAGGGTTGGGGGGTTGGAGGTTAGAATTTGTAAGGCAGACACCCTGGTTTCGTATGCTGAGTCATTCCTTCACACTGTGGAGGTCATCTTTCTCAACCAAACATTTGCTATCCTGCCATTTTTGCCTGGGGGAATACAGTTGACCCACCCTATTGGAAAACTTCTCACCCCACCTGTGGACAATTGCTTGAGGCTACTCAAGACTGAATCAAATCAGTCTGTAAGCAAATGTGTTTCTCTGGAGGCTTTGAGCCTTTGCCTAATCTAGTCAGTCAGAAATAGCATTTGAGTCCCTGCCGCAGACACCATCCAGGACTGCTCAGCAAGGCAAAAGCCAGCATTATCCCACAAGCCTGCAGTTGACACCTGTGAGACCAGCTCTATTGGGGAAGAAAGTACAGCTCAGAACAGGGTCAACCAAGGAGTGAGACTCAAGGCAGACCCAGACTCTGTGCTAAGGAGTCATCGACCACCGGACAATTGGCAGGGCGACCTTGGGGTTGAACCTCACTGGCAGCAAGTTGGAAGGGAAATCTCTCTCACATACTGGACATCAAACATCAAGTCCCAATATAACAGGAGAGCCCAAAAATGCACACAAGGGACATTCCAGGAGCATCCAGCTTAGGTGAACAAAGATATTACACCACTGGACCCCTCAAGACACTTTCTATATAAGGTGATCCCACAAACACTGGGAGGCATATCAGTTCTAACTAATACATAGAAGCAAATACAAAGAGACAGCTGAAATGAGGAGACAAAGAAAAAAGCCCAAAAAGAGAGAAAAGAAGGAACCTCCAGCAAAAGAACTAAATGAGATGGAGGCAAGCAACCGATCAGAGATAGAATTCAAAGCAATGATTATAAAGATGCATAAAGAACTTAGTGCAAATTACAACAGCATGAAAATGGAAATAGAGGCCATGAACAGGAACCAGACAGAAATGAAGAATGGCATATCTGGCATCAAGAACACACTGGAAGGTATTAAAAGTAGATTGGATGAAGCAGAGGACCAAATCAGCAATTTGGAAGAAAAGGTAGGAAAAAACACCCAATTAGAGCAGCAAAAAGAAAAAAAAAGAATTTAAAAGCAGGAAGATAACTTAAGGGAGCTCTGAGACAACATGAAATATAACAACATATACTTTGTAGAAACACCAGAAGGGGAAGAGGGTGAGCAAGGAACAGAGGACCTGTTTAAAAAAATAATGACAGAAAACTTCCTAACCTGGTGAAGGAAAATGTCATACAAGTTCAGGAGGGACAGAGTCCCAATCAAGATGAACCCAAAGAGACCCATACCTAGACACTTCATAATTAAAATGGCAAATGTTAAAGGCAAAGAAAAAACCTTAAAGGCAGCAAGAGAGAGACAGAAAATTAGCTTCAAAGGAGTTCCCATTAGAATGTCAACTGACTTCTTAAGAAAAACACTTCAGACCAGAAGGGAGTGGATTGAAGTACTTGAAGTAATAAAAAGCAAGGGTCTAAATCCAACACTACTGTATCCACTGAGATTATCATTTAAAATTGAAGATGAAATAAAAAGCTTTCCAGACCAAAAAAAAAAAAAAAGTTAAAAGGAGTACTTCACCACAAACCAGCAATGCAAAATATGTTAAGGGACTGCTCTAAGAAGAAAAGGAGAGAGAGAGGATCACAACCATAAAGAAAATTAAAATGGCAATAAATAAAAACCTATCTATATATATAAAACCCTAATATGCAAATAGACCAAACATCAGAACAACCAAACAACCAGTCACTATGATGTGCTCTGACCACCAGGGGGTGTGCATAGAACATGGTGGGCATCGGCAGCAGGTGGCAGAGCACAAAACATGGGGGGCATCAGCTGTGGTGGGATGGTGGAGCAGGTGAGCAGGAGTGCCAGACCAAGGTGGGGCACCAGTCGCTCTCATTGGGGTGAGCCTCTGGTGGTTACTGAAAATTCTTTGCTCCCAAGCACTGTGGTCCCTCCCAGCACTCACACCTGCTGCCAGCACCTGAAGCCAGCCCCGATTGCTTGGCGCTGTCAGCAGGTGTGAGTGGCAGCTGCTGGCCTCTATCGCCTCTGAGGGCTTTGCCACCTCCTCCTGCTCCCGAAGGGTGATCAGGGCAGCAGCCACTGCTCGCACCTTCTGCTGGCACTGGATCCAATTGCTCTGTGCCATCAGCAGGTGTGAGAGGGGCCGGCGCCATCAGCGCAAGGGAGTGGCAGTGGTGTGAGTGGGGCTACCAGCAGACAAGGACCAGGGGCCATGGCGGGAGTGGCTGAGCTGGGGCATGGAGGATGGGCTGAGACCCAACCTGTGCCTACTGCAGCCTCGCGGCCCACAGTTCCTTTTAAGGTGCATGAATTCGTGCACTGGGCCCATAGTCAATAATAACCTTAAATATAAATGGATTAAATACTCTAGTTAAAAGACATAGGGTGGCTGAATGGGTAAGAAAACATGACCCATACATATGCTGTCTGCAAGAGACCCACTTAAGAACAAAAGATATACACAGTTTGAGAGTGAAGTGATGGAAAAATACATTTCATACAAATGGAAAGGGGAAAAAAGCTGGAGTAGTAATACTTATATCAGACAAAATAAACTTCTAAACAAAGGCCATAACAAGAGACAAAGAAGGCCATTTTGTAATACTGAAGGGAATGATTCAACAAGAATATATAACCTTTGTAAACATATATGTAGCCAATATAGGAGCACCCAAGTACATTAGAAAACTCTTGATGGAAGGAGAGATTGACAGCAATATAGTCAGAGTGGGAGACTTTAACACCCCAGTGGCATCACTGCAGGAAGTCTGAGATTTTTCTTGTAGTGTTTCCCTCAGAATATATCCCAGTAGGCTATGCACAGACAAATGATTGTGGGTTTAGAGTCAGTTCCACACTCAATAATCAGCCACTATATAGACAAACATTTAGGTTCACTCATTCCAATTCACTTTCAACTTTTCAAGGGTATGATTCCAAATGAATTTTATAGAACAAAATATTTAAAAGATGTCTGGTTTCTAACCCTGTCCCTCTTATCATATTCCTATTTCATTCCTATACTCTAGTGAAGTTCACACTCATCACATTTAACATTTTCACTTTTCTTAGGTAAGTGGTAGCAAACTACACAAATTAGCTTTTTAAAATATGTTTTAATCCTCACCTGAGGATATGTTTTTATTGATCTTTTAGAGAGAGGAAGGAAGAGATAGATAGATAGATAGATAGATAGATAGATAGATAGATAGACAGATAGATAATATATATGTGAAAGAGAAACATTGATTGGTTTCTTCCCATACACTCCCCAACCTGGGATAGAACTTACCACCAAGGTATGTGCACTGACCATGAATCAAACCCACAATCTTTTGGTGTAGGGATGATGCTGTAATTAACTGAGCCACCCAGTCAGGGCACAAATTAGTTTTTTAAAAATATTTGATACACTTTCTTATTATTTGAAATTCAAAATTAAATAAATATCTCCTTTAGGGGTGTAGCTATTATACCTGTTATGATCCCTTCCTCCCACCAATACACATATGTGCACACATTTTGATAACTTTTAGACTACACAAGTGAAGAATAGATCATCCTGGGGCAAGATGTCAAAGAAAAGCACTGGAGGCCTATGGAAATAGTGAAGTCCTAAGATGGTTGAGCAAAGTCCATGCAGCCTTTCCGAAGTGGAGTGCAAACAAGATCCACCCTCCTATTGATGCCATTGTAACGAACTAGTTATTAAGAACAGGAAAGGAGCAGGTTCCTTGCAAAACACTGGGGGAGAGAACCACATAGGTAAGATACTTGCCTGTGAATCACACCTGGGGACAGAGATGGTTGGCCAGAATGGGCATGGCCATGGCAAGCACATGGAAATTTGGTATATATAATCCCTTAAACCAGGAGTGCAGGACTTTTTTTCTGGCAAGGGCCATTTGGACATTTGTAACATCACTAGAGGGCCCGTGCATGAAATCGTGCACAGGTGGGGTCCAGCCAGACCGCCCTGATCAGGGCCGGGCTGGCCAGGGGGAGGGAATGTGGGAGGTTGGCCCTCCGATCCCAACCCTGATACCTAGCAACTGGTTGTTCCAGTCGTTCCAGTCATTCCAGTCACTTGGCTTTTATATATATATATAGATTTGCTGACTTACAAAATTATCAACTTAAAAATTAGCCTGCTATATTTGGTCAAACATTTAATTAATTCATCCCTAGAGCCTTAGCAGGGCCAGACCAAGTGATTTTGTGGGTCTTACATGGCCCAAGGGCCCAACATTCCCCAGCCCTGCCAAAAGAATTCTCTCTCTTATGTTCTTGGTTGCTCTTGGTGCATTGCTCTTGATTGTTCCATTGGGAAAATGTTTACAAGTTGAATCAACAGGTAAACAAAGGAAACATTGATCTAACTACTTAGTTCTTTATACATTAATTTAGCCGGCCTATGCAAAGCTCTCCTCTTATTTTTTTAAAATTCAATTTTGATTCATTTACTCTTATTTCCACACAATCTGCTTCCATCTCCCACATTAGGCAAGATTTGAATATATTTAATATTTATCTTTCTGCTTCTATGAAAAACTGTATTCTTGCAAAATAGGCATTCATTTTGCAAAATGTATACTGTTCTTTTACACGCATGCATTTTCAATGTACACTAATGACATTGTGTAATGTATCTTTTCCTGCTTTTCTTTTTCTCATTAAGCACTCTGTCTTCACTATCCATCCATTTTGCTATATTTGGCCCATTGTTTCCAACTATGGCATAACTAGATCTCCATAACAATTATACCATATTTTACCTAGCCACTCTCCACAAATGAAATAAACAGCCTTATCAATGTCCTCTTACAGGTTGGTAAATAGAGACTTTGGCCTGCATATTAGCTTAGTTTCCCCTAAAAACAGAACCAATAGTACACATATATATGTGTGTATGTTATGTGTACCAAGAAATGTATTATAAAAAATTGCCTCACATGATTACAAAGACCAGTAAGTCCCAAGATCTGTAGGTGAATCACAAATTAGAGACCCAAGGGTGTTGATGGGAGAGATCTAGAAGGAAAAAGCATCAGGCCCACAGCCCACGCAAAAAAATAATTCTCTCTTACTCAGGGGAAGGGTTAAGCTTTTTGTTCTCTTCAGGATTTTATAAATTTTTATTTTTATTGTTGAGAGTATTACAGATGTCCCCAATTTCCCCCACTTTGCCCTTCTTCACCTGGCTCCCACCCCACCCCAGACCTTCATCTATAAGAATAAAAGTGTAATATGCTAATTAGACTGGACAGCCGAATGACCTTCTGGACGTCCTTCCAGATGACCTTCTGGATGAAGGCAGGCCTGCAAGGGCTGAGGCAAGCCACCATGGCTGCAAGGGCTGAGCCCCTTGCATGAATTTCATGCATCGGGCCTCTAGTATGCATATAAATTCTTTAGTTACTCTGTTCCTGACCCCCAAACCCACTTCCCTCTGAGATTCCACATTCTGTTCTATGATTCTATGTCTCTGGATCTATTTTTCTCATCGGTTTATTTTGTTCATTAGATGCCACATATGAGTGAGATCATGTGACATATTCAGGCCGTTATCTAATTGTATGAGGCCTACCCACATTATAGAGAGTAATTTGCTCTACTCATTTTATCAATTTAAATGTTAATCCTATCCAAAAACACCCTTGCAAACATACCCAGAATGTTTGAGCAAATATGTGGGCATCCCATAGCCCACTCTAGTTGATACACAAAATTCTTACAGCATGTAAACCTGGAGAGTGAGTATTGAATTGCGCATGTGTACACTTAATTTGATCAGGCTTGCTCTCCGGGTTGGTAAACCTAGTCCAGGTCCGCTCTCAGTGAATCAAGTTTCTTACTCCCAGGATTCTTTTTTTTAAAATCTTCACTCAAAGATATTTTTTCCCATTGATTTTTAGAGTGGAAGGGATGGGAAAAGACAGAGAAACATTGATGTGAGAGAGACATGTCAATTGGTTGCTTCCTGCACACACCCAACCAGCCTGCAACTGAGATACCTGCCCTTGGCCAGAATAGAACCCGAGTCTGTGGGCCAATGCTCTATCCACTGAGCTAAACTGTCCAGGGCATTCCCAGGGTCTTAAAGCTGCTAATTAGCATCATCCAGCTTTCTAATTTTGCCAATCTACAAGTTTTAAAGAGATATCTCATGTTGTTTTAATCTGCATTTTTGATATTTGAGTTTCAACAACTTGTCATGCAGGCTATCTGGTTTCCTCCTCTAATTGTTGTTTTAATACGTAAGTCTCCAATGTGCCTAAATTATTAGCCCATATCATTTCATTTGTATTTTCTAAATTTTCTTGTTTCATTTTGAGTGTGTTCTATCTTATTAATTTTTTAAAAGAAGAAATGTTGGTCTTTGTAAATCTTCTTCATTACTTTTGCATTTTATTTCCAAATTTACCTCATGTAATAGTCATCTTTTTCTACCCTCTTTGAGGAGGGTGGTGATTGCTTATTCTATACAGTACCCTCCTAAAAGCACAACAAGAGCCTGGCACAAAGTAGCTACACGATGTAAGTTTCTTAAATGATTGAAATAATGAGAAAATATATATAAAATAAAAATCATTAGCTGAGGATATTTTCCCATTGATTTTTAGAGGAAATGGAAGGGAGCAGGGGAGTCAAAGAGAGAGAAACATCCATCTGAGAGAGACACATCAATTGGTTGCCTCCCACTCGTACTCCGACCAGGGCCAGGGACCAAACCTGCATCCAAGATGAATGTTTTTTACCAGAATTGAACCCGGGACCCTTCAGTCCTTGGGCCGATGCCCTATCTACTGAGCCAAACCATAACTTTAAAGTATACTGATTCTGTTCTCTTTTTAAAATTGAGTTTTCTCAAAGAAGTTTCATTTTCTCAATGAAATACATATGGCCAAAGAAAAGAAACAATGAGTGAAGGAGAGAAACAGCTTATATTGAACTTGCCTTTCTACCATGGTTCAGTGTATCCATTGACTGCAAACATGCTTAGGAATGTGGGGAGTATGGCAATTCTCTCTTCCAAAAATAACACCAAAAGACAAGAATACAGAGGTGGGGTTGTTTTTTAATAACACTCTTTAGAGTCATTAGGTTCACAGAAAATTTAAGAGAAAGGTACAGAGATTTCCTACACACCTCCTGCCCCACACATGCATAGCTTCCCCTATACCAAAAGCTCCTACCAAGGTTGTCTATTGCAATTTTTGAGCCTACAATGACACTTCATTGTCATCCAAAGTCTATTGGTGTACATTTTATGACTTTAGACAAATGTATGAGATGCATCTATATTATTTTACTAGAGGCCCCGTGTATAAAATTCATACACGGGTAGGGTCCCCAGGCATGGCTGGCAATCAGGGCCAATCGGGGCCTTCTGGCTGGGGCCTCCCTTCATTCCATGCTTCCCCCTGGTGGTCAGCACATGTCATAACGAGCGATAGAACTCTCCATCTTCTGGTCAAACTCCCATGGGGACACTTTGCATATTAGCCTTTTATGTATACATATATAGATTATACAGAAGAGTTTCACTGCCCTGAAACTCCTCAGTGTTCTTTATAGTTACTCCTACCTGTCCCAACCCCTGGCAAACATTGATCTTTTTACTTTTGCCTAAATATGTTTGCCTTTTCCAGAATGTCATATAGGTGGAATCATACAGTAAGTGGTCTTTTCAGATTGGCTTCTTTCACTTAGCAATGTGCATTTAAGATTCATCCATACTTTTCCTGTATTAGTACTTTATTTATTTTTAGCACTAAATAATATTTCATTTTGTGGATATGCCACATTTATTTATCCATTCACCTATTGAATAACTTCTTGGTTGCTTCTAAGTTTTCATAATGATGAATAAAGCTGCAATAAACATGCATGTGAAGTGTTTTGTGTGGACATAAATTTTCAACTTCTTTGGGTAAATATCATGGAGCATGATTGCTGCACATTATAGTAAGAGTTTGCTGAGTTGTGTAAGAAACTATCAAATGATCTCCCAAAGTGGCTGTACCCTCTTGTATTCCCACCAGAAACGAAGGAGAGAGTTTCTGTTGTTCAATGTCTTCACCAGCATTTGATGTTAATGTTTTGAATTTTGACCATTCTAACAGGTGTATAGGAGTATGTAATTTGAATTTCCCTGATTATATATGATGTTGAACGCCTTTTCTAATGCCTGTTTACCATCTGCATATCATCTTTGGTGAGGTGTTTGTTAGAGTCTTTGGCTCATTTTTAATTGGATCATCTGTTTTCTTATGGTTGAAAGTTTAAACAGTTCTTAGTATATTTTTGGATAATAGTCCTTTATCAGATTTATCTTTTAAAAATACTTCCTCCCAGCCTGTGGCTTGTCTTCTCATTCTCTTGACATTGTCTTTACAGTAAATAATAATAATAATAATAATAACCAATTTATGAAATATTTTTCTTCTGAAGTGTGTCTTTGGTGTTATATCCAAAAAGTTATCACCATATTCAAGATCATCAAAGTTTCTCCTATGTTATTATCTAGTTTTATAGTTTTATGTTTTACATTTAGTTCTGTGATCCATTTAGACTTGATTAACTTTTATTTTTGTAAAGGCTGTAAGGTCTGTCTCTAGATTTACTTTTTTACATGTGGTTATCCAATTTTTCTAACACCATTTATTAAAGACTATCTTTGCTCCATTGTATTTCCTTTGTTTCCATGTCAAAGATCAGCTGACTATATTTATGGAAGAATACTTCTGAACTCTTCATTCTATTCCACTGACCTACTTGTTTATTATTTTGCCACTACCACATTCTCTATAACACAATAATGGTATAGTAAGTCTTTAGGTTGGGTAGTGTCAGTTCTCCAACTTTGTTCTTCTTCAATATCGTGTTGGCTATTCTAGATAATTTGCCTCACCCTATAAAATTTAGCATCACTTTATTGCTATCCACACTATAACTTGCTGGTATCATGAATGGGATTGCATTGAATCTGTAGATCATGTTGGACAATAGTCTTCTGGACAATATTGAAGCTTCCTATTCATGAACATGGAATACCTCATTTATTTAGTTACTAGAGGCCCGGAGCATGAAATTTGTGCACTGAATGGGGGTGTCCCTTAGCCCAGCCTGCATCCTCTCCAATCTGGGACCCCTTGGGGGATGTCTGACTGACAATTTAGGCCTGATCTCGGCAGTTGGACATCCCTCTCACAATCCGGGATGGCTAGCTGCTAACCACTCACCTGCCTGCCTGATTGCCCCTGCCAGCCTGATCACCCCCTAACTGCTCCCCTGCCAGTCCGATTGCTCCCAACTGCCCTCCCATACCAGCCCTATCATGCCCAACTGCCCTCCCCTGCTTGCCTGTTTGCCCCCAACAGCCCTCCCCTGCTGGCCTGAACACCCACAACTGTCCTCCCCTGCCAGCCATCTTATGGTAGCCATCTTGTGGCAGACATCTTGTGACGACATGGGGGTGGCCATATTGTGACAACATGGGGGCAGACATCTTGTGGTGATGTGAGGGCATCATGCAAGAGCATGCCACCACCTAGGCTTTTATTATATAGGATTCTTTGGTTTTATTCATCAGGGTTTTATAGTTTTCTTCATATAGATCTTGTATATATTTTGTTAGGTTTACACCTAAGTATTTCATTATGGGAAGTGCTCATTTAAATGTTATTGTGTGTTTAATTTCAAATTCCACTTGTTCATTGTTAGTATATAGGAATACAATTGACTTTTGCATATTAACTTTGAATCCTGCAATCATTTCATAATAATTCATTAGTTCTAGGAGGGTTTTTTGTTGTTGTTGATTCTTTTGGATTTTATACATAGATAATCATGTCACCTGTGAACAAAGACAGTTTTATTTCTTCCTTCTTAATCTTGATATTTTTAATTTCCTTTTCTTGTCTTATTGAATTTGTCATAACTTGAAGTACAATGTTGAAAAGGAGTGGTGAGAGAGGACATTCTTGCCTTCTCCTGATCTTAGTGGAAAAGCTTCAAGTTTCTCACTACCAACTATGATGTTTATATGGAAATTTTAAAACACAGTTATGAAAACTCTTATTACCAGAAATATAGTCATCAGTGATACTGAGAAGAGTTATGTGAAGCTGACATCTGAAATGAATATCAGATATATTTTAGTATAGCACAAATGATGAAGGCTATAAATACAGAATATTAAAAATATAAAGAAGAAATAGCATACCCTGGAAATATCAAGTACTAAAATAAGATTGCCTGTGCACTGCTAATGCATAGGGAAGTAGATATTAAACATTAGCCAAGAAGTTTGATCATAGACTCTGCTATTGAGTGAATAATGGGGAAGGAGGAAAGGTTTCCAGCAACCATTTTTTAAATGAGGAAGGAAATAACTTTTGCAAGAGCACAACATCAAAAACTAAGTTTCTTTCCTGCAAAACACCACAAAAGAGAGTCAACACACCAAAAAATGAAAGTAGATATCATGCATGAAGAAAAAGTTCTGAATGATTTTGTGCCAAAAGGCTTCAGATGATATATCATGACATACCTTAGCCTCCTTAATTGTCTGACTTAATTCCTACAATAAATCTCTTGTATCTCTATTTATCTACCTACTTATTATCTATACCTATCTATCATCTATTATCTATTATATTGGCTTTGTTTCTCTGGAGAACACTGACTCCCAAAGGCCCCACACCTATGCCAGCACACTACATGCTAGAATTTCAGCATATGAATGGGGGGGGGGAGAAGATACAAATTTTCAGTCCATAACACTTAATAATTAGTTTCTGAATGACAACATAAATTGCACATTATAGTTTAGAATAGACTACTGGTATAGGCCTTTGTAGTCTTAAAGTTATATATTTAAAAAAGCATATTTGTCCAATCAAGTAAAAAGTACATGCTAAGAAACTCACATAAATAGTTTATTTCTCACAAATATAACATCCAACTTATTGCTTTCATTGCTCAAGAGATTGCCTCTGATACTAAAGACTATTTTTGTTTGACCATTTTATATGGCATTTGAAACAAAATAATCACTTAATAAATTTGAAAGAGAAGCCTTTCTGCTGGTAAAAATCCACTCCTCAGGAAATGGTGTTTTCCCAAGTACAGTCTCTATCGCATGTAACCTTTAACGGGAATTGTACAGAACAATGGCGCCACGTTTCCAGCGCCCACGTCTGAATTCCTTCAGCAAAACAAGTTGAGTTACTTTGTGATCCACCAAACTCAAAGCATCAAATGTTAGCCTGTTACAGTCTTGCTCTTTCTATATGTCTGAAGATTCTCAGATACACATTCACATTTTAAAAGGAGATATAATAAAGGTGACAGGAACCAATAATCATCCCATAATTGAGATACTAATTTATAAAAATAATATTATTTTAAAAATTTGGGGAATCAAATCAAGTTTTGGAAATTTTTGACAATTTGAACCCAGTTTCTACAGTGATTTACCAACACTGTTTAACAAACAAGAAAAAAAACTTATCCCTACTTACCTAAAAAGTGTATAAATTTTGACATTTAAAAAAATTAAAAGTATGATTACAACCCTTCATGTCTGAATCAAAAGAGAAAATAGAAAGATGATTCAGTTAAAGGTAAAGAACAGTAAAGTGTTTCCTGATGCTGTGGCAATACCACAGCCTCAGCTCCCAGGAAGGACAGCTTCCTCCTCCCGCAGTGCCAGCCCGTGAGAGCGTCCATCTCGGGCCTCCTAAGCTGAGTGTAATACTGCTAATATCTCACTGCATCCTGGGTCCTTACTGACAGCCATTAAAAGAGAGCGCATTGCACTCCCTCCCTCACCTAAGCCCCAATGTGCGCACACAAGCACACACCTTGATCCAGGGAAAAGGGGTTGGAGCCACAGGGAGTCAGTCAGCTCTGAGTTTTGCAGACACTAAATGACTGACCACAGGAAGTGAAGCGTTTATTTCACTGAGATCAAACAGCCCAGCTTCCCTTGCTTCCCATGCCCATTCCTGAAAACAACAACAAAATACACCTTCTTGTCGCCGCTTTGGTTGTGTTCCACTGGATCCACACACCTGTGAGTGCAGAGAACAGCGTGCTCTGGCAACTTCCTTGAACCATGTGCACCTTAGGGCAGCCTCATGTAGAAGTAAGAGCAATGTATTAGAAGGGGCAAGGTGAGGAAGCCTTTTGAATTGTCTCCTTGTTCAGGCTTCTCCTTCCTGCCCCCCTCTACCATGGCTAGTCAGAATGAGTCTTCTTCCAACACCACCACCACCCCCATTCTGTGGAAAGCTTTTAAGTATCAGTACTTAGACTCATCAATTCATCTTTGTCTGAGTTTAAGGGAAGATTCATATCATTGATTTTTCTTACCTTGAAACTTTTACTTTCAGGCCCAAGTAAATTAATGTTCATCTTCAACCTCCGCATAGTCTCCCGGGCTACTCCTTCTATGCTGTGTGCTCTGCAGGACACACAGCTCCACAGTGAGGGAGATGAGACAAAGTTACTGAAATGCAATGTAAAAACCAAGACAAAAATCACTGCAGCACCACTCATCGCATTTCCAAGGGTCAGGCTGGACTTTATCTTCCAAAGTGTTCTCTTAGGCTTTATCGCATCCTGGGTAAGTCTTAGATGCTACTACTGTTCAGAGATACCAGAACTAATTTTTTATCAATAATAACATTATGGCCTAGATGGTGTGGCTCAGTGTTTGAGCATTGATCTATGAACCAGGAGGTCGCAGTTCAATTCCCAGTCAGGGCACATGCCTGGGTTGCGGGCCCAATCCCCAGTGGGTAATGCAGGAGGCAGCCGATCAATGATTTTCTCTCATCATTGATGTTTCTATCTCTCTCTCCCTCTCTGAAACCAATAAAATGTATATAAATGATAATAATAACATGCTTTGTTATATTTATATATAATTCATTCACTCATTAAACAAATATTTATTGAGTGGCCTTTATGTATTGGGCATTGAGCAAGTCACTTAAGATAAAAGATACAGAATTTGTAAGATACAGATTTTGTCTGTTGTAGGAAGAAGGAAAGGAAAGAATCATAGGGCAGTGAGCTAGGGCTTTGGGTGCAAACCCCAGGTCATGAAGAAGGGCACCCTCACTCTGCCCAAGGGATGTCTGAGGAGCTTTGGCCAGAGAGAGCACTTCTGATTTAGCACTGCAGAATCATGAAGAGGGTATGTATGAGGACCCAGGGAGATGGGGATCACATGATTCTTTTTTTTTTCTTTTTTTTTAATTTTATTTTATTTTTATTATTTTAAGTATTACAAATAGTAGTACATATGTCTCCTTTTTTTCCCCCCTTGATCTCCCCCCGACCTCCCCTACCCCCTAGGACATGCCTTCACCTGCCCACCCTGCCCCCCCCGCCCCAGTGTCTTATATCCGTTGGTTGTGCTTATATGCAAGTGTACAAGTCCTTCGGTTGGTCTCTTACAGCCCTCCTCACCCAACCTCCCCTGTCTTCCTAATGTAGTTTGACAGTCTGTTCAATGCTTCTTTGCCCCTGTATCTTTTTCCCACTGGCGGTCCGAAGTCCAGGGGCAGCACAATGATCCTGGAGACCAAGCATGCCCAAAGGGCATGGCTGGGCCTTGCCCTGGAGGCCCTCCTGCGCAGCGCTGAGAGCTGTGACTTTACCACCCAGGGAGCCCACAAGGCAGGGCAATGTGCACAGCACCTCACTGGTGGCTGTCAGCTTGCACCTCTCTGGTCTGGGCGCATTGTGGGTGGAGGATGTTAAATTCCAGACCTTGCAAGCTCTAGGAGGGGCTCTAAATTCTTGGTTTGAAGGAGAAAATAAGTGAGAATAGTGAATCCATGTTTTGCTACTTATTAACCATGACACTAGAACAAGTTAACTTTGTCATACTCTGTTTACTTATTTGCATATTGGGGTGAACTGAGCTGCTCTCTCAGGGAAATATCTTACTGTGTAAAATGCCTTGCTTGCTGCCTTCATGGAGACAAAGCACGTTGTGATATTAACCAGGACTCCCCCCGCCTGTCGGTGCCCCCGCATTCCACTTTCCCCGCCTGTTGACAACCCTGGGCTTTAGGGTTGCAAAATCCAAATTGCTAGCAATGGTCCCAGTCTGGGAGGAAAGGAAGAGTCAGCTCCAGCGTGTGTGACAGTTTTCTGTCCTTCTGCTCTACCCCAGGCTTCCAGGCATGAGACAACCATCCTGATGGTTTGGGGGAAGTCAAGGACAGAAGGAGCTGAGCACTTGAGTCATTTCCTGTAGCTGCTGAAATACATTACCACCAAGTTGGTGGCTTAAAATAACACACATCTAGTCTCTCACAATTCTTTGTGGGGAAAATCTGAGGGCCATGGCCCTTGAGAAGGCTCTCAGAGACATATCCTTGCCATGCCAGGCTCCATAGGTGTCGATGCTCCTGGCCGATGTCCTCTTCTTCCCCCTTCAAAAAGTATGCAGAACAACCTCAACCACACGCTGCTACACATGTACCATCTCCTCTCCCCTGTCTGCAATCATGGGGGCCTCTCTGTGCCCCTCTTCTAGGAGAAAGTGAAGGCATTTAGGGTCCAAGTAAACATTCCTGAACAATCACCCCCATCTCAAGATCCTCCCATTAATCAACATCTGCAAAGCCTTTTTAGCAGGTTACAGTAACTAATTCTAGGAATACAGACCTGCCCATCTTTGGGGGCTGTTATTCAGCCAACCAGGACTCCCTTCCTGGTAATGCCAGGAGTGCTGGAGCGGAGCCGCGCAGGTGAGGCCCAGAGAGCTCAGGGACTGTGAGGTAAGGAGGCCCTTGCTGTCAGGTCATCCTGAGTGAGGAATCAGCTCAGGCTTCCTTGTGTTGTGTGCAGGCACCCCCTCACCTGGTCCTGGTCCTGCAGTGAGTGCCTTGTGCTCCACATTGCAGAGCAGGGCCCAAGAGCTGGACTGCCTTTGCCTGTGTGTGTGTGCGTGTGTGTGTGTCAGGGCATAGAGTAGCAGACAGGGAGAAAGATATACAGCCATAAGATAATGTCCCATGATCATGAGTAACACCCAGTCTAGGAACACTGGAGCAGGTTTCACTACCAGCAGGGACACCACGATGGCCCAGATGAGCATCCCTGGGAAGGTACATGTAACAGCAGGGAAAAGCGATGAGAAGATCACAGATGGGCAGCAATTAAACCTCTTGAAGAATGAGGCCTGGGAGAGGATGGAAGGCTTCAGGTCTTACATGCCTGTGCACACATCCTGTGTCTCCGTTATGCATCCCATTGAGCAGCATGCTGCGATCCTCCTGACTTGCCCCTGGGACAGAGGCTATTGGTGCACATTTGTGCTGGGCATTGCTCCTGACACTCAGGAAAGAACAGTACCTTCCCCATTCCACCCTCCTCCTGCCACCCTCGGCCCTGGAGCCAGAAGGACAGTGACCCAGTCTAATTATACAGCAACAGAAGAAAAAATATATTTCCCCCAATAGCAGCTGGCACTTTCTATTTATTTGTCCACTATTTATAACTAACTCCGAAAAGAAGGTCTTATCTCCTCCCCCCACCACCACTCCCCAAATGAAATTTCTCTAGGGCGGATCCAGTTTTATCTAAATTGGTTGGACAGAGGAATACAGCATATATAATCCATATTGAAAGAGATAAGACTTTCTCCTTGCACTTGAAATAAAAATAACCAACAAGCAAAATGAGCATGGATAGAGGAAAATTAATTTACTTCCCTACCTAATTAATAGATGCAGGATAAGTTTATCTGCTTAGCTCCCTAATTAGAATAATACTTAGCAGTTCCATGAAACTTTTCATCATCAGAAATACCACCCTCTGCCGACACTAAATAATTAATCTTCAGCATCTTATCTGAGCAAAGGAAGTGACATGAGTTTGAAGGGGAGCAGAAGGCCAGGGTGAGATGCAAAGGCCACCCTTTATCGTTAAAGCAGAAGCTGTCCCACACACCCGTTTCTTGGCCTCAAGACCTGGGATCCCTGGGACCATCTGTCACCCGAGAGAAGGCTTCAACCATGTCCTTGAGCCTGTAGATGCCACCCCACTGGCTGGGTATCTAGAATGTCTGATGCTGCAGGGAATGAAGTCAAGGTGGACCTGAAGGAGCCACCCAGGCCACGCTGGAGTGAGGAGCAATCAGCAGGTGAGTTTGCGGTCTACTATGGGTTTTCTATCCACTTCTTGGATTGATGTTTACTCATCTGGTTCTTTCCTTTTTCCTGTGGGTGGATTCAATTCCTGGCCTCACTTTTATCAACTCAGAACTTCTCATATAGACATATGCCTCTCACCTTTCCCAGGTACCAGAAATTTCTTTGTTTTCAAATACTATGGCCTCACAGTTCCTGCTCTATAAATCAGAACCTTAAACAGACACAAGCTCAGTCTACAGGGAGTCAGGTTTGCTGCTGCAGCCTCCTGAGCAAGGGTGCTGGCCACCTGGAGGACCCATTCTTCTGCTGCCTCTTCCAGTCCCTTCCTCATCGGTTCTTTCTCCAACTGGGAGCCCAGCAGGCTTCCATTGTGGACTATGCCAGTTAAGGCAGGAGTGTTGGCTCAGACAAGGACTCGTGCAGGTAAAGGGAAAGCAGGCCTCTCTCCAAGCCTTTCACACCTTATAATTACCTCCAGCTACAGGGGCCCCATTGTTCTCAGATACTGAAACCACATTAGTCTGATGAAAGAAAAAATGAAGGGAAGAGAGAGAGAGAGAGAACCAGTGCAATCATTGTATTTGGTACTTGATGGACCCTCAATAAAATATGTTTAAAAAATTGAATTTCAAATTATTTGCTGAGGTATTATTTTTTGTGACTTTCAGGGGGAAATAAAGGAAACTAATAACCAAGCAATGGCAGGTATCTAGGACTCTGAGATCTTGCCTTTATCATGTAGCCAGGAGTGGGGAGAAGGAGATGGTCAATAAAAATAGCATTGATTAAATTGCACTCTTGTTATATTTTATTTTTCCCTTAGATTTATAAATATAGTAGGCCATAAAAAATATTGGTTAAATTTAAAATTTGTTAAAGCTCAAAGTTTCTATGATGGGTAGGAATGATTAGTTCTAACTATACAGCTTTGCAGCAAAGCAATGTAATTATGCAGTAGTTTTAAAAACAAAATTTATGAATCCAAAAAGGATCCACCCTGACAGAACATGGAGGCTGGCAGGACAGCAGTGGGGGAGAGAGTGTGAGTGAGTGAGGGAGTGAAAGGGGAGTGTGTGGCTATGTATGGTGTGTGTGTGTGTGTGTGTGTGTGTGTGTGTGTGTGTGTGACAGTTAGATCCTGCAGGACTTTTGGGGGCTGGAAGACTGGGCTATGTTAGGTAGGGAGCCCCTGCTACTGCTGCTAGCACTCGCGGGACATCCAGCTTGGTCACAGAAACCATGCCATATTGAAGCGCAGAGCTCCTGTGACTAGTAATCCAACCTCAACACCACTTAGACTGGCCTCAGACACCACCCGGGACCCTACAGCCAATCCAGCCAAAGACCTGCTACCTCAGCTGCAGACCTGCAGACACCAGGACTCCAGACTCCCTGGCTTCAGACTCCTGTGAGTCCCAGAGTACATGATCCTCCACCTGAATCACTGTTGCAGCCACAGGCTCCAGACGCCCCGGCACCTGGGCACTATGGTAACTCACAGGGTGTGTGATTCTTTCCCTAACCCACTTCTGTGACCACAGGCCCTGCACATCCTGATGCCTAGGACCTCCAGTGACTTGGGGTGAATGACCCTACTGTACCTCCATTTCAGCCACAAGCCCTGTGTAACTCAACTCCTGGATCCTTAGGTGAGAGCAAAACTGGGGAAGAAACAACCCCCATAAGGAAAGAAAAGGAGGAATTGCCAGTAAAGGAATTAAATGAAATGGAGGCATGTGATATGTCAAAAAAGATATCAGAGTAAGAGTCATACAGTTCATAAACCAGGTGAATGAGAAAATCAACAACTTATGTAAGAATCAACCAGAAATCAAAAATGATATAGCTACAATAACACACACAGACACACACACACACAACAAAAGGTTTCAACAGTAGACTGGAAGAAGTGGAGGACCAAATTAGTGAGTTATAAGACAGGTTAGAGAAACACGCTCAATCTGAACAGCAATTGGAGAATAAAATTAGAAAGCAGGAGGAGAGCCTAAGGGAACTTTGGGACAACATGAAATAAAATAACACACATATAAGAGTGGTCCAAGATAGATAAGAAGAGGAACAAGGATCAGAAAACCTATATGAAGAAATAATGACAGAAAACTTCCCTGATTTGGGGAAGAAAATGTCACACAAACACAGAGTCCCATACAAGATGAACCCCAAAAGGCCCACACCAAGACACGTTGTAATTACAATGGCAGATGTTAAAAACAAAGAGAGAGTCTTAAAGGCTGCAAGAGAGAGACTGAGAGTTACCTACAAAGGATCTCCCATTAGATTATCAAATGATTTCTCAACAGAAACACATCAGGCCATAAAGGAATGGAATGAAATATACAAAGTGATTCAAAACAAAGGACTGAATCCAATAATACTCTATCCAGCAAGGCTATCATTCAAAATTGAAGGGAAATTCAGGAGATTTGCTGACAAAAAAAATGCTAAGGGAGTTTTTCACTACCAAGCCAGCAATGCAAGAAATGCTAAAGAAACTGTTGTAAAAAAGAAGAAATAGAAAGGGAAGAAGGAACACAGGCACAAAGAATAAAAATGGCTACAAACAAGCACCTATCAATAATGATCTTAAATGTAAATGGACCAAATGCTCCAATCAAAAGACACCAAGTGGCTGAAAGGATAAGAAAGCATGACCCATATATATACTGTCTGCAGGAGACCCAACTCAGAACAAGGGATGTACACAGACTGAAAGTGAAGGGATGGAAAAATATCTTTCAGGCAGATAGAAATGGGAAAAAAAAAAAGCTGGGGAAGCAATACTTATATTAGACAAAATAGATGTCAAATAAAAGACCATAACAAGAGACAATAAAGGCCACTTCATAATACTAAAGGGATTGATACAAAAAGAGGATATAACTCTGGTAAACATATATACACCCAATGCAGGAGCACCCAAATACATAAAAAAATCTGGAAGATATCAAGGGACAGATCAACAATGATACAATCACAGTAGGGGACTTTAACACTTCATTGACATCATTGGATAAATTCCCTAAACAAAACATCAGCAAAGAAACAGCAATCCTAAACATCTCATAGACCATATGGACTTAATCGACATCTTTAGAACATTTCACCCCAAAGCTACAGAATATGCATTCTTCTCAAGTGCACATGGGACATTTTCAAAAATAGACCACATATTGGGACACAGGAAAAGTCTCTCCAAATTCAAGAATATTGAAATCATATCAAGCATCTTCTCAGATCACAATGGCATAACATCAGAAATAAACTACAATAAAAACAATAAAAAATACCAATACTTGGAGGCTAAATAGCATGTTATTAAACAATGATTGTGTTACAATAGAAATCAAAGAAGAAATAAAAAATATTCCAGAAACAAATGACAATGAAAACACAGCAATCCAAAATCTATGGGACACAATGAAAGCAGTCCTGAGAGAGAAATTCATAGCATTACAGGTTTACCTCAAAAAACAGGAAAAACTGGTAATAAATTATCTAACTCTACAACTTAAAGAATTAGAAAGGCAGCAACAATAAAAGCCCAGAGTGTGCAAACAGAATGAAATAATAAAGTTCAGAACAGAAATAAATGACATAGAGACCAAAAACAAAACAAAAAATACAGAAGATCAATAAAACCAAGAACTCTTTCTTTGAAAAGATAAACAAGATTGATGAACCTCTAGCCAGGCTCACCAAGAAGCAAAGAGAGAGGACCCAAATACACAAAATCAGAAATGAAAGAGGCGAAATAACAACAGACCCCACAGAAATACAAAGGGTTGTAAAAATATATATATTATGAACAACTCTATTCCAACAAACTGATTAACCTAGAAGAAATCAATATATTCCTAGAAAAATATGACCTTCCAAAACTCAATCAGGAAGAATTTAAAAATCTGAATAGGCTGATAACTATGGAGGAAATTGAAGCAGTAATCAAAATACTTACAGCAAAAAAAAACCTGGGGCCAGACGGCTTCACAGGATAGTTTTACCAAACATTCAAAGAGGGAAAACATATCCTCCTCAGACTATACCAAAAAATTCAAGAGGAAGGAACATTTCCAAGCTCTTTTTTGAAGACAGCATCACCCTAATACCAAAGCCATGTACAGACACTAAAAAAAAAAAGAATTACAGACCAATATCCCTGATGAACATAGATGCTAAAGTCCTCAACAAAATTCTAGAAAATTGGATCCAGCATTACATGTACCATAACCAAGTGGGATTTATTCCAGGGATGCAAGGATGGTACAACATTCACAAATCAATAAATGTGATACATCACATAAACAAATTGAGAGATAAAAATCACATGATCATATCAATTGATGCAGAAAAAGCATTGACAAAATCCAACACCCTTTCATACAAAAAAATGAAACTAGACCACCAATTTACACCATACACAAAAATAAACTCAAAATAGGTGAAGGACTTAAACATAAGATGGGAAACTATAAAAATCTTAGAGAAATCCACAGGCAGCAAAATCTCAGATATATACCGAAGCAATATCTTCATCAACACAGCTTGTAGGGCAATGGAAAGTAAGGAGAAAATAAACAAATGTGACTACATCAAAATAAAATGCTTCTGCACAGCAAATAAACTATCAACAAAATGAAAAGGGAGTCCACTGCATGGGAGAACATATTTGCCAATGTTATATCTGTTCAGGGCCTAATATCCAAAATTTATAGGGAAGTCATGCATCTTAACAAAAGGAAGATAAACAATCCAATAAAAAAACGGGCAAAGGACTTACATAGACAGTTTTTGAACGTGGACATACAGAAGGTCAAGAGACATATGAAATCATGCTCAAAGTCATGAAAGATGGAAATCAAAATGACAATGAGGTACCATCTCACACCTGTCAGAATGGCTACCATCAACAAATCAACAAATGACAAGTGCTGGCGAGGATGTGGAGAACAACTAACCCTAGTGCACTGCTGGTGGGAATGCAGACTGGTACAGCCACTGTGGAGAACAGTATGGAGTTTCCTCAAAAAATTAAAAATGGAACTCCCATTTGACCCAGTGATCCCACTTCTAGGAATATATCCCAAGAAACTAGAAACACCAATCAGAAAGTATATATGCACCACTATCTTCATAGCAGCACAATTTACAATAGCAAAGATTTGGAAACAGCCTAAGTGCCCATTAGCAGATGAGTGAATTAAAAAACTGTGGTACATCTACACCAAGCATGTAAAAGTTGGGGCCTGCAGGCTGCAGGTGCCCCACAACAAATATTTTTGTGGACCAGCCAATTTAACGGTATGTAAGACACATTTTAATAAAAATTTCCTAACTTAATTTTTACAATATCCTGTTATACATAATTATTAATGACGAACTACAATGTTTACTAGTGACTGATTACTATAATCGTGCTGCATTCATTTCCCTTAAGCACCTTATGAGCAGTCGCACCATTTCTCTCCACTAATATTGGCAGCAAATATTTTAGCAGCTGATTGCCACATCATTAGTCTTGTACTGACTTGTTTGATGTGAGCAACAGGAAATATTTCGCTTTCGGAGAACAGAAAAAAGTAGGTTTATTTGTAGGCTTATTAATTTGTGCAGTTATTCAGTATCTAGTAACTTAATGTTCAAGAAAAAAATATTAATTTTTATTAAAAAGGTCTATTATTTTATGTTAACGCTGACTCATTTACATCAGCCCTTTATATTCAGTATGTCTCTATTGAAATAAACCTACGTTTCTATGAAAATTGAAGCTTTTGTTTTTTTGCGGCCACATAAACTTAAACCTTGTTTATTTTGCCTGCGTTAGTCTTTGAGTTTGACATATTTGACACTGCTGTAAAAAGGAAAGAACTTTTACCATTTGCAGTAGCATGGATGGACATGGAGAGTGTTATGCTAAGCGAAATAAGCCAGTCGTAGAAAGATAAATATCACATGATCTCACTCATTTGTGGACTGTAATGAACAATATAAACTGATGAACAAAAATAGATCCAGAGACAGAGAAGAATCAAACAGACTGATAAACCTCAGAGGGAAAGCCCGGGGGGGGGGGGGGGGGCGGGATGGGGTTAAGAGATTAACCAAAGGACTTATATGTATGCATATAAGCATAACCAATGGACACAGACACTAGGGGGTGAGGGCATGTGCTGGGGGCGGGAGAGGCCAGGGAGAGGTCAAAGGGGGGAAAAGGGAGATATATGTAATACTATATGTAATATTTTAAACAATGAAGAATTTAAACAATACACATATGAATGCAGCACAACAATCTCTCTTTGTCATATTCTTAATTTGGGCTTTAGCCTTAACCATGGAAGAATATCTAAGTCTGGATTCCCACCAACCTTCCCCTCCCCCCACCCCACTCCCACCCCCCCACCCCTCCACTCCCCCCCCCCCCCCCTCCCGTTCAGTTCCATCACTGGTTAAACAGTGCATTTCTGGCTAAGTCTTATGTGTTCAGAAGAGGGAGGAAGCCCAGAAACCAACAGGTTGCCACATCTTCTCCAGGTGTGCGGGTTTGCATGCTCTCACCATAGGCCTTTATGAGGGTGACTCTAAACCCCGTTTCATCATCGGAAGTCTGCGCGCATGGGGCCTTCTCCTGTCCGCGCACCCTGGGCCAGCTCAGAGCTCAGGGGATGGATGGTGACAATGAAAGGCCCTGAGAGGAGCCGCTCAGCAGGATGTGTGCAGCCCAGGAGTCACCGAGGCCCGGAGGTGGAGGAGGGACCCCGGGCTGCGCTGAGAGTGAGAGTTCCAGAGCCGGGGTTTCCGCTGGGCACTGAGAGGAGAGGCCTTTAGGCGGCCTCAGCGGTGGTGAGATGCCTGCAAACAACTGGACAAAGGAGTTAGGAAAGGACCAGACTAGTCAGGGATGTGGTTGAAGACTGTGACATGCAATCAAGTAGCTGCTTCCCTCCAGGCGCTTGCAACCCTGAGGAGCTCTGACTCGGTGTTTGAGCTCTCAGTGTTGCAGGTACCTCATCTTCAAAATGGGAGAAGTTTGAATTAAAGGCCAAACAAGTGCTTCGGATTTCATAGATAGGAATGTGTGTCCTCAAATGAAACTTGCACTACTTTATACGTCTAGCTAGTGAAGACTCCACATCACAGGCCTGTATCCAGCACGCAAACCACAGAAGAAAGGATGCATAGATTGTAAATCCTGACTTGCGATTGGTCGATTAATAAAATTAATGGGGAAAAAGAGAATTATTATGAATTATTACCCTTCTTACTTTGATCAAAAGTTAGCATCAGGAATGATGTTCACAGGTGGACGGCTGGAGGCCTGCCTTATTCTCCTAATAAAAATAGCCACATGTACTCCATCGATTTTGTACCTTCTGCTTTCCAAGTACATGCTACATGTTCCCCATATTAAGTCTGCACATCACATTATTATTACGAAGTACCATTTCAATTACACAAAAGTAGAAAACAAAGCTCAGGTAAGCTAGGTGGTGGGCCACACTCCCCAGTATGATTCTAAAATCCTTGAACTTCCTACTGTATCCTCTGCCCAAGGCTGATGAGAGAATCCAAAACCCAAAGAGCTGAAATACAATGCATTCTCATAAGCTTTGAGAAGTTATTTCTAGGTAATGTGAGCTACGAGAGAGGGACATAGCCCTCCACGGTGGATCCTGAGGCTATACATTCCGGCTGCCTGAGACGTGAGAGCCCCTCTCCCCCACTTTGTAAGCTGCCTCACTACTGAGCGCCCCAGAAACTGCCCTTCACCCCAGATCCCTGATGAGGAAACCTGACCATGGACTCTCCCATGCTGCTTAAGTATTCATCCCCAGACCTGATTTCCACATTCCTGACACCACGCCCAGCTATAACACCTTAAAGGGTTAAAGCCAAACATCTTATTTCTCAGAAAAAAAATCTGCTTTACACTGATATATGCTGTACTGGCAGGGACGCAGGCCTTTCTCTCCTCAAAACTTTCAAAACAGAAGGTCTCTGTCCAAAATAGAAGTGAATGCTACTCTGTCTCGAAGCCACAGGTATTCTATTTCCAAATTCAGAGCAAACACAAACCGTCAGCCCTCGGGGAAAGATGTGGAGGGAAGGGGCAGCGAGACATGCAAACTTAATTCTGTGTTTGAATCCCAACATACAGACCATTCCTTTTTTAGAATGACAAATACTGACTTCCATATTTTGACAATTAATGCTATGAAAAGAAGGGCTAAGCTTCAAAGGTCCAGTAGGCTATCTATGATGAGAAGTGTGGAGACCATGTGTCCATTTTGTAGAATGTGTTTGAATAAATCAATTGGCATTGTGTAGGTCACCCAGCTCTTTAAAGGCAGAGCACAGATGAGAATCTATGTGGGTATCCTTTTTCATACATTTTTAAATATTTTTAATTACAGGTAACATACAATATTATATTAGTTTCAGATGTACAACATAGGAATTAGACATTTCTACAACTTATGGAGTGTTGTTATTTCTCCTGATGAATCCAATTTTCTAGAACACATTTTTAACCAGTTAGTCTATCGCTAAAATGAAACTGCCAAGACCCAGGGTTGGAAGAGGTCCTGCAGGGCTGGGAAGAGGGACGCCATTGCTGGAGGCCTGCAGTGCTCTTCATGGTCAGACTCAAAGCTCAGCAGACCTCTGGGCCTTTTTTTTCATCTTGAATTCTACTCAATCCTGCTTGCTTTGTTTTGTTTGCAATTTAAAAATCTGCTTTTAATGCATGAAACGTATTTACTTATATTGATAATTATTAATATAGTAAACTAGAGGCCCAGTGCACAAAATTCATGCACTGATAGGGTCCCTAGTGGCTGCCAGCTGCCAGCCGGGTACTCCCTCCCTTCCCCCAGCCAGCCCCACCCCCTGGTCAAGCTTCCAGATGACCTCCCAGTTGAGGGGACAATTTGCATACTATGCTTTTGTTATATAGGATTTGTATATGCTCTATTCTATTTAGTGCTGTATATGTATCTTGAGTCCTAATTACCTCTTTCCCCCACTTTTTAGTCTTTATATCTTTATCACATTTTGTTCAAGAATTTTTTCATTATTTTGTTCCTCTAATGATCTGTAAGTTATTACAGATAACTTACAGATCAATATTCTATTGGTCCAATAGAATATTGCTAGCATTAATCCATATCTATATTACCATCTACCCACAAAGTCTTTCAATTCCTTACTCCACAAGGCATAGAAATAACCCTGCATATTACTTTTATTTTCCCTACTGCATATAAGGTAACCCACTGGTTGAATGTGGTTTCTTTTTACTGTGGTACAGATTTTTGCTGAAGTGTTGGTGACTATTTCTGAATGTATTTTTCCATCTGAGAGCTATTTGTCATGACTGGGAGCATTCTGTGAGGCTATGGAGTGTACCTGAGGGCTGAGGTGGGCTGCATCACCTTCTCCTGTGGCTTTTGGGGATACTCACACCAAGTTGACACCAGTGCCTAAACTCACAGCTTCTGCCCTCAGCTAGGCTGCTCTCCACTGTTGCACATGCGTGGGAGAGAGGAATGATGGTGCAGGTGTCTGCGTGCTGCCCTAGTTGGGTGTCTGCACTGATCATACTGCTTAGGGACATGGGGCTCTCTCCTATTCCCAGAGTATTCCATGGTCAGGCTTGGAGAAACTGGACACCCTTCCACTATGTTAGTAGTCTTCTGTGTGTTTTTTGTTGTTGTTGTTGTTTTTTTGCCTTTGGTTTTATTTATATTTTTCATCTAAAAGTATATATTTTCATGAATTTCAAGCATCCCCCAAGGGGTCCTGGACTGCAAGAGGGTGCAGGTGGGGCTGAGGGAACTCCACCCTCCTGTGCACAAATTTCATGCATTGGGCCTCTAGTAGACTTTATAAACACTGTACACTTAGGTTACACTAAATTTATAAAAGTTTAAGATAGCATTGCTCTACAATATTATGACACCTATGATGTCACTAGGTGATAGGAATTTTCAGCTCCATTATAATCTTAATAGAGGCCCAGTGCATGAAATGCATGCACAGGGGTGGTGTCCCTCAGCCTGGCCTATGTCTTCTTGCAATCTGGAGTCCCTTGGGTAGGGTCCCTAGGCCTGGCCAACAATCAGGGCCTATGGGAGCTTTCCTTCCCCTGGCTGCCAGCAGCTGGCCCCACCCCACCACTGCCACTGCTTGCCATCTGTGCAGCACTGTCCCCCTCCCCTGCCACCAATACCTCCCTCTGCAGGCGACAGGCATGGGGTGTGATCATTTGGCTAGCCTGGGCCACCCTCTGCAGGGCAATCAATTGCAGGGCCCCCAGATCAATCACCCGACAGAGAGAGGCCCCTCCCACCCACTGCAGCACCATTAGCCAAGTGGCCTGGGCCTCCCTCTTTGGGGTGATTTCAGAGCCCCCTGTCCCCATCAGAGCACCAGCGGCTGGTGACCTAGGCCTCCCTCTGAGGGGCGATCATGGGGTGATGGCAGCCCCCTCCAACTAATCGCATTGCACCTGCCTTGTCTGGCCCTGCACCAGTACGTGTCATAGCATGGTTGTTTATAAAGTCTTCCGGACAGTCATTCTGCTGTCGTTCAATCAATTTGCATATTACACGTTTATCATAATAGATAGGACCACCATCAGATATACAATCTGTTGTTGACCAAAATGTCATCATGCAATCTATTACTGTATTTTGTAAGCAAATACTCAATATATTTGTACTGTTTTTAATAACAAAAATGCCAGTATAAATTTCCTATCCTATCTAATAAAGAGGGAATATGCTAATTGACTGCCACACCCTCACAAAGATGGCAGCACCCAGAGCCACAAGATGGCAGCACCCAGTCCTCTCAGCCTCACTGGGGCAGCAGGAGCATGGCACAGCCAGGCCTGCCCCCAGGCGGTTCCAGCTGCTCCATGTGCCTGTATCCAGTGTCCCCCAGTCCCCTCAGCCCCCCAGCCACCCAGGGCCTGCCCAAGGCACAGGCAACCTTCGGATAGTGGCTACCCAGCCAATACCCAAGGCTCAGGCAAGCTTCGGATGGCAGCTGCACAGCTGCCCAGGGCCAGCCCAAGGCACAGGCAAGCCTCAGATGTTGGTTGCTACTGCCCAGCCACCCAGGGACGCCTGAGGCTCAGGTAACTAAGGCCTGCCGAGGCTTGCACTGCTGGCAGTGGCAGCAGCAGAAGTTTGATGGGGGTATTGCCTTCCCCTGATCGCCAGGTCGACTCCTGCCCCTGAGAGCTCCTGGACTGTGAGAGGGGGCAGGCCAGGCTGAGGGAATCCCCCTCTAGTAGGTATATATTTTGCTGTCACTTATATTTTAGCATGCACTTTTTTTCTTTTCAGATAGTTTTAATTGAATTGATGATATTCTTTTGCCTTAGGTATTATTTAAGGAGAGCATCTTAATTACAATGATATTAATATTTCATTTAATTTTAAGGTTGACATTTCATATAAGTTTATGAATAATAAAGGAGGGTAACAAAATCTCAGCTTTTTGAAATTTTGCATGATACTTAATTTTGTCAATGCAAAACAACATATATATTAATATAAGACAAAATTATCTGTATAAATGTATCAAATCAAATGTTTTTATTTGATAATCTAATTTTTTGTCTATGTAAATTTATTGCCTACTTAATTTTTCCATTTTGAAAAGTTATATTAATATTTTTCTCTCTAATTTTGTTTTCAAGTTTATCTTCTGTAGTTTATACTTTATGCACTTAGCTGCCATTTTGCGTTTTTTCATCAAGAAATTTATTTTCATAATTCTTTTTTAAAACATATCTTATTGAATTTTTACAAAGAAGAAGGGAGAAGGATAGAGTCAGAAACATCAATGAGAGAGAAATATCAATTAGCTGCCTCCTGCACACCTCCTACTGGAGATGTGTCCACAACCAAGGTACATGCCCTTGACTGGAATTGAACCTGGACCTTTCAGTCTGCAGGCGGATGCTCTATCCACTGAGCCAAACTGGTTAGGGTGATTTCCATAATTCTTTACACATATATATTTCTATTTCTTATATAATACATTTGGATTTAACTTAGCCTTGGCTACTTTCTTTGTATTACATCTATTTAATTATCTTTGAATATTTCAAAATCTTCTTAGTTTTATTGCTCACAATACTTGAAAATATCAATCAGATTGGGTATGTGTAGATGTATTTATGTATAATATTCTGAAAATCAACATCATGACAGATGATTTCTAACCATCCATATTTATTATGCTGGCTAAAACATTTGGATTGTTCCTTCTATCCTAATTTGCAACTTTTTCTTATTAAACTGTGTAATATTTATTGTTATTGTTGTTATTTATTTCTTTTATTATTTTTAATATTTATGGATTAGACATTTTTCTCTTCCACATCCTCATTTCTTTAGAAATTCTGCTATATTTTAAATTATCTAAAATACTAGAGGCCTGGTGCATGAAATTCATGCATGGGGGGGTGTCCCTCAGCCCAGCCTGCACCCTCTCTAATCTGGGACTCGTAGGGATGTCGGACTGCCCTGCAGAGCTTGTGCACTAGTGAGGAGTCAGTCAGCTGCCTGGGCTGGGGTGTAAAGGTCTGAGCTTACTGAGGGGTGTCAGTGACTGAGTTCTGTGGCTTTGGGATAGGCCTCCTGCACCTGATTTCCTGTGAACCCGACTGGTGCCTCCTCCTCAGAGGAGATACACTAGCCCACTCGCTAGGCTCCCAACTCCAGGTGACTCCATCTTGCCGAGGACTGGTCAGAATCTGGGACAGAATGAGTTATGTGGCTCTAGGATGGGAGACATATTTTCCTCACATGCCTGAATAGTGCATAGCCCTCCCTGTACATAGCCAAATCTTGGTGTGGTGGGGTCAGATAAATTCTTATGTCCTCACTCTGACAAAGCCCTGAGAGACCCCCACCCCCACCTCAAGAGATGCAAGCACACAGTGGGTAAAAGCTAGGCTTGGTATAACCTGGGATATTTGCTGAGTGATCTCAGAATGAGCACTGGCAGGGAGGTTGAACCTGTATAGATCTGGTTAACACCATTTGCCCCTGCCTGGTGACTGACTCACTGCGAACTTACCTTATGCAACTCACCAGAGGCTCTCTCAGTGACTGAGCCTAACAGGCACCTGGCAGGCAGAGGCAGGCAGATCTTAGGACTTTTGCTGACCTTCCCTCAAGCCAAGTTCTGGTAAAAGCCAACAATGGTGTGCAGATTGGCCCTGCACACACACCAAAGCCCAGGAAACACTGCCATAAACTATTGCTTTATAGCTCCAAACAAATTGCCCAGGGCCAGTCACAGACAGTATCTGACATTGACCTGCACCAGAGTAGCTCCAAGAGGCCCAGAACCTATCCCCAGAGGTCAGCTTTAGAAAACAACAAAGCAGGATCAAATTAGCTTCACAAACAGCATATCTAAAGGGAGACCTCAGCAGGCACTAGACCCTGCTGAGGCAAATTCGGTTTTGTGTGGTCAGCACCTGAACAGCAGCTCATACACTGAGGTTGGAGTTGATCCTCACAGTCAGCCAACATGAGAGTTGACCCCATGCACACATAAGCTAATAGCAATCAAGTCTGAAATACAACAGAAAGGGACCACATAACTCACACAAGTAACGTTCCTGGAGCACCAAGCTCAGGTAATTAAGGAGACCAAGTAACTAGGTCCCACTGGACACCCACTATAAGGACAGAGACTGGGACTCATAGCAGATCTACCTAAGACATATAAACAAAAACAAAGAAGCAGGAAAAATGGGGAGACAATGAAACATGCCCCAACTAAAAGAACAGTAGAAATATCCAGGAAAAAAACAAAACACAAAACACTAAATATATGAAATGGAGGTAAGCAATCTATCACATATAGAGTTAAAAGAAAAGATTATAAGGATGCTAAAGGAACTTAGAACTACAACATCATGACAAATGACATAGAAACAATATAAAAGAACCAGTCAGAAATGAAGAATACAATATCTAAAATGAAGAATAGTAAGGAAGGAATAAGAGAAGATAGGATTAAGCAGAGGATTGAATGAGCATTTTAGAAAAAAAAAGGTAGCAGGAAACACCCAAACAAAGCAGCAAAAGAAAAAGAAACAGTTTTTAAAGTGAGGCTAGCTTAAGGGACCTTTGGAGAAACAAGAAGTATAACTATATCAGCATCATAGGGTACCAAAATGAGAAGAGAGAGAGAGAGCAAGAAATTAAGAACCTATTTGAAGAAATAATTACTGAAAATTTTCCTACTCTGGTGAAGGAAAAAGAAACACAAGTCCAGGAAGTGTCAAACAACATGAACTGAAACACACCCAGACACATCATAATTAAAATGCTAAAGGTTAAAGACAATTTTAAAAGCAGAAAGAGAAAGATAGTTACCCACAAAGGAGCTCCCATAAGATTGTCAGCTAATTTCTCAACAGAAACTTTGCTGACCACAAGAGATTGACATGAAATATCCAAAGTGATGAAAAGCAAGGATCTAAAACCAAGAATACTTTACATAGCAAGGCTATCATTTAAGATTGAAGGAGAAATAAAGAGCTTTCCAGACAAGAAAAAGCTAATGGGGTTCATTACTACCAAACCAGTATTACAAGAAATGTTAAAGGACCTTTTTAAGAAGAAGGAGGAGGGGGTAATGAAGAAGAAACAGAGCTATGTAGTTAAAAGATTAAAATAGCAAAAAATGTGTACCTGTCAATAATCACTTTACATGTAAATGATTTAAATGTTCCAATCAAAAGACATAGGATAGCTGAATGGATAAGAAACAAGATCCATATTTATGCAGTATACAAGAGACCCACCTCAGAATGAAAGATACATACAGACTAAAAGTAAAAGTATAGAAAAAGATATTTCATGCAAATGGAAAGGAAAATAAAAAAGCTGGGGTAGCAATATTTATATCTGACAAAATAGATTGTAAAAAATAACTATACTAAGAGTCAAAAAAGGCACTCTTTTTAATAAAGGAAACAATCCAACAAGAGTCTCTAACCATTATACATACACATTTATGAGCCTAAATTAGAAAGCAAATATTGATGGGCATATATGAAGAGATCAAGAGTAATACATTCATAGTAGGGGATTTTAAAACCACATTAATATCAATGGAAAGATATTCAGACAGAAAATCAACAAGGAAACAGCAGCCTTAAATGACACAGATCAGATGGATTTAATTTATATCTTCAAAACATTTCACCCAAAACAGCGGAATGTACATTCATTTCAAGTGCACATGAAACATTTTCCAGGATAGACCACAGTTTAGGACACAAAACAAGCTTAAATAAAATTAAGAAGTTTAAAATTATATCAACCATTTTCTTAGACCACAAAAGTATGAAACTAGAAATTAATCACAAGAAAAAACTGAAGAACACACAAAGATATGTATGCTAAATATCATGTTACTAAACAATGAGTGGGTTAACAATGAGATCAAGGGGAAAATCAGAATATACCTTGAAACAAATGAAAATAAGAACACAACAACCAAAAATCTATGGGACTCAGCCAAAGCAGTCCTAAGAGGGAAATTTATAGCATTACAGGCCTGTCTTAAGAAACAATAAAAATCTCAAATAAAAAATCGAAGTTTATACTTAAAGGAACTTGAAAAATAAAAACAAACAAAACTCAAAGGAGTAAAAGAAAGGAAATAATAAAGATCAGAGAAGAAATAAAGAAAATAGAGTATAAAAGACAATACAAAAGATCAATGAAACTAAGAGCTGGTTCTTTGAAAAAATAAACAAGACTGACAAACCTTTAACCAGACTCATCAAGAAAAAAAAGAGCCCTAGCCGGTTTGGCTCAGTGAATAGAGCATCAGCCTGTGGACTAAAGGGTCCTGGGTTCGATTCCCATCAAGGGCATATGCATGGATTGTGGACTCGATCCCCAGTAGGGGGCATGCAGGAAGCAGCCGATCAATGATTCTCTCTCATAATTGATGTTTCTATCTCTCTCTTCCTCTCCCTTCCTCTCTGAAATCAATAAAAATATATTTTAAAAAGAGAAGGCCCAAATAAATAAAATAAAAAATGAAAGAGGAAATTTAACCACTGATGAGAGAATTACAAAGGAATGTAAGAGAATATGATGAACAATTATATGCCAACAAACTAGGTAATCTGGATGAAATGGATAAATTCCTGGAAACATACAATCTTCCAAACCTGAATTAGGGAGAATGAGAGAATCCAAATTGACAGATTATGACTAGTGAAATTAAAGCAATAATAAAAAATATTCCAACAAACAAATGTCCTGGACCAGATGGCTTCACAGGTGAATTTTATCAAACATTCAAAGAAGAACTAACAACTATCCTTCTCAAAGTATTCCAGAAAATGTCAAGAGGTGAAGAGACTCCCAAGCTCATTTTATGAGGCCAGCATTATACTAATTCCAAAACCAGATAAAAACATTACAAAAGAAGAAAACTATAGGGCAATATCCCTAATGAATATAGATGTTAAGTTCATCAACAAAATATTAGCAAACAAGATCAAGCAATACAGTAAAAAGATCATACACCATGATCTTTTTATTCCAGAAATGTAATGCTGGTACAATATCTGAAAATCAATAAATGTGATCCAACACATAAATAAAATGAATGATGAAAAACAAATAATCATATCAATTAAAGAAGAAAAGATTTGATAAAGTCCAGCACCCATTTAAGATAAAAACTGCCTGCAAAATGGAAATAGAGGGAATATACCTCAACATAATAATGGCCATATATTAAAGACATAGGATATTAAAGACCCATAGCCAACATCATATGCAATGGTCAAAGACTACAAGTGTTTCCCTTAAGATCAGGAACAAGAAAGGAATGTCTGCTTTCACCACTCTTATTCAACATGGTACTGAAGTCCTAGCCACAACAGTCAGACAAGATAAAGAAATAAAGGCATCCAAACTGAAAAATAGGAAGTAAAGTTACATCAGTTGCAGATGTCATGATGCTATATATAGAGAACCTTAAGATTCCACCAAAAAACTACTAGAGCTGATAAACGAGTTCAGTCATGCAATAGGACACAAAATAAATACCCAGGAGTTAGTTGCATTTTTATACACCAATAATGAACTTCAAAAAGAGGAACAAAGGAAACAGTCTCATTTACAATTGCATAAAAAAGATACCTAGGAATAAATTCAACCAAGGAGATAAAAGACCTATACATGGAGATCAACCAAAGGACTTATATGCATGCACATAAGCCTAATCAATGGACACAGACAACAGGTGGGTGGGGGCATGAATGGGAGGTGGGGGGTAATAGGAGAATAAGGACACATATGTAATACTTTAATCTATAAAGAAATTTAAAAAAACTGTTTTTGAAGGAAAATGTTTTAAAAACCAAAATCATGAAAAAGGGAGATATATGTACTACTATGTGTAATACTTTAAACAATAAAAATAAATAAATAAATAAAAAGCAAAAAAAAAAATAAATAACCAAGCTTATACATGGAAAATTATAAGTCACTGAAGAAAGAAATTGAAGTAAATATAAATAAATGGAAGCATAGATGTGTTTATGGTAGGAATAATTAACATCATTAAAATGCTCATACTCCCAAGAGCAATCTACAAATTCATCTAGTGACTCTTGATCTTACTGGAAAGTGCTCCCCCGTAAAAGAGTTTCTCAGTGTGGAGCTCTTAAAATAAAATAAAAATTCCATCAAGAAGCACACCTCCATGAAGAATAACTGAATACATAGGTTCAACATTCTGCAAGTTTCCTTTAATTAAAAATTATAGCTCTATAAATTCTTCCCCAATCCTCTTTGCTGGGTGTGTGGTGTTTGTATATATTTTTTGGTTTATCTATTGGTTCTGTGGTGTCTTACCCCCACATACATATATATATATTCTCCTTTTTATTCCTTTGTCTTTTATCCCTTATCTTTTTCTCTATATTCGATAGCATTTGCGCTCTCTTTTCTCTGCCCTAACTCTCTTTGCTCAGGTGGTCACTTACATTGGGGTTATTGGTGTCATGTGTACATTTGTGCTTAGTTCCCTCTGTGTTATGTCTTGTTGAGGTGAATTTTATCCTGTCTGGTCAAGGGGCTTGAGAGCAAGCCATATAACCAGACACCTAGAGAGGAAACTCCATCCACGAATGGGTCAATAACACTCCAGACCCAACTATAGAGGCAGGAAGAATGTGGCAGTGAGGGAAAGAGCATGAGAGAGTGAGGGAGTAAAAGAGGAGCATGTGGTCAGGTGGGGTGTGTGTGTATGTGTGAGAGAGAGAGAGAGAGAGTGACTGAGGCACAGTTAGATCCCACAGGACCTTCAGGGGCAGGCTAATCAGGCTCAACTAACTAGGCAGCTTTTGCTACCATTGCAAACAGTACTGGGAGGCCAGCTTGTCCTTAGAGGCCTAGCCTTTTTGAAGGTGAGAGCTGCTGTAACTGGGTTTCCAGCCTCAACTCCACCCAGAGTGCCCTCAGATAACACCTGGGACTCTAAAGGCACCCCTGACAGGGACATGTTACCTAGGCTGTGATCCCATGGTTAACGAGGCTCCAGCCACCCTGTGCACAGGCTCCTGTGAGTTCAGAAGCAGGCTCCCCTCTGACTGGCCCAACACTTTAGCCCAGGGCACTGCAACCATGTGAACAGCAGACACGTGAGCAGCCCACTCCTGTCCCAGGAGTAGCAGCCCTGCGAGCAACCTGCCACAGGCCTAAGAGCAGCAGCTTCACATGGCCTTCACCTGTCCAAGGAGCAGTAGCTGTGTGAGCAGCCAGTTCCCCCATCTGAAGAGCAGCAACCACGCAAGCAGCACACCCCATCCAAGGAGCAGCAGCCACTTGAGCAGCCCACCCACTACTGAGAAGCGGAAGCCCCATGCAGCTGGCCCCCCTCTGAGGAGCAGCAGCTGCATGCAGCCCACACCCTGCACCTCTCCAAAGAGCAGCAGCTGTGTCGCATGAGCAGTCAGCCACCTTCCAAGGAGCAGCACCTGTGTGAGCAGCCCACCCCCTTCTCAGGAACAACAGACACATGAGACACCGGCCCACACCCAAGGAGCAGAAGCTGTGTGAGCAACCCACCCCCTTCTGAGGAGCGGCAGTCACACGAGCAGCCTCCCCCCATCGGAGGAGCAGCAGCCACATAAGCAGACCACCCACATTCAAGGAGCAGCAGCCCTGTGCAGTCCACACTGGTCCGAGGAGCAGCACCCACACACAGCCTGCACCTGTCCGACGAGAAGGAGCTGGGTGAGTGGCCCATCCCTGTCCAAGGAGCATCAACATCATGAGCAGCTCACTCCCACATGAGGAGCAGCACCCTAATGAGCAGACTGCCCCCCATCTGAGGAGAAGCAGCTGCATGAGCAACCTGCACCCGTACAAGGAGCAGCAGCCCTGCAAGCAACCTGCCCCTGTCCAAGGAGCAGCGGCATCACAAGTAGCCCATCACATTTGAGGAACAGCAGCAGCACGCAGCCAGCCCCCATCTAAAGAACAGAAGTCATGCAAGCAGTCCGCCCCTATCTGAGGAGCAGCAGCCACATGAGCAGCTGGCCCCCATCCAAGGAGCAGCAGACACAAGCAACCCATCCCCATCTGAGGAGCAGCAACCTCATAATCAGCCCACCCCTGTGCAAGGAACAGCAGCTATACGAGGAGCCTCCCCCAACAGCCAGAGGAAGCACCACTGCTATGAACAGCACCCACCAGCTGCCAACTGAGAAGCAGCTGCTACCATAACCACCAGAGGAGCAACCACAGCCAGAGAAGCCACTGTCGCCCAAGGAGCAGCTCCTGCACAGCTCGACATCTAGTTCAGTCAGTGAGACCAAAAATGGGTAGGCAAAGATACCCCCAAAGGAAAGAAAAGGAGGGATTGTCAGAAAAGCAGCTAAGTGAAACAGAGGCATGCAATATGTCAGAAAAAGAATTCAGAATAAGGGTCAGAGAGTTCATAAACCAGATGGGAGAAAAAATCAACACCTTATGTAAGAATCAAGAAGAAATGGATGAAAAAAATCAACAACTTATGTAAGAATCAAGAAGAAATGAAGAGTGATATAGCTGCAATAAAAAACACCATGGACAGTTTCAACAGTAGACTAGGAGAAGCGGAGGACCGAATCAGTGAACTAGAAGACAGGGAAGCAAAACACAGCCAAACTGAATTGCAACTGGAGAAAAAAATTAAAAGACAGGAGTAGAGCCTAAGGGAGCTATGGGACAACATGAAACAAAGCAACATATGAATAATAGGGGTGTCAGAACAACAGGAAGAGGAACAAGGGTTAGAAGAACTATATGAAGAAATAATGTCAGAAAACTTCCCTGATGTGGCAAAGAAAAAATTCACAAAAGCACAGAGAGTCCCAAACAGGATGAACCCAAAAAGACCCACACCAAGACACATCATAATTATGATGGCAAATATTCAGGACAAAAAGAGAATCTTAAAGGCTGCAAGAGAGAGATAGAAAGTTACATGAAAGGGAGCTCCCATTAGATTATCAAATGATTTCTCAACAGAAACACATCAGGCCAGAAAAGAATGGAAGGAAATTTACAAAGTGATTCAAACCAAGGGACTGAATCCAAGAATGCTCTATCCAGCAAGGTAATTATTCCAACTGAAGGGGAAATAAGGAGCTTCACAGACAAAGAAATGCTAAGGGAGTTCATCACTACCAAGCCAGCAATGCAAGAAATGCTAAAGGGACTGGTGTAAAAAGAAGAAATAAAAAGGTAAGAAGGAACAAAGACACAAAAAAATGAAAATGGCTACAAATAAGTTCCTTTCAATAATAACTTTAAATATAAATGGACTAAATGCTCCAATCAAAAGACATTGAGTGGCTGAATGGATGAAAAAACACTACCCATATATATTCTGTCTACAAGAGACCCACCTCAGGAAAAGGGACTCATACAGACTGAAAGTGAAGGGATGGAAAAACATCTTTCAGGCAAATGGAAATGAAAAAAAACCTGGGGTAGCAGTACTTATTTCTGACAAAATAGACCTCAAAGTAAAGACCATAACAAGAGATACAGAAGGCCACTTCATAATAATAAAGGGATCGATACAACAAGAGGATATAACCCTGATAAACATATATGCACCCAATGCAGGAGCACCCAAATACATAAAACAAAACTCCTGGAAGATATCAAGGGAGAGATTGACAACAATACAATCATAGTAGGGGACTTTAATACACCAGTGACATCGCTGGATAAATCCTCTAGACAAAAAATCAGCAAAGAAACAGCAATTCTAAATGACTCACTAGATCAGATGGACCTAATTGACATATTCTGAGCATTTCACCCCAAAGCGATGGAATATACGTTCTTCTCAAGTGCACATGGGACATTTTCAAAAATAGACCACATATTGGGTCACAGACAAAGTCTCCCCAAATTCAAAAAGATTGAAATCATATCAAGCATTTTCTCACACCACAATGGCATAATATTAGAAATAAACTACAATAAAAACATTCCAAAAAATTCAAACACTTGGAAGCTGAATAGCATGCTAGTAAACAATGACTGGGTTATCAATGAGATCAAGGTAGAAATTAAAAACTTCCTGGAGACTAATGACAATAAAAACACAACAATGCAAATACTATGGGACACAATGAAAGCAGTCCTGAGAGGGAAGTTTATAGCTCTACAAGTCTACCTCAAAAAACAAGAAAAAATGGTAATAAATTATCTAACTCAACAACTCAAAGAATTAGAAATAGAGCAACAAGAAAAGCCCACAGTGAGCAGAAGGAAGGAAATATTAAAGATCAGAGCAGAAATGAATGACATAGAGACCAAAAAAAAAAAAAATACAAAATATCAATGAAATCAAGAGCTGATCCTTTAAGATTGATGAACCTCTAGCCAGGCTCACCAAGAAGCAAAGATAGAGGACCAAAATAAACAAAATCAGAAATGAAAGAGGAGAAATAACAACAGGCCCCACAGAAATACAAAGGATTATTAAAAAATACTATGATCAACACTATTCTAACAAACTAGACAACCTGGAGGAAATGGACATATTCCTAGAAAAATACAACCTTCCAAAACTTACTCTGGAAGATATTAAAATCTCAATAGGCTGATAATTATGGAAGCAATTAAAGCAATCATCAAAAAGCTTCCTGCAAACAAAAGCCCGGGGCCAGATGGCTTCACAGGGGAGTTTTACCAAACATTCAAGGAAGAACTAAAACCTATCCTCCTCAGACTATTCCAAAAAATTCAAGAGGAAGGAACACTTCCAAGTTCCTTCTATGAAGCCAGCATCACCCTAATACCAAAACCAGATAAAGATAACACAATGAAAGAGAATTACAGACCAATATCCCTCACGAACATAGATGCCAAATTCCTCAACAAAATTCTAGCAAATCAGATCCAGCACTACATCAGAAAGCTCATACAACATGACCAAGTAGGATTTATCCTGGGGATGCAAGGATGGTACAATATTCAAAAATCAATAAATGTGATACATCACATAAACAAATTGAGAGATAAAAATCACATAGTCATATCAATTGATGCAGAAAAAGCATTTGACAAAATCCAACATGTTTTCTTGATAAAAAATCTCAATAAGGTAGCAATAGAAGGATCATACCTCAACATAATAAAAGCCATATATGACAAACCCACAGCCAACATCATATTCAATGGGCAAAAACTGAAACCATTTCCCCTAAGAACAGGAACAAGACAGGGATGCCCACTCTCACCACTCCTGTTCAACATAGTGCTGGAAGTACTAGCCATTGCAATCAGACAAGAAGAAGAAATAAAAGGCATCCAAATTGGAAAAGAAGAAATAAAGCTGTCCTTATTTGCAGATGACATAATAATGTACATAGAAAACCCTAAAGACTCCATCAAAAAATTATTAGACTTAATAAGTGAATTAGGCAATGTAGCAGGATACAAAATTAATGCCAAGAAATCTATGGCATTTCTATAAACCAATAATAAACTTACAGAAAGAGAGACTAAAAAAGCAATCCCATTTACCATTGCACCAAAAAAATTAAGATACCTAGGAATAAACTTAACTAAGGATGTAAAAGACCTATACGTGGAAAAAGAGATAGAGGAAGACATAAACAGATGGACGAACATATTGTGTTCATTGATTGGTAGAATCAACATCATCAAAATGTCCATACTACCCTAAGCAATCTATTAATTCAATGCACTTCCCATTAAAATACCAATGGCATATTTCACAGACCTAGAATGAACTTTCCAAAAATTCAAGTGGGGGAAAAAAAGACCCTGAATATTTACAGCAATCCTGAGAAAGAAGAACAAAGTAGGTGGGATCTCAATACCAGATATAAAGCTGTATTACAAAGCCACTGTTCTCAAAACTGCCTGGTATTGGCACAAGAACAGACATATAGATCAATGGAATAGAATAAAGAACCCAGAAATTGACCCAAATCACTGTACTCAATTAATATTTGACAAAAGAGGCATGAACATACAATGGAGTCAAGATAGTCTCTTCAATAAATGATGTTGGGAGGAGGAATCCAAGATGGCGGTGTAGGTAAACACCTGAACTGCTGCCTTGAGCAACAATTTCAAAAATACAACTAAAAGACAAAACATCTATCACCCAGAACCACGGGAAAGCTGGCTGAGTGGAAGTTCTACAAGTAGAAGGAAAGAGAAAAGAGCATTGAGACGTGCACGAGCGCTGAAAAGCTGAGGTATGGAGGCGCGTGATCCTGGCTGGCGGCAGGCATTGCTTTTTTCAACCCAAAGGGAGACAAGCCCCTGATTACTCTGAAATCCAGTTTCTGGGGAGACGCAGGGGACCCAAACTCCTACGGGGAGAAGCTGGACTGTCTGCCAGTGAGGGTGGCTTGCTTGCAGACCTGCGCGCAGGAATAATTGTTTATGGCGCTGGGGCACGGGATGCCTACCGGAGGGACGCAGAGCCGGCTAACTAGCAGCCATTGCTGTTTGCCATGCACTAACCTAGTGACGCCCTGCACAATCTACAAACCCACCCAAGCTCCAGCGGAGTTAGCATAAGAAAGCCCTGCTCTATCGTAGCTTAACCTAGCAAACTTGCAGCCCGGGTCAGACAGCTCCAAAACCTCCAAACCACAAGCAAAGAGGAGAAAACTGTAGCTCTCACTGTAGCTCCTGCTGGGTGGCCTCAGACAGTAGCTGACCTGCACCCCATTGGAGATCCAGAAACCAGTGTACCTAGTGGTCAATGTGAGACACCAGATTTCAACTCCTCACATCCATAAGTGACACATTCAAGAGGCAGACTCAGTGAGCACCAAAGCCCCACTGAAACAAGTCTTGCCCCATAAGCGTGTCTTCAGCACAGCAGTTCTTCCATTATAGACACAGCGAGTGCTCACAGCTAATTGGCCTGGAGGTCAATTCCTCCCAGTGTACCAATAGCAATTAAGGCCTAACTACACCAAGACTTTGCACTCAGCCCACAAAGGGGTGTACCAAGAGCATCCACATCAGGTGATTGGGGAGGCTGAGATACTGCCCCTTATAGGTCACCTACCACACAAAGCCACTCCATCAACACAGGGAAGCAGCCAAAATGCTGAGACAAAGAAACATGTCACGAATGAAAGAAACGGAGGAAAGCAAACTACTGGACAACACAGAGTTCAGAACCACATTTATAAAGTTACTCAAGAATCTTCTTAAAACCGCTGAGAAACTTGATGAGACCTTTAAGGATATTAATGAGAATGCCAAAAAAAAATGGAAAAGGATCAGTCAGAAATGAAGCATACACTGTCTGAAAAAAAGAATATACAGAAACTCAACTGTAGATCAACGTACCCCAAGAATCAAACCAAAGATCTGAAATATGTGGAAACAAAACACATCCAACCAGAAAAACAAAAGGAAAAAAGAATCCAAAAATATGAAGATAGTGTAAGGAGCCTCTGGGACAACTTTAAGCAAACCAACATCCGAATTTTTGGGTTGCCAGAAGAAGGGAGAGAGCAAAATATTGAAAACCTATTAGAAGAAATAATGACAGAAAACTTTCCCTACCTGGTGAAAGAAATAGACTTACAAGTTCAGGAAGCGCACAGAACCCCATACAAGAGGAATCCAAAGAGGACCACACCAAGACACATCATAATTAAAATGCCAAGGGCAAAAGACAAAGAGAGAATATTAAAAGCAGCAAGAGAAAAACAGTTAATTACCTACAAGGGAGTACCCATACGACTGTCAGCTGATTTCTCAACAGAAACTATGCAGGCCAGAAGGGAGTGGCAAGAAATATTCAAAGTGATGAACAGCAAGAACCTACAACCAAGATTACTCTACCCAGCAAAGCTATCATTCAGAGTTGAAGGTCAGATAAAGAGCTTCACAGATAAGAAAAAGCTAAAGGAGTTCATCACCACCAAACCAGGATTACATGAATTGCTGAAGGGTATTCTTTAAGAAGAGGAAGAAGAAGAAAAAGGTAAAGATAAAAATTATGAACAACAAAATGACATCAGATACATACCTACCAACAAGTGAATCTAAAAATCAAGTGAATAAAAAATCTGAAGAACAGAATGGACTGGTGAATATAATAGAATCAGGGACATAGAAAGGGAGTGGACCGACGATTCTCAGGGGAAGCAGGTGTGAAGGGTACGGGAAGAGATTGGACAAAAATCTTACTCCTATGGATGAAGACAGTGGCGGGGGGTAAGGGCATGGGGTGGGGTGGGAAATCAGGTGGAGGGGAGCTATGGGGGTAAAGAAAGAGGAACACCTGTAATAATCTGAACAATAAAGATTTATTTAAAAAATAAATAAATAAATGATGTTGGGAAAATTGGACAGATACATGCAAAAAAAATGAAACTAGACCACCAACTTACACCATATACAAAAATAAACTCAAAATGGATCAAGGAGTTAAACATATGATGGGAAACCATAAAAATACTAGAGGAATCCATAAGCAGAAAAATCTCTGACATATGCCAAAGCAATTTCTTCACTGAGACAGCTCCTAGGGCAATGGAAACTAAAGAGAAAATAAACAAATGGGACTACATCAAACTAAAAAGCTTTCACACAGCAAAGGAAACTATCAATAAAACAACAAGAAAGCCCACTGCATGGGAGAACATATTTGTCAATGATATCAACGATAAGGGTTTAATCTCCAACATTTACAGGGAACTCATGCAGCTTAACAAAAAGAAGATAAATAATCCAACCAAAAAATGGGCAAGTGATCTAAATAGACACTTTTCGAAAGAAGACAGAAGGAAGGCCAAGAGACATATGAAAACCTGCTCAAAGTCATCAGAGATATGCAAATCCAAACAACAATGCAGTACCATCTCACACCTATCAGAATGGCTATTATCAACAAGTCAACAAATGACAAGTACTGAAGAGGATGCGGAGAAAAAGGAACCCTCGTGCACTGCTGGTAGGAATGCAGACTGGTGCAGCCACTGTGGAGAACAGTATGGAGTTTCCTCAAAAAACTAAAAATGGAACTCCCATTTGACCCAGTGATCCCACTTCTAGGAATATATACCAAGAAACTAGAAACATGAATCAGAAAGGATATATGCACCCTTATGTTTATAGCAGCACAGTTCACCATAGCTAAGATTTGGAAATAGTCTAAGTGCCCATCAGCAGATGAGTGGATTAAGATACTGTGGTACATCTACACAATGGAATACTATGGTGCAGTAAAAAAGAAGGAGTTCTTACCATTTGCAACAACATAGATGGAGATGTAGAGCATTATGCTAAGTGAAATAAGACAGGCAGAGAAAGATAAATATCACATGATCTCACTCATTTATGGACTATAATGAACAACATAAACTGATGAACAAAAATAGAGACAGAGACACAGAAACATCAATCAGAACGTCAAACCTCAGGGAAGGTAGGGGACAGTAGGGGTAAGGGGGGGGAGATCAACCAAAGGACTTACATGCATGCATATAAGCCTAATCAATGGACACAGAGAACAGCAGGGTGGGGGCATGAATGGGAGGTGGGGGGTAATGGAGGAATAAGGACACATATGTAATACCTTAATCAATAAAGAAATTTAAAAAAAAAAGTAAATATGAAAATTACACAAGTTAAATAAGGAAAACAAAATACCAAGGTATACTAAATTCGATGCTGATATCGGGAAATAGCAGTCAAGTGTTGCCTTTAATTGTGAAATATTAAGCAAACCTTAAATAACATTTGGGATTTGGTTGAGGAACCAATCTAGATGGAAGAGACAGGAAAAGTTCTTAATCCATCTTTTCATGCTTCCTATTGCCATTTCTCAGTAGTTTAAAGAACTGTGGAAGTTTTGTTCCTCTGAGAGAATCCTAAGCAAATGCTTGATATAGCACTTTCCCAAACTGTAAAGACTGGAAAAGGAAAATAACTGAAATTGCTTAAATTTTAACGTATATTTTGTTACTCAAGCACTAGATGAAGAAAAAGCCATAACCATACACAAGACAGATTTTACTCACAATCTCAGAGCCAAAGAATGAATGAGAAATCCAGAGGAGATGACCAGACCCTAATAAGCAAGTGTGGAAAGTAAATATTAAAGAAAGGAGCTGATATTTTGTAAAACAGGTATTTGAAGATTAAGGAGCAATTAAAATTAATTTCTTGAAAGGCATTCTCAAGTGATGATTGTTGAATCACATTATGTTAAAAGTGATATTAGTGCTTCCCACAGGGAGAGTTCTTAGGGGATCTGGGAGGGTGGAACAACAGCACCAGAAGTTAAGCCAGCTACAGTGAATTTCTGATTTGTGGCTTTGGCCTTGAAGATGAAACCATAATTGTGAACTATTATTTACAGTTAAAATATAATCTATTATCCTTACTATTCACATAAGAAACATTCAAACCTGTAAAGAATTTTTGTGAGATTATTTGAGCCAAATTATCAACAATCACCGGGAAGCAGAATCTCAACAAATTAAGATAATGCTCCAGAGAATGAGTTTTGCACTTTGTTTTATACATCACAATCAAAAGAGATGTAAATGGGTTACATGAACTCCATTGGTGATAGATTAGGAAAGCAGGAGAAAGCAAAGCAGGCAAACCTCTGGAATTGGATAAAAAGTAAAATGAAACCCATATACTTTTTACTTAGGTGGGTGCAGGATTTAACATCAACAATTAACTCAATAACAATGAGAGGGTTTTTTTGTTTCAGCAGAGAGGTGCCTGTGCTTTGAGGAGTCCAGAAAAAAAGGAAAATTACTTTGGTATTCCAAAGGTATGTTATCGTAGATGCAAAAAATACTATAGGCTTAGTTAAGGTAAAGATTGCCCTTTGTCAGGGAAGATACCGGCCTAGGACATGACTACCCTGAAGCACAGTAATAATCCCTCCTTTGGAAAAACTGCTGTTTGAAAGTGCTGTTTGAAATTCTTTGCTACTTTTAGACAGTCCCTTGCTCTGTAAGTCAACTAATTTATTTTTAGAATGTCTCTTATTCTATAAAAATAATTTTGTTTTTTAGCTTGAATAACAGAAAAGATAAACTTAACTGTCTGACCTTGCAAGCTAGCCATCTAAAGGGTCTGATATGCTGATACTGATAATTCCCATATTCTTATGCCAAATGTTTGTTCATTATGTATCCAAGGTTACAAGTTGTCTGTATAGATATGACAGGTGTTTGTTAGATATGATATATACTCAAGGTTACAAGTGGTCTGCAAAATAACTTACACAAAGACCTAGAAGGATATAAAAAGGGAATGCTCCTTCCTGTGTTTGTTCAGAATTTGACAGAGGTATTCTGCTCTGAACCCATGCGCAATAAAGATGACTCCTAACTAACTGGCTCATTAAGGCATCTTGTCTAGCTGGCTGATTGACAATACAACCACCCAACATAAACTGCTTTTTAATTTAAAAAACTTGTAATTTTAGACCATCCTTTGTGGTTACTTTAAGTCTTTGAGTTTACAAGGCCACCACCCAGGCATCTCTTGAGCTAGTCAGGTTGGCCTATAGCTCCTTTTCATCCACATTACCATGACCCTTCATAACCTATCTATTTTTCCAGCTTCATCCCATACAATTAGGACCCTATTCATAGAGGATTTCAGAGGAATTGTGGCATGAGAGAGCCTCACCCTGAAATTTCAACAAATTAACCAACTATAATTCAACAAAAATTCCATTCTCAATATGGAGGTACTAGAGGCCCAATGCACGAAATTTGTGCAAGGGGCTTGGCCCTCACAGCCCTGGCTGCCTCAGTCCTTGCTTCCTCTGGAAGGTCATCCGGAAGGTCATCTGGATGGTTGTTCTGCTGTTTGATCTAATTAGCATATTAGTTCTTTATTATATAGGATGCCTGAGAGACCTGTACATTAAAACATCAAAAGGTGGGCAACCGGAAATAAACAGGGACATGAGAAGGGAGGAAAGTTCAGAGGGCCTGCAGATGCAACCTAGCCACCAGGAGCTTGTGGCTCAGCCTAGAGAGGAGGAAGACAGTGGTAGCAGGTACTTTCTTTGACCAGGTGGGACAGAGAGCTGCAAGGGGCAGTCCAGCGGGCAAGTGGTGAGCAGAGCTAAGAGTGTCTGAGTCAGAAGATGCCTGACAGAGCACAGGGTTCTGCCATGAGGCTCTCCATTGCTGGGCTTGACAGTGGTGTTGCAGACAAATAAACAGGACCACAGAGCCCTGCCACCACTTGGACTCTTAAAAATCACCTCCCATTGCCCTTGGAATCAGGCCAAGGAGCATAAAATCAAGAGCTATTGCAGTAGGACTCCTGCTTCCCTCTGTAACTGATCCCCAGGCAGGGTGCTTGGGGCTGGACACCACGGAGGTCAGGGTTTGGCATTACAGTGAAAGCAAAACAAACCCCACCTCCAAGCAGAGGGACTGTACTGTCTTACCGAGCCCATGGAGGTCAAGACTTAGAGATCACAGAGGTAAAAAAAAAATCTTGCAATTCAGAGCCATCTACTGGAAAATAGTAGAAAGACCTTTTCAGATGAAGCTGCTATTGGTCATTAATATAGACAGATATAAATGCCTAGGCAGAGGAGAAGAGCAAATAATATGAATAACCATGAGGATGACCAGAAAGAAAATGAAAAATCCCGAGAAACCAGGCTGGAACACATGGAAATAAGTGATATAAATAACAGAGATTTCAAGGTTGAAGTCTGAAAATATTCTATGAGATGGAGGAAAATACCGACAGGCAATTCAATGCACTCAGAAAACAAAGCAATAAACAAAATGACTACTTTACCAAAGAAACTTTAAAAAAGAACCAATCAGAAATCCTGGAAATGAAGCATGCAATTTAGGAGATTATGAGTGAACTACTGTGCCCTAGCTGGTTTGGCTCAGTGGATAAAGCATCAGCCTGTGGACTGAAGGTTCCCAGGTTTGATTCTGGCCAAGGGCACATGCCCAAGTTGTGAGCTCAATCCCCAGTAGGGGGAGTGCAGGAGGCAGCCAATCAATGATTCTCTCTCATCATTGATGTTTTTATCTCTCTATCACTCTCCCTTCCTCTCTGAAATCAATAAAGAAATATATTTTTAAAAAAGAGTGAACTACTGAGCAGAGAAAACAGCCAACCCAATGGAGAAATTAGTGATATCAATGATAGGAATCTAGAAATGATGAAGAGGAAGAAGAGATAGAACTGAGCATAAAGAAAAATGAAATAGCTCTATGAGAATTATTTAACTTCATCAGAAAAGGTAATATTAGAATTATAGGCACACTAGAAGATGAAGAGAGGGAGCAGAAAACAAAAGGCTACTCAAACAAATAATGGGTGAGAACTTCCAAAACCTATGGAAAGAACTAGATCCTCAAATCTAAGAAGCAAATAGAACACCTATTATCTCAATCCAAAGAGGCCCTCTCCAATGCATTTTGTATTAAAACTTTCAAAAATTGAAACTCACAGAACTAATGACAAATAAAAACTTCTCAAAGCAGCCAGGAAAAGTAGGAAGTGACCTTTTAGTCAACTTCTCAGCAGAAACTCTACAAGCAAGAAGAGAGTGGAATCACATATTCAAACATCTGAAAGAGAGAAATTATTGGCTACTAAAAATATATTCTTTAAATATGAAGGAGAAATAAAGATGTTCCAAGATATACAGAAGCTAAGGGATTTTATCTCCAGAAAACCTCAATTACAGGAAACACTCAAGGGAATTATTTTACCTGAAACAAAGAACTTGAGGTCACAACACTATGAGTAAGATTACCAAAAAGACTTACAGCTTAAACAGGGATAATTTATGACAACAAAAACATGAAAGAGGAGTGAATAAAGGTCTGAACTAGAAAAAGAGAATGAAGATCAAATGCACTCAAAAGAAAAAGAACTACTGTATACATGCAACTTCATTTTTTATAAACCTAATGGTAACTACACACAAAAATCCTAGACCAGGACACATAGCTTTACAACAGAGGAAACAGAGAAAAGAAGTATGGAATACCACCAAACAAAAACAACAGACAGAAACACAAAGGAAATGAACCAATGGTGGCACAAAGCTACCAGAAAACAAAAGACAAAATGGCTAAAGAAAATCCTAATACATCAATAATTACCTTAAGTGCAAATGGTCTGAATTCACCAATACAAAGGCATAGAGTAGGAGAGTGGATAAAAAAACAAAACTCAACCAAAGATAGATTCAAAGTACAATGTTAGGAAATGATTCTCCAAGCAAATAATTCTATATAATAAAAGGCCAATATGCAAATAGACTGAACGGCGAAACAACGGGAACAATGGAACAACCAACCAACCAGTCACTATGACATGCGCTGACCACCAGGGGGCATGCATGGAACATGGCAGGCTTCGGTTGTGGCAGGATAGTGGAGCAGGTGAGCAGGAGCACCAGACCAAGGTGGGATGCTGGTTACTGTCATCGGGGTAAGCTTCTGGTGGTTACTGAAAATTCTTTGCCTCTGCACGCCACCCCACTTGGCACTTACACCTGCTGCGGGTGCTGGTCCTTCTCACTCTCACAGCCGGTGCTGAAGCTGCCACTCGCATCCACTGCTCGCACCCACTGCTGACACCTGGCACTGGTCCCCATCACTCAGCACTGTCAGCAGGTGCAAGCAGCAGCTGCTGGCCCCAATCACCCCTGAGGGCTTCTCCACCTTTCTCTGTTTCTGAGGGGTGATGGGACAGCAGCCTCCGCTCGCACACACTGATAGCACCGAGTGATCGGGACTTGCACTGGGTGCCAGCAGCAGGTGCAAGTAGCTGCTCCAGCACCAGTTGCAGGTGCAAGCAGGGCTGGCACCTGCAGTGGGTGCCAGCGGCGGCTCTGGCAACTTCAGTAGGGCTCAGCATGTGGAGGCCACAGCAGAAGGGGCTGGGAGAGGGTGCAAAGGATGAGCCGAGATCCACCCCTGTGCCCACTGCAGCCTCATGGCCCACAGTTCCTTTCAAGGAGCAGGAATTTGTGCAGTATCTACAGAAAAGCAGGCGTAGCCATAATTACATCTAATAAAATAGATTTAAAGATAACAAGAGACAAAGATGGACACTTTATAATGATAAGGGGACATGACATCAAGGAAACATAACACTTCTTATATGCAAACCAGGGAGCACTGAAATATATAAAACAGCTACTCACAGAGCTAAAGGAAGAAACAGATCAAAACACAATCATAATTGGGGACCTTAATTTTCCATTGATAGCTCTTATCCAAATAGAAAAACAATAAAAAAAAATATTGGTCTAAATGAAACACTAGGCCAAATGGACGTAATTGACATTTACAGAACCTTTCATCCCAGAACATCAGATAATACGTCCTTCTAAAGTGCACATGAACATTCTAAAGGAGAGATCATATGTTGGGTCACAAAAGTAGCATCAATAAACTCAAGAAGATTAAACTTATACCTATTATATTCTCTGACCATGATTCCTTGAGATTAGAAATCAACTGCAAAAAGGCCATAAAGAAACCCACAAATACATGGAAGGTTAAACAACATACTATTAAAAAATGAGTAGGTCAAAGAAGAAATAAAAGATGAGATCAAAAGATATGAAGAGACAAATGAGAATGAAAATACAATATATCAAAACTTCTGGGCCCTAGCTGGTTTGGCTCTGGGGATAGAAGGTTGGCCTGTGGATTGAAGGGTCCTGGTCTCAATTCCAGTCAAGGTTACAAACCTCAGATACAGGCTCAGACGTGGGCCTGGTTGGGGCGGGGATGAGTTAACCAGTTGATGTGTCTCTCTCACATTGATGTTTCTCTCTGTGTGTCTCTCCCCCTCCCTTCTACTCTCTCTAAAAATCAATGAAAAAATATCCTTGAGTGAGGATTAACAACAACAACAAAAAAATTAAAAAGTAAAAACCTCTAGGATGCAGTGAAAGCAGTAATAAGGGGGAAAGTTTATATCATTACAGGCCTATCTCAAGAAACAAAAGAAACCGCAAGTAAACAACCTAACATCACATCTTAACATACCAGAAAAAGAAGAACAAAAGCAATCCAAAGTCAGCAGGAGAAAGAAAATAATAAAACTTAGAGCGGAAGTCAATGAAATAGGAAACAAAAGACTATACAAAAATTAATAAAACAAAGAGCTGGTTTTTTGAAAAGATTAATAAAATTGACAAACTCTTGGCTAGACTAACTAAGGAAAAAAAGAGAAAAGACCCATATAAACAAAATAAGAAATGAGAGAGAAATCACCACAGATATCACAGATATACAAAGGATCACATGAAAATATTATGACAGACTAGTATATGCCACCAAATTAAAAATCCTAGAAGAAATGGATAAGTTCCTAGAAATATAGAACCTTTTTATACTAAATAATGAAGAATTTTATACTTTTTATACTAAATAATGAAGAATTTTATACTAAATAATAAATTCAGCAGTGAGGAAATTGAAAAAAAAAATCAAAAACTTCCCCAAAAATGAAAGTTCAGAATCACATGGTTTCCTACCAAATGTTCAAAGAAGTTTTAAAACTTATTCTTCTCAAACTCTTCAGAAAAAAAAAAAAATGAACAAGAGGCAATACTTCCTAACACATTTTATGAGGCCAATATAACCCTGATACCAAACCATGGCAAAGATAAGACACAAAAAAGAAAACTACAGACCAATATCTCTGATGAACACAGATGCAAAAATCCTAAACAAAATACTAGCAAATTGAATACAACAGTACATAAAAAAAAATCAGTATCAATGTGGATCATTCCAGGGACACAAGAATGGTTCAACATACACAAATCAATCAATGTAATATACTACATAAAAAAGGCTAAAAATCATATGATCTTATTAATAGATGCAGAAAAATCTTTGATAAGATACAACATCCATCTATGATTAAAACACTCAATAAAATAGGAATAGAAGGAAAGTACCTGAATGTAATAAATCACCTGAACACATAAATGCTTAAAAACTGAAAGCTTTTCTTCTAAGGTCAGGGATAAGACAAGGATGTCCACTCTCACCACTCTTTTTGTTTAGTTGTTTGTTTTCTGTTAGTCCTTCGGCTGAGGATATGTTTCCATTGAATTTTAGAGAGAATGGAAGGGAAAGGGAGAAACAGAGAGAAACGTTGATGTGAGAGAGACACATCGATTGGTTGCCTCCTGCACACACCCCAACCAGGGCCAGGGAATTTGCAACCAAGGTATGTGCCCTGGATCAGAATTGAACCCAAGACCCTTCAGTCCAATGATCTATCCACTGAGCCAAACTGGTTAAGGCAACTCTCACCACTCTTATTCAACACTAGTGGCCCGGTGCACAAAATTCCTGAATGGGGGGGGGAGGGTCCTTCGGCCTGGCCTGCACCCACTCCAATCTGGGACATCCCTCTCGCAATCCGGGACTGCTGGCTCCTAACTGCTCACCTGCCTGCCTGCCTGATTGCCCTTAACCACTCTGCCTGCTGGCCTGCTCAACCCCATATGGCCCCCCCCCTGCTGTCATGTTCACCCCTAACTGCCCCCCTCACCAACCTGATCACCCACAACTGCCCTCCCCTCTTGGCCTCTAACCGCCTCTACCTCGGCCCCCCCACCATGGCTTTGTCCAGAAGAACATCTGGAAGGTCTCCTGGAAGGTCTCTCAGTCTAATTAGCATATTACCCTTTTATTAATATCGATAGGGGCCGGCTGGTTTGCCCTGAAGGGTGTCCCGGATCAGGGTGGGACTTCCCTTGGGGGGCAGAATGACCTGGGCAAGGGGTTTGTGGTGGTTTGCAGGATGGCCACACCCTCATTGTGGTAGGGGTTCCACTGGGGACAGTGCTAGCCTGGGCGAGGGGCTGGGGCAGTTTGCAGGCCAGCCAAGCCCCCATGGGATGAGGGTCCCCACTGGGGTGCCTGAATAACCTTGGTTAGGGGCTGATGGCTGTTTGCAGGCTGGCCACACCCCCTTCAGGTTGGTGGTCCCTACCGGGGTGTCTGGCCAGCCTGGGTGAGGAGATGATGGCAGTTGGCAGGCTGGCCACACCCCCTAGTGGGGACCTTCACCCTATGGGGGTATGGCCAGCCTGGATAAGGGGCTGAGGGCCTTTTGCAGGCCCCTCCCTCAGTGGCCAGCCCAGACAACAGCGACCCTAACCTCCCACAAGCCCGGGCTGGCTCCATGTCTTCCGCTCACAGGCACCCTCCTTCAGCGGCCAGCCCAGGTGGGCAGGATGCTTGGCTTTCTCTGTTGCCAGGGGCGACCCAAGCCTCCCGCTTGCTCTTGCTGGCTCTGTGGCCGCCACCATCTTTGTCCCACTAACTTGCATACTCACTCCTGATTGGCTGGTGGGTGTTGCAAAATGACAGTCAATTTACATATTTCTCTTTTATTAGGGTAGATAGTGCTGGAAGTCTTAGCTAGAGCAATAAGGTGAGAGAAATAAATAAAAGGCATCCAAACAAGGAAGGAAGAATTTTTGTGAACAATGTGACTCTGTATATAGAAAACCCTAAAGTTTCCACCAAAAAACTATTAGAAACAATAAAAAGTACAGTCAAGTTTCAGTATATAAAATCAATGTGCAAAATCCCATTGCCTTCCTGCAAAACTTCAGAAAAATAAATGAAAATGAAAATTCCTTTTGTAATTACAACCAAAAGAATAAAATACCTAGGAATAAACTTAACAAAGAACGTGAAAGACCCTATTCTGGAAATTACAAAGCATTTTGAAAAGAGATTGAAAAAGACACAGCAAAATGGACAAATTTATCCTGTGATCATGTACTGGAAGAATCAATGTGGATAAAATGGCTATACTACACAAAGCAATATACAGATTTAATGCAATTCCCATCAAAATCCCAAAGTCAATTTTAAAAATATAGAACAAGAAGTCAGATCTGTATGGAACCACAAAAGACCTGAAGAGCCAAAGCAATCCTGAGAAGAAAAAAAAAAAGATCAGTGCTACCTGACTTTAAATTATACTACAGAGCTATGCTCATCAAAACAGCATGGTGTTGGCAGAGAAAGAGACACACAGATCAATGGAATAGAATAGAGAGCCCAGCTATAAAACTACATGTGTATGGACAAATAATTTTTGACAAAGAAGCCAAAAACACATAATGGAGTGAAGATAGTCTCTTCAATAAATGGTGCTGGGAAAACTGGAAAGCCACATGCAAACGAATGAAACTGGATTACAGTTTGTCCCCATATACAAAAATTAATTCAAAATGGATCAAAGACTTAAATATAAGACCTGAAACAATAAGTTACATAGAAGAAAATATAGGCAATAAACTTATGGACCTTGCTTGTGGAGAACATTTTATGAACTTGAACCCAAAGGCAAGGGAAGTAAAGTAAAAAATAAATTAATGGAACTACATCAAACTAAAAAGATTCTGCCCAGCAAAAGAAACTGCCAACAAAACAAAGAGGCAGCCAACCAGATGGGAGATGATATTTGGAAATAGTAGCTCCAACAAAGATTTATTTTCCAAAATATATCAAGAACTCATAAAACTCAACACCAAACAAACAAACAACCCAATCAAAAAGTGGCCAGAGGACCTGAAAATGCACCTCTTCCAAGAAGACATACGAACAACACACACACACACACACACACACACACACACACTGACACACACTAGAGGCCCAGTGCACAAAATTCGTGCATGGGGTGGAGTGTTGTCCCTCAGCCCAGCCTGCACCCTCTCCAATCTGGGACCCCTTGAGGGATGTCCGACTGCCCATTTAGGTGTTTAGGCCCAATCCCAGGATCAGGCCTAAACAGGCAGTCAGACATTCCTCTCTCAATCCAGGACTGCTGGCTCCCAACTGCTTGCCTGCTTACCTTCCTGATTACTACCCACTTCTGCCTGCCAGCCAGATCACCCCCTAACCACTCCCCTGCCAGCCTGATTGGCCCTAACTGCCCTCCCCTGAAGGCCTGCTCCCCCCCAACTGCCCTCTCCTGTAGGCCTGGTTCCCACCAACTGCTCTCCTCTGCAGGCCTGGGTCCCCCCCAACTGCCCTTCCCTGCAGGCTTGATCACCCCAACTGTCCTCCCTTGCAGGTCTGGTCTCTCCCAACTGCCCTCCCCTACTGGCCATCTTGTGGCAGCCATCTTGTGTCTGCATGGGGGCAACTATCTTTGACCACATGGGGGCAGCCATCTTGTGTGTTGGAGTGACAGTCAGTTTGCATATTACTCTTTTATTAGATAGGAGATATATATATATATGTTCAAACTCACTGGTAATTAGGGAAATGCCCATCAAAACTATAATGGAGACCACCTTACATCTGTTAGAGTGGCCATTATCAACAAGACAAACAATAACAAGGGTTGGAGAGGTAGAAAAAGGGGAACCCTCATTCACTACTGATGAGAATATAGACTGGTATAGCCACTATGGAAAACAGTCTGGAGATTACTCAAAAAATTAGGAATAAAGATGACATGTGACCCAGCAATTCCTCTCCTGGGTATACACCCAAAAAACTCGAAATCATGTACTTGCAAAGATATATGCAACCCTGTCTTCACTGCAGCATTATTCACAATGGCCAAGATATGGAAACCACCATAGTGTCCCACAATAGAGGACTGGATAAAGAAGATGCAGTACATATACAATGGAATACTACTCAGCCATAAGAAAGGATGAAATAGCTCCATTTGCAGCAACATAGATGAGCCTTGAGGACATTATGCTAATTAAAATAATTCAGTCAGAAAAAGCTCAGAACCATGTTATTTCACTCATATGTGGAATATAAAACTGAAACTGGTGAACACAAACAGCAGTGTGGTGGTTGCCAGAGGGAAGGGGAGAGGGAAAGGGGATCCTAATATATGGTGACAGGAGGCACAGTGCAATATACAGATCTAGTAACATAGAACCCACACCTGAAACCTTTATGATATGTGGAACAATGTCATACCAATAAATTTAATTTTTAAAAAGACCCTATTCATGTCATTTCAGCCATATTGACCCTCTTAAAGTTTCAGGTGCACTGTAACCTGAAGTCCACATTGATTCATTTGTTTTTATATTAATATCTTTGCGTGGCAGAAAATGTTCCTCATCTGATCATGGACCCCAGGTGTGCCATAGGGACCACACATTCTAAGTGCTCAGAACATGAAGATCATAAAAAATATAATCTGGCATTTATCATGACTAAGGACTAAAGCACAAGCCACATTCAAAGTATTAAATGTAGAATTTTACTGTAACGTGAAAGAAAACTATATTATGAATTACTTTTAAAATTCAACCATAAGGTCTGGGATTATAGCTTTTACTACTGAGGAAAATGTAAACTCTTCTTACAGTTCCTCTTTCCTGACCCCCATGGCTGTTTATGAGTTTGGCGCTCACTTTCTTATATTTTTCTGAAATTATGGAGTGGCAACGTGTGGTCTCTGCTGGCCTTGCACTAGCTTATCCGTCCCGGCAATCCATGGAAGGCCCAGAGGCAGGAAGTGCAGGCCCCAAAGACACTCGGCCCTTAGTCCTGAAAGCCAAGTATAGCGTGTGGAAGGACAGTACTGCCTGGGTCCCGGGACTTCTTCCTAAAGTGCCAGGGCATGGCGCATCTCTGAGACACTCATTTAACTTAACCGTGCTGGGCCGTGCCCCTCAGCCAGGCAGAGCCCCGTCCTGTGAGCCAGGAGTGTGTCCCCCACAAGCAGCAGTCATGTCCAGCAGCGAGTCTGCTTGAGGTGTACACAGTACCTGTTCCTCAAGCTAGAGGGGCAGAGAGAATGTGGAGGGAGGAGAGGAGTGGAGGAATAAGGGAGCGGGAGAAATGGGTGAAGGCGTGATGGCAAAGAGGCAGCTAAAAAGGGGCACGAAGAATGAAACGAGAGAGGGCAAAAATACAAACCACGAGCATGTGAAATAAAAGGTGAAAATGTAAGTTTTGTTTTGTTTTTGATCAAGGAAAGCTGCCAATGTCTCAGGACTTCTGGTGTTCTCTCTTTGGTGGCTGGTGCCCATGGCCACTTCCTATCCTGATGGTTCTCTCTTTGTCGTGTCCAGGGAGAGCATGGGCTTCCACCCAGAATTCTGAGCTGCCGTTAGGCACACACGTTGAGGGTAAGGGATTAGATGGAAGTATGAGTGGTGACCTGCATGATGCCTTACAACTGCTTCTCAGTTTCTCTCTAAGACTCTCAAGACCCTCCTCATGCCTGAGAGAAGGTGTGAGGGGATTCTGACCAGGCACTGCTCAGGGGAGACAGGACTGGCTCCTCCATGGAAAGTTGGCCAGGGAGGGAGACGGTCAGCAGCCGGTGCCTGTGCAGACTGGGTGTGTGATTTACCATCCAGCAGCTGCTGTGGCACAATGAGAAGAGCGAGGGCATCAGTGACCAGAGCCCCTGGGTGATGAGGATATGGGCAGGGCCCTGCTGTTGGACTCAAACACCGTGTCTGGAAGAGGACCGGGGATGGCATGGATGAACAGACATGCAGGCAGTTGGCCTCCTGAATGGTCCACCCTCCTCTTGGTCATCTTATATGCCCCCCTCCCCCATGCACCAGCAAAGCATGTTTCTAGGGGTTTATCCCCAACTACATGGCAACCCCAGGAAGCCACTTTGTTCCTATGACTGGAGCAACCCTCATATATTACCCAAACTAGAGCCTTTTGGGCAGTGAGGAAGGGTGCTGTTGATCATTAGAACAGGATGAAGATGTATGTAGGATCAGTCTAGGCAAACCAGATGCAATCACACTACTCCCTTGATCACAGGGGACTGCATCACAAGTTGGAAACAGATGTAAGCCAAGCTAACCCAAGTCTTTCTTCACGTATTTGAGAACTGGTGGTAAATAGGACTTTCCTTTTATTTTTGTAGATAAAGCTATGAAAGGTCAACCTGTCATGGTCGCCTTTCCCACAGTGTGTCCTAGAGAGCCTGGAGATAGGAATGGGAGCAGGTATGTCCTTCAGAAGAGAAGGACCAGCAATGGCACATGCCATGCAAGGGTGGCACCAAGGTCTGTGCCGCCACCTCCATGAGGCCTCCCAGGCGCCTTGCTCTGCACATCACCTTCACCTTGAAGAGGAGGAGGAGGTGGGGAGCAACATCGAAAGACTGAGCATGTGTCTCTGAGACTGACTAACACCACCACTCACTCACCTGGAGCCTACTAGCACTCTCCCTAACCTAAGCCCCCTCCATGCCCATCTTTTCAAAACTGGACACAAATGCAGTGAGAGCCCATAATGCTCCCACCTACAGGCTCCTGTGGGAAAGCAACAGAGAGGCCACTCCTTGTGCTCATGCAGCTCATATTCTGGTGGAGAAACAAAGTGAACAAATAGATAAATAATCCTAGATAGGGAAGTGTTAAGAAAACTAACAGAGTAATGGAATGAGAAGTGTCTAATTCGAGAAGTTTTTTACTAAAGTGGTCAGAGAAGCCCTCTTAGAGGAGGTGACATTTTATCTGACAATTTGTTGATAAGAAGTGTTATTTTAATGAGTCTCATTGTGTATTCAGACATTGTAAAAGGTTTCAGACCCACGTCAAAGGCCAAACAGGCATCTTCCTCTTCCCCTCGAATTCTTTCTGCACAGGTCTCAGCAATGTTACTATCCAGTCACCTCCCAACAGAAATCCCCCATTTCTCCCTCTCTTTCACTTGCAACATTTAACTACCTGCTAAGTACTCTTGAGTCTACCTCCACAATGTCTCCTCCACTGTCAGGACATGGGACACAGCACCTGGACTTCAGCATCCTTCTAAGAACCAAAGGGCAGGAAGCACTTCTGTTTTCTTTAATGCTCCATCTCTAGTCTTGCCTGGTCCCTGACACAAGTGGCCTTTTATTGACTGAAGTACATGTGATTATGGAAATTAGCTTAATTGGTGTCCTCTTTTCTATAGGTTATACGCTAAATAATTTATGAATGGATCCCAGTTGGCCGTCCATCTTCATCTCCAGCAAGCAGCTCCAGTCATGCTAACCTGCTTGTACCTATGAGTGCCCTGTCCATTCACAATCCAACATCTTTCAATGCCTGCTGCTTAATGCCTAATTCATGGGGAAGAAATTCTTTTTCATCTTGAGGATACAACTTAAATAAGGTCCCTTTTATGAAGTCCTTCTTGAATCCATAACTATATTCCCCTACCACTAGCTAGTATGTCACCAGTAACTGTGAACTGGCGTTACCTCCTTGCAAGGCTGTTCCCCTTCTGTGAATTGCTGCCAGTAGTTATATTCCTCCCATTGCTAGCCCCTCAGCAGGGGTCACAGTGCTGGGCACTCAAGTAGCTGCACAGTATATGCTAATTAAAAAACACGTGGCTGCTGCTCCTTTATTTCTAAAGATGATGGTTGGAAACAATGACCCAGTGTATCTATGCCTTCAGTAAACCATCGACTAGAGGAGAACTAATTATTAAAAGCTAGTGGGCATCAAAATGATCAGTCACACAATAAACCAAAGCTGCCTGACATTCCTCAGTTGTATGGCACTTACATGTAAGGAGTAGTTATACTTTTTCCATCCTTATTCGAGATCAAATACATTTGTCTCAGAGCATGTCAATTAGTTGTGTGTTAATACACATACATGTGCACACACACATACATCAACTGGCCTTAGTTTATTCTGGATTTTTTTTTCTATCAAGAACCAAATAATTCCTATATTACACAAACCATTTCAAAGTAGATTTAAAAGTTTAGAGCTAATTTGCTTACATGTTTTTATGAAGCAAATATGGCTTTGATTGTGAAAATGATAGTGAGGCTAAAACAAAAAAAAAGAACTTTAAATTCTAATCTAACTTATGACAATCCATGCAAAACTATTTGTCAAGCTTATTTAACCAGCTCATTTCTCTCTCATGGACAATAGAAGGCTGCACTAGCACAAGCACACGATCAGAACAAAGCTAGCTTTGTGTGCCGGTCACTCATCTCTACAGGAGGAATAAGATCTCTGCACCCCCTTGGGATGTTCTGAATGAGGATTAAGTGAGTTAGTGTGTGTAGTCCTTTCAAATCATATTTAGGACTTATCAAATGTTATATAAATGTGAGCATCATTATTGGGAGCACTAAACTAGTCATAGTTGGAAGCACTAATGCATGCTAACAAAGGCTAAGAGGCACGGATCAAAAGCATTTTCTGAATTAAAGGCAAAAAGAGGCACCTCTTAGCTTGTAAGGGCTGATGTTGGGTCTGAGCCCATGCAAGGCTGTTTGAGCTCAGCTTGGCCACTCAGTTCCTGGCCTCTCAGAGCAGAAGGGTCCAAGCTGTGGAACTGACCCCCTATCCCCCGGTCTATTAACACCTCACTGTTTATTTGTTTTATTCTCCAAATTATTAATATTAAATGATACTAATTTCTAAAATTACTAATATGTGATACTTAAAGCACATACTACACTTACATGTACTTTTATACTGTGTATGCATATATATTACTTATGTAAAAAAAATTATTATCCTATCTAATAAAAGAGTAATATGCAAATTGACCGCACCTCTGCTACACCACAAGCCACACCACCAGCCAATCAGGAGCGAGCATGCAAATTAACCCAACCAAGATGGCTGTGCCATGGAGAGAGCAGGAGGCTTGGGTTTCCCCGGCAATGGAGGAAGCCAAGCTTTCCACCTGCCCTGGTGGGCCCAGGCTTCCACTCAAGGCTACAAAGTTTCAATTATAGAAGATAAATAAATCCCAACAAAAATGGCTGCGGCCACTGAGAGAGCAAGAGGCTTGGCTCTGCTGAAGGCTACAAAGTTTCAATTATAGAAAATAAATAAATCCCATATAGCAGGGCCTCTGCTTGGGTCACGGGGGGTGTGGCCGGCCTGCAAACCACCACAGGCCCCTAGCCCAGGTCACCCCATGACCCAAGGGAACCCCCAACCTGATCCAGGACACCCTTCAGCGCAAACCAGCTGGCCCCCACCCTTGCAACAGGCCTTTATCCTATATAATCCTATCTAATAAAATAATAATATGCAAATTGACCGTCACTCCAACACACAAGATGGCTGCCCCTATGTGGTCAAAGATGAATACCCCCATGTGGACACAAGGTGGCCGCCACAAAAAGGCCAGCAGGGGAGGGCAGTTGGAAAGGACTAGGCCTACAAGGGAGGGCAGTTGGGGGTGATCAAGCCTGCAGGGGAGGGCAGTTAGGGGTGACCAGGCCAGCAGAGGAGGGCAGTTGGGAGGGACCCGGTCTGGAAGGGAGGGCAGTTGTGAGAGATCAGGCCAGAAGGGGAGGGCAGTTGGGAGGGACCATGCTTGCAAGGGAGGGCAGTTGGAGTGGACCCAGGCCTGCAGGGGAGAGCAGTTAGGGGCAACCAGGCCTACAGGGGAGGGAAGTTAGGGGAGACCAGGCCTGCAAGGGAGGGCAGTTAGAGGCAATTGGGCCAGCAGGGGAGCAGTTAGGTGTTGATCAGACTGGCAGGGAGGGATCAGGCCTGTAAGGGAAAGCAGTTGGAGGTGATCAGGCCTGCAGGAGAAGGCAGTTAGGGGTGACAGGCAGGCAGGTGAGCAGTTGGGAGCCAGCAGTCCTGGATTGTGAGAGGGATGTCCGACTGCCCGTTTAGGCCTGATCCCTCGAGGGGTCCCAGATTGGAGAGGGTGCGGCTGAGCTGAGGGACACATACCCCCCATGCACAAGTTTCATGCACCAGGCCTCTAGTTAATAAAATTTCAATACAAACAATGTGTTTGAATATGCATTATTATTTTAAAACTAGAGGCCTAGTACATGAAATTCATGCACGGGACAGCGGGGGTTGGGGGGAGTGTCCCTCAGCCCAGCCTTCACCCTCTCCAATCTGGGACCACTCGAGGGATCAGGGCTAAATGGGCAGTCAGACATCCCTCTCACAATCCAGGACTGCTGAGTCCCAACTACTCGCCTGCCTGACTTCCTGATTGCACCTAACCCCTTCTGCCTGCCAGCCTGATCACTCCCTTACCACTCCCCTTCCAGCCTGATTGATGCCTAACTGCTCCCCTGCCAGCCTGTTTGCCCCTAACTGCCCTCCCCTGCAGGCTTGGTCCCCCCAAACTGCTCTCTCCTGCAGGCATGGGTAACCAACTGCCCTTCCCTGCAGGCCTGGTCACCTCCAACTTCCCTTCTCTGCTGGCCTGGTCACCCTTAACTGCCCTCCCCAGCAGGCTATCCTCCCTTGAAGGCCTGGTCCCTCCTAACTGCCCTCCCCTGCTGGCCATCTTGTGGTGGCCATCTTGTGTCCACATGGGGACAGGATCTTTGACCACATAGGGGCAGCCATCTTGTGTGTTGGAGTGACAGTCAATTTGAATATTACTCTTTTATTAGATAGGATAGAGGCTTGTTTCATGGGTGGGGGCCAGCTGGTTTGCCCTGAAGGATGTCCCGGATCTGGGTGGGGGTTCCCTTGGGGCATGGGGTGGTCTGGGCGAGGGCCCTGTGGTGGTTTGCAGGCCAGCCATGCCCCCCGGCAACCCAAGCAGAGGCCCTGCTATCTGAGATTTATTTATCTTCTATAATTGAAACTTTGTAGCCTTCAGCAGAGCCAACCCTCCTGCTCACTCAGGGGCCACAGTCATTTTTGTTGGGATTTATTTATCTTCTATAATTGAAACTTTGTAGCCTTGAGTGGAGGCCTGGACCCTCCAGGGTGTGTGGAAAGCTTGGCTTCCTCCATTGCCAGGGAAACCCATGCCTCCTGCTCACTCTGTAGCCGCAGCCATCTTGGTTGGGTTAATTTGCATGCTCGCTCCTGATTGGCTGATGGGTGTGGTTTGTGGGTGTAGTGGAGTGATGGTTAATTTGCATATTACTCTTTTATTAGATAGGATTTTTTTCAGCCTTGGTGATATAGAAATTCAAATTCTGATTCTAAGTTCAGTTTCCTTTGATCCTGGGTTCAATGCCTATAATAGCTGAAGAAGATGGCTCACAAAGATTTATGGATCTAAATGAAGAAGGTCATCATTGGTTGTGCATAATTAATCACAGTATCACTTTTCATTCTGATTATGTAGAGGTATTTGAAGAAATTGAATTTGGATATTTCCATAATTCCAGGAGTAAAACATCAGTGCCTACACATGAATGAGAAGATATTTATTTTGATATTTTAACAAATGTGCTCACCACTCATTAAAATTCTATATTTGGAAAATTTCAAACATGTAAAACTTACAATTCTAACCTTTGTGTGTATGTGCTCATGTTCACACCTAATAGTTTTTACTATTTTATTTCTTTAGTTGTCTTATTAGCTATCTGTATTCATTTTGTGTTTTAAGTAGTTGCTTTTGGGTTTACAGTATGCATTTTTAATTTAGCACAACCTACCTTCAAAAAACTTCATAGCTCGTCACATAAAGTGTAAAAACTTTACAGCAGTATATTTCCATCTCCTCTCTCCTGGTCTTTCTTGCTATTGTCACAATTTACTTCTACATAAAATACATAACATATTTTTTTGCTTTAAATAGTCAATTATCTTACAAAGAAATTTTCATTAAACAAGAAAAATTATTTTATATTTATTTTCACATTTGGCCATTTCTAATGTTATTTATTATTTTATATAGATATTAGAGGCTGGTGCACGAAATTCATGCATAGGGAGGGCACCCTCAGCCTGCCCTGCACCCTCTTGCACTAGGGGGGTGAGGGCATGTGCTGGGGGTAGGAACAGCTAGGGATAGGTCCATGGGGGAAAACAGAGACTTATGTAATCCTTTAGAAAATTAAGAATTTAAAAAGAAGTCAATGGCTTTCAATGCTGAGACCTAAGATTTGCCATTGTGTTTGGTTATTTGAAAATTGTGTTACTGGATGGAGAATCCTTAACTTGTATGTCATCTCTGGGAATTCAGTTTCCAGGCACTGCCCCTAAGAAAGGAACTTCCTAGATGGGACCTAGCATTTCCTGTCCCTGGGCAGGCAGCTCTGACCAGCAGGGGAGATGGTGCCCACTGCTCGGGGAGACAGGCCATCTAGACTTGGAAATGTGCATTGTGCTGCACACTCTTTAACAAGCAGGAGGAGACATTTCAGTGGTTCGATAGAACATTTCCCTTGACAGTGATGTTCCTCATTGTACATCATTCCAGCAGCTGGTATTTCAGTCTCTGGGAGCCTCCTTAAAATGAGCACGATTATATTCTATGTTTTGTTGCAAACTCTTGTCGGTTTACCTGGTATCTATTTCCCCTCCCTAACTGTTTTCTTTCCGGACAGTTCAGCCCAACCCCTGCTCCAGAGCCATGGGCCTAACTGGCAACTCCCCACACAACAGCCCGATGCAGGGCTGTCGGGAGTACTGTGGGAATGCAGCCTGCAAAAACACACTTCCCTACTGCCGCCATACAGTAGTTAGCGCCGAAGTTAGCAAGAAACCCATTTCAGTCCAATAAGACATAAGTGGATACATCTGGGAGTGGAGAGAACTTAATTTTTAAAATTCCCCTTATCTTAAAAAAGCATCACTAGACATTAAGGCTCACTCTTCAGTGGGTGTTGGCATATACAGGAGTGAAACGTGGGCCTGCTTCAGTGGTTTCCTGGTGTCAAGTGGACACCACGAGGAAAGCAAAGCCAAGAGAACGGTGTGATGGAGCCAGGGTGCCAACGACAGAGCAGTGACCTAACCCAATGAATCTTCTTCCTGATATTAAGCAGTTTGCATTGCTTCTTCTGTCTTCTGTGGCTTAAAACACTCTAGCAAGTCCAGGCTCTGGCAAAATCTAATTTATAGCCTTGTGGGAATCTGAGCCTGACCTGTGACACAGCAACTCTGCTATGTGGCTCAGTCCTTGGGAAGTTGCCTACAGGTGACCAGCAAAGAAATTCTCCTGATTAAACAAATAAAAATTTAGGTGCTCATAGAAATGGAACTGAAAATAGAGGGCAGGGAAGCAAAACCTGAATAGTAATCCAGTCACCAAGCAAATGGAGAAGGTGATCAAGCAATGGAAAGAAGTACTGTGCTGCCTTTCCAAATGAAAAGCATTAATGCCATGTCTAAGTCAGAATGAATATGAAAATAGTAGAACCCAAGCTGATAAGAATATATTTTTCTCTAGGACATGAGCCTCTTTTTGTATTCTCGTAAACTATCAAATCAAATCTTCCTCAGACGTGGGGAAGGCTGCTCTCATACACACAAACACACACACACACACACACACACACACACACACACACACACACACACACACCACTACCTTCCAACAGCAGATACATGGCAGCAATTCTCAGCAGCCCTGTGTGCCAGACATTGAACTAAGCAATGGAGACACACAGGAGGGAGAGGCACATGCGTGTCTTCATAAACTCACCATGGAGTGTGCAGCACAGCAGATCAACAGGGACACATGCATGAACAAGGCCCTCAGGGTCGTAGAAAGCATGGCAGTGAAAGTGTGGACCTGGTGGGTGTTGGGCTCCTTTGGGTTGGGTAGCAAGGGGACAGCTCACCTAAGGAAGAGGCGTTTCGGCCAAGATTTGACGAATGAGAAAGCCTTTCCATGAGCTAGGAGAAGAGGCTGTATAGGTCCCTCAGCAAGCATGAGGGCCTGAGCGGGAAGCGGCAGTCTGCTCCAGGGAGAGAGGAGTGCAGTGTGGCCAAGCATGTGCTCTTCCAGACTCGGAGACACTGAGGCTCCTGAGAGGCAGGGGCCTCCCTGCCACAGTGAAGACTGTGTGGATATTAAGTGTGAGGGAGGCCACCATATGGTGTTAAGCAGGGGAGGGGAATTAGCAGATCTATATTTTAAATTAATTTTTTGGTTACCCAGAATCAGCCATAGAGTGAAAATACATAATAAAAAATTCCAGGAATTAACAATTCATAAGTTTTTTTCTCAATTTAAGTATAGTTGGTTTACGATATTATATTTGTTAAATTAGTTTCAGGTGTACAATACAGTGATTTGACATTTTTATACCTTACAAGAGCATAAAAAGGTATACCTTTTATACCCCACAAATTCTAGCAATTAACTGTTACCATATAAGTTTATTACAATATCATTGACTATATTCCCCTTCTGCTTTTCACCCATCTTTCGACCCCCTCCCTTATGGTAACTTTGCCTTTGGTCTCTGTTTCTATTATTCTGTTTTTGTTTTGTTGATTTGGTTTGCTTTTGGATTCTGCATATAAGTGAAACCATACAGAATGTGTCTTTCTCTTATTTCACTCAGTATAATACCCTCTAATGTTGTTTCAAATAGCAAGAGTTCATTCTTATGCTGTGTAGTGAGCTAATCATAGGAGCCCACACTTGGAAGCAGGGAGATGGTGAGGAGGCCATAGTAGAGTCTCACTGAAATGTTATGGTGGCTTACACTAGGGCAGCAGCAATGACACTTGGAGCAGCCGAGGCACCTTTTGGAGGTAGTATCAATAGAACATATGACTGGATTCAAGATGAGCACAGACAACAGTAGACCCACCAATGCCAAGTCCATAAATGTGGGCTGACCTTCCTTCTTTGCTGCCAGCGCAGAGCATTGAGTGCAGGGACATTCCCATGATCTCCAAATGAAAGGCACAGGTGGGCCCCTTGTATCTGGGGCACTAAGAGAGCATATGATGAGAGCATGAGACAAGACATGAAACCAGTAGAGTCTGGACCTGGGACCCAATCCCTGGGAGGAATGGAAGGGCATGGATCCTTTGAGCCACAAGGAGGAGCTGTGATCACATTGTCTGTGGTTCCTGCTCTTTGCCCCTGGGTTGAGGTCCTTGTCCATGACTCCATCCCCACCCTGTGCTGGAAGCATCCACATCTCTACTTCAAACCCAGAACTCTCTCCCAGACCTGGACATCTCTATCTGGCTGCCCTACTGACAGCTGGTACCTTCACAGGTAAGAGAGAATTAGCATCTTCAATCACTTTACCACCAGCTCCTCCTCCTATGCACCCTACTTCATTTAATAAGGTCATCTTGCTCTACTAGATTTTTCTATTTCAAAGAATATTAATGCTTGATGAACTTGTCACTTACAGTCAACAGTCTTCCCTGACTTCCGGTCTTTTCTAGGAAGTAGCAGTCATTCTCTCTCATTCCCCATCATGAAACCTGTATCTCTTTGTTACTTCCCACCATGCATTATCAGTTATCTGTAGACTATATCTACCTGCAGTCATCCATCGCTGTATTCCCAGAACCTGATAAGTGACTGAGCTATATTAGATATTAGATGCTCAGTACCTATTTGTTGCATTGATGGAATCATGCGAATTTAGGCCATGAGGCAGAACTGAAATGCTCCATGTGGAACATCACAATTGTGAGAAAAAGAACATCCTGGGGATGGAGCTGCCCAAGAGAACTTAGAAGAGACTTTATGTAGCCATGCCATGATATTCCTTATGCTGTGCTATGTGGACCCAGCACCCATCAGTGCTCAACCACAGAAGAACTGCAGGGGTGTGGAAGCCCTGCAGTGGTCAGGGCCCTTTGTTACAGAACTAAGCGCGCACCTAGCCCAGGAGTCAGACAAGGGGAAGGTGGAATAGCTGCAGGCCCAGCTGCAGCCTCAGGCCCACAGGTGAGTGAACTGATGCATAACCACCTGTGTGAGCTGTGAGATAGCTGCTGCTTTCTTTCTGCCTCCAAACCACCCAAGGGTCTCCCTGTGCCCATCCTCCAACCAGAAGCATAGTGACAAGAGAATTCAGCCTCGCCAAGTTCTCAGCTTGTTACAAACCTGACACACCCAGAAACCTGATGCTAGAGTTCAGGAAGAGGATCTGGACATTCTCATGATTGAATAACTTTATTGGAACTAGATTCCTGATGCATCAACATGATTTCCTGGGACAATTCCATGGTCAACTATCACTCTTAAGAGGGGACACTGAAATCCTGGGACTCACTTGTAGCAGCCTCTATTAAACCTTATAAGCTGCTGAAAAGCAGGCTCAAGGTCAAGTCTGAGAAAGCACTTCCTCCTACAATGGGAAAGTTGAAGGCCTACTGGCCTTGTTCCTGAGACAATCCCAGTGCTCCAAACACTGGGAAATAGGTCTGTCCGGTCCAATCCTACTATGATATTTGCTTTACTATATGTACACTGAGAATCTATTAATTATAGATGCATAAATGGATAGATTCACATGTAATTATTTGCATAGCTCAGAGTATCCATAATATTAAAAAATAATAACTGCTCAAAATTATGACCATTTAGTTCAGAATTTCTCCTGAATATCTTCAACCAGAGGATCAAACACATGAGATCAACTGAACATGTCTTCAGTGACATTCTGACAGCCCTCGCAGAAATAAAGTGAACAGGGCTAGTTAGTAATTAGAGTGTTCTTCAACTTAATCCAATGCCACCACATGAAAACATCATTTAATAAAGTGGTTATAGGGTCCGGAAGATGTACCTGAAATGGAACAACATTTTAATATATTAAACAGTGTGTTTCTGTTTCTCCAGATACTATTTTTATTCATTGGGGCTCCACAATTAAGCCTCAGAGAAGGTTACTAGAGCCTCTTCAAGTTTCAAAAGCAATCCTGAGAAGACAGGGCATCAAAAGAAAAATAAAGCATGTTGTGGCAGAACATGGCTTCCTGCTCCAGCCACATGCCAGAAGGGTCCCCAGGTCGTGAAGAGGAAAGAGGCCAGAGGACATGGCATGGAATGATGGATATTAAAGTTGGGGTTGAGGTGACCAGACCTCAAGGGAACAAAGAGGCAGAAGAGGAAACAGTGAGTCACTCAGAACAGACTAGGACATGCTGCAGTAACAAACAGTCCCCAAATGTCTGAGGCTCAAATAACAACTTTATGGTTATTTTATCATGTGCACATGTATGTGTGTCTCATAGGTTCTGTTTCTCTGGAGAAACCTAGATGGTTTCCTTCGGATAAGTGCTGTGCATTACCTATTACTGCATGTAATTGCTATTTTCCATGTCCTCCCCTCTGCACAGCAGTGACCTGCAGGCAGGAGTCCTACAGGATGTGGCTCTGTTCTCCTCAAAAGTACCCAGCACTGTAGGTCCTTACAATAGAGGGCAGGGTGTGGGCACCATGACGGTGATGAGAAAGGGAATGGTTGCTTTTGGTGGAAACAGACCGGTCCTCCATCAGGAGCTCCATTGCTGTGGCTGTTGTTCACGTATAAAACATTAATTCAGAGTGGCCTCTCTCTTCATGGAAAAATATTCTAACTTTTAAACAATGTGAAATGAGGTTGTATTAATCCAAGATTTCACAAATTCTTTTATTTCTAACAATTTTATGGTAAGAGTGTAGCTGGTATTTCTGTATGTGTGCAAGCCAGGTTGTGTGATAATAAATTGCATGAACTTTAGAGTCAGGCAGATTTTAGTTGAATTCTGTCCCTAGAGAACCAGTGATACCTGAAATAATATATTTCATCTCTCTTTACTTTTCTCATCTAAAATGAAGACAGTTTTTTATTGCAAGCTTGGCTTCCTGTATCTTAAAAATTGAGATGTCATTCAAATTGCAATGTTAATCCAACAGCTAGTATCTTATATATAATCTGATTAGCACAGAGCATGACACTTTGGAGAAATGATTCTTACTATTATATGACTGTTATTATATTTGTTAGTAGGCAAGATGTATATTGACTCCTTTCCACAAACATTTACTCACTGCTATGCTAACAAAGTTTTAGAGATGTAGCAGGCATGGCTTTGGGCTTCGGGAGCTCCCTGCCTAGTGCTGTGGGTTTAAGAAGAATGTCATGTCCACTCTGCAGAAAACGGACCCCTAATGGAGCTAAGCCCACGTGGGGGGACAAGTGAATGACGTCACTGATAAACGTGGGCAAAGAGAGGAGGTTGATAAGGACAAAAAGGAGACAGTGTACCCGTCATGGAGGGAGTGCAGAGAGTTTGGGATGGACAAAGGAAACACAGTTGAAAGGAATTATTAGAGACATTCAATTGTAAATAAATAATGTGGGAACAATAGAGATTGGTTCAAATCTTTACAGAAAAATAGGTCATTTGAAGGTTGGGGAGATGCCTGAACCTCAATGCTTCCCCCTCACACTGTCTAGCACACAATAGCAGGTAATAAGCCCTTTTTGTTATTTTCTAATTGGCTTTGTTAGACTATGAGCAGGTTAATAATGAAATTACACCATTTAATTACCTCAATGACTATAGAAAAGTATGTAAAACACATCATGCATAAGTATTAAAATTTTATGAATATTAATTTTTATTCTACAATACTGCTTCTAAAACGTCACCTTCAAAATTAATCATGTATAGACCCAAACTTTATTGGCATTATGTTTATCTATATCATCCTTATTTAATAGAGCAAAAATGTTGTAGAGTCAAAACAGTCACCAATCCAGGTGTGCACACGTGGATAAGGGAAGTGGGAAACATCCCAACAACTTGAGGTGCATTATTCACTGACATTCTGTGCAGACTTCAAATGCAAGTTAGAGCATCTAGTCCATGAAAGGTGGGACACTGCTCTTTCTGCCCCTATGAGGCCATGTTCTCATCCCCCTCACACCTAACCCACTGGCCTCTCCTTTTTCTGTCTTCACTAATTTTTCCTTCTCTGGACAACTGTAGAGCTGCTTCCAGGGTCTCTGACGATACATACCCCATTCTCTCCCTCCAGTGCCAGGCCAGTCTCCCTTCATATCTCCAGTCTCAGCCTCTCTAAACTCTACATGAGCAGATCTAATGGCCTTCTAGACAGGACACTTGGGTGTTCCTCAGCATTTCAAACAACAAACGTCCAACACAGCCACTCCATTTCTCCATTCCCACCTCCTCCAAGAAGTAACTTAGAGTTAGTCTTTGCCCAACTTGATCTATATAAGTAAATATCACACCCTTTTAGAAACTTTGAAGATAAACTTACCACTCACACCAAAGTCTATCTCAGAGGCATGGCTTTCTCCACCTGAGCTACTGACCGAGGCCAGCCCATTGCTGCCGGCTACACAGGAGCCTCAGCTTCTGGTGTGCCTACAGCGTGTTCTCCACACAGCAGTCAGAGCGACATTTTAGGACAATTTATAAGATTATGAAACAAACTCTTTAGCTTAAAATCCATTTTTGGATTCAGCTCCATATAACTTAAAGCACTCCTGTGACTCACAAGGCCCTGGCCTCCCCTCTGATTGGTGTCTCTGACATTCTCCTTCCCTGCTTTGGCCACACTGCCCTTCCTCCTGTCACCCCTTCAGGGTGAGGCTGCTGTACCCTGCCCCTGGGACGTCCTTCCCATGACTGTCCTCTCCACAGGGCTCAGGTGTGGCCTCATCTGGCCCTGGAAGCCTGCTCCAGCTGTGAAGGCTCCTGGCCAGCACCGGGCCCCCATCAGAATTGTAGCTCTGATTTGAAACTCACTGTATAAAGTTTCCCTCTGTACTGACAGCTCCAGAGGGTGTGGAACTGCTGATCCACAGTGTCCCCAATCACAAAGTTGGCCTGTGTGTATGTTATGAGTTGATGCTAAAACTCTGGTTCCTAACAGTATCATCCCATTACATTGCTCAAACCAGAAGTGCAAATTGAGTGTGCGGGGGCATCTGTGTGTGTGGAGTGAGTGTGTCTGGAGTGAGTGTGTGTGTGCGGCAGGGGTGTGTAAAGAGATTGGACAGATTAACACCAAAATCTTAACATTGATTTTTGCTGAGAGGTATAAGTTTTTATTTTGTGCTTGTTCCTAAGATTCTACAATGCACATACTTCTTAAATTTTTTTAAAAATGTTATTTTTTAAAGACAATTTCTTTAAGTGAAAGATTTCAGTAGCAGAGGGACCTGGCTGCCCCATAGGCCCTGGGGACACAGGCTCCTGTGATCCTTGTCCTGGCAGCGTGATGAGCACAGCCAGGAGTTTGGCCATTGGCTGATTTCAATTTGCTCAGGAGTGAACCCACTCTCTGCATCCCATTGTTTCTCCCACATCCCCTCCTTAGTAGGGTGATAGGTGTAGCCTCCTCCTGCCTATTATTGGGCGTTTTAAAAAATCTCTTGGAGTAATTGAAGACAGTTACCCCAAGATCAGAGGACAGACCAGAGTTAAGGCCTTGAACTTAATTCAGCACTTTAACTGCTGCCCCCACCCAGGTGATTGCAGAAGCCACAGTCCTGCCAGCTGCTCCAGGGAACGCACATCTCTGCGGCAGGGCAGCCAGGCCATAGGGAATGGGCCTCTGAGGACCGAGACCACAGAGCTTCCAGGCTGCCAGCCACCTCCTCCCTGGAAAGCAGGGCAAGAGGGCCAGGTCAGCCAGCTTCACAGCATCAGGTCACCAGGGTAATCACTAGCCTCTGATTCACACAAGGAACCTGTGACGTCCTCTGCAGGCATTCGCATCCTGTGATTATGTAACTTTGAGTATGCAGAACGCCTCCCTGCTCTCAACTCTCTTGACTGAATTAAAATTCTCTCCATCCTTGAGGCTCATCTCAAGAACCACCCATGGGCGCATCCTGGTGGTGACCCTCTCCCCACCTCCTGCCTGCTGTGTGTGCCCAATGGAAGCAGCTCACTGTCCTGGACAATGGGGACAGCTGCTTCTCACAGGCACATGGGCACTTGCACTAACACAGCTGTTCACAAGGCCAAGAAGCCCGCCCAGGCCAGCACTGCACAGGGCCGCCCCGTGATCACAGCGCCTCACATCACCCTGAGCTCCATTCTGAGCTCCCACTCTCTGACTGTCCCACTCCCAAGACAGTCTGGGCCCAACCAAAACAAGGCTTATTGGGACTTGATGGACATGGGTCCTGGCTGGATACTCAGCAGCATTTGGAATGCTGGGTGACAGATGCTCTGATAACTAGATCAATTGCTTACCACTTAAATCACAAATATATTTTGGTGGGGAGAAGAAAATGTTGTTACTGCCATTATTTGAAATTGCCAGAGCATGAGAATAATATTGTCATGTGAGAACTGTGTCTCAACATTCATAGGATGAGGTCCTTGTAGGATGGAGGTCCTAACCCCCGGCCCTCAGATTGTGACTGCATGTTGGAGATAGGACCTTTAAGGAGGTGAAGTTAAAACGAAACCTTCAGGGGACCCCAAGAGGGCAGCTGATGGATGGCAGTGAGGGAGAGAGTGTGAGTGAGTGAAGGAGGGAAAGGGGAGTGTGTGCATGTGGTGTGTGTGTGTGTGTGTGTGTGTGTGTGTGACAGCTAGATCTTGCAGGACCTTTGGGGGCTGGCAGACTGGGCTTGCATAGCCAGGCAGCCCCTGCTACTGCTGTAATTACTCCCAGAGCATTGGCTCTGCCACAGACATCATGTCATCTTGAATGGGAGAGCTACTGTGCCTGGGACCCCAGCCTCATCTCCACCCAGGGTGCTCTCAGACACCACCCAGGATCCTACAGCCACTCTGGCCAGAGACCAGGTGCCTTGACTGCTAACTCACAGAGACCAGGACTCCAGCCTCCCAGGCTAAGGGCACCTGTGATTTCCAGAGGGCATTCCCCTCCCACCAGCTAGAGACTTTAGCCCCAGGCACCATGACCATGTGAGATCAGCTAAGTCTTATGCAGCAACCCTGGGCTCTGTAAATGCATGTGCATGCAAATAGCTGAGCCTTACACAGCAGCCATGGGCAGTGCAACTGCTCCAGTGGCCATACAAGCAGCTGCTGCCGACAACAACAGAAGGAACAGCCACCACCCATGACCACATTAGAAGCAGCCATCCTGTAACATCCCCCCAGGAATAGCTGCCACCCATGTCTGTGAGGAGCAGCCATCCCATGATGGTGTGAGGAGTAACCTCCCTGTGACTGCACGAGGAGCAGCAGCCCCATGACCATGCGAGAAGCAGCCACTGCCTGCAACCGCCCAAGGATCAGCTGTCCCATGAGCAGCCACCACCCACAAACCCCCAAAGAGCAGCCACCATGAGGAGAAGCTGCCACCGTGATCATGAGAGGAGCAGCTACCCCATAACCACGTGAGGTGTAGCTACCCCATAAGCAGCCACCACCCACGACTCCCCAAGGAGCAGCTGCCGCCCAAGACTGTGTAAGGAGAAGCCACTGCCTGTGAATGCATGAGCAACTGCACCCTGTGACCATGTGAGGAGCAGCTGCCACCTGCGACCATGTAACCCACCATCAACCTCACTGCTGCAGCCACAGACCCCGTGCAACTTGACACCTAGATCCTTCAGTGACAGCAAAAATGGGAAGACAGAAGAACAACCCCCAAAGGAAAGTAAAGGAAAAGTGCCAGAAAAGGAACTAAATGAAAAAGAGGCATGCAATATGTCAGAAAAAGAAATCAGACTAAGAGTCATATATTTCATAAACTGGATGGATGAGAAAATCAACAACCTATGAATAAGGAGGAAATAAAGAGTGATATAGCTACAATAAAAAAAAAACATTATGGAAGCTTTCAACAGTAGACTAGGAGAAGCAGAGGACTGAAGTAGCAAATTAGAAGACAGGGAAGCAAAACACACCCAATCTGATCTGAAAATGGAGAAAAAAGTCAAAAGACAGGAGGAGAGCCTGAGGAGCTTTGAGACAACATGAAATGAAGCAACATATGTATAATAGGGGTGCCAGAATGACAAGAAGAAGAGCAAGGGTTAGAAAATGTATTTGAAGGAATAATGTCAGAAAACTTCCTCGATTTGTGGAAGAAAATAGTCCTACATGCACAGAGAGTCCCAAACAAGATGAACCCAAAAAGAGCCACAACATGACATGTCATAATTACAATGTCAAATGTTAACAACAAGGAGAGAATATTAAAGGCTGCAAGAGAGAGACAGAAAGTTACCTACAAGGGATCTCCCATTAGATTATCAAATTATTTCTTAACAGCAACATATCAGGCCAGAAAGTAATGGAAGGAAGTATACAAAGTGATGCAAATCAGGGGACCAAATCCAAGAATACTCTATCCAGCAAGGCTATCATTACAATTGAAGGGGAAATCAGGAGCTTCACAGACAAAGAAAAGGCTAAGGGAGTTTATCACTACCAAGCCAGCAATGCAAGAAATGCTAAAGGGACTGTTGTAAAAAGAATGGGAAGTGGGGGAGAAGGATCACAGACAGGCACAGGAAATAAAAATGGCTACAAACAAGTACCTATAAATAGTAACTTTACATGTAAATGGCCTAAATGCTCCAATAAAAAGACAATGAGTGGCTGAATGGATAAAAAACATGACCCATACATACGCTGTCTACAAGAGACCCCCCTCAGAACAAGGGACTCATACAGACTGAAAGTGAAGGGATAATAAAATACCTTTCAGGCGAATGGAAATGAAAAAAAAAAAAAAAAAGCTGGGATAACAATATTTATACCTGATAAAATAGACCTCAGAGTGAAGACCATAACAAGAGCTAAGGAAGGCTACTTCATAATACTAAAGGGATCAGTACAATAGAGGATGTAACCCTGGTAAACATATATGCACCCAATGCAGGAGCACCCAAATACATTAATAAACTTCTGAAAGATATCAAGGCAGAGATTGACAGCAATACAATCATAGTAGGGGACTTTAAAACCCGACTTACATCACTGAATAAATCCTCTAGACAAAAAATCAGCAAAGAAACAGCATTCCTAAATGACTCACTAGATCAAATGGACTTAATTGACATCTTCAGAACATTTCACCCCAAAGCTACAGAATACACATTCTTTTCAAGTGCACATGGGTCAATTTCAAAGATAGAACATATATTGGATCACAGGCAAAGTCTTTCCAAATTCAAGATGATTGAAACCATATCAACCATCATCTCAGACCCCAATGGCATAATATTAGAAATGAACTAAAATAAAAACAATAAAAAAATTCAAAAACTTGGAGGCTGAATAGCATGCTATTAAACAATGACTGGGTTACCAAAGAGATCAAAGAAGAAATTAAAAATATCCTGGAAACGAATGACAGTGAAAACACAGCAATCCAAAACCTATGGGACACAGTGAAAGCAATCCTGACAGGGAAGTTCATAGCATTACAGGCTTACCTCAAAAGAAAGAAAGAAAGAAAGAAAGAAAGAAAGAAAGAAAGAAAGAAAGAAAGAAAGAAAGAAAGAAAGAAAGAAAGAAAGAAAGAAAGAAAGAAAGAAAGAAAGAAAGAAAGAAAGACTGATAAAAATTATCTAACTCTACAACTTAAAGAATTAGAAAGAGAGGGGAAAAAAGCAGAGTGAGCAGAAGTAAGTAGATAATAAAGATCAGAGGAGAAATAAATAAAATAGAGAACAAAAAAATACAAAATATCATTGAAACCAAGAGCCGGTTCTTTGAAAGGATAAATAAGATTGATGAATCTCTAGTCAGGCTCACCAAGAAGCAAAGAGAGAGGACCCAATGAACAAAATCAGAAATGAAAGAGGTGAAATAACAATTGACCACACAGAAATACAAAAGATTGTAAAAAAAAAAATACTATGAACAACTCCAACAAATGAAACAACCTAGAGGAAATGAACATATTCTTTGCAAAATACAACCTTCCAAAACTCAATCAAGAAGAATCAAAAAATCTTAACAGGCCGGAACAAGATGAACCCAAACAAGATGAACTGAGGAGGAAATTGAAGCAGTCATCAAAAACCTCCCAGCAAACAAAAGCTCTGAGCCAGACAGCTTCACAGGAGAGTTTTACTAAACATTCAAAGAAAAACTAAAACCTATCTTCAGACTTGTCCAAAAAATTAAAGAGGATGGCACACTTCTAAGCTCTTTCCACTAAGCCAGCATTACCCCAATTCCAAAACAAATAAAGCCACTACAAAGAAAGAGAATTATAGGACAATATACCTCATGAACATAGATGCTAAAATCCTCAACAAAATTCTAGCAAATCTGATCCAGTGTTACATTAGAAAGATCATACACCATGACCAAGTGGGATTTATTCCAGGTGGTACAACATCTGCAAATCAATAATCATGATATATCAAATAAACACATTGAGAGACAAAAATCACATAATCATATCAATTGATACAGAAAGGCATTTGACAAAATCCAACACCCTTTCCTTATAAAAACTCTCAGCAAAGTGAGAATAGAGGGATCATACCTCAACATAATGAAAGCCTTATATGACAAATGTACAGCCAACATCATACTCAATGGGCATAAACTAAAATCATTTCACATAAGAACAGGAACAAGACAGATATGCCCACTTTAATCACTCCTGTTCAACATAGTACTGGAAGTGCTAATCTTAGCAATCAGACATGAAGAAGAAATAAAAGGCATCAAATAGGAAAAGAAGAAGTAAAACATCATTACTTGCAGATGACATGATATTGTACATAGAAAGACTCTATCAAATAACTCCCTAAAGACTCCATCAAAAAACTACTAGAAGTAATAGATGAATTTGGCAATGTATCAGGATACAAAATTAACACCCAGAAATCTATGGCTTTTTTATACATGAATAATGAACTCACAGAAAGATAAACTAAAAAAAAATAACCCATTTACCATTGCAACAAAATAATTAAGATACCTAGGAATAAATTTAACCAAGGAGGTAAAAGACCTGCACTCAGAAAAATTACAGGATGTTGAAAAAAGAGATAGAGGAAGACAAACAAATGAAAGAATATACCGTGTTCATGGATTGGTAGAATCAACATCATTAAAATGTCCATACTACCTAAAGCAATCTATAGATTCAATGCAATTCCCATTAAAATACCAACGGCATACTTCAAAGACCTTGAACAAACTCTCCAAAAATTCATCTGGAATAAAAAAAGACCCTGAAAAGCTGCAGCAATCTTGAGAAAGAAGAACAAAGTTGGAGCGATCACAATACCAAATATCAAGCTATACTGCAAAGACACAGTTCTCAAAACTGCCTGGTACTGGCACCAGAACAGACATATGGATCAATGGAAAAAATGGAACAGAACAGAGATCCCAGAGATCGACCCAAGCCATTATACTCAATTAATATTTGACAAAGGGGGCAAGAGCATACAATGGAGTCAAGACAGTCTCTTCAATAAATGGTGTTGGGAAAATTGGACCAATACATGCAAAAAAAAGTTTCAAGACCACCAATTTACACTATACACAAAAATAAACTCAAAATGGATAAAGGAATTAAACGTCACATGAGAAACCATATAAATCCCAGAAGAAGCCATAGGCAGCAAAATAGCAAACATTTGTCATAGCAATATCTTTACCGACACAGCTCCTAGGGCAATGGAAACTAAGGAGAAAATAAACATCAAAATAAAAAGCTTCTGCACAGCAAAAGAAACCATCAACAAAACAACAAGAAAGCCCACTGCATGGGAGAACATATTTGCCAATGTTATCTCCAATAAGGGTTTAATGTCCAAATTTTACAGGGAACTCTTACAACTTAACAAAAGGAAGATAAACAATCCAATAAAAAAATGGGCAAAGGAACTAAATAGACACTTTTTGAAAAAAAAATTAGCAAAGGACCTAAATAGATACTTCTGTATGTCTTTTTTTGAGAAGACATACAGAAGGCAAAGAGACATATGAAAACATGCTCAAAGTCACTAATCATCTGAGAGATGCAAATCAAAACAACAATGTGGTACCATCTCACACCTGTCAGAATAGCTGTCATCAACAAATCAGCAAACGACAAATGCTGGAGAGGATGTAGAAAAAAAGGAACCCTTCTTCACTGCTGCTGGGAATGCAGACTGGTGCAGCCACTGTGGAAAAGAGCATGGAGTTTCCTCAAAAAATTAAAAATGGAACTCCCATTTGACCCAGTAATCCCACTTCTAGGAATATATCCCAAGAAAGCAGAAACACCAATCAGAAAGGATATATGCACCTCTATGTTCATAGCAGCAGAATTTACAATAGCTAAGATTTGGAAACAGCCTAAGTGCCCATCAGCAAGTGAATAGATTAGAAAACTGTGGTACATCTACACAATGAAATACTACGCTGCTGTAAAGAAGAAGGAATTCTTACCATTTGCAACAGCATGGATGGAACTGGAGAGCATTAGGCTAAGTGAAATAAGCCAGTTGGAGAAAGAGAAATATCACATGATCTCAGTCATATGTGGGATATAATGATCATCACAAACTGATGAACAAAAATAGAACCAGAGTCATAGATGCATGGAGCAGACTGTCCAACCTATGAGGGAAGGCGGGAAGGGAGGGTGGTAGGGGGTAAGAGATCAACCACAGGATTTGTATGCATCCATATGAGCATAACCAATGGACACAGACAGGGACAGGGGATGGGGGTGAGGAAATGTGCTGGGGTGTGGGGGAGGCCAGGGAGAGGTCAATGGGGGGAAAAGGAAATTTATGTAATACTTTAAACAATAAAGAATTTAAAAAATAAATAAAACCTTCAGAGTGGGCCCTAACCTAGCCTGGCTGGTGCGTGTGAGGCCACAAAGCAAACAACAGGCTGAGCACCCAGGAAAGCCCAGTGAGGACCCAGGAGGAGCATCTACCAGCCAAGGAGGGGCTTTCGGGGAAGCCCCCCTGCTGCTTCCTGGGTCTGGACTTCCAGCCTCCAGCTGTAGGAAGGGGGTTTCTGTGGGGTGAGCCAGGCTTGTGGTGCTTTGTTACGGAGATCAATGCAATGCAGATGGACAAGAAGTCCCGCTTTGGTTTCCACTCTAGGACAACACAGCCTGATCACACAGGGGCCTGCGCCTGCTTCCCTCTTCAGATCTACTGCCACCCTGACAGGCGGTTGAGCCTCCGCCCAGCCCTCACCCTCACCCTTCCAGGGTCACTGACAGCGCTGGTGCCACGCATGCATCTCAGGAGACCAGCACGTGCAGGCAATCCACAGAAGGAATCCACCACAGCCCAGGAGGTCAGTAGAAACATCTCCCAGGAGATTTCCTGCACAGAATCCTGAGGGAGATGTCAGAGCCTGACCTGGAGCCACAGGCACTCTCCACAGAGCCCTCCCACAACAACCAGGGACGCAAGGGCGCAGTTTTCTAAGAGATGTTCCGCATGCAGGCCCAGAAGTGGACAGACCTCCAGAGGAAGAGCCCTCTGCACTCCCAGAAGCTCCTTGGGGTTCTTTCTCACTTAGGGCGATCTTCAGACACAGGTGGGTATTTCAGAAAACACTCAGACCTGGAAATCAGAGGCCCAGCACATGTTTCATTAAAGACGCTCCACAGAGATGACCCCAAAACTGAATAAATGACATTTCAGTGTCAGAGCAAGAAGCAGGAACCACAGAGCGAGCCTCCTAACCCGCAGTGGACATGCTGTCCATCTGGCACCCCACCCCCTGGCCTCCGCCCAGCTCTCTGAGCTTTGCAAAAGATGGCGTGTAAGGCCTTGCAAATTTCTCCTCTTCTGTCAAAAAAGCTCAGGGTGCAGCCAACATCTATTTCAGGTCCTATTTCAGGGTGCTGCCCTTCTGCCCGAGGATACATTGGAAGAGGGGAAGCCATTGTCACAGGTCAGGGTGCTGAGGTCACTCCATGAAGAACAAAGACTCACAGAAGACAGGTGAAGCCCAGGAGACATGCCAAGGCTGAAGGCATCAGCAAGTGTCCTGCTTTCTTTTTATGCTAGTAGCACTTCGCTGCCACTGACTGGGACTGGGAATCTGAATGCGCGAGTAGAACTGAATGCTGAAGGCAAAGGAGAGAAAGGAGAAGCACAGTTTATGCAGGATGTGATGGCTGAACACAGGGCAGGCTCACACCCTCAGGACCCTCTCTCTTTCTTTCTTCAGCCCCCATAACATCCACACTCACCTGCTTGCTCTCCCACTGATTCCACCCCCTCTGCAGGGCCCCTGTGCCCACTCAGAGTCCCTCCCTTCCTCTCACTGACCCTCTCTGTCGCTGCCCAGTGCTGCTGGGCAACAACCACATTCTCAGTCTGGTCATCACACTTCCCAGATCCCACTGCTGAGCTGCTGGCTGGGAGCTGCCAGGGAGAGACAGATGGCCTGGAGGGAGCTTAGGCACGTTCCAGTACAGATCAGGAGAACTAGAACGCTCCCGCTGAGCTCCTCCACATACCTGTGGGTGAGATGGGGTGGGCGGTGGCCGGTGGGTGGGAGGGAAGAGGGACTCCGCTGCACTGAAAGTCTCCACTGCACATTTCCCTCCACACTCCGGAGCCTCTCCACGGATGTTATCAGACCTGCATGGTACAGTCGGGTAGGGTGGCAGTGGGAGCAGCCCCATGGAGAGAAGGGTTTTGTCAGGGACATTGAATTCAGACTTGCAGGAGTGTAATATAAAGCAGACTGACTTTCCATGCTGGCATTGTTTCTAAATTCCCTGCAGACAGTGAACCTCCTCTGTGTACACCCAGGGCAGACTCCACCACTGCTGCCACCAGCAGCCAGTCCCGTCTCAGGATCAGATACTCAGATTGACAGGTCTTCACCCGAAGGTGTGGACAGATCAGGGAGAGGCAAAAAGTAAGGTGTCGGTGTAGGAGGGGGAAGCTAAGAGCTCCGCTGCCTCAGAGTATTTCAGAAACGCTTCTGAACAGCAAAGCAGAGTAGGGCCAGCATAGAGGGCTGGTGGACCCGGTCACTCTGTGGTAGCGATACAGAGGCCCTCCAGCCTCCTCAGGCGCTCAGCTACCTCCTTTTGACCACCTCACGTGGTTTTTCCATGAGGACCATAAAGAATTCCACAATGTGAGTACTTGGGGTTCACCCTCTTCTTCAGGGGGTCGGGGCTTTGCAAAAGAAAATAAATCGTGAAAACAAAAGATTGGAGGACATTGAAATAACTGAAATAAAAAAGGAGACCCAGTTTCTAATCCTGGCTCTCCTGCTCACTAACTAGGTAACCATGGAAATTACTCCATCTCTTAGTTTCAAAGAAATGGGGCCATAAGCACAGAAGTGAAAGATATGGTGACCTGTTGATTAAATCACCAGCAAGAAAATAATTGATCGGACATACTGAAAAATGTAACTATAATAGCAATTAAAGAAATAATCATCATCATGGAAGATGCACAATATTAAAGTTAGCACACTATAAGGAACCCAACCTCAATGTTTTATGAGTCTGATCTCCACAATGGAACCAGAAGAAAACTGAGGATGAACATTTAGTATCTAGAAAACAGACTGTGGTGTCAGAAAAGACAGGGGTTCAAACCATGATCGATTAGCTGTACACCTTGTTTTACTGAGTTTCCCACTTAGGTTTTTTTATAGATTAAAGGCAAGGACCTCCACCAGCAAAAACAATGCGACTCAGTTTATTGTGACACTGGCTTTATTACGAGGGGTGGGCCCAGAAGCACAGTGTCCCTGGGCTCTGCCGCAGCATTGCAATGTCACTGCCCTTGGCATCGGCTGTCTCACTTGCGTAAGGAAAATGACTCACAGTTGAAATAAATAAAACAGGGGTAGTTGTATCTCTTGTTGTTGTGTCTGATTTCCTGTCCCAGGTAGTTTAGGTGGATTGTTCCCATCCTACCTGCCAGAGCTAGTCAGAGGGGCCAAGTGGAAGCCAGTCCTGGTTCTCCATCTCCTTGGCCTAATCAGGTGGGGTTATATCCCACCTGATTCCCTGATTCATGTGTCCAAAGCCTGCAGTGAGGAAGAGGCCATCCTTCTCCCTGCAGTTTCTGGGAGGCAGACGCTGTGACTACCATCTTGCACCTGAGTGTGGAAGCAGCACAAAGGGAAGCAGAAGTGGAAGGTATGGCAACCTGTCCACATGACTGCATGTGAGCCCACAGTTCACCCTTTAAGGCCACTCTTCACTGATATTTTTAGCTACATCAACCAATAAATTGCTCCTCGTCTTTTCCTTTTATAGACATACTCTATGTTGAATTTCTCTTAGTTGCAACAGAAAGACAAACAAATAAGGAAGTAATTGGAACTGGGAGTGAGCTATGGAAAGCGATAGCCTCCATGCAGCATCGACTGACTTGTGGAAGGGGCTGAGGACCCCCGCACCTGGGGAAATCTGCCCACTCACATCGTGCAGTAGTGGACCAGCTCACTTATGTCCAAATGGCCATACTGCATCTTTGTTTGTTTATAATCTGTTTTTCTTTGAGAAAAGAGGGGCTTTAGAAACAGGTGTTTTCACTTTCAAGGATCTAAGAAAATCACCCACTACAAAGCCACCTTCTTTCACTTTGCTATGAACCAGCATTGCCCACGGTGTGAACACCTTTGCCCATGGTGTGAGCTGGCTTTGCCCACGGTGTAAACCATCTTTGCCCAGTGTGTGAGCCAACTTTGCCCACGGTGTGAGCCAGCCTTACGCAGGGTGTGAACCATCTTTGCCCAGATTTGCAGAGGCAGACCAGGGCTCCAGGAGCTCCTTCTACTAGTTCAGTGTAGTTGGCCCTGTCCTGTCATGACTTCCCATGGCGACTGTCTTTAATGATGTTTACCTGGGCCACGCTGCTTCCCTATCAGAGACTGGGCCATGTGAGCTCCCCAGGAGCAAAGGAGCCTAGGCTTGGGTTTGTGCTAGAGTCTGTGGGTCAGCCAAGGGGAATGGACATTAGGTCTGGTCTGTTCATTTACATGTAGCTGAGGGGGAGCAATCAGAATGGACAATATGGGGAGAAATCAGCCCACACACCAATACTAAAGGGTTTGTCATAGAAGGTAAATCTTGCTGCTGAACATTTCTAAAGAAAGCCAGCAGGGGTCAGTGGATTCTTTGCTGCCTTCCATTCACTCTCCTCAGTGAAGTGAAGGGAAAGGATCAGCAATGAAGTGGAGATGCTTCTAGTCCAGTGGATGCAGCCATTCCTGCCCAGCCAGACACCAGGACTCCTTTGGTTACCATGGAAACAGTTGTGAGAAGCTGAAGGAATAGTAGATGGCACACTTTAACTTGGTTTAAATGCAAATTCTGTGAGTAATTAAGAGGCAAACCACATTACAGAGATATATAGTCACTGGAAAGGTAATAAATGCCTGTTTTGAAATGGATATAATGAAAAATTTGACAATTTGTCTCAGCAAGAAATACCATCTTTAGAAAAACCTCCACCATTTCTATCTTCCCCTCCAGATTTGGAAATTGTTATTCTAGGAGCTTTTTTGTTTTGTTTCTTTTTATAATAAAAATTCAGGCTTGCAATGGTGGAAACTTCTCATTTGCAGGTGTCTCCAGTCTCCCCGGACCCACGAAGGAGCCGGGGCCCATGCCAGAGCCAGAGTTCCAGCCACATTGCAGCTTCGATGTTCCTGTTGTTGCTGAGGAATCAAATGATTTAAAGGGAAAATTTTCTCTCTTGCTCATTTTCCCTCAGACATGCTCCTGGAGTTAACATGCATGTGGGTTCCTCAATCTGAGGCCCTGGATGTTCCACCTACCTGTCCCACCAACCCAGCTCCCCACCTGCCCCTCCTTCCCCCTCCCCAACTGCCCCACCCACTCTACCTGTCCCTCCTGCCCCTTCTGCCCCCCTCCCCAATTGCACCACCTGCTCCACCTGCCCCTCCTGCCCCTCCTATCCCCCTCCCCAACTGTCCCACCTGTTCCACCTCCCTGCTTACCCACTGCCCCGCCACCCACTGCCTACTGCCCATCGCCCACTGCCCAATGAGCCTCCACAGCCCTTGGGTACTTCCCCAAGTAATTAGGAGGTTCATATCAATGAACTCCAGTGAGAGATGAGAGGGCCTGATCAGGGCAAATATGGCTGAGAACTAAAAGTTTTAGGACTTGCTCCCCTTCAGACAAATGGTCTGAATTAGGCTGAAATGGCAGCAGGCAGTCTGGATGGCTCTGTGTGAAAAAAGGCAGCAGTCTCTTAATTAGATAGAGTTCATTGCTATGTGATGTCCACACCCCCAATGCGGTGCATAGCCCAGGCTTTAGGGCCTGTGCAAGGGATGCCTGGGTTAAGGAACTTCTTTTAGGAAAAGAAATGCATTGATAACGTATCTGAAAGTGATCCCTGAGAACAGGTCCAGATGAGTAATTAAATTAGAGTTAATGATGAATGGCATATTGTGGTGTGCCTTCCTTTTGAACCCAGCCTACCTACAATCCAGTACCAAGAAGATGATGGGATTGTCAGGGATGGAGCTTCAGTTAAGGTGGGGTGGGGTGATGTGATGGTAAGGCTCTTGTTTACCTGCCCCTGCCCCTAAGTGATCGGTCAAGCCCTAATGAAGAAGGGCCTTTACCCACAACCAGGAGAAGTGAATGGAGAGAAAGTGAGGAGTAAATTAACCTTGGAGAGATTACTATGTTTCCAGGTGAGTAGCTCAGAAGCCAATGAAACTCCTAAACCTCATTCAAGCATAGATCGCGACCCTCACCTCTGCCAGATGGAGATACTGTCATTTCATTTGCGTGTTTGTTTTATGGGCCAAGTGAAATACCACAGGTAGAGACTTGATCCCAACACATAATGGGTGGTAAGAAATCAATAGAGGTCCATCCACTTCTCTACCTACATATTTTGAAATAATCTCCAAAACGCCACTGTAAAGCAGTGAGTGAGAAGGATTTCTTTTTCAGCTAAGCAGACCCTCTCTGGTGGCTCCAATTATATTAAGAGGGCTTTTATTTTTATGAAAAAATTAATTTTCAATTACCTCTATTTGAAGATAAACTGGTGAAAGAATTCGAAAGAGATGGCAGAATAAGATAAATAACAAGGAATCAGTTCCTCCTAATGCTCATCATTATTACCATTAAATCATCTAATTCAAGGAGTTTTCAACAGCAACAGCACTCGCAGCAGCAATTATAGGAACTAACAAGGGCTTGCAGGAATGAAAAGCACATAACCTTTTTCCCTTCAGCCATGCCACTCCCCTAGCACTGGAGAGCTATCTCTGTATTCAGCCGTGCCTCCAATTTGATAGGAGAGGTCCTATACCCAGTCTGTGCTACTGTGGAGGGTCCAGGAGCCAGATGAAGGTACCCGGACCCCTGGGCTGGTGTAGGGAGCAGCTCCCACCTCGCATCCAGCTGTGCTCTGGGTAAGGTCTCCTAGTGCAGCCAGACAGTGATCAAGTCCCTGTGGCTTTCTCTTCTAAACTCCCAAAGCCACCTCTCCAGCCCCCAATATGCTTCTGGTCACAATCGACAGATGAGTGCAAGGATTCAAGCCTCCATCTAGTCTACTTTCTGCTTCTGGGTCAGGGTGAGGACATCGCCAGGCCCAAGTATAGAGAAAGAGAGAAAAGTGGCCTCTCCCACTGACTTTTCCTTTAGGATTAGACCCATGCAGGCTGGAAATGAGCTTTAAAGTAGCTCCTTATGATAACTAAGAAAGAGTGGTGATCAGCACATCATACAAAGCACAAAATCTTTGCACTAAAGAACAAAATGTAAGCCCACTCATACCACAACAAACCAAACTGCCGGAAACCTATCATTGTCTCACTAATTAGAAAGGTGTAGACAAGGAACCCGGAAGGCTGGTCAACCTTGAAGCTCTGAAAGGTCAGAGCCAACCAACCACTCCCTGTCTAATTGAGACAATGGTAGCTGAAGCAACTTCCCCACCAAATAATCATGTAAATTCTTGCTGAATAAGATAATCTGCCTGTTACTGGAATTACCTGCCTAAGGGCAAGGGCAATGAGTGTATTCCATAATCTTAATAAAAGAGATAGCAAAGCCAGAGGGGGGGGGTAGTCCTCCCACTAGAGGTGGGCTCCCACCTGGCCCCCCATATTCCCAAATTAATACCTTTCTAAGTCTCTTTTCATTTGTGTGCGGCCTTCTCCAGAACCCGAACCCTGAACTGGAACCCTGAACCACGCAGGATGTGAAAGGGGTTCCCACACCAAACGAAAAAAATATTGGAATAAGCAGAATGTGTTTCTGCAGAGAAACAAGTCAACATAAAAGATAAATTTAAGAAAAATAGTCCCAGACAACCCCCTCATTACCTCAGAGCACCACATCTTGGTGTTCCCTAGGCCTTGGGCAGGTGTCCATTAAAGCCACCCTTGTTCTGGGGATTTGTGTACCTGTTTCACTATTGAGGACCTAAATGCCAACAATACACCTTAGTTGTTGTAAGTAACAGCATGTGTGTGTCCCACCAAAACTGTGTGCAGAAACTCCCATTCAAATGGGTAGCATTTGGAGGTGGGGCCTTTGGGAAGTAACTCGGTCATGAAGGTGGAGCTCTCATGAATGAGGTTAGTGTCAGAATAAGGAAAGGCCAAAGAGCTAGCTGGCTCACTCTGCTCTCCCCCAGGTTACAAGGAGAAGACAGCCTTCTGCAAGCCAGGAAGGGGACCTCACCAGACACTGTACCTACTGGTTCCTTCATTTTGAATGTTTTAGTCTCCAAAGTGTTATTGCCAATTGTGGTAATTTGTTGTAGCAGCCCAACTGACTAAGATAGTTATTTTTCATTCTCAAGTGTCTGGTAGGTCTGTAGTGGGTATGAATGTTTGGGACTGTTTATTGAATGAATAAAAAAAATCCTGTCTAAGTAATTGAGTGGGTTATGAAATTAATGACAAGACAGAACATGGAGGTTCAACCTCCAAATGGTCAACATTCTCAAGAATGGGCATCAATAACGATAGATCTAAAAGAAGAAAAGTTTCAGAATTGAAAACAAAATACTAAACAGATCTGAGATGAGTAATTGAGAGGGATTGCCAGAGGCTGAACAGAGTTAATAACAAGAAAATATGCTAAGACATATTCTAGGGGAAGGGAAATCTTTCCATTTCAAAGAAAGATTTGAAGAAAGACTCCTACATGCTTTTAAACCAAAAAGGGGGGGGGGGGGACTTATGTGCCATCCTTCCAAACAACCCTCTGACTTACAAGATAAAACCTTGATTGTTCTTCATTCAAAGAAGAAAATGGAGCAGCTGATTTCACAGACAGAGAAGGTTTTGAGGAGAGACTGTCTTTGCTTTGGCATAACTTGCCATCCCTGGGAATCATGGTGCTCTCCCAGGACCTGCATCTTCAAAGGCTCCAGGCAGCATGCTGAGCAGCAGCTGCCTCTACCTTCGTGAGAGAAATGTGGGCCTCAAGGCACCTTGTCACAGCTCTGAAGCTTTGGACTCCCACTGATGGCCCACTGCCCCAGGGACAACAGTTACAACAGTGGTCTGCAAACCACTGCCACATGCCACATGCGGCTCTTTGGCCCCTTGAGTGTGGCTCTTCCACAAAATACCATGTGCAGGCGCGCACTAACAGTGCGATCGAAACTTCGTGGCCCATGCGCAGAAGTCGGTTTTTGACTCTAAAGAAATTTCAATCATTGTACTGTTGATATTTGGCTCTGTTGACTAATGAGTTTGCCAACCACTGAATTAGAGGAACCATCACAGGATCCATGACTGAGCAGAAAACAGTTAACACCCCAGGTCTCAACTGTGATCTTTGAAAATGCCTGCTTGCAAGGTAGGACATTGGCTGGTGTCTAGGAACTTAGATATCAGGAGGGTTCCCACCACATAATTCATGCTGAACACCTGCTTTCCTTCTGGAAATATGAAATTTTAATGCATTCCAGAGAGAGGCTGCCCATATGATTAGCCCCCAACACAAAATCTCTTCACTGAGTCTCTAATGAGCTTCCTGGTTGGCTGCACTTTATGTGCTGCTAGAGAACTAGGTGTGCCCTGCATGGTACCAGCGGGAGAGGGCTCTGGGAGCTGGAGGCTGGTCTATCTAAGACTATGCCCCAGGGTCCTCCTTGCCAACTGGGCTTAGAAGCCAGTCACATATAATAAATCATAGCATGAGTACAACTATGTGCCAGACCTGTTAGTCCCCCTGATCTTTCAGTCCCAAATCCCTGATATTTTTACTCTACCACTGTACTATAGGGACTCATCTAATGGTCTCCATCCAGGCAAATGTAAGAATCTTTAGAGTAACTTTCTACATGAAATTCTATAGGCAGACAAGCTTGAGAACAGCATGTTAAAAGATGGAGGAATGCGAAAAAGGCAACCTCTGAGTTCTAGGAACATCATGCATATATCTTGGCATGAGAAAGATGCTCAGCATTCTTTGTGAGCACCCTGGCATCCTGCCAGGTCCTTGCCAATTCCTGTTGGGATGATAAAGGGCCTTATAGAAACTCTAAAACAGAGACATTTTTTTCCAGTTATGGCAGTTGGTTGTTTTTCTTTTTACAGACAGTCAGCAGAAAGACTCATCTGTTGAGACATAAATGGAGCAGTATGTGGGGGCTAGGGGCTGGGTCTATATGCATTTATGTTTATCTGTTTCTGTTATCTGCAGAGGGACTGTACAGTGGGTATGCAGGGGGAGAACACATGGAAAGCATTATGACATGTGGAAAAGACTAAGCCGCAGATGTTCCCTACCGTGCACAGGTACCAGTGCAAAGAGGGGACTCCCTCAGCCTCCTCTGCCTCACCACCCTTGCTGGGACCTTCCTACTGGGAGAGTTTTACTCCTGTTCTGAGAGCAAACTAAGCAAAGCTCATGAAGTCCCAGAAGTGGAATTCTGCAAGTCAAAGCTGGGTGCCTGCAGATGAGGAAACAATCTTGCCATTAGGATGGTCAAAGCACAGCACCACTCTCTCTCAGTCAGCTCACCACTAGCATTCACTTTGCAAGAACAGAGTACTGAATATTTCTCAGTGGGGGTTGAAGCACCATTTTTTCTTAGAAATCTAACATTACAGATTCAAGGGACTCTCTAGAGATGGTCTATGCTCCTGGCTCAATCTGTATAATCTGAAGTATCTCTGAAATATCCAAAATATTTATATATCTATATCTATATGCAATAATAAGTCCTTAATAACAGGAATTACTTTCCTATAGGTCTCCAAGGAAGATGTTTTTGACCTTACTTTAATTGATATCAAGTATTACTGAATATTTACTGCATGTCCAGGCACTCTGTTGATCCTTGATAGGTAGTTATCCAAAAAATTTGTGATTCAAAGAGTATTATAAGGGTTACAGCAGTAAAGTGGAAAGGTCGTGGATTGACTACAAGTCAACCAGATTGCAAATTTGTCTTCTTTCTCCTATAGCAGAATTTCTAAACCTCAGCATGGATGACATTTGAGGCCAGATACTACTTGTGCGGAGGCTGCCTGTGCTTTGAAGGGTGTTTAGCAGCATTCCTGGCCCCCGCCTCTGTATGAAAGTAGTATCTCTCTAATTGTGACAATAAAAATCTCCCAGACATCACCAAATATCCTCAAGGAGGGTAGATAAACCCCACTCCACACACTCCACCTCCTGCTGAGAGCTCCATAGTAAGCTGCCTCTATAACCTTGCTACTCAAGTGTGGTCCAGGGACCAGCAGATTCTGCATCAGCACCACCTATGAGCTTATTAAAAATGCAGAATTTCATGCCTCTTCTCAGTCCTCTGAATCAGAATGTGCATTTCAACAAGATCCCCAAGACGGTCTGAGTATGCAATAAAGTTTGGCAAGCGCTATTCTAAGGTATTATGTGATCAGTTCTTCCCCACAGGTTTCCCTGGACAAATTCAGTCTCTGGAGGTGAGATTACTAACAGAATGTTCATAGTTTGAATTATATTGTTTCAATCTTTGATTGAAAGATTTTTGTCAAAAGATCACAAATTTGTTAACTACCTTGCTTACCATATTATTTTCCTAAAAGCAATCACCATGTCATGGGGATAGCAAGGGACTGGCTTTAATCAATTTACCCATTAATTAATTTATTAATTATTGTTGAGGAATTTTGTGCAAGACAGGACAAGTAAACTAGAGATACAGCATGTGCGGGGCCTGGGCTGTCAGCTGGAAGCCCAGCCACTCCCTACAATCCCCAGTGAGTCTCAGCTGCTGGATGCACTCTTCTCTTTGCACTCTTCTATTTCCCTGCTTCTCTTTGACCTCAACCCATTGTTCGCAGGCTGTACATTTCTGAGAGTGCAATCTGGTTCCCTGCACCTGCACAGAGCCGGCAGCTCAGGGATCAGGGGAGAGTGATTTCCCGTCTGCCATTTACCTGCTTCAAGTGCACAGTGTGATCCAGCCAGTAACCTTAAGGTTAATGACTATCTGACTCACACAGAGAGAGGCTTAGTCTACTCTCCTCTGCTCTAGAAAAAGAGGACTGAGAGGGTGTGGGTTTGGAAATCAGTTATTCCCTGCCATCTGCTAATCATAGACAGTTTAAAATGAAACCTAGACTAAAGAGGGAAAACTGTGTCCTTACATAACAAGGTTACTTTATCATTTATTAAGCATTAAGGACAAAAACTAAGCTAGATTGTCTTCACAACGCAATTTATTTTCATAAAAATTAATATTTTTAAGCACAGCTCATGTTGAAAGTCCCCCGATTACCACCAATTTTCTTGTCCAGACTTCATTTGGACTCAGCAGAACTGAGACAAGAGATCATTTTTCCCCTGCCAATAATAGAAACTGAGCAGAGAATAAACCCTGAGGCTCTGAAACTTATATGACAAAGAGGACCTGAAGACTGGAAAGAATTACTGTGAAAGCTAAGGGAGACTGTATTTCAGGAACTGGGAAGCAGCATCCAAGACAAGGAAGGCTGGAAGGAAGAGAAATACAGGAAGAGAAGAGAAAACAGGGAGACCCAGGGAAGCAGGGGGACATTTCAGGGGTATGACAGCCCAGGTTTCCAGTGCCAGGAAGAGTAGTTCCCATAACTGCTGGCTGTAAAAACCAGTGGGGATTGTGGTTGAATAAGACACAGGGCTGCTGGAGTCCCAGGTGTTCCTCTTAAAGGGCCCACTCATGGGCTTACTGGGATTCACTTGCTCTGAGCTCCAGCACTGGGGCAGTAGATCAAAATGCACCAGGGACATACAAGGAGGGACTGAATTGTGTAGTATCAGGATGAGGGCTGGGGGGCAGCTTTCTCCCAAGAAGTGCTGGCAAAGGCCATTGTTTCTTTTCTGAGCTCTCATTCCACAGAGCCAGCAGGCAGGCACCACATCTGAGTCTCCATCAACCTAACACTGTGGGCCCCACCCTGATGATTCCCTGAGACCCCATCCCACCAACATGTGGGCCCACCCAAGCCATTTTCCAGGAACTTTTCCATACAAATGACCTGTCCTTTCTCATGCTACAAACTTCTTTAAAATCTCTCAAACAAGTAGCATCTGGCCTTCGTGTGCCCCATACCTCTCAGTAGGTGGCCCCAGCTCTAGCAGCAGCCAGCCTTGGTCACAGCTAGGCCTTCCCTAGACATTTCAGAGCCCAACAAAAATAGTAGCCATCATCAGATTGCTTTGTAGCTCATGATAGGTTGCCCTTGGTAGGGCACAGGTAGTGCTAACCTCAGCTTTTACTTCCCAGGAGGCCCCAGAGCCAGCACACCTGGTGGTTAGCTTCAGACCACACCGATGCACCATACAACCACTTCTAAGAGTGACACACTCCAGGGGTGGCCTAAGTAAGCACTAGAGTCCCGCTGAAGCAAGTACTACTCAGTGTGTTCAGCTCCTGCACACAGACCTCCACAGTGGTAGTGGCTACTCCTTGCAGCCCATCAGCCTGATAGTAAACCCCTCCCATTGACATGCCAACAGCATTCAAGGCTCAGCTACCACAGGAAGGTGTACACAGCCCACATGGGGTGGTGGTTGGGAAGAGTGCCCAGCTTAGGTGATCAGGTGCCCTGCAGGACACCTACAATATAAGCCTACTCTATTAAGACTAGGAGACCTAGAAGCTCTACCTCATACATAGAAATTAACACAGAGAGGCATCCAAAATGAGTAGATAAAGAAAAATTTCCCAAATGAAAGAACAGAACAAAACTCCAGAAAAAGAATGAAACAAAATGGAGACAGGCAATCTACCAGATGCAGAGTTCAAAACATTGGTTATAAGGATACTCAATGAACTTAGGGGAGGAGTAGAGAAACTTAGACCTTCAAAAAGATAGGAAACATAAAAATCAAGATAGAAAATATAAAAAAGAACCAGTCATAAATTAAGAATACACTAACAGAAATGAGGAACATATTACAGAGAAATAGCAATAAAGTACATAAAGCAGAAGATGAAATCAGCAGTTTGGAAGGTAAGAAAGCAGATAACACATAATGAGAACAGCAAAAAAGAAAAAGAAATTAGGATAACATAATGGATTCTGGGACAATTTCAAGTGTACCAACATTCACATCATGGGGTACAAGAAGGAGAAGAGAGAGAGCAAGATATTGAAGACCTATTAGAATCCTATCTAATAAAAGAGTAATTGCAAATTGACCGTCATTCCAACATACAAGATGGCTGCCCCCATGTGGTCAAAGATGGATGCCCCCATTTGGACACAAGATGGGCAGCAGGGGAAGGCAGTTGGGAGGGACCAGGCCTGCAAGGCAGGGCAGTTGGGGGCAATCAAGCCTGTAGGGGAGGGCAATTAGGGGTGACCAGGCCTGCAGGGGACAGAAGTTAGGGGCGACTGGGCCTGCAGGGGAGGGCAGTTGGGAGGAACCCAGGTCTGCAGGGGAAAGCAGTTGGGGGGGACCAGGCCTACAGGGTAGGGCAGTTAGGGGTGACCAGGCCTGAAGGGGAGGGCAGTTAGGGGTGACCAGGCCTGCAGGGGAGGGCAGTTAGGGGCAATCAGGCTGGCAGGGGAGCAGTAAGGCATCAATCAGGCTGGCAGGGTAGTGGCTAGGGGGTGATCAGGCTGGCAGGCAGAAGTGGTTAGGGGCAATCAGGAAGTCAGGCAGGTGAACAATTGGGAGCCAGCAGTCCTGGATTGTGAGAGGGATGCCCGACTGCCTGTTTAGACCCGACTCCGGTAGGCTTGGGCCTAAAAGGGCAGTCAGACATCCCTTGAGGGGGTCCCAGATTGGAGAGGGTGCAGGCTGGGCTGAGAGACACCCCCCCCCCGTGCACAAATTTTGTGCACCGGGCCTCTAGTAAATAATAATGGAAAACTTCCTCTGCCTGGTGAAGGAAATTGACATACAAGTCCAGAAAGCACAGAGAGTTCCATGCTAGATGAACTCAAATAGGCCCACACCAAGACAAATAATATTAAAATGACAAAGGTTAAAAACAAAGAGAGAATCATAAAAGCAGCAAGAGAAAAACAGTTGGTTACCTACAAGGCAGCTCCATAAGACTGTCAGCTTATTATTCAACAGAAATATTTCAGGCCAGAAAGGATTGTCATGAAGTATTCAAAGTAATGAAAAGCAAGGACCTGCAACCAAGATTACTTTACCCAGCAAAATTATCATTTAGAATTGAAGGACACATAAAGAGCTTTCCAGATAAGGAAAAACTATAAGAGTTCATCACCACCAAACCAGTATTGTAAGAAATGTATTTAAGAAGGAGAAGAATAGGGCAAACAATAGATATCTATCAACAAGTATTTTAAATGCAAATGGATTAAATGCTCCAATCAAAAGACATATAGTAGCTGGATGGATAATAAAACAAGCTCCTTACCTATATTGTCCACAAGAGACTCCCTTTACATCAAAATACACACAGAGATTGAAAGTAAATGGATAGAAAAAAATGTATTTCATGAAATAAAAATGAAAAAAAAATCTGGGTTAGTAATTTATATTAGGCAAAACAGACTTTTAAACAAAGACTATAATGAGACGAAGAAAGATCCAGCAATTCCATTTATTTAGTATTTATCCAAATAAACCAAAAACACTTAGTAGAAAAGATATATACATCTAAATACTCATTGCAGCATTATTTGCAACTAGATGCCCGATTTTTGAAAATTTGCACAAGAGTAGGCCTTCCTTCCCCTGGCTGCTGGCACCAGCTTCCTTCCAGCACCCAGGACCGGGCTGGCTTCCCTCCGGCCCCGGCTTCATCAGGACATCCAGAAGGACACCCAGTCTAATTAGCATATTACCCTCTATTATTATAGATAGCCAAGATATGGAAGCAACCTAAGTATCCATCAATAGATGAATGGATAAAGAAGTGATAAATATATATATATATATATATATATATATATATATATATATACACACACACATACACACACACACACACACACACAATGGAATATGCTTCAGCCATAAAATAAGAATGAAATCTTGCCATCTGCAACAACATGGATGGATATAGAGGATATTGTGCTGAGTAAAATAAGTCAGACAAAGAAAAGCAAGTATCAGATGATTTCACTTACATGTGAAATCTAAAATGAGATTTAAAAAACAACCAAATAGAAACAGACTCATAGATACAGAGAACATTTAGATGGTTGCCAGATGGGAAGGGAACTGGGGAAATGGGTGAAAAGGGTGAAGGAATTAAAAAGTACAAATTGGTAGTTTCAGGGATGTCAAGTACAACATAGGGAGTATAGTCAGTAAGGCAATAACTACATGTGGTAGCAATTGGGTACTAGTTTTTTTGGGACGATCACTTATTAAGTTATATAAAAATGTCTAATTACAGTGCTGTACACCTGAAACTAGTATAATATTGTGCATCAACTGTAATTGAAAAATAAAAAAAAATATTTCAAAAGGAAAAATGTATTGGGCACCTATGTACCAGGTTCTATAATTAGCAGTAGGAATACAGAGATGAGAAAAGCACATTTTCATCTTGAAGGAATGTGATATATAGAGAAAAACAGAAATGGGAACCAGGGCACAGAAATGGGACTCTCCATTCTGATGCACGATCCATGCTGGATGGAAGGTGCTAGTGATGTCGCTGGCACAAGAAACCCACTGTCCTATCTCTCATCTTTTGGTAGTCAAGACCCTAGAGCAGAGGTGGGGAACACCTGGCCCACAGGCCATATGAGGCCCACAAAATCATTTAGTCTGGCCCTGCCAAGGCATTAGGGTGAGTTAATTAAATGTTTGACCAAATATAGCAGGCTAATTTTTAAGTTAATAATTTTGTATGGCCTGTGGACAATGTTATACATGTCCTAATGGCCCTGGGCAAGAAAGGTTCCCCACCCCTGCCCTAGAGAGTCTTTGGTCATGCATAGAGGATAAAGGCTGCTCTGTCTTGCAGTCATTTGGAAGTTTTATTTGTTTCTTTTCAGTTTGTTTGTTTTGATCTCACAATGCCCGCTGACATCAGGAGAGCAGACTGGGCAATGGCTCAAGTGTAGCACAAAGCACAGTTCAGCATCTGTTTGTATTATATATGCATATACATATATAGATACATTTATAGACTAGGGGCATACATGTATATTTAAGTGCACGTATAAATATATTTAACCATCATGGAATGTGGGTATTAAAGTAATGGAAGAAACCTGACATACCCCTTTCATATGTGTAACCCCTTCCAGTCCAGGCCTGCCCCTCCTGATCCAGGTTTCTTCCATTATTTTAATGCTCATGTCTCTATGTGTTGCTGGCCCATAATCCACAGAGAGCTGGGGGACTGGTAAGTTTTACCCCACCCCTTGACAAGATGCTTATACTCAGGAACCCCATCAGGAATCTAAATTGCCAATTTGAAGGCTCTAGGGAATTTTGAACTGTAGCATATGGCTAAAATAATTGTGTGGGGTTTTTTTCATTTATTTAAATAAGGACCCTCTACTTTATGGGTATTCTGAAGAGGAACTCTTCCAAATTGAACATCAGTAGATGAGGGAGAAAGATCCATAGCATCCCTGGAACCTTTGTGTAGGCAGAGCCTAGGATGAGAGGCTTTGATGACCTCATGGGGGAGGAGGGTATTTGTTAACAGTTAGCACATGAAGACTGACAGGGAAATGACACTGCCTGACCCAAGGCAGGTGCAGGTCAGCCACCCAGACCTTTAGCACAGAGACTAGCTGAGTTTCCTACATTTGTCTGGAGCCCTCACAGTCTGGACAAAGTGCAGTGGAAGCAGAAGGAAGAATGTAGTCTGAGACGTCCATAATGATCCACATACCTGATTGCTGGAACAGGTAACCCAATAGAGGCCAAGGCAGATTTCAAATCACAAGGCCCACAAGTTATAACAGTAGACTTTTGGCTGTGCAACTCACCTTTCCTTCCAATGCTCCTCTCAGGTAGCTCGTGCACTCCACTGGATTCCTCCCCACAACATTCCCCATCTCACCCTCCTTCACTCTAGCCACCCTCCTTCCCTGCAGGCCCAGACTCACCTGCTACAACAGGAGAAGGACTAGACTTGTCCTCATCCCCACTGGGGCCATCTGTTCCTCTTCCACATGTCATTCAATCACCCCACTTTGGACTGTTCCTCTATCTTTTCTCTGTGCCCCACATTCCTGGTACCTTAGCATATACCTGAAGTTCTCATGGACTCTTAAAAGCTGGGCTGGAATGAGCATTTCAAATCTGGTGGTCAGACCTTTTTCAATCAGGCACCTTTCCCATCTGAACTAGACTTCAGCAAGTGAGTAGGAATGTGTTGGGTGGGGAAGACAAAGAGGGACAGCAGGAGCAGCATGTACGAAAGCACGGGGGTGTGGGGCCTGATGGGCAGGTGGGGCTGAGGAAGCAGCGAGAGGATGAGGAGCTCCAGCACCAGTCTTGGGGAGAGGGTGATAAACTGTGAAGTGCAGTGAGGAGACCTAAAGGAAAGGTGCCACGAGGGCAGGTAAAGGAAGAACTAGAGGCAAGGAGACAAGTAGGATGCTACTCAAGTAATCTTGGGGTGCCTCAGAAAAGTCAGTGGCAAAGCAAGCAAGGGCTTTAAGAAACACTTCTGAGATTAGAGCAGTCACATCTATGAGAAACAGTTATCAGTGGTTAAAGCAAAAGAGGGCTGGAGATTAACTTAAACATAACAAAAAAGGGAGTTACATTTTCTAAAGAACTGTCATGGGATATTTGATGTCAGCTCAGGCCCCTCTATCCACAGCTGTCCACTGGCCTGCACAGGCACAGGGGTGGGAAGCATTGCTGAAGTTGATCAAGGCACCCAGCCGCGGTGGCATCAGGCCACACTGGTCAGGCTGAGGCCATGCCACTTGGGTCCTTCATGCCAGGCCTGCTGTGCTGCCTACAGCGATGCGGCTGGCAGAAGCACCCCAAACGCTCAGCTGAGGGCTGTAAACTTCAACGAGGCTGTTCAATATTCTTGTAATTACTCCAGAAAGCACATCTGACATTTCATAAACACAGCAGGATAGTCAGCATTTGTCTTTACCTCCGTGCTGCCAAAGCACACGTGAAGAAATAGTCCCCAGGGATTCCCATTGTCTGAAATGGCAACAATTATTGAATCCATAAATATGATGGATCAGAGTCTTCCTTCTTTATCCCTGTCATAATGCACAAATGGAAGGGAGGCCCAAATGCAGCGCCTGCCGCCCTGCACGAAGCACAGCTGTCCCTCGCTCAAAGACTGCCCCTGCAGCTCTGCCCTCACCTCAGTCCCTGAGGTTTTGGTATCTTTGCCAAAGTGAGCAGCAAAAGCCCACAGACCCCAACCAGGGTACCAGTGTCAGGCCCTCAACTGCCCAGGCGGCTGAAGGCTGATGATTACAGTTTTGTGCTCCAGACTCAGAGCCACCAAACATGAATTCCACTTCACCAGGACTCAGGGACTCTGCGGACAGATTGAGAGGATCCCGCCTGGCATTCTGTATGCATTGCACACACGGCTTCGATCGCACACTGCATGGCCTCAGCAGTTCCCCTCAGATGTGTCACTGAGAGAAGGCTTCTATGTGAGGAAAGGCCCCCTCCTGCACCCCTACCCCATTGTGGTTCAAACAGACAGCCTCTTCGTTCAGGGGGTGGGGGAGCAGGTCCTATCCCTGGGCTGTTCTCCCTAGCAGGCTGATGGAGGCCATAGAGCGCACGTGCACAGTCTAGGTTTCTAGGTGTTTTTCCCCAAAAGAAGCAACAGAAGTAGTTGTTCATACATGAGGTAACAAGATCAGCAGAACAGAGTTATTTTCATTGCTATTTATCTTGACCTATCTTGGTAGAAATCTCTCAATGTGTAAAATGTGATACACACACACACACACTCACTAGCTCAGTGCACAAAATTTGTGCACGGGGGCGGGGGGGGCGGTGTAAAATGTGATACACACACACACACACTCACTAGCTCAGTGCACAAAATTTGTGCACGGGGGCGGGGGGGCGGTGTCCCTCAGCCCAGCCTGTACCCTCTCCAATCTGGGACCCCTTGGGGGATGTCCTACTCCCTCTCACAATCCAGGACTGCTGGCTTCCAAACACTCACCTGTCTGCCTGCCTGATCACATCCTAACCACTCTCCTGCCAGCCTGATCAATGCCTAACTGCTCCCCTGCCAGCCAGGTCACCCCCAAATGCCTGCCCCTGCAGGCCTGGTCCCCCCAACTTCCCTCCCCTGGCGGCCATCTTGTGGTGGCCATCTTTGATCACATGGGGGCGGCCATCTTGTGCAAGGGCATGAGGGTCAATTTACATATTACCTCTTTATTATATAGGAGATATATATATATCTTACCTAATAAAAGAGAAACATGCAAATTAACCATCATTCCACTATACCCACAGCCAATCAGAATGAGTATGCAAATTAACCCAACAAAGATGGAGGTTAATTTGCATATGCAGGCACAGAGAAGTGTGAAGCCTGCTATGAGAGGAAGGGGGGCAGCAGAGGGAGCTACTGGAGTGGTACTCCAGACAGAAGCAAGGACTTGTCAGCTCTGGGCACCCTAGGAGCGGGGATGTGTCGGCTCCCAGGCAGCCAGGGAGCAGGGACTTACCAGCTCCTGGTAGGAGCGGGACATGCCTGCTCCTTGGCAGCTGGGGAGCAGGGATGTGCCAGCTCCCAGGTGCCCAGGGAGTGGGGACTTCCTGGCCCCGGTGGGAGCAGGGACTTGCTGGCCCCGGTGGGAGCGGGGATATGCCGGCTCCGGGAAGCCCGAGAGCAGGGATGTGCCAGCTCCCAGGTGGCTGGGGAGCGGGGACTTGCTGGCTCCTGGGTGGCTGGGAGTGAAGCTAGGGGCCTATTCTTGCACGAATATCATGCAATGGGCCTCTAATATATATATACACACACACAAACACACACAGACACACACACACACACACACACACACACACACACACTAGTGGCCCAGTGCACAAAATTTGTGCACACTAAAAGGGAATTAATTAGAGGACATATTTTAATATTGCTATTTGCCCTTTCTCTATAATAGAAGTGTCAGAGATGAAAGAAAATTAGTAAAATGTGTATGAAAATCTCCCTTCTGTCAGAGTCTGGGGCATGCCGCAGGATCTAGAATCAAGTCCCCCACCACCCATGCACACTTAGAAAATGCAGGAGACCCAGACCTGGCCAGCCCCACCCCTGTCAAGCCCCTCTGAGCAGGGGATGCAGTTTCAGGTCCCCAATCAAGCCCAGCTAGGTGAGGCACAACCTCAGGTCTTCTGGCCCAGAGCTGGGGTGAGGGGCACAGCCTGAGGTCCCCTGTCAAGCTCTGCCAGGCAGGGGGCACAGCCTGAGGTCCCTTGCCCTGGCCAGTCACCACGCAGCCTCTGGTCCCTGCTGTTCATTCGTGATGCTATGGTGTCCTGTCTAATTTGCATACTCCTTTAATATATAGATAGACTAGAGGCCCAGTATACAAAATTTGTGCACTGGATGCGGGGGGGCAGGTCCCTCAGCCCAGCCTGCACCCTCTCCAATCTGGGACCCCGCGGGGGATTTCTGACTGCTGGTTTAGACCAGATCCCTGTGGCCAAGGTTGTGCGTTCCATCTCCTGTCAGGGTACATGTAAGAGTCAACCAACAATGCATCAATAAGTGGAACAATGAGTTGAGCTCTCTCTCTTTCTCTCTCTTTATCTATCTCTATCTATATCTCTACTTCTATTTCTATCTCATTGATCTCTACCTATCTCTATCTCTACCTCTACCTCTACCTCTACCTCTACCTCTACCTCTACCTCTACCTCTACCTCGACCTCTATCTCTTTCTCTTTCTCTTTCTCTATCTCTATCTCTATCTCTATCTCTATCTCTATCTCTATATCATCTCTCTCAATCTGAAAATCAATACATTTTAAAACAAACCCTACCTTCACCTTGCAGCCTCTTCCCGGGCCTTGTCTGTCTGCTAGCCCTGGTCAGTGCTGCTGCTGCAACAGCAGAAGCAGCAATAGGCTGGGAGCCAGATGCTCAGGCAGGCGAGGCCACCCAAGGCTTCTAGGACATTCCAGAAGCCTGCAGAGCCAGGGTCAGGAGGCCTGGGCTTCCGAGCAGTGAGCTCTGGCAGAGAGGAGGACTGACAGCTTGTCATCTTCACAAAGAAGGGGCACCTCCGGTGAAAGTGTGACCCCACCCTAGGGTGATGTCTCCCACCAGAGGAGCTAATGAGCACAAATGCCTGACATGGACCACAGGGACGGGCGTCTAAAAGCCAGTGTGTCTCTGTGGAGGAGACAGTGAGCCGACAGGCAGGAGGCATCTTGCTGTTCAGCTTATTTCTTTGAAACCATTTCATTTGTATGTGAGAACCCATTGCCATGCACCTGCTTGCACTCCCAGGGCAGCTGATGGGAGGAAGGGAGACTGGCCAGGCAGCCAGCCCACGGGCAAACCTGAGACCCAGGCCCCAGGACTCTGAATGGAGGCGGACCAGCCTCTGGGGCATTTGGCTGGAGAGCCACTCAGACCCACCTCGAGCAGGGCTGGATCCCTGTGTGCTGGGCGGAGGGGGCTGTCTGCTGAGGAAGACAAACGTACAGATGGGAAAAGCAGTCAAGCACGATGTGGGCCTGGATAGCAGGCAGTGACCTGGACTCCTGACTCTCCTGCCCTGTGCTTGTCCCGCCCACACCTGGCCCCATCTTACTTGGTATTGGGTTCCTTCTAATCACTGCAGTATCCTTCTGAAAAGCCTTCCTTTTGTTCATGATGTTTTCAGTGGGTTTCTGTTTCTCGCTACTCAGCGATGCCTGCATTTAAAAACTGCCATTTTGGAGGCACTGTGAGTTCTAGAACATTCCTAACATTCTCTCCTGCTATTGGAGAAAATGCACCAAGCCTGGCCCTCCAATGCACATCTAGTTTATGAGCTGAGTGAAAATGCACCAAGCCTGGCCCTCCTGGCACATCTAGTTTATGGGCTGAGTGAAAATGCACCAAGCCTGGCCCTCCTGGCACATCTAGTTTATGGGCTGAGTGAATAAGAGGTTGAGGGAAACCTGAAATGCCAGGGCATCACTGAGCAAGGAATATGGCCACGAAAGTTTAATGTCAGTTAGGGTCCCAGATTTAAAATATCCTCACAATCAGCATCCTCAGTTTCTCAGTGATGTAACAGCTACACCTGTGTTCTAACAGGGCATGGTACCTGCAGCCGTCATGGGCCTCACGTAACTGACTTATGCAGCCAATAGTGACAGCTGATGTCTCTCTGTTATCTAATATGAAATAAAATTGGTTCAGAAGTTTATGCTATTTTAGTTCTGAAGTTTCATACTCCCCCATACTTGGTGACTTTCTGGATGCTTTTGTGTTTATGTCACCTAATTTCTACTTGTGCCATGACACCTCCCTCCCTTGGTGATTGACTCATCGCTGCCCTGGGCTGGGCCTGACCCAGAGCAGCCTCTGTGCTGAGTCCTTGCAAACACCATCCATGCAGGCCATGGTGCAGCTGATTTTCTTGGAGACATATGCATGCATGGCCAGCAGCCTCACACCAAGGAGAGACCGCCAGTCCTCTCCTCAGCAGCCAGGAAGGTCCTCCCCGCTCTGCTCTCTACCTGGCAGGGTGTCTCCATGCCCCTGTGCTTGTCTCCCCCTCTCTCCAGGTCTGTCTACCCTGGTCTCTTCTCTCCCTTCCTGTTCTTCTCTTCAGCCCACATTTCCTGTGATTCCTCTACTGCTCAGTTGCTCCTGGATAGCCCCCAATCCGCTCAGACACTCCCCACAGAGCCTCTGATCACATTCAGAAAGGCCCATTAAGACTTGTGTTTAAACAACCACAATTTCCTCCCTGAGCAGAATTCTGCTCCCAACCTCCTTCTGTCCCTAGTCTCCCTCGTAGCTGTACCCTCGGCACTTCAGTATCCACGACTCTCTGTCTGGTGAAGGAAAGTAGAGACATTCCCCAGAACAGAACCCAGAGTTGCATGGCCTGACTCCTTCCCACGTGCCTTTTCCTCTGGAATATCGGACCTTTCAACTGTCAAATGTCTCCTCATCCTTCTAAGCTCTCTGCTCACACACCACCTTCTCTGTGATTTCTCCACCAATCCCCTGGACTTAAAGGAATCAGAGGGTCCCTCCCCTGAACTCCCCCAGATGTGGGTTTCATCTCCAGAACAAGTGCGCTTGTATCACAGAGCAGCTGTTCACCATGAAGCCCCTTGTAATCAGGGGACCTGGGGTGGAAGAGCTGGTCTCTTTGATCTGTGCCCCTGCTCATGTTGCAGCTTGAGAATAATCATTGCTCTGAAGGCATGATGTAAACATGTGAAATGGCGAGCAGGTGGCATTTTGCATTTTGTGCTTACTGCATGTGGGTAGTATTCTAAACACCCCACATATACTAATTTAACTACCCGCATGGACTTCCTCACCACACTACAAATGTTACTGGGTGGTCTGCATGTGCGTTTCCTTAGGTTCATCAACCTGGAAGGACTTATACGAGATCACACAACTAGAAAGTGCTGGAGCCGAAATCTGAACCCAGCCTGGGCTCCTGACTGCCATGCTGATCGTGAGAAATGGGAATCTGTTTGAGGGGCTTGGAGGAGGGTGATGGGGGCGGAGGGGTTCCTTCACGGACCACACGCATTCAGTCATGCAGCAGACATTTACTGGGGGCTATGTCCACACTGTGCCAGGACTGCAGGACACAGAGGCAGCTGTGGTCACTGCAGCAGGGACTGTCAGACTCTCCAGGTTCAGGCAGCTGTGCTGGACTTCCTCACTTGTCTTTCAACTGAAGCTCCTATGCCAGGTACTTTTCAGTCTTGCTGCTGCATAATGTAATGAGGGAGAAAGACACACACACACTTGGTAAATGTGACAAGCCCTGCGGCTCACGTGTGGCCACTAGTTGTCACAGGGACTTGGGGTGCCTCGCCATTCAGAGAACTACCCCCAGCAGCCATTGAGGATCCTCTCAGAACCATGACTGTGCAAAGCTAGTCCTGTTGAGCTGGCCACGGTGGGAGGAAGATGACTCTTCCCCTAACACTTTTTTTTAAATGCATTTTTATAGATTTCAGAGGGGAAAGGAAAGGGAGAGAGAGAAAAACGTCAATGATGAGAGAATCATCGATTGACTGCCTCCTACACGCCCTACACTGGGGATTGAGCCCACAACCTGGACATGTGCCCTGACCAGGAATTGAACCGTGACCTCCTGATTCATAGGTTGATGATCAACCACTGAGCCACGCTAGCCAGGCTTTCCCTAACACTTTAATGTCATTTGTGTTGTGTTCTCTTTGACAAATGTGTCAGCCGCTTTCCTAAAATTAAAGATTACAGTTCCATAAGCCAATATTGACATAAGGACAATGAGAAGCATGTGCAAAGGAAATTTAATTGAGCCCATGGGAACAAGTGTTTTCTGCTCTGGTTTGTTGTTGGATCATCACCTAGCAGCCTATGTGGAGTTGCCCTATCCCAGTGGTCGGCAAACTCATTAGTCAACAGAGCCAAATATCAACAGTACAATGATTGAAAATTTTTTTGAGAGCCAAATTTTTTAAACTTAAACTTCTTCTAACACCACTTCTTCAAAATAGACTCTCCCAGGCCATGGTATTTTGTAGAAGAGCCACACTCAAGGGGCCAAAGAACCGCATGTGGCTCGCAAGCCACAGTTTGCCGACCACTGCCCTATCCTATATAATAAAAGCCTAATATGCAAATCGACTGAACAGAAGAACGACTGGTCGCTATGATGTGCACTGACCACCAGGGCGCAGATGCTCAATGCAGGAGCTGCCCCCAGCCCACAGCCAAGACGGGTGCCAGCAGGGGCCCCCCAATCGCCCCACCGGTTGCCCCACAAATCGCCCCTGATCGCTGGCCAGCCCACGGACCCTATCCATTCATGAGTTTCATGCACTGGGCCTCTAGTGCAGTGGTTGCCTACCCATGGTCTGTGGACCACTGGTGGTCCATGAGGTCCAAAAAGTTGGCAACTGCTGCTCTAGTGAAAGAGTATGAGTATGCATATTAGAAGATACACAAGAGACAACTTGCTCTGGGGAAGGTTGAGTGTTTTGAGCTTTTTTTTCTAAGTAATTCTGACAATTTTTATTTCTCATTGCATCTGTTAGCTATTGCTGCATAACAAACCATGCCAAAATTAATAATGTAAATAACAAGCATGCCTTATTTCTCAGGAGTCAACAGGATGGCTGTGGTCCGCTGGCCCATGGCCAGGGCTTGCTGGCCTGGGATGATTGCAGTCAGGAAGACTCTGCTTTTCATTTCCCACCAGCTCGGTCCAGGCTTGTTCTCATGTGGCAGTAAGAGTTCAAGAGAAAATGTGGAGGTGGCCAAGGCCTCTGAGACTTGGAACTGGTATCTATCACTTCTGTCCCTTTCCTGTGGCCAGAGCAAAGCTGCAAGGCCAGGTTCCAGGGGGGCAGGTGAATGCAGATCCTGGTGGGAGAGCTACAGAGGCCACAGCAGTCAGTCCCACACTGCTCAACAGTAAGAGGATGAGCAGTTAACCACTACTTGGCACACGTGTACAAGTGATTACTATCCCCACATTAATGAAAAGGCAGCTCAGACTCACAGAAATTAAGTCACTTAGTCAAGACCAAGACCTGAGGTTTGAAGCAAGATTTACTTGACTCGAAAGCCCATGCTTTTTCTGTTTCTCCAAATGGACCTGACAGCACTTTACACTCTGCAATATGGATGCAAGAAGCTACGTGCTTGGCTCTGGCTGTTCATGAGGGATGTGAGGTAGGAGGGCATTAGCCCAGGCTCTGGAGAGCAGGCAAAGCCAAGCAAACAAGCTGGCACAATGGAGAGAAACATGGCTTTAGAATTAGACCCCCTGGGCCCAAACAGCTGTAAAACTCTTGCCTCATCTGCAAGAGAGTGATAGCCAACACTCCCTCACAAGGCTATGTGGGATGAATACACTCTGGGCTCTTGATTTCAGGTGCTGGCTGCAACATGGGGCGGGTGACCTGTGCCTCAGGTTCTTCAACTATGGAGTGGGCATAATGAGGGTCCTATCTCCTGGGCTGTTGCGAAGATTAAGTGATTTAACATCTGCACAGCAGTTAGAATACCTCACACCAAGTAAAGTATATAACAATCAGCATGCAAACATGCCCCCGTACCTGCGGTGCCATCATCACAGGATATATAATGTAATGTGCTACACCCACCTATAGGGCCTGGTGAAGGGCACAGCGTGGTACAAGCACTTGGTGAGTTAATTATCCTGCACCAATGGGGTGTGAGCAGACAGAGGGGCTGAGTCAGAATTCCTGTCTGGAGGCAGACCCTGACCGAAGGCTCCCTGAGGAGTCAGCGTTTCTGCCCAGCTGGGAGGGCAGTGATATAGTGGGCTTCACTGCCGCTTTCCATGGACACGCTTGGAGCTACCTGGTCCCTCATGCTCCATGGAGGCATACAATTCAGGCTGCTCCTGTGGAATTGTTGAGAACTGAGGGAGATACAGAAAAGGAATTATTTCATATTCATACATATAAACACACACATTTCTAATGGGATATATGGTGTCATTTGAGGGGGGAAATGGAAGGACTTGATGTCATGTGCTGAATGATGTCCCCTAACTTAATTCCTAACACCAGGACCTCAGAGTGGGACTAAATTTGGAGATAGGACCTTTAACTGACCCAACCTGACCAGTGTCCCTACAAGGAGAGATCAGCACATAGACACACAGTGGAAGCCCATGTGAGTACATAATGAGCAATGAGCTCATAGAAGAAGCCCCAAGAGAAACCAGCCCCACCGACATCTGGATCCTGCATGCCCAGCCTCTAGAGCTGTGTCTGTTTTTTAGGACACTCTCCCTGCAGTATTTTGTGATGGCAGCCAAGCAAACTAATGCAGTCAACAATTGGTCATTAACTTTCAATCAAGTTTGAGGAAAGAATCTGGGACTCCAGACCCAGCCTGCTTCCCAGGCCAGGTGGGTGTGGCTCAGGGACTGTGGAGAAAGGGACTGAGGGGCACCTTTCTGTCTTCTTGCCCTGCGGGGCTTCTGACGCAGCACCTGGCTCCGCCAGCCAAGCCCCACTTCTTCTAATGACCAGCCTTGGTTTCAGCCCAGGTCCTGATTGTCCACTGCGCCTGAACCTGCCTCCTGCTCTGCTCTCTCCCAATGGGCACCAGCAGGTGTGAAGGAACAGACTCCCATGGCTCCTCTCAGACCTGCCCCTCCTCAGACTCCTGGCTGAGGGGACTGGGGGACAGAACACAAGTGCCAGTCAGCATACCCCTGCCAGCTCTGCAGGCTCTCAGGGCTGGCAACTCATTTCACCTTGATATGAACAAACAGACATTCCTGAGGTTGATGACCCGGCTGCTGTAAGACAGATGGGTTTGAAAGCAACAGTTCGCATGAACTGGGAGCCTGTGAAATGGCCTCTGTGTGCTGCTCAGCACCGTCAGAGACCACGTGTTCCTCTCGCACCGATACAACATGCAGGACCCATGGCCGCTATCTAATTTGCACTTTTTTTTTTATTTTTTTATTTTTAATCCTCATTTGAGGATATTTTTTTATTGATTTTTAGGGAGAGTGGAAGAGAGAGGAAAAAACAGAGAGAAACATCAGTGTGAGAGAAACACATCCATTGGTTACCTCCTGCACGTGCCCTGACAGGGGCTGGGGCTGGGGAGAAGCTTGCAACCAAGGTACATGCCCTTGAAGGGAATCCAACCCGGGACCCTTCCCAGACTTCTGGTGGGGACCTTTAAAAAATACAGCGTCCACAGGCCAACGCTCTATCCACTGAGCAACCTGCCAGTGCTAATTTTAACTTTTAAAAAAGTTCAAAAGTCTTCTCACTTCAGCAAGTGTCTTGTGATTTTTTTAAGTGATGTACATCACAACCCAACTTGTTGCAGAAGCTGAAGATGAGCTTGTGATTTTTTTTAAGTGATGCACATCACAACCCAACTTGTTGCAGAAGCTGAAGATGAGCTAGGACTTGCTGAAACTGAAGAACATAAATAAATTGTTCTCTAAGGAATGGTCTGCAATGGATGATAAAGAATTATGCTGAGAAATTATAACAAAGATAAAAACATGCATATTTTTTTACCAGTTATAATAAAAACTGGGAGCATTTCAATCAAATGACAAGCAGCATATCACCAGTTTTCTCCTCTCCTCTTCATGTAGGGGTTGTGAGATGTGGAGGTCTGCTCCCCAGCTCCCCGGCCTCTGGAAGCTCTGGGCAATCAGCACTCTTCCTGTGCAAGGCAGGTCCCGAGCCAGTTCAGCCACCTCAGGAGCAGAACAGCCAGCTGCCTGTGTTCTGTGAAATACAGCCCTCCCTGCCCGGGCCTCAGCGCCACCTTCTGAGTGCAGGGGAGCATGCTCAGTGTCATCCCCAGACTTGATTGTCTATTTTTTTTCTTTCTAAGGTGTTTTTATAAATTAAAAAACAAGGCATAGTAGCTCTAACACATTTAAAAACACAGGTATAAAATGAAAAGTGTTTTATCTCAGCTCTTCCCACCTCCCAGCCCCACTGAATTGGGATAATCGCAGCAGCAGTTGGGTCTGTGCATGTCACTATTGGCCTTCTCACTGATCATGCAACTATTCTTCTCATCTGTACTGTGTGCCGAGGAGTGAGGAGACTGCTCACAGCTCTTCACCTGACTTCTTTCATACAACAACCCTCATGGCCATCCTTCTGCTCCACACGCATGGGTCTCAGCAACAACATAAACGTGAGACTGTTCTGTGGGTTATTCGGCCACCCCACTCTGGCAAACATTCACATTGCTTTAGCTTTTTTTCTTTTAATTTAATAAAACTTTATTGTTCATATTATTACAATTGTTTCTCCTTTCCCCCCCCCCGCCAGCTCCCCTCCACCTGGTTCCCACCCCACCCTCTGCCCTTACCTCCCCACCACTGTCCTCATCCATAGGTGTATGATTTTTGTCCAGTCTCTTCCCATACCCTCCACACCCCTTTCCCCCTGAGAATTCAGTCCACTCCCCTTCTATGCCCCTGATTCTATTATATTCACCAGTTTATTCTGTTCCTCATATTTTTTTATTCACTTGATTTTTAGATTCACTTGTTGATAGATATGTATTTGTTGTTCATAATTTTTATCTTTACTTTTTTCTTCTTCTTCCTCTTCTTAAAGAATACCTTTCAGCATTTCATATAATACTGGTTTGGTGGTGATGAACTCCTTTAGCTTTTTCTTATCTGTGAAGCTCTTTATCTGACCTTCAATTCTGAATGATAACTTTGCTGGGTAGAGTAATCTTGGTTGTAGGTTCTTGCTATTCACCACTTTGTAGATTTCTTGCCACTCCCGTCTGGCCTGCATAGTTTCTGTTGAGAAATCAGCTGACAATTGTATGGGTGCTCCCTTGTAGGTAATTAATTGTTTTTCTCTTGCTGCTTTTAATATTCTCTCTTTGTCTTTTGCTCTTGGCATTTTAATTATTATATGCCTTGGTGTAGTCCTCTTTGGATTCCTTTTGTTTGGGGTTCTGTGTGTTTTCTGGACTTGTAAGTCTATTTTTTTCACCAGGTGGGGGAAGTTTTCAGTCATTATTTCTTCAAATAGGTTTTCAGTATCTTGCTCTCTCTCTTCTTCTGGCACCCCCATAATTCTGATGTTGGTACGCTTGAAGTTGTCCCAGAGGCTTCTTACACTATCTTCATATTTTTGTATTCTTTTTTCTTTTTGCTTACCTGGTTGAGTGTTTTTTGCTTCTTTGTATTTCAAATCTTTGACTTGATTCTTGCGTTCCTCTAGTCTGTTGTTGGGTCTCTGTATAATATTTTTTATTTCAGTCAGTGTATGTTTAATTTCTAGTTGGTCCTTTTTCATATCTTCGAGGGGGACTTGTTAAATTTATCCGCCTTTTCTAGGAAATTCTTGAAAAACCTTATAACTGTGGTTTTAAACTCTATATCCAGTCATTTGTTTTCCTCCATTTCTTTCGTTTGTAATCTGTTTCTTTGTCTCCGCATTTTTGCTGCTTCCCTGAGTTGGTAGGGTGGCTTTTTGTGCTAGGTGTCCTATATGGCCCAGTGGGTCGGCCTCCCAGTTACCTGAGGTGGACACTCTTGGTGCACCCCTTTGTGGACTGTGTATACAGCCTTGTTGTAGTTAAGTCTTGATTGTTGTTGGTGTCACTGGGAGGAATTGACCTCCAGGCCAATTGGCTGTGAGAACCCACTGTGTCTATAATGGAAGAACTGCTGTGCTGGAGACCTGCTTATGGTGCAGGACTTGTTTCAATGGGGCTTTGGTGCTCACTGAGTCTGCCTCTTGAATGTGTCACTTATGGATGTGAGTAGTTGAAATCTGGTGTCATCTCACACTGACCACTAGATACACTAGCTTCTGGATCTCCAGTGGGGTGCAGGTCAGCTACTGTCTGAGGCCACCCAACAGGAGCTACAGCGAGAACTTCAGTTTTCTCCTCTTTGCTTGGTGTTTAGAGGTTTTGGAGTTGTCTGACCAGAGCTGCAGTTTGTTTGGTTAAGCTGCAATAGGGCAGGCCATTTATATGCAAAAGCCGCTGTGTGGAGCTTGGGTGGGTTTGTAGATTGTGCGGGGCGGGGTCTCAGAGAGTCACTAGGCTAGGGCGTGGCAAACAGTGATGGCTGCTAGTCAGCCATCTCTGTGTTTCTGCATTTTCAAGTTTCTGTGTCTCACGCCCCAGCACAGTAAACAATGATTGCTGGGTGCACCTCTGCAAGAAAGTCACCCTCACTTTCCGACCTGATGGCAGACAGTCCAGCTCCTCCCTGTAGGAGTCTGGGTCACCAGTGTCTCCCCAGAAACTGGAGTTCGGAGTAATATGGAGCTTGTCTCCCTTCGGGTTGAAAAAAGCAGTGCACGCAGTCACCCACTGCCAGCCTGATTTGCACGCCTCCGTACCTCAGCTTTTCAGCACTTGTGCACATCTCAATGCTCTTTTCTCTTTCCTTCTAGTTATAGAACTTCCACTCAGTCAGCTTTCCCATGATTCTAGGTGATAGACATTTTGTCTTTTAGTTGTAGTTTTGAAATTGTTGTGCGAGGCAGCAGTTTAGGTGTTTACCTATGCAGCCATCTTGATTTCTCCCAGAATTAGGTATACATTGTTTTAGCTTTATGCTTCATTTGTTTTATTTTGGATAATGCAGATGTTGCTGGGATAAACATCCATGATAGTCACATGGGAGTGTACCACCATGAAATTCCTGAGTCAAAATATAGAGATAGTCTCAGTTGCACTTAATACCCCAATGTTTCTTTTCTAAAGAAAAATACAGCAACTTACAGATTCATCAGCAATGTATTTCCCTACACCTAAACTCATGCAGATATTAGACAGCATATCGAGATAGGGGATTGCTGATATATTCAGGAAGTTAATCATTCGTGTCAGGTGCAATTGAGATTTCTAGCTACAAGTGCCTCCAAATTTTCTTTTAACATAAGCTGGTTTTACTTATACTCTTTCACACGCAAGTGAAAGAGACGTAGCATTATATATTTGCAAGTAAAACATTACATATTTTGCTACATATAGTTTTCTTCATTATACAGTCTGAATTTTCTTCTTTAAAATGTGCCTCCATCCAACAAGCTTATAATTATTCTTCTAAATGTTTACCCAGAATTTTTGTGTCAGGTGTGTTGGCTTAGCTATCAGTGCCCTGATAGGGTAAGATTTTCTCAAGAGCAAAGAGGCATTGGCATGTTTTTAGGTCAATGCCCTGGAATCTATATCCTCATAAGAAAGGTGTTTGTGGAAAAAAAGAAAGAAGGGATGGAGGAAAGAAAAGAAGAGAGGAAGGAAGGATGGGTTGATGGAAGGAAGGAAGGGGAATGTGCTTCTGACCCTTCAGAAAAGAAATGTAATTTTTACATCACCCCAGACACTGACATCCATTCCCGGGTCCAGCGCAGCTTTCATATATGTTAAGACTTGAGGCCAAGTACTGACCCAGAGGTGGTGGTGAGATGAGCCCATGCCAGCTTTGCCCCTTCAGTCCTGCCCCAGTTTCTGTTGACCAGACTTTCCAGCACAGATACCTCCAGGGAGAGAAAGGATTCGGACTGGAGGAGGTTCCCACATCTTGCCTCCCGCCCTCTCTCATTCCCATGGCATTTACTGGAGCTGAAGGAGTGGCCAGGCACCAATCTGCTCTTTCTGACCTGGGGAGGAGAGTCTGTCTGGGTGGTGAGGACAGGGAGCTCTTGAAATTATCACCGGCTCTCTCTTTTGCATTCTTGGAAGCTTTTCAATGAGTCCAAGAAAATGCAAAGTGACTTTCTATCTTATTTAACCCTGACAACAGCCCTGATGTCAGTTATGGGTGGGAGTCTGATCATGTGACCTGATGAAGGGGACATCAAGAGGAGAAAGAATTGGGAGGCATACCAATGCTCAAGTTTGTGCTTTAACGTCCCCCTGCTCCTTAACCAAAACCAGACTGCAGCAAACAGCCCCACACTTAACGACCTCACAGTAAATTAGGAAGCAACCATCCCCTCGAGCGCTGCCCCATCCCTGGAGGCTCCCCCAGGCAGGGGCTAACACCAGGCTGGGCTTTACAGGGATGACCCCAGGCAAGCATGGAAGTGAATGACCCTGAAAGCAGCCTGGGCATAGTCTCCAGGGATTTTATCAGTTGCCATGTGCCCTTCCAAGGCCAGGCATCCCTGAGTGGTGTGACTCCTTCTCAGAGCTAGGCCCTGCTGGTGCTGGTGCTGGTGCTGGTGCTGGTGTTGGTGCTGGTGCTGGTGCTGAGGGGAGGGGGAAATATGGGGATGGGGAGAGAAATGGGGATGGGCTGGGAGTGGAGGTAGGGGTGGGTGGGGATGGGGAGATGAGGACTCCTTGTCCTGGTCCCCAAAGAACTCACAGCCTAATGAGGGCCAGATAAAGGCAGCAGGAAGAAACGGCCAGGTGTCCGGGAGCCTGTGGGGATGCGAAGGGCTGTGCAACCTGCGAGGTGGCAATGTGACGCTGGGCACTGGGAAGTGTAGCTGCCTGTCACACAGAGAAGAAAAGGGAACGCTGCACGCAAAGGAAGAGCATGAACATGAGCAGCTTGTGCTTCAGTGACCACAGTCCCTGAAGCTTCAGGGCTGACACCTCTAAGATCTACCTTCTTTTCTTTCACATGTCCGACATGGACTAGGGTCAGGCACGGATGCTGCCTCAGTCACCCAGGTGCCCGGGCTGCAGTTGACCCACAGGGCTCCAGGCAGGAGAGGGCTGCCCGGAAGAGAAGCACCGGATAGAAAGTCAGCGCAGGAGTGCCGCGCTGTTCCTGTCCGTCAGTGCCTGGAGCTGGGCCGTGGACATCCAGAGGCAAAGGCACTTGGAGACGATTCCCCCAAAACCAAAAGAGAGAAGGGCCAGAGCTGTGAGCACCGGCTCTCCCCAGGTTTTTAGGGAAACGTAATAGTTTCAATCATTGGCTCAGAGCCACATGTTGTGAACACACCAGGACTGCCACACGCTGGGTACAAGCCAAGTCAGCCACATGCTGGGGACACGCCATGTCAGCCACACGCTGGGGACATGCCAGGGCAGCCACACACAGGGGACACGCCAGGGCAGCCACACACTGGGGACACACCAGGGCAGCCACATGCTGGGGACATGCCCAGGCAGTGTATGCTGAATAAGGGCTTTGGAATCACTCTTGTCTCTAGTTTCTGTAAAGAATTTGCCCCTATAATTTATTAGAAAAAGTTATATGGGTTTGTATAAGAAAAGAGCAAAAACGTAGTATTTTCTTTGCTGTTCACAGACTCTCAAGAGGACAAGATGATATAAAGTCTACGCTAAGAAACTGCCATCTGTGGGGAAGGGCATGCAATAAGCTTGTAACACCGTGGAAAGACGCTTCCCCAGCTGGGCTACTCTAACTATCCCGAAGTCACCTCCCTCCTCTGGAGTCCGCAACAGACACCTCGCCTGCGTCTCTGCACCAGGGACAGTGGCACCTGCGTCAGGTCCCAGCTGCAAAGCACCTCCTCAGCGCTCCCCCCTTCGCCCCCCAGGCCCGGGCCCTGTTCCCTCAGCACCATTAGCGTGGGGAACACAGGCCTCTCCTTGCCTGAGTCACCCTCACAGTCTCTGCCTCAGTCTTTGCTTACTCCCTCACTATTGTTGGCTGCATAGTCCTTTCACTCACCCCGCAATTTTTTTCCGCCTGTCTGTCAGGTCCACAGCGGTATCTCGGATGCTGGCCTGTGCCTGCCCACCCAGCTCTCCACCCGCAGGCAGCTCCTGTCTGTTCACAGGCGTGGCCTCACACATACACTCATGTCCCGGTGACTCAATTACCTGCGCCTCTGTTTTCTCTGAAAAAATATGAATGATGACTTGACCTGAGGCATCAAGTGGTTGTGATTAGCGAGCATGATGATGTACAGAGCACCATCGGGGTCCTGACCAAAGTGACAGGTCCATCAATGTGAACCACACCTTCCTCACCACCTTCATCAGGGCAGAGTCCCTGGGCTCATCTGCCAGCCACTCAGGTCCTAGCATCAATGGCCTGTGCCCTGCACGCTGCACAAAGAGGCCCTGCTCTGAGGGCCTGCCCACAGCCCCCTCGGTAGGTCAGCCAGAGACGGACAGTCCCTCAGCGCCATCCTGCTGGTGATCATGCCTGGAAGCAGATTTCACAACATAGCACAGACAGTCATTCCCGGGCTCAGGACCCATCGCAAGTGAGAAAGGAAGTGTGAACATTAGAAACTGCGGAGCCTCAAGCAGCCTCGGAGCAGGCCCTGGTGCTCAGCGCATGCAGCCACCACCCAGCAAAGCCCCATGACTACAGCATGGAGCCTGCCTCCTGGCGCCACTGGAGATGCAGGACCACAGCCAACCTCAGCAAGGCTCCCTGAGCCCTCCCTCGGGGGCACAGAGCCAGGAAGACAGGATCCAAAGGCACTCCGCCATGTCCCTGTGTTCCCACAAACACTCGGCTCAGCAGGATTGGCTGTGCGCTGATGCTTTGCCGGGCGTCCAGCATGAACAAGAGAGACCAGGCTGCTCTCATGGGCTCACTCCTCAGCAAGAAGACAGACAACAGAGCAGTGAGGACACAGGGACAGAGCCAGGGACAGTGGTGGGATCTGCAAGAAAACGTAACAAGGTCTGGAGAGGAGAAGCTGCAGGGAGGGATAGTTCTGTGGGGAAGGGCGCCTGTGGCATGGGGAGGGTAGAAGCATGTTATCCAAGTCTTGTGTGCACGGCAAGGACACACAGACGTGGGGCAGGACACACAGACATGGGGCAGTGTGGGCAATGTGAGCATGGGGGAGACGTGGGAGACAGGGAGGGTAGGGTGGGGGGCACAGGGATGAGTATTGGCATCTAGGAGGAGCTCAGCAAAGTGCGGGTACTGCCATGAGGCACTGACTGACTGGGTACTGTGTTGCTGACACTGATTGGGAACTGAGATGAGGTACTGGCTGACTGGGTGCTGAGATGAGGTACTGGCTGACTGGGTGCTGTGATGAGGCACAAGTTGACTGGGTGCTGTGATGAAGCACTGGCTGACTGGGTGTTGTGATGAAGCACTGGCTGACTAGGTGCTGTGATGAGGCACTGGCTGACTGGGTGCTGCCATGCAGCACTGACTGACTGGGTGTTGCGATGAGGCACTAACTGACTGGGTGCTGCCATGCAACACTGACTGACTGGGTGCTGAGATGAGGTACTGGCTGACTGGGTGCTGAGATGAGGTACTGGCTGACTGGGTACTGTGATGAGGCACTGACTGACTGGGTGCTGCCATGCAACACTGACTGACTGGGTGCTGCCATGCAACACTGACTGACTGGGTGCTGAGAGGAGGCACAGGCTGACTGAGTGCTGTGATGAGGCACACGCTGACTGGGTGCTGAGACGAGGCACTGACTGACTGGGTGCTGCCATGCAACACTGACTGACTGGGTGCTGAGATGAGGCACTGGCTGACTGGGTGCTGAGATGAGGCACAGGCTGACTGGGTGCTGTGATGAGGCACAGGCTGACTGGGTGCTGAGATGAGGCACTGGCTGACTGGGTGCTGAGAGGAGGCACAGGCTGACTGAGTGCTGTGATGAGGCACTGGCTGACTGGGTGCTGAGACGAGGCACTGACTGACTGGGTGCTGCCATGCAACACTGACTGACTGGGTGCTGAGATGAGGCACTGGCTGACTGGGTGCTGAGATGAGGCACAGGCTGACTGGGTGCTGTGATGAGGCACAGGCTGACTGGGTGCTGAGATGAGGCACTGGCTGACTGGGTGCTGAGATGAGGCACAGGCTGACTGGGTGCTGTGATGAGGCACAGGCTGACTGGGTGCTGAGATGAGGCACTGGCTGACTGGGTGCTGAGATGAGGCACAGGCTGACTGGGTGCTGAGATGAGGCACTGGCTGACTGGGTGCTGAGATGAGGCACAGGCTGACTGGGTGCTGTGATGAGGCACAGGCTGACTGGGTGATGCCATGCGGCACTGTCTGACTGGGTGCTGAGATGAGGCACTGGCTGACTGGGTGCTGAGAGGAGGCACAGGCTGACTGGGTGCTGTGATGAGGCACATGCTGACTGGGTGCTGAGACGAGGCACTGACTGACTGGGTGCTGCCATGCAACACTGACTGACTGGGTGCTGAGAGGAGGCACTGACTGACTGGGTGCTGAGAGGAGGCACAGGCTGACTGGGTGCTGTGATGAGGCACAGGCTGACTGGGTGCTGAGATGAGGCACTGGCTGACTGGGTGCTGAGATGAGGCACTGGCTGACTGGGTGCTGTGATGAGGCACTGACTGACTGAGTGCTGTCTAGGTGGCCCTGGCAGAGCTACTGAAGGACAACGCCCGATGCGGTGCCTTGACCTGGGAGGGAGCGCTGCCTCCTTTGCCCAAAGATGCTGCTGCCTACACCGTGGGCATCCCCTTGGACTCGCTGTGCCACAAGACCCTCTAGAGCATGGAGGGGGCTGTAGTGCTCCAGCCATTGATCAAGGGGCACTGATCTCGGCAATGGGTGTCCAGGCCTCTGGTGTGAGCCAAGTGCCTGAGGATAGATGATTGCTCCTGAGATGGAGGCATGTGGCGCCTCAGCAGACCAGGAGGCTCAGAGCGGAGCAGCGTGCACCCCCTGTGCCCAGGAAGCTCCATGAGCATGGGTGTGCAGGGCACCTAGCATGATCAGAGCCCAACCCAGACCCGGGGGCCTTTGCCCCTTCCACTGCCCTACTCTGGCTGGGGTCTCAGTCAGAGGGGGTGCCAGGGCCCAGGGCTCAGGGAGCAGGGCCAAGCGTAGGCCCCATGTGAGCACAAGCAGACCAGTGAGGAGGGGCCACAGGCAACTGGCCTGGCCACACTGCTGCTCCGGGAAGCTTCCTGGGAGCTAGGCCAAGGCCGCCGGTGCCCCTGGAGGAGAGGCACTCAGCCTTCCCCCTGAAATGCAGGCTGAGGCCCAGGAGGCGTAACTCCCAAAAGCATGAGCATGTTCACGCTCAGGTGACTCCTCTGAGGATGAGGAGCAATGATGTCCTCTTATCTCAGAAATGCCCAGCCCCTAATGCCTTGAAGAAGAAGGACTCAAGCAGTGCCTGGGCCAGGGCCACCTACAGCCCCCGACACTGGACGTGCCCTGCCAGCTCCTCCTCATGCAACTGTCCTCCTTCGCCGCCAGGCTGCACCCACCCCCCCCAGCTCATAGCAAGGGAAGAAGGCCAAGGTGGACACACACTGTGATGGTTTGAACCAGGGCTGTCTGTTCCAGATGTGCTTATCCCACCTCACCATAGTGATTCTCCCCCCGAACCGCGCAGAGGCCCCAGACCTGTGTGACCACTTCAGCACCTGGGATCCAGACCAGCCCCCGCCTGGCAATGTCTGCCTCCTGAGGCCTGGTGCAGCCTGAGGTTCCAGCCCGGGACCGCCGGGTGGATCGGTGGGTGACGCTCCAGCTAACCTCAGACGTCAGCTCAGGAAACCCAAAGCGCCTACACCCGTGCAGATCCCCGTCTCACAGATGAGGGTGAAGCAGAGCTGGCAATGACCTGCCCCAAGCTGTCACTTTTGGGACCTTCACTTGGCCAGGCTGCAAAGGACTTCGGGCCTGGCCTGCCTCGGGGAGGGCTCCTCCCATTTTGCATGACTCACCTTCTCATACTCTTCCTGGCTCTGGATCAAGCCTAGAGCGTCTCACTCACGGCTGAGGCATCTTCTCTGGCCTTGAACACAGTGTAAGGACAGCCGTGGCTTTAAAGTCAAGTCAATCTGAATTGAATTCATTTCTGCTGCAGCTGACCTACCTGACCTTGGGCACACATGTCTTAATGTGCTGGACCCTCTGTCTCTCCCGATAGGACATGGGGAAAGTAATATTTATCACAAAGGCAGTTGTAGGATTCAATAGGATCAAGCATGCAGAGCACCCAGTAGGTGCTCAGTATGTGACAGATGCCTCCTACGATGCTGCACCGCCTCTCCTGGCTGCACCGAGGCACAGGGCCAGCCTGAACTCAGCCTGCGTGCTGGCCGGGCCCTTGCCCCTGGCTGCCCGCCCTCTACCAGGAACCATTTCGCGCTCCGGATAGAGCCACACTTCACTTGCGGTGTGTGGTTTTGAATAATGACAGCAGCACTGTCCCCGCTGCCTTGGGCCTGGGCACAAGCGTTCCTTTTGCGGCAGCAGAGCTTCCTGCAGCAGAGGAAGGGGCCGGGCTGAGCGGGAAGCCAGGATGGCCACCATCTCCATCTCCCCCTGGGAGCCTTCCCGGCAGGCTGGGGAGGCTGAGGCGCCCAGGGAAGCAGCCCGTGTTCTGGAGGCTGAGAGCACTGGGCGGACAGGAATGGAGGCAGCAGCCAGGTCCTGCCTCCCTGCCTCCCTACCTCCCTGTCTCCCTGCTTCTCTGCCTCCCTGCCTTCCATGCCTCCCTGCCTCCCTGCCTCTCCCTGACCCTGCCTCTCAGGTGACAGCTGCAGCTGAGCTGGTGAGGAAGCCTCAGAGCACCCAGGGAGAGGCCAAGTAGCATCTGCCTACAGGAAGCAACACAACCTCCCTGAGGCAGCGAACCCCAGGAGAACTCTAACTGCTCAAATCTGGGACAAGGACAGGAGGTGCTGGCTCAGGGGTGTCGATGACACACCCCCTCAGAGCACAAGCGGGAGCCTTTCCTCTTGTGACACCAAACAAGATGCCACATCTCCTAGCTTTCCGATCCTAAAGAGGGCCCCGCGTGCTGTTGCTTCAGAGCAGAGCTCTGTCCTCTTCCTGCGGGGGGAGCTGTGCTCGCTCCAGTTGGTGGGCGTCACCAGAGCAAGTGGCAGCACGGGGAGGGCTAGCAAGTGTGTGGCTCTGGATGCTGTTGTGGAGGAACTGTCCCTGCAAGATTCCGTCTTCACCCCAGGACCTCGGAAAGGGCAGAATGTGGAGATGGAGGCAGAAAGAGGGAGTTAGGCTATAGCAAGGCCAAAGGCGGGCTCAGCCAGCAGCATGGTGTCTTTGTAAAAGGACATGCGGACAGGGCAAAGGGGAAACCGCATGCGGATGCGGAGGGAAGACAACAGCTACAGACAAGGAGAGGCTCAGAGAAATGGCCCTGCCAGCCGCCCTGGCTTCAGGCCTTTGGGGTTCCGAGTCTCAGCCCCCACCTGTGGCAGGTGACCACAGCAGCCGGGCACACCAATGCAAATGCCATCTTCTCAGCCACACCATCACGAGGGACCTGTGCGGGCAGCCCTGCTGCATGGGGTCAGTGCCTTAGGCGTGGAGGCTGCAGTGCGCATGTGGGCACTGGGCTCAGGTGCCGCCGCAGCTGCAGAGGAACCTGAGCAACAGGCGGAAGGAGACGTCCACCTGCACCTTTAGAGGTCATTCCCCCAGCCGCCATGCTGTGATGTCCACACGCCCGTGGCTTAGAGAAGCCTGGGGTAATGTTGCACAATTGTACCTTTCTCTTGGTTAAAGTCCGCTGTCTCCTGCGCGGGCAGCCTTCCCAGAACCAGGGGATGAAGTGGCGAGACTCAAGGTTCCAGGCAGAGGAGTCAGAGCAGGTGACCTGCCCGAGGTCAAAGACTCCCCGAGGCACAGGCGAAGCCTCTGCACTTGGTCACGGTGGTTGGGGCCAAACTAATGAATCAAGTGCTGGTTGCCTGACTTACTCTCGACAGAGTTCCCTGAGGACCCTGGGGAGAGGTGACTTGTCCATGGCATCTGTAGCTGATTTGATTGTTTCTGGGTTCTCTTCCCAAATATCATAACATATCAGCTGAGCATCTTCAAACCGCCCTGACGCCCAGCAGTCACAGCTGCAACACAAAGCATGTGACATCTGTTCACAATCTCACTAAGAGGCTCTCCGCCCACACCTGAGGGATCCCGCGCTGCAGAGCCGAGCTGCTGGTCTGTGCAGTGACTGTGGGCTGTCCCAGGCCACACACCAGCCATGGGAGCAGAGCAGCCACCACCGGAGGAGACCTCGGCCAGGAGAGGGCATCTGGGAGGTGGCCTTTGGCCTCATACCCTGGGAGTCTGCCAGGCTCTCCCGGCTCTGCGTGTTCAGCCCTCACAGGAGACGAGTTGTACCAGGTCCACCCAGTTCCTCTGTGGCAAAAAGGGCACAGCCTGGAGTCCGCTGTGTAATCCCGGCCACTGGGCTGGCGGGCCCCAGTGCCAATTCTAACGCAGCGCCAGGCCTGCAGGACGCTGTCTGCTCAGGACCTCTCCGCCCTCCTGGGACGAGGAAGAATGGTCCTTTGGATGAAACTCAAGGCAAGAAGGCTGAAGTTCTTTTTCTTTAATAAATGTCTTTTTCCTCTCCACGTTTAACCGCCGAGTGTCTTCCTGTCCTGCTCTGACTCGGATACCCATTTCGTGGAGAGACAGCGAGGTGGTCACACTCAGACCCTAGTACCATAGGCACTGTAGAACCACATTCCTAACGCAGCTTTCTCACCCTTAACCAAGCCTTGGGGGCCCTGAAGGTAGGCCACCACGCGGCTCTCAGGGGCTGGCTCTAGGCCCTGGTGGAGACACTGTCCAGGCCAGCTCTGAGAACTGGGGAAACCCGTGTCAAGACAGACTCGCAGCCATGCCAGGGCCAACCCATCGTCCCCACTTCAGACTCCTTTCGTTTTGCCTTTTCCCAGAGAAGTGGCCTTCCATTGCATCAGGAATGGGTCTTACTTGCCCCAACACTGTACCCTGAGTGTCTCCCAACTACTCCTCCCTCCACATGGGCGGACAGTGCCTGGGAGCTGGAGGGAACAGCATCTCAGGGGCCAGGCCGCGCAGGATCTCCGCTGAGGAGTTGCTTCCCCACAATCTGTCTCAGCCCAAGGGCGTGCTCCAGGTCCCAGGGCGGCTGTTCACCCACTCAGCTGCCTCTAGTCCTGCTTCCCAGAGAAGCTGCCTTTCTCTGCCCCCAGTAGGTGGTTTTAGGAGAGCCAGATAGCAGGGCTATTGGCAAAGGTGCCGGGGGATGTGGGGTGCAGGGAAAGCAACACAGAGGATGGGGTGTCCTGTTTGAGTTGCAACCTCAGGATGAGCCTTCAGCTGCCAAGGGCCTGCAGCAGTGATATGGGAGGGGGTGTGCCTCAAAGGAGCCATGGTCTTTGAGCAAGGATGGAGCCAGCCTGCAATGCTGCCTCCAGAGAAACAGCCAAGTGGGTGGCTCTCTCCTTCTCTCCAGGCTCTTACTGGGCTGCCCTTTGGACACACTCAACCCAAAGCCAATGGGCAAGGGAACTAAGCAATAGGGTACATGTAGTTCAGCTTTGGGGGACACAGAACAGGGTGGAGAAGGGTGGAGAGCAAAGTTAGAGGGGCAAGTAAAATATGCCAAGCACATTTCCCAAAGACTGGAGCTACATCCGAGGCAAGTATTTAATCCCAGACAAGAAGGAGGCTAGAGGAGGGGAGAGATCTTTAAAAGTATCCTTTCATATCAGTGTTCCTAATACTCTTTCAAATAAAAGATGTGGCTACAAACTTTAGAAACTGAAAGGTATAAAAGTATGCAAATGGCTCTATTCTCACTGCAAGAAGACCTCATTTCCATATTCAATTTGGACAGTGAGTGAGCCGATTAAGAAGCCTGGCTGTGGCACCTCAGAAGGACCTGGAGGCACGTTACTGTTTCCTGTGGTTCTGGATGGAATGGAGGCGTTTCCCTGGGGAGAAGGTCACAACGGGGAGGACACACCTGAACGAAAGACAGGGAATCAGAGGGACAAAGGTGTAGGCGGAGGTTGGGGAACTGGTGCAGTGCACAGTGCACGGGGAGGAAATTGCAGCAGGGGCATGTAAGAAAACTGGTGCCAACCTGGGGAGATTCTAGAATGCCAGGAAAGAAGGGCAGACGTGGTTATCCAGGGGGTGGGTGGTGCTTGAGTGGGGGCACCAACCTCATGAGGTAGCTCGGATGCAGGGCAGACTAAAGGCCAGTGAGGCGTGTGAGGTGCGGGACGCCAGCCAGGAGGCAAACAGGAAAGGGGCGATGGCGGTGGACGATGGGAGGGGAGGAGAGGGCAGCTGCGAAAGGCCACAGGCTGACACCGAAGCTCGCTGGACTCCAGGTGGGTGGGAGGCAGAAACCAAATGTGCTTCTGAGTGCTCTTGACTGTCTTTTTTTTTTTAGAATAGTTTCTTGATATTTTTAGGGAGAGAGAGAGAGGAAGAGAGAAGAAACATCAGCGTGAGAGCATAACATCGATGAGCTGCTCCTGCACACCCACTGCCGATGGTGCCCGAAACCCAGGCCTGTGCCCTGACCAGAACTGAATCAGCTCCTCTTGGGCCCAGGATGACGCCCAGCCCACTGCGCCACCGGCCAGGGCTCTGACAGTCTCTCCATGCAGGTGCTTATGCCATTCATCACAATGTAGCCGGCTTACGTGGGGCGGGCGTGTAATCCCGTTATAGAATTAATTTGTTGCAGGATATCTCAATCAAGCTGCCACAGATGGTGGCTGTAAGTATGGATGTGATGTGAGAAACCACAATAAAGGGACGGGTTTTTAAGGAGTGAAAGGTGAGGCAGGCGTGGGAGTCGGGACGCAAGGTCTGAGGCGTCAGGGAAAGCTGCTGGTGGGGAGACCTGCAGAGCGCCTGGTGAGGAGCAGTGAACACTGAGGATGAGTGCACAGGGGCTTCCATAATGAAGGGGGTCTCCAGCTCGGGAACCAAGGTCCCAGCACGGTCATTCCCAGATGCAGGGATTCTCTGAGATGACACAGAGGAAAGAGTGAATGCCCCTGGTCCCTGGGAGACAAGATGGTTTCAGGAAGGACGGCCCTCCTCAGTCTGGAGTCCACCATCTCCCTGCACCAGCTCCCGGCTTCCCTGTCTTGGGAATAAGAATGCATCTGTTTCCTTTTGCTGCTATAACCAATCCCCACCCACTTATTGGCTTAAAACAATGCAAATTCAGTATATTTCGTTTCTGGAGCTCAGAAATATTAAGTGGGTCTTACATGGCCCACACCAATATGAATATGTTCCCCCTGGAAGCTCCCAAAAAGCAACCATTGCCTTGCCTTTTCTGACTTGCAGAAAATGCCCCATGCCTTGGCTCCTGGCCCTTTTCCCTCATCCTCAAAGGCAAAGGACTAATATTTTCAGTTCTCTCCTGACCTTGACTCACCTGCCTCCTCTCTGGCTCAGAAGGCTGTGTGTGATGACAGTAGGCGTCTGATAACCCAGATGACCTCCCATCTCAAAGCCCTCACCTCAGTCGCTGTCAAGTCCCATGGAAGGTAACACACTCCGGTGCTGAGGATGAGCATGTGCGGTTTTGGAGGAGCATTATGCTTCCTACCATAAGGAATACACTGTGCCAACCTGGAATGCTCTGAACTCTTCCAGACATTTTTTAAAAGATAGCTCAGAGAGCCCTTCCTCCGGGGTTCATTCCCTGACACCCCAAGCAGGTACTCCTTCCTCCTTCCTGCTCCCGCAAGATTGGACCCAATCCTCAGAGATCACCAGGCAAGTTCTACTGCTGGGACCCTTAGTTTTATCTGCCCCAGCCACACTGGGTTTTGTGCTCTTCTATGAACACATTAACTCATTCCCAACACAGTGCCTTTGTATATGTTGCTTTCTTTCCTAGAATATTCCTTCCTTCATATCTTCATGTCACCTATTCCACCTCTCTAGGTGCTTCCTCAAATATATCTTCAGTACGGCCTTTATGACCATTCTCTCTTTAATAGGTTCTTCCAAAAATACCCCCAAACTCTTACTCAGTGTATCCTCCATCACAACAACTTTTACCAGCTGAAATCAAAATCTATGTCTATTACCAGTAAAGAGGTCTAGGGAGACAGAGACTTGATCTACTTTGTTCACCTCTGTGTCCCTAGAGCCTAAAGAAAGTACCTGGCATAAAGTAGGTGCTTCTCAATAAATACATATTCAGGGAATGAATGAATGATACTATCATGACTCAGTAAGGCTGAGGACAAGATCCCAGGAAGGATGAACTGGGAGGGAAATTGTTAAGCATTAAACAATTGGGATGATTCTACGTAAGATTGGGTGCAATATATATGGAATATACCAAAGTGTAGAGTTTGGCAAATGTATGGATCCCAATAGAAAATGAAGGACACATGCGCAGTGTGTAGGCATTTTGTTCCCTGCAGGCCAGCCTCACTCTGATCCAAATGAGGCCTAATGCTTTGGGAGGCAGGGTCATGTGGCCGTGGCCAGGGCTGTGGAGCCATAGCCACACCCTGCCAAGTACCAATTTCAGCAAAACAATTTCGGTCTCTGGTCCTAGTTTGCTTTCTTATACAATGAAGATGACAAATTCTGGTTTCCAGGGTTTCCCTAAATGTGTAATTAAAGAAGGTATTTAAATAATCCAGTACTTTAAAGTGCTCAAGAAATATTAGCTCTCTTTGTCTTTCTACCTTCCCTAACCTCCTGGGCTCAGTCTAGTTTTTTGTTGTTGTTTTATTTTTGTTGCTGTTTGTTTGTGTTTTTCAAAGTGTGCTGATGTGTTTTCATTCTCAGTAATTCCTTTAAACATCAGGGTTGGGTATAAAGGTAATTATTGTCTCCTTCGGCTGCCCCAGGGGGACAGCTGTGTTTTAATGGATCACATTCCTCCACGGAGCCTGCCCTGAAGCTCTGTCACTAGGAGCAGCCATCAGCCCTGAGTTCCTCAGACCTGGGCAAGACAAGCGAGCATGCGGTTCCCTGAGCCAGGAGTGCACAGGGAACCCGATGGGGTGAGGTCAGCCTGCATCTGGTTTTCTGTCAGCAAGTCTGCCTCCAACATCATCCTCTCCCCATCAGTCTTCATTACAAGGAGAGAATTAGAGCTGGGAGGTCTCAGAACTGCCTTCCCCTTTCCTGGAAGGATTGCTGACACAACCAGCCGACAACAGTAGCTTCTAAAAAACAATCAGAATAACAAATTTCCCCATAAAAGAGTCCCTTCCAAGGAATCCAGCTCCAATCCCCTCCCCCTGTTTCTTTCAGCGCTTGCTGCTGTCTGAGTCACCTGGAAGAGGCCAAGTTAGAAGCTGGCATTGCTTCTGAGTTATGCAAGCAGATGCCCAGCCCTGACCACAGAACTCAGTGCAATGCACCTCTAGGTCCCTGGTGTCCTGGGGGCGCTGGACCTCTGACCACCAAGGAGCCTGCCTTCCCAGACCTTTCAGGCAGTCCCCTCTCCACCCCCCCCCCCCCCCGCCACCCCGCCCCGAGAAACCCAGGCAGTGCTTTACAGTGGTTCTAACAGTGGTTCCCAAACCAGTAGCAGCAGAACCAGCAGATAATTTGCTCAAAATGCAAATTCTTGGGCCCAAGTCTAACCCACCAGAGACAAAGCTCTGAAGGAGAAGTCAGGCCGTCTGTCTCCAGGTGAGTCAAGTCTGAGAACTGCTGGCCTGGTCATCCTCACTTCATGCACATGCACCCAGATCCTGGGGGATGCCTGGCCTGGGGGAGGAAAAGCCTGTGGAGGGAAGCTCATATCCTGAAGGAGGAGCCTTGTCCTTGGTGAATAAGAAGTGCCCAGCCTGTGTGGCTCAGTGGTTGAGCACTGGCCTATAAACCAGGAGGTCATGGTTCAATTCCTGGTCAGGGCACATGCTTGGGTCACAGACTCAATCCCTAGTGGGAGGCATGCAGGAGGCAACTGATCAATGATTCTCCTCATCATTGATGTTTCTATCTCTCTCCCTCTCCCTTCCTCTCTGAAATGTATAGATATATTAGAGGCCTGGTGCACAAATTCAGCACAGGTAGGGTCCCTCAGCCTGGCTGGCAATCAGGGCCGATCAGGGCCATGGGAGGTTGACTGGGGGGAGGTTGGCTGGCAGCAAGAGGTTGGCTGTGGGAGCACACTGACCACCAGGGGGCAGCTCCTGTGTAGAGCATCTGCCCCCTGCCTGTCAGTGCATGTCATAGTGACTGGTCAACTGGCTGACCCGTCGTTTGGTTATTCGGTTGCTCTGTTGCTTAGGCTTTTATATATCCTATCTCTGTGGTCGGCAAACTACAGCTCTCGAGCCACATACAGCTCTTTGGCCCCTTGAGTGTGGCTCTTCCACAAAATACCACAGCCTGGGCGAGTCTATTTGGAAGAAGTGGCGTTAGAAGAAGTTTAAGTTTAAAAAATTTGGCTCTCAAAAGAAATTTCAATCTCTGTACTGTTGATATTTGGCTCTGTTGACTAATGAGTTTGCCGACCACTGTCCTATCTAATAAAGAGGGAATATGCTAATTAACCATCACTCCATCACAAAGATGGCTGCACCCACAGCTGAGGCCAAGTTCCCATAAGGAGCCTTAACAAGCAATCAGCAGGGACCTGAGGCTACACCGTCCCCCACCCCTGTGGGGTTTGACAGGGGACCTCAGGCCAGCAGGGCTTGACAGGGGACCTCAGACCACCTTCCACACCCCACCCGGCAGGGCTTGACAGGGGACTTCAGGCCATGCCCCCCACCCAGCAGGGCTTGACGGGGGACCTCAAGGTGTGCTTCCCGTCCTGGTGCTGGGCTAGGGGACCTCAGGTTGCTCCCCCGGCCCCAGCGCCAGGCCAGGGGACCTCAGGCCATGCCCCCTACCAGGTGGGGCTTGACAGAGGACTTCAGGCCACACTCAAGCACCAGGCTGGGAGACCTTAGGCTGCACCCCCCTCCCCAGCACCAAGCGAGGGGACCTGAGGCTGTGCCCCCTGCCTGGCAGGGCTTGATAGGGGACCTCAAGGTACACCCCCAGTGCTGGGTCGGGGGAACTCAGGCCATGCCCCCCACCCAGGGGGGACCTGAGGCTGCACCCCCACTGCCTATGGGGCTTGACAGGGGATCTGAGGCTGTTCCCCCCTCCCAGTGCTGGGCTGGAGAACCTGAGGCTGCGCACCCCCCACCTGGTGGGGCTTGATGGGGGACCTCAGGCCATGCCCCCCCGTCCTGGCGCCTGGCCAGGGGACCTGAGGCTACATTCCCTGCCCGGCAGGGCTTGACAAGGGTGGGACTAGCCAGGTCTGGATCTATCCCAATGAAGGGGAGGGGATTGGACGGGTCTGGGTCTTACGTGATTTTGAGGCGCATGTGGTTGGGCGGGGACTTGACTCTGGGTCCCGTGGTGTGCCCCGGTCTCTGACAGGAGGAAGGTTTTCATATACATTTTACTAATTTTCTTTCATCCCTGACACTTCTATTATAGAGAAAGGGCGAATAGCAATATTAAATTATTTCCTCTAATCAATCCCCTTTTAATGTGCACAAATTTCATGCACCAGGCCACTAGTATAGATATATAAAAGTGGCTCTGATTCAGGAAAGACCAGCTGACTCAATCTACCCTGAAGCCAACTAGTTACAGTTCTAACCAGAAAGACCTCTAAGAGGAAATGATGCTGACAGCTGGGTTCTAAGTCACAATGAATTTCTTAGCATTCAGGTTGGTTCTAGTTTGTGGGATGGTAAATCCTGACTCACTGTCACCCTTGTGATGACCCTCATGTTCCCCAATACTATACGAACCAGTCATAGGAGGGGAAGGGGGAACATTCTAAACCTCTAAAGATGGTGGTAAATGCTGTGCTCGCCTCCTGCTATGACCACATCAAACTTACAACTTAACTACAGAACAACCATCACCACCTGGAGCTCAGCTGAAGAAGGTCCTACAAGTAAGGATGCACAGCAGAGGCCACATGGAGCTGGTAGAAAGGGCGGAGATGTTGAGCAGGCTGGTCCCACACCATTGTTGGTGTCAAACAATCAAGAGGGATGGCTCAGCTGTGGAGGTCTCCCCTGAGGACGCAGGGGTCCCAGCCCTATACCAGGCCCCCCAACCCAGGATTCCAGTGCTGGGAAGAGAAGTCCCCACAACTTTTGGCTTTGAAAACCAGCAGGGATTGAGGTTGAGTGAGATGGAGGCAGCTGGAATCCCAGGTGCTCCTTTTATGGGCCCACACATGGATATAGTCATTGACAGACTCCCTCGCTCTGAGCTCCAGCACTGGGGCAACAGCTCAAAAGGAAGTAGGGACTGCTGGGAGGAACAACTGCATGGAATCAGGGCGAGGGATGGAGGGGCAGCTGCCTCCTGGAGAGAAGGGGGGGCAGGGCCATTGTCCTTTTGTTTAGCCCTCCCCCCACCCAGCCTGCACCGACTGGCACCATATCTGGGTCTCTGTCAACCTAGTCCACACCACCTGTCTCACTCTGGTGATTTTCTGAGATCCTGTTCTACCCAACCATCAGGTCCACCCAAGCTGCTTCCACTGGCTTTTCCATACAAACAGACTGTCCTGGCTTATACTCCAAACTTTCCTAAAATCTCTCAAAGGTTCACAAATCCCAAACAAGCCGCCTCTGGCCTCAGTGTGCCCCTAATTTTGCTAAATAGCCCAGGCCCAGGCCGGCATTACTGGCAGTGGCCTCAGTCGAAGCTTAGCCTCTCCCAGGCACCTCCAAGCCCAGCACAAGTGGCGACCATCTGCAGGTCACTTTGTAATGCATCCCAAGTGGCCCCGGGCAAGACAGTCAGCAGTTGGAAGCATGTGCATCCCTCACATTTCACTGGCTAGAATTGATGTTACGTTTCCCTAATGGCAAGGAGGCTAGGAAATGCTGTGCTCTTATGTACCAGGAAAAGGAAGAAAGCTTAGTGAGCACAGAGCATATGCTTTGGCAAACATGTCTTAAAAGAAATAATAAAATGAACATTCATGTACCTAACACTTGGCTTAACAAACAAACTTCCACAGTATCATAAAAGCCTCCATGGGTCCGACACTCAGATGAAACTTCTTGTGTTAACCATTCCTTACTTATTGGTATAATTATAACACTTTTTTGCATTTCATATTGATATTTTAAAATATTTTCTATTCTTGAATTTTATATGAACTGACTCATAATGCATATATTCCTTCATGGCTGCTGTTTTCGCTCAATATTACATTTTTGGGATTTATTCACACTAACTTGTGCATCTCTAATTAATTTATTTTCTTTGCTTCCCTGTATTATATAATACTGCTACTAATGTATCTCTTCTAATGTTGATAGATTGTTTCCTACTTTTTCATATTCATCTTTTCCAGATTTCTTGTCACTAATCTTCAAATATTGTCATTCTAAGTCCCCAACCATCCTAATATATAAAGAGCTAGGGTCTATAACATCCAAAACATCTGAACAGAAGACCGAACACCAGGTTGCGTGTGCAGCAGGCTCAGGTGGGTGGGGACTGGCAAGCAGGCTGAGCTGCCAATCTCTTCGTCCCTCCTGGGTCACGGGTGCCGCAGCAACCCAGCACTGACTACTGCCACCAAGGTGTGTGATGCGATTGGTTGGAGGGCCCCGCCATCACCCCATGATAGCCCCACAGTGGGAGGCCCAAGGCACTGGCCAGGGGGCACATGATCGCCCCAAAGAGGGAGGCCCAGGCTACCCGGCAGTGGCAGTGGGCAGGGCCTCCCTCCCTCTGTGGGACAATCATTCATGGGGCTCCCAGACTGTGAGAGGGTGCAGGCCAGGCTGAAGGACCCCTCCCCACCCCTGAGTGCATGAGTTTCATGCACCGGGCCTCTAGTTAGATATAATCAGTAACCATTGCCCATGAAGAAGGGTACATCTATACTTCCCACTATTTCTTCTTTAAAGTGAGACAGTTTGAAAGTTTTTCCCAAAAAAGAATGTTCTTTCCTACTGTAATTTATTGTTACCTCTGATTGGGGTTATCAAAACTGGCTGGCGTGGGCACATTCTCAAAGCCAATTATAAATCAGGAGTAAAAAATTTAGTCACAAAAACCTCTTCTATGGCTGAAAATGTGAGTTGAAGGAGAGGTATTACTATGGAAAAAATAAATGTCATTAAACTCTGAATCAAGTGTTGCTTCAGATCAGTTGTGGTGTGTGTGTGTGAGTGTGTGTGAGAGTGTGTGTATGTGTGTGAGTGTGTGTGTGTGTGTGAGTGTGTATGTGAATGTGTGTGTGTGTGTGTGTGTGTGTGTGTGTGTGTTTTCAGAGTCTGCTTAAGCTTGTCCTCGTAGAAACCACTTCCAGGCGCCCACCAGTGCTGCAGAGCACAGGCACCAGGACAACCAGCCGATTGTTTGGCAAGCTGGTGTGCCATTGCCATGCATTCAGTTACCACCAGGCTCCAGTAAGAACTAGAAACCGTTTAATAAAGAAGGGATACTAGATGAGTGACATCAGAAAAAGGGTGGAGTTGGCAACTACATGCTCCCATTCCTCCCCAGAAAAACTGAAAAACCAGCAGGAACTATAAAAACCAACATAGGCAGAACCCCAGAAAACAGTCAAAAACTTACAGCAACCAAGCAAATGTTAAATGAAGAAAGAGACCATTTGAAAACTGTGAAATTCTTACTTGCCTTTGCCCTATCCCCTCCCCAGCCTGAGCATGGTCTGATCGACTGTAGTTCCCATTCCTAGTGCAGGGCCTGGTCTCTGGCTCCAGCCACAGAGCAGACGTCATTCATAAATTATTGTGTTTAGCTGTTCTAAAGTTTCTGAGAGCTTCCCAAGGACTGATGCAAGGCACTCATCTCTGTTCTGCTTAACTCAGAACTCACGAAAAGTGGAAAAGCAACAGACAGTGACCAACAACATTAAACAATGACGAAAACCTGGAATCACCTGAAGCAAAAGTCACAGTTGAGACACACTGTGAATCACCTAAAGCTGGGAGGAAAAGCTGGCAAGAATTTCCTTAGGATCTGGAGAACTTCAGAATCACATATGCATGCCTTAGAACAGGTTGTATGTTCAGAAAAGATAGGAAAAGACCCTAAGTTTCCAACTCTGGCTGATCCCTAAACTCAACAAAAGCAGCTTGGCTGAGTGTGGAAGGAGTGCCCTAACACAGAGCCAATCCAAAAAGGTTGGTGGAAGTGTTTTGGGGCTTGTTGTTATTGTTTTATTTAGTACCTGGCATTTAGGAAAATCTCCATCAAAACATTAGCTAAGCACAAGCTAAAGGAACAGGGATTTCAAGACCACATGCACAAAGGACATACTCTGTGCAAAATTGTGTGGAAAGGTCATGAGCCAAGTGGATAACTGTAGCCTTCAACAATAAAACATAGCAAACTCTAGAAAGAAGGGGAAGAATATGATTTCCAATGTTATCATATAAAATTTACATGTTCAGTTTTCAAACAAAAGAAGAGGGATATAAAGACACAGTAAAGAATGTCCCATTCAAAGGAAAAAAGAAAATTGACAGAAACCATCACTGAGAAATTTCAGACATTAGAATTACTAGAAAATAACTAAAATAACTATCTTAAATGGCTCAAAGAGCTAAAGAAACCATGTACAAATAAATAAATAATTCCAGAAAATTTAGGTATGAAAAAATGAGAATACCATTGAAAATATAGCAATTATAAAATGAATCAAATAGTTATTCTGGATTTGAAAAGTACAATAATTGGAAAATAAATTCACTATAAAGGTTGAACAGCAGAATTGAACAAGCAGAAGAATCAGAATCTGATTCAATTGATATTAACCAGTCTGAGAAGAAATAAAACATAGTGAAGAAATAATAATGCCTGAGGAACCTGTGGAGCACCACCAAACACACAAGATAATGTCTTATCAGAGTTCAACCAAGAGAAAATAGAAAGGAGAAATAATATTTAAAGAAATCATAACCAAAATTTCCCAAGGTTGATGAAAGACATGAATTTACAAATTTAAGAAGCTCAATGAAGTCTAAGTAAAATAATTCAAATAGATCCAAACTAAAACACATTGTAATTAAATTATCAGAAGACAAAGACAAACAGAATCCTAAAAGCATTTTAAAAACTCCCCATGTAAAAGGAATCTTTTATAAGATTAGTTAATGATTTCACAGACTAAACCATGGATACCCAACAGATGGCATGTTTAAAGTGCTGAAAGATCATAAACCTGACAACCAAAAATATATCTGGCAAAATGATCCTTCAGTAAAAAAGAACAATTTAAGACATTCCAAGATAAACCAAAGTTGAGGATGGTTCTTATCAATAGATCCATCCTACAGCATGTGTTAAAAAGAAGAACTTCCAGTTGAAATGAAAAGACAGTAAAGATTAACTAAAAGTTCTAATAAAGCAATAAACATTTCTGTGAAGGTAACTACATAGACAAATATAAAAGCCAATATGATTGCATTTTTGGTTTATAAGTCCACTGTTTATTTCTTACATGATTTAAAAGATAAATGCATAAAAGTAAGTATAAATCTATGTTATTGAACATGTGGTATATATAGATGTGATTTGTGATAACAACACAAGAGAGGGGAAAGGAGCAAGATGGAAGCAGAGTTATTGTTATGCAATTCCAGTTAATTTGTGTAAATTCAAACTATCCTATATAATAAAAGCCTCAGTGGCATCACGCCCTTGTGTGATGTAATTACAAGATGGCAACCACAAGATGGCCGTGCACACAGTGGAGGCAGGGCCCAGTGGCCACTCCACACAGTGAGGCCTGGGGATCCCATGGCTCTACATGGCTCAGAGGAGGTCAGTCCCAACGTCTCCACCACCTCACACAAAGGAGGTGGGTCCTGGCAGAGGAGGCAGGTCACAACAGAGGAGAGCAGTTGGGGTGATCAGGCCAGCAGGGGAGCAGTTAGGTGTCATCAGGCCAGCAAGGGAGAGGTTAGGGGGTGATCAGGCTGGCAGGCAGAAGTGGTTAAGGGCAATCAGTCAGGCAGCCAGGCAGGCAAGCAGTTAGGAGCCAGTGGCACCAGATTGTGCGAGGATGTCCGACTGCTGGTTTAGGCCCAATGCAGGATTGGGGCTAAACCAGCAGTCAGACATACCCCGAGGAGTCCCAGATTGGAGAGGGTGCAGGCTGGGTTGAGGGACAAATTCCATGCACCAGGCCTCTAGTATTGTTATAAATTTAGGATGCTAGTTCTAATTAAAAAAAAAATACTACTATTAAGAATATATCTAAAATATATACACAAAAGGAAATGACAAGGGAATCAAAATGACATACTACCAGAAACCAATCAACCATCAAAGAAAGCAAATATGGGGGATATGAGGAACAAAAAAGTGCAAGACAAATATAAAACAAATAAGAAAATATCACAAGCAAATTTTTATCAGTAATGACTGAAAATGTAAGTGGATTAGACTCCTATCAAAATGTCGATTTGCAGAATAAATTTTTAAAAATCAACTCTATGCTGTTTATAAGAGATTCAATTTAGGTACAAAGATACAATTTAGATACAAAGGAACATGTTTAAAGTAAAAAAAAAGAAAAAAAACTACTTTGTACAAATAATAATAAACAAAAGAGAACCAGATGAGTTATGCTATTATCAGACAAAACAGACTATTGAAAAAAAACTATTTGAGAATCCAAGATGGTAGAATAGGTGGAAGTTACACTCGCCCCCTTCCAGAACCAATCAGAATTACAACTGAACTACAAAACAACCATGATTGAGAAACACCTGAGGACTAGCTGAGCAGAATTCTTATAACGAAGGATATGCAGAAGAGGCCATTGGTCGGAGGGGCAGAGAAGCAAAAGGGGCTGGCCACACACCCCATGTGGGGATTGAAATTCTGGAGAGATATTTCAGTTGCAGAGGTCCCCTCTCAGGAAGGAGGGGTTTCAACCCCATGCTGGGTTCCTCAGCCTGGAGCACCAGTGCAGGGAAGTCCACATAATATCTTGCTGTGAAAATCAGCGGGGATTCCATCTGCCCAGTCAAGATGGAGACTGCTGGAGAACCAGGTGGCCTGCTAAAGAACCAGCACACAAACTCTCACTGGCAAGCACTCACCTGGGCTCTTACAGAGAGATGGTAGCTCAGGGCAGACTGGAGTCAAACAGGGAAAGATTGAGTTGTGTGCCTTTAGGGAGTGGGTTGGTTGGGAGCTGCCAATGTCCCTGTGCTGAGTCCGTCTCCCACAGCACCCAGAGATGCCATCTTTACTGGGTCCAGCACTCCCCTCTATATGGCAGCAGCCTGGGTAGCTGCACTGGCCCCACCCGGTTCACTCCCTGGGACCTGGCTCTGCAAAGCTTCCTCATGGCTGTGGGTTCTGCCAGGGGTGACCAGACTGGGTCTACATTGTAGTGTTTTTTGAAAATTTCTGGGCAAACTCAAGGAGTGCTAGAGACGCAGAGAGAGAGAGAGATTGGATTCTGCGGTTTTAGCAAGGAGGACGTCTTCCTTTGCCCAACAGGTGTCACTGTTCTTGTGCAAAGCCCTTCCTCAGTACAACCAAATCTTGTTTTCTCCTGATGAACACTACTGGCTCCACTGATGAATCCCTAAGATCCTGCTCCCAGCACAGGTCTGCAGGCCTTAGCAGGTGGCAACTGGCCTTTGTGTACCCTGAGAATTTTACTGAGTGATGTCAGACCCAGCACTTATGCTGAATTAGATTGTGTATTAACCTGGTGAACATCATTTGCCCCTATATGGTGATTCACTGAAAACCTGCCTCATGCAACTCACATACCACCTGAGGCTCTTTCAGTGGCTGAGCCTACCAGGCAGCCCACAGGGAGAAGCAGTACTCGGGTGCCTTGGGCCTTTCACTGACCTGCCCCAGGCCCAATGCTGGTAGCAGCCAGCCTCTATATGCAGCATGGCTCCTCTGAGGTACACCCAGGCCCAGCACAGGCACTTACCAACCGTGGACACTCGGTAGCGCCTAACACCTAGCCCAAGACTGATCACAGGCAGCATCTGACACAGACCTATGGCCAAATTGCTCCCAAGAGACATCAGAATCAACACACCCCACCTAGTGGCTGGCTTCATATTACATCACACCAAAACCCAATTAGTTCCACAAGTGGCATACCCAAGAGAGGTCTCAGCAAGCACCAAAACTTTCTTGTGCAAATTCCACTTCATGAGGTCAGCCCTTGCACAGCAGCTCATACTCTGGGGTCAGGGTCACTCCTCACAATCAGCAGGTCTAAAGGTCAACCTTACCCATAGATGAGCCAAAACCAATCAAATATCAAATACCACAAGAGTGCTACAAAAACTCACACAAGGGACACATCTGGAACACACAGCATAGTGATCAAACAGACTGCACCACTGAGCTCCACAGGACACCTGCTACATAAAGCCAACCGGCCAAGACTAGGAGTCAGAGCAGATCTACCTAATGCACAGTAACAGATACAGGGAGGCAGCCAAAATGGAGAGACAAGAAACATGTCACAAATGAAAGAAGAGGAGAAATTGCAGAAAAAGAACTGAATTAAATGAAGCTAAGTCATCTACCAGATACAGAGTACAACAACATGATTCTAAGGATGCTAAAAAAAACTTAGGGGAAGAATGGATGAACTCAGTGAGAACTTAAACAAAGTAATAATAAACAGAAAAAGACAAAAAAAGCATAGGAAAGAACCAGTTGAAAATGAAGAATACAATATCTGAAATGAAGACTACAGTAGAAGGAATCAATATCAGAATAGATGAAACAAAGGATCAAATAAGCAATTTGGAAGACAAGATAGCATAAAACACCCAACTGAAGCAGCAAAAAGAAAAAAAATGAGGACAATTTAAGGGACCTGTAGAATAACATCAAGCACAACAGCATTCAGATCATAGGGGTATCAAAAGGAGAAGAGGGAGAACAAGGGATTGAAAAGCTACTTGAATAAACAATGACTAAAATTTTTGTTATCCTGGTAAAGGGAAAAAAATCACACAAGTTCAGAAAGCACAGAGTCCCAAATAAAATCAACTCATGAAGGCCCACACCAAGACATCTATATATATAAAAGCCTAATATGCAAATTGTCCCTTTAGGAGTTCGACCAGGAGACTGGGAGTTCATTCACTTACTATGACATGTGCTGACCATCAGGGTGCACTGCGGAATGAAGGAAGGCCCCGGCCAGCAGCCGGAAGGCCCCAATTGGCCTTGATTGCCGGCCAGGCCTAGGCACTCTACCTGTGCACGAATTTCATGCATTGGGCCTCTAGTAGCATAAATAAAATGACAAAGGTTAAAGACAAAGAGAGAATCTTTTAATCAGCAAAAGAAAAACAGCTAGTTAATTGCGAAGGAGCTCCCATAATACTGTCAATTGATTTCTCAACAGAAACTTTCCAGGCCAGAAGGATCTACAACCAAGGCTACTCTACTCAGCAAGGTTATTTAAAATGGAAGGATAAATTAAAACCTTCTCAGACAAGAACACTAGCAAACCTCTAGTATAAAAAATTTGAAAAGGACTTCCTTTAGAAAAAGAAAAAATATATATAAATAATACAATAACTACATATTGATAAAAATCACTTTAAATGCAAATGGATTATGTACTTTAATCAAAAGACATAGGGTAGCTGAATGGATAAAAAACCAAGGCCCACCTATATACTGTACACGAGAGATCCACCTCAGGTGGAAAGACATACCAACTAAAAGTAAATGGAAGGAAAGATATGTCTTATGCAAATGGAAATAAATAAGAAACCTGGGGTAGAAATACTTATATCAGACAAAGTAGACTTGAAAACAAGGCCTATAATAAAAGATAAATAAGGACATTACATAATGAGAAAGGGGTAAATACATCAAGATGATATAACCCTTGTAAACATTTATGGACCCAATATAGGCACACCTAAATATGCAAAGCAAATCTTAATGGACATAAAGGGACAGATTGAGAGTACAGTGGCTTTAAATGACATGTTAAAACAGATGGATTTAATTAATATTTTCAAAGCATTTCACCCCAAAACAGCTGAATATATATGAATGAATATATATATATATATATATATACATATATATATATATCTTTCAAGTACACATGGAACATATTTCAGGATATAAAACATGTTAGGACACAAAACAAGTCTCAATAAATTTAAGGAGATTGAAATTATATCACGTATCTTTTCTGAACACTGTAGACAAAAAAAAAAAAAAGACCACATGCTAACCTGACAAGCTCAGGAAAGGCCTGCATGGAGGTCTTGCAAACTCAAAGACCTAAAGTAACCACAAAGGATGGTCTGAAATTAAAAGTACTTGTGGCAGGTAGTCATGTCTTAGGCTGGTATCTTCCCTGACAAGGTCAATCTTTACCTTAACTGAGCCTATTGTCTTTTTGCATCTATGATAACATATCATAGAAATGTCAAAATCACTTGTAACTTCCATTTTTTCCAGACCCCTCAGGGCACAACCAAATGCTCTGGGTACCAGAACAGAGACCATAAACTTCTTCATTGTTATTGTTATCATATTAATTGTTGACTATTAACTATCCTGTACCCACCCACAGTAAGTAAAAGAAGTATATGTCTATCATTTTACTTATTATCCAATCCCAGAGATTTATCCACTTTGTTTTCTCCTGCCTCTCTAATCTATCACCAATGGATTTCATGTAACCCACTTATGTCTCCTCCTTTGAATGTAAAGTATAGAACAAGGTGAAAAACCACCATTCTCTGGAGCATTATCCCAATACATTGACATTCTGCTTCCTGGCAATTGTCCATAGTTTGGCTCAAATAAACTCATAAAAATTCTTTACAGGTTTGAATGTTTTTATGTTAACAATACCATGGTATGAAACTAAAAAACAATTACAAGAAAAATACTGAAAAAACACACAAACACATGGAGGCTAAATAACATATTACTAAACAGTGAATGGGTCAACAATGAGATCAAGCAAGAAATAAAAAAATACCTTGAGACAAATGAAAATGAAAACACAACAACCCAACACCTATAGGATTCTATATGTACATCCTATATAATAAAAGCCCAGCAACCAAACAGCAGAATGAGCAGAACGACTGGTTGACCAGTCGCTATGATGCACACTGACCACCAGGGGGCAGATGCTCAATGCAGGAGATGCCTTTTGGTGGTCAGTGTGCTACCACAGTGGGAGTGCCACTTGGCTGACCTGGATGAGTGGCTGCTCCTGCTGCAAACTCCAGGCCAATGAGCAGGAACCTGGGCTGCAGTCATCACCTCCTCACCCCAGGCTCCTTCTCCTTACTCCCTGCTGCCTCCTCCAGATGCCTGCAGGCCATGCAGCACCACCGCCGCAGGGCTCACAGAGCTGACCCCGGAGGTTGGGAGGTGGGTTCGTGGCCACTGCAGGACTGAGGCCTACTCTGCTGCCTCTCAGTGCTATTGTCCCTAGACCTGGTGTTAATTGGGTCCCCTGGAGAGGCGAGTGCTCCGGCTCCACAGAGATGCTGGACCAGGGAGCAGCTGCTCAGAGGGGGGTCCACAGCCACTCCACTGACCAGGATGAGCAGCATTCACACAGTAAGCTGATCCCCTCAGGCCACGCCCCCCAGCAGTGCATGAATCCCGTGCACCGGGCCTCTAGTAAATACATAATATTCAGTTTACTAACCCAATAATCCACTCTCAAATTAAGTAGTATATGCTTCCGGAATCTGTATCTTAGTTTAATCAAATAAATAAACATATTGAAGATAATGTTTTTCTTTAGGATACAAATTATAATAAGAAAATAGAAGAAACTAGAAGCATACTGAGGTATGGTTTTTAATTGCAGATATCAGTATGAACTCATGATTTTTTAACATTAGACTGGATAAGAGGATTAGAAGATGACAGGTAAATGATGAACAGAGAGAGAGATGGAGACAGAGGTAAACAGAGAACAAAGAAGAGAGAGAGGAAGAAAGATTGCCTAGAAGTAATAGCACTGCTGCAATAATAAACTAACCTAAACCCACATTTTGGTATCTAAATACAATCTCAACTGAAAGGAAACAGAGTTTTCTGGAGAACAGTCTGATTCCAAGGCTGAGAAAGAGAAAATACAAAATTAATCTGGATCATTAGTCTGCTGCACAGAGTGAGAAAGTGCCAATAGGGACATTTTTATTGAGATATAATTCACATACCATAAAATTCACCATTTAAAAGTTCAAATGTGTACCATTAAGCAGCATAGCATATTTGCAAAGTTGTGAACACATCGCCATTACAGAGTCCCATAACATTTTATCACCCCAAAGAAGAAACCCCAAATTCTATAGAAAATGGATTATATACTTCAATATAATTCCTCACATGCCCTTCCCACCAGCCCCTGGCAAAAAGTAAACCACTGCTCTGTCTTTATGGATTTACCTATTCTGGATTTTTTTTATAAATGAGATTATATAGTATATAGCCTTTTGAGAGTGGCTTCTTTCACTGGGCATAATGTTTTCAATGTTTATCCCTGTTATGGTATGTATCAATGCTTTATGCTATTTATCAATGAATGACATTTCATTAGATTGATGTGCCTCATTAATCTGTTCACTAGTTGAGTTGTTTCCACACTTTTGGCTTTTATATACAACTAGAAGCCTGGTGCACAGATTTGTGCACCAGTGTGGTCCCTTGGCCTGGCCTGCAAGAATCAGTGGACCTCTGTGCCACTGCAGCCCAGCCTTACCCACCAGCTCATCAGGCTCCAGCCCGCTGTCTGCATCGATCCTGCACAGCACAAAGTAGTGCATGAAGCAGCAGGTGGCCAGGGAGGAGCCCAAGCCCAGGCTGGGTGTTGTGCCACTTCTGCCCATCCCAGTCCCACTGTGCCTGCTGCCACTCGGGTGTGCAGGGGAAGTGTCCATGGGAGAAGCTCATGCTGCAGCTGCTGCATTTGCCAGCTGTGAGCCCGGCTTCTGGCACCAGTCTGTCAACTGAGAAGTGCTCCTGTGGGAGTGCACTGACCACCAGGAGGAAGCTCTTGCATTGAGTGTCTGCCCCCTGGTGGTCAGTGCACGTCATAGCTGACCCCCAGGTCATCCAGTTGCTTAGGCCAGTGGTCGGCAAACTCATTAGTCAACAGAGCCAAATATCAACAGTACAACGATTGAAGTTTCTTTTGAGAGCCAAATTTTTAAAACTTAAACTTCTTCTAACACCACTTCTTCAAAATAGACTCGCCCAGACCGTGGTATTTTGTGGAAGAGCCACACTCAAGGGGCCAAAGAGCTACATGTGGCTCGCAAGCCGCAGTTTGCCAACCACAGGCTTAGGTTTTTATAAATATAGGTGCTACTGGCTTCTGTGTGAGCTTATGTTTCAGTCTTCTGGGTATGTGCCTCAGAGTGAAATTCTGGGTCGGACAGTGAATCTGGATTTGGTTGTTTTGTTTACATTTTTGAGAAACTCTCTGAGGAGCTGCCTGGCTGTTTTCCATAGTAGCTGCATCACCTTATCTTTCACACAATGTGTGAGAGTCCCAGTGTCTCCATGTCCTTGCCAAAGCTTGTTATCTATCTTTTGAGGTTAAAACCCAAAGGGTGGCTATAAAGTGGTATTTAATTATGATTTGATTTGCATTTCCCTTGGAACTAATGGATTCAAAAAACTTTTCATGTATTTATTGGCCATTTGTATTTCTTCTTTAAGAAATGTTTAGTCAGATTTTTACTCATTTTTTAAAATTGGGTTATTTAATTGTTGTTGAGTTGTAAAAGTTCTTTATATTTTTTGGATATTTGATCCTAATTTGATATATAGTTTGGCATTATTTCCTCTCATTTTGGGAAATGCTTTTCATTTTCTTGACAATGTCCTTTAATTCACAAGTTTTTACTTTGGGTGAAGTTCAATTTATCTACATGTTCTTTTGTTACACATACTGTTAGTGTCATGTCTATGAAGATTTACCCCTACGTTTTCTTGTAATAATTTTATGGTTTTAGTTTTTATAGTTAGACCTTTGACCCATTTTTTATTTAATTGAATTTATTGGGGTGACACTGGATAATAAAACCTTATAGGTTTTGAGTGTACAGCTCTATAACACACCATCCACACTGTATCCTGCACTCACCACCCAGAGTAAAGGCTCTTTCCACCTCCATTTATGCCCCCTTTGCCCATTTCCTACCCACCAACCCCACCACCTTTCCCTCTGACCTCTATCACCATACTGTTGTCCAGTCTATGTGTCATATATATATTATTCTTTTTGCTTAATCCCTTCATTTTTTTTCCACTCACCTCCTCAACTCCCCTTTCCTCTGAGAGCTGTATCTATGCTTCTGTTTTTACTTTGTTAAATTGTTTTGTTGATTAGATTCCACATGTAAGTGAGATCATAGGGCATTCATCTTTCTCTGACTGGCTTATTTCACGTAGATCCTTTTTGAGTTAGTTTTTGTTAATGGTGTAAGTTAATGATTCAACTTTATTTTTTACATGTGCAGATCCAGTTGTCCCAGCATCATTTGTTAAAATAAAATAAAACAACTATTCTTCTCCCCCTTGATTTGTCTTGGTACTCTTATTGAAAATCAACTTACCACTAATTTGAGTGTTTATTCATGGATTCCCAATTCCATTCCATTGATCTAATGTCCATATTTGTATTAATACCACTGTACAGGCTTGATTACTATAATTTTGTAATAAGTTTTGAAAACCAGAAGTATGAGTCTTCTAATTTTGTTCTTCTTTTTCAAGATTATAATTACTATTCTGTTCTTGCATTTCTATATGAATTTTAGGATCTTATCATTTTCTGAAAAAAGTGTCTGTGGAATTTTTATAAGGTTCATATTGAATGTTTAGATAAATTAGGGGAGTATTGCCATTTTTGCTATAGTACATCTTTCTATCCATGAACACAGGATGTCTTTCTACCTATTTAGGTGTTCTTTAGTTTTTTGTTTTTCGAAGCATTTTTCTTCTTCAATATTTTTTAGTTTTCATTGTACTATTTTTACATCTCTTTAGTAATTTAAAACCTACTATTTAATATTTTATGCTGTTGTAAATATAATTGTCTTATTAATTTCATTTTTAGATTAATATTACTGTATAGAAATACAATATTTTTTATGTATTCATTTTATATCTTGCAACTTTTCTGAATTCACTTATTAGTTCAAATAAGCATTTTGTGAATTATTTTAGGTTTTCTATATTTAAAATCATGCCATCTGCAAGTAGAGGTAGTTTTTCTTCCTTCCCAATATGGGGGCCTTTTATTTCATTTCTCACACAACTACCCTGGCTAGAAACTCTACTTCAATAATGAACAGAAGTGGAATAAATGACATCCGAGTCATGCTCCTGACAGCCTTTCACTATTAAGAATAATACTTATCGTGGGTTTTTCATAAATGGCCTTATTATGTGGAGTAAATTCCTTTCTAGTCCCAGTGTGTTATGTGTTTTTATGATAGATGGGTCTTAAATTTGTTCAAATGCTTTCTCTGCATCTATTGAGATGAGTATCTGTTTTTCCGTTCATCCTATTAAGATGGTGTATTAAATTAATTGCTGTTTAGATCTTGAACCAACTTGCACTCCTGGGTTAAATGCCACTTGGTCCTGGGGCATAATACTTTTTACATTCTGCTTGATACGGTTTAATCATATTTTAAAGAAAATTTTTATGTCTATACTTGTAAGAGACATCATTCTTTACTTTATCTTGTAATATCTTTTCTGATTTTCCTATCAAGATAATAATGACCTCATACAATGAGTTAGAAAGTGTCCCTTCCTCTTTTATTTTTATTTTTTTGGAAGAGTTTGTAAAAGACTGTGTTAATTCATCTTTGAATGTTTGGTAAAATTTACCTGTGAAGACATATGGTCCTGAGCTTTTCCTTGTGGAAAAATATTTTTATTATAGAGTCAATCTTTTTACTTGTTATTAGTCTGTTCAGATTTTCTATTTTATCTTGAGTCAACTTTAGTGTTTTGTGTCTTCCTAGGAATTTCTCTATTTCACCTAGCTTATCTAATTTGTTGCATACCATTGTTCTTTTGTGTTCTTTTTATTTCTTTAAGGTTGTGAGTAACATTCCCTCTTTCACCGTAATGTCCCCCACATCCTGGGATACTATATTAAAAAGTCATGAGAGCCAGATTAAAGAGCTCCTATTAGCCAATTCTGGGACAAATTGAGCACCAAATATCTAAGAACATAGCAGTTTCCACTCATTAAAAGAGCAATAAAGCCCTGGCCAGGTGGGACAGTTGTTTGGAGCATTGTACCACATACCAAAAGGTTACAGGTTCAATCCCTAGTCAGAGTGTATATGGGAGGCAACTGATCAATGTTCTCTCCACATCAATATTCTCTCTCTCTCTCTCTCTCTCTCTCTCTCTCTCTCTCTCTCTCTCTCTCTCAATTCTAAAAAAAAAAGAGTAAGAAATAATGAGTTCATGCTAATATACCTAATAAATGATTAAATTAGTAAATACAGGAGAATAGAAAATCTTCCTTATAAGAGCATGCCAACTAAACAAAGAGGGAATTATAAAGTTAGAAAATCTTCATTGAGACTAAAACTGGTGAGTTAATGTTTAATGGGGGAAAATATATCTATATGGTCTCAAAGTATCTCCCCACAAATTATTTCTTATAAAAGGGAAAATAGCACTTTCATGGTTGAGAAACCTGGTGAACACCAGGTTCATGTTCAAAGTTGATGTCACTAATACTGAGGGTATCTGGAATGATTGCTGATTGATTCAATACATTGACTAGAGTGCAACACTCTATTCAATTGCCAAACAACAAAAACAGCAGAATAAACATAACTATGAGGAAACATTAGACAATCACAAATTGGTGGGCATTCTATAATGCCTGAATCTTCAGAAACATCAAAGTAAGGAACAAAACCTTTCATATTAAAACAGAATGAAGAGTTATGACAATTAAATGCAATGCAACGTCTTAGATTAGACACTGGACTAGGGGAAGTAACCCTGTAAGTTACATTATGGGACAAGTCACTTAACCATTTTGACTAATTTTCCTAAACTTCCAAATGAAGGTAAACCTATGCATCTCCTGAAGTAGTGTGAACTGAGATGTCATTGTAAAATACATGGCATAGGCATGGGCATAAGAAGTATTTAATATAAGTTCATTGATAGTTTCCTTATCCTGAATAACCCTCTTATTACACTCCACAGTTTATTCTTGTTGGGTGCATCCTACCAACTTACTCCATGTTTACCACCTAATTATAGTGTTAGGCTCCATTTTGCAACCCCCTTGTCCAGTGTCAGGTTGTGACATTTTTCCTCCTGGCTTTTGTTTCTACATATGACTGTAAGAGTGCAGTTCTGATGCCCCTGTTTCCAGATTTACCCAGGTCCTTGGGCTACACCAGTGGGTAACATTAGAATTGCATTTCCCTCTGCCACATACATACAAGGTGTGTGTGTGTGTGTGTGTGTGTGTGTGTGTGAGAGAGAGAGAGAGAGAGAGAGAGAGAGAGAGAGAGAGAGAGAGAGAGAGAGAACTCAGCCTCTTCTGATATGAGGCAAATTTGTTCCCAATGTCAAATGTCACTTTCTTGGTAATGTCTTTTATGACTACATTTAAAATGGCAGCCCAAGTGCCCATCAATAGATGAGTGGATAAAAAGCTGTGGTACATTTACACCATGGAATACTATACAGCAATAACAAAGAAGGATCTCTTGCATTTGAGACAGCATGGAGGAACCTTGGGAGTATTGTGCTAAGCGAAATAAGCCAGTAAGAGAAAGACACATATCATATGATCTCACTTATATTTGGAATCTAATTAACAAAATAAACTGACAAATAAAATGGATCTAGAGACATAGAAGCATGCAACAGACAGATGAATCTCAGAGGGAAGAAGAAAAGGGGACAGAGGGGAAGAGATTAACCAAAGAATTTATATGCATATATTCATAACCCATGGACAAACAATAGTGCAGTGAGCCTGGGGGTATGGGGTGGAGGGTGGAGGGGGTCAATGGGACATCTGTAATACTTTCAACAATGAAGATAAGTTATAAATAAATAAATAAATAAATAAATAAATAAATAAAATGACAGTTCACTATCACCCAGCAACCTCCAGCCTCTTTTATTTTTCTTCATTTTCCCTCATAATACTTACTATACTTTAACATACTCTATGTGCTTAACTGGTTGTTTTGAGTACTTCCTGTCTATCCTCACTGACATAGTCCCCTTGAAGGCAAGATATCTTGGCTGATTTTTCACTAATATCTCCAGCACTTAGAATAGTGCCAGACACTTCTTAAATACCTGAAAATATTTGTGAATAAGGAATGTTTTCATTGCTGTGTTGCATTTGATGGAACCTAAGAGCCACACTCATGGCTGCCACTGTGAGAACGTTCATTCATTATGTCGACTGGTATTTCTCAAACTCAGCTTTACCAATAAAACTCAGAAGTTCGTGAGGTCATGCAGGATTAAAAGGACTTGGAACAAATTCTCTAAGATCTTGTTTGAGATCAAGAATTATAGAGATAAGAGCAAACATGTGGGACTATCCTATATAATAAAAAGCTAATATGCAAATCAACCAAACAGCACGACCAGTCACTATGACGCGCACTGACCACAAGGGGGCAGACACTCAATGCAGGAACTGCCTCCTGGTGGTCACTGCGCTCCCACAGGGAGAGTGCTGCTCAGCCAGAGGCTGGGTTCATGGCTGGTGAGCGCAGCAGCGGTGGTGGGAGCCTCTCTCACCACCTCTGTGGCAATGCTAAGGATGTCTGACTGCTGGCTTAGGCCCACTGGAGCGGACATCCCCTGAGGGCTCCCAGACTGCAAGAGGGCACAGGCCAGGCTGAGGGACCCCCAGAGTGCACAAATTTCATGCACCAGGCCTCTACTGAGGAATATAAGGAAATGGAACATGTCAGAGAGTTTCTACTAAAAAAAGTGGATTTCTTGTTACCAGGAGAAATGGGGTTACTGGCCAGTGTCTCCATTCTGTGGCTGGGGACAAAAAGGAAGTAGAAATAAAGTGATTTTAAATGTGGGTTTTGAATTAGACCTGCTGATATAGGTGTCACAACAATTTTCTAAATATTTCAAAATGAGCAATATCTTAAATGTGTACTTTAAAAGACAAGCATGAACAGGCTGATTTTTTCATGCTAAGGAAACTCTAGTTCATAATTTCACAATTAAACTCTTGTTGGGAGACTTCTTCATGCATCGTTCCTTGTTCACAGCTGGAATAGACTCCCCAGAAGGATTGCCACTCCAGCAATGCTTACACCAAGGACACTTATCCTCCACATCTTCTCCTCCATCCACAGACTCCAAATAGCATCCAGTCCCCACTCTGATCTTTGATTTACAACAATATGAGTCCAGATTATATATACTCTGTACTGTGATCAAGGACAAAAAATTTCCAGAAAACTTAGAAATACCCATGTTTTCTAGTTTTTGAGATGTGGGCCAGACACTCTTATGTAACCCTGTGGGCTCTTCACAACTATGAGGGAGTAAGAGGTTTGGAGATGCATAGCTCAGCTTTGTGGGTGCTGGTGACATGCACGGTTCATTCTACCATTTCCTTGGGGTTCTGTATTGGGCAATATGACAGGACTTAATGTGGGATGGAGAATAGAATCATCTACCAAAAGCAAAACTTGACCTTCAAGTTTAATTAATTAATGGTCCATCTTAAGCATTTCAGTCCTTGGCTGCAGAGCCTATCTGCCTTCCACCTCCAGTGAAGACTGGTCTTGAGAGAGGCAGAACAGGCCATGCATATCCAGCCTCAAAACAACAGCCAGAGGAGATTTAAAATGGCAGCAGAGTAAGTGGATGCTGCACAGACATGCTCCCAGGAACAAACTGGAATTACAACTAAAATACAGAAAAACTTCCTGAATAAAATCAATGGAAAACTCGCAGAAGAGAACCCTAATACCCAAGGACTGAAGGTGGAGATGGCATAGAGACTGGTAGGAGAGGCAGAGGTGCAAAAGGGCTGGCTGGGCACCCACAGATAGCAACTGAAGTCCCGGAGAGATATCTCAGCTGTGGCAGGTGCCACTGAGAACTCTGGGATCTAATCCCCAAGCTGGGCCCCTCAGCAAAGAACACCAGAACTGAGAAGGGTACCCACATAACAACTGGTTGTGAAAAGCAGGGGGTTGCTGTCTGCCAGGGAGTGATGGCTGAAAATTCAGGCACCCTCTTCAAGGGCCAATGCACAAAACTCCCTTTGGAGCCACCCACCTTGTGCTCCAGCAGAGGGAGGGTGAAGCGGAGTGGAGTTGTGAGAGTGGAAGCCAGGACTGGGGACCTGGGGGATAGAGCTCAGAAGGCAGACACCTCAAGTTTCCTGGGCTGAGTCATTCCCTCACACAGTGGAGGACATCTTTCCCACATAGACATTTGCCTTGCCTGTGGGGAAGACAGTTGACACACCGTATTGGAAAACACCTTGCCCTGAGGCCACGTAAGAGATTAAAAGTAACTATTAGCCTCCAGGCAGAAGAAACTGCCCCACCTGTTGAAAAAAACTTTCACCACACCTCAGGACAATTGCTGGGGTGGGAGAGGAGGGGCATCAACCTTAAACACTGTCCTGCACCAGAGATTGAGAGGTTGAGAGGTGTGTAGAGGATCTACCTAATACATAGTCACAGACAGTCAAAATGAGGAGACAAAGAAACAACCCCCAAATGAAAGAACCAGAGAATTCTCCAGAAGAAGAGATAAATGAAACAGAGATAAGAAATATATCTGAAACAGAGTTCAGAGTAATGATGATAAAGATGCTCAACAACATGAAAATGACAGCCATAGTCCCGATTGCCCAAAGACTCTCACATCCAATATATTAAAATTAAATATTTTGGAGAATGTCAGAGGAAGTCAGCATTTCTGCATTCACTTTGTCCATAGAAAGGGGGACTTTTATTTAACTCCCAAAAGGAAAAATATTGGAATCAATACTTTTGCATCATCTCTGAACTCTTATATTTTCTCTTTCTGCACTTAATTCCAGTCCAAGCTTCTCACAAGCTGAGAGTGAGCACTTGATTTGCCTCAAAACTGGAATGGAATCCCATGTAGAATGAAGAGACGATGAGGGAAAAGCTAAAAAAGACCTGTCAGAAGGGAAGGGCCAGGAGCCTGATTGTTTAGGACAGTGTGCTGCCCTGTCTTGGCTGGGCCAGCCCTGGCAGGGGCTGTGTTGGCGGCTGTAGAATTAATTGAATTTCACAACTCGCCTCACATTCCTGCTGGCACAAAGTGCCTTTCAGGAAGGGAAGCATCACAGGAGGGCAACAGAATGGCAACCCCAAGGCTGGGCACTGCTGTGAGCCTCCTTTTATCCATCTCTTGGCACAAAATAGCTTGCCTTTTAGCATCCCAACTAGAGTCCCACAGGCAAGGGTGGGGGAACATGTGGGTCTCTAAGATACAGCTGCCCTCTGCATCCAGAGGAAGCCATCCACCTGCAGGGCCTGCCCTCTCAGGGCCCTGGAGGACTCACTGGTGAAGAAGGTATCCTGCACACAGGAATTTAAGTTCCTTCCAGCTGTGATGCTCTACTTACCTACTTTCTATGGATTTGAAGATCAATTCAAGCCTTCATTTAGCATCATTCCTTGTGGGAACCCCTTTCACATCCCACGTGGTTCAGGGTTCCAGTTCAGGGTTCAGGTTCTGGAGAAGGCCGCACACAAATGAAAATAGACTTGAAAAGTATTAATTTGGGAATATTGGGGGCCAGGCGGGAGTCCACCTCTAGTGGGAGGACTACCTTTTGCTTTGGCCTTGCCATTCTTTTTATTCAGGTTTGGGATACACCCATTGCCCTTAGGCAGGAAATTCCAGTAACAGGCAGATTATCTTATCAGTAAGGATTTACATGATTATTTGGTGGGGAAGTTGCTTCAGCTACCATTGTCTCAATTAGATAGGGAGTGATTGGCTCTGACCTTTCAGAGCTTCAAGGTTGACCAGCCTTCCGGGTTCCTTGTCTACACTTTTCTAATTAGTGAGACAATGATCGGTTTCAAGCAATTCCTCACCCCCAGTGATATGCATAATCTGTAGGGCACATGCTTCCCACCTCACTTACCCACTTAGACATTCCCCCCAGGAAGATGACTCTCTCCAGGCACCATGTGGGTCTCTGCATAGGTTACTGTTACGATGTTCACAAAAACAATGTAAGGGATAAGGAGGAATCCCCCATTTAACTAATAAGGAGGTAACACTACAAATCATTTAGAGGGCTTACCCAATGCCAACCAATTCATAAGAAAAACAGCTGGAATTAACATTTATACAAAAACTCCAAAGCCAGGGCCTGTTTCTTCAGAACTATTCTACCTACACAAAAAGTAAATTGCTTCTGTGACCATTCCCATGTCATGACTAAATACATACTCATTAATGAGCCCTGGCTGGTCTGGCTCAGTGGATAGAGCATCAGCCTGAGGACTGAAGGGTCCCAGTTTGATTGTACCTCAGTTGCAGGCTCCTTCCTTGCCTGGGCCCTAGTCTGGGTGTAGGCAGGAGACAACCAATCAATGTGTTTCATTCACATTGATGTTTCTCTCTGTCTTTCCCTTTCTCTTCCACTCTCTCTAAAAATCAATGGGAAAATATCCTCAGGTGAGGATTTAAAGTGATAATAATAATAATTAAACAAATAAATAATTGTTCATTAATGAATGGCTGTCGGCATGAATATATTATCTGTTGGTTATATATAATGAAGGATTTGATCAGGGAGCAGAAGCATTATTGCTAATAACATTTCATGCCAACAAATTCTAACCCCTTCAGGCAATATTTCTAAGAATATTCTGCATGCCCTTCATTTAGTCATATGTTCCTGCATTTTTTTTTAAAATGGCACCTACAAGACTCCAGGCACTGTGTCAGGAGTTGGTCCAAAGAAGAAATTCTCCCTGAATTCATAGCACACACTGCCTTGTGGGAGGATAGCCTGGATCAAGTGAAGGTGTAGTAGTCGCAAGGAGTGGGTGCTGCCCTGGGAGCCCAGAGTGGGTGGGAGAAACAGGACCAGTCTCCTTGCTTAAGGTCCGCCTGCCATGCACAGGATGTGCAGGTGTCAGCCAGGCAGAGGGGCCAGGCTGCAATCATCTGTGCGCGGACAGCTGTGCAGAGCCTGAGTGGGAGGCCTGTGGCCCTCTGCAGAGCAGAGAGCTGCGAGGCTGAGATTGTAGCACAGGCAGCTAGTTAGGGGTCAAAAGGGAAGGGGGAGATCTGGCTAAGCCTGGTTAGGTCAGGAACTAGTTTCACAGACACTCAAGGGTGCAGCCAGCAGGAAGGACCAGCTTTCCAGTCACCCCAGGGAACAAGGGAGGCAGAAACAGTGAGAGAAATTCCTCTGCGGAGGCCTGCGCAGAAAGCCAGGAAGCTGGCCATAGAGGGCGACCAGCCCAGGATATGTGGGAAAAGGACCCAGTAGGGGAAAGGTGCAGCTGGGTACAGCCAGGAAAGAGATCAGACGGTTTGAAAGAAAACTGGCTCCTTCCCAAACCCCAGGAAATATTCACAAAGGCCTCAGTCTGCAGAGCAGCAGGTGGCAGGAGGCAGCACCACACCAGGAGGCCTTGAGCCTTGGAGGTGGATCTGCAGGTGGGATGCACACTGGGCATTAAGTAACTTTCTGGAAGCCGCCTCGCTGTGGGTGATGCAGCTCAGAGCCTATTGGATCCTCCTGGGCCTGATGTGTCCCAGTGCAGGCCTGCTGCCTGGAAGCGGGCTTCTCAGTGGTGAGAGGGAGCCAAACCACCCGGTCAGGCAAGAGGCATTGGCGTGGTGCACCCAGGGCACCAGTGTGGCAGCCTTTTCAAGGCCACTGTCACTTAAAATCGCATGTCCCTGAAATTCCTTTCCCTGACACCATGGGAGAATCTATTTCCAGACCAATCTTCCTTCAGTAACAAGATGAGGCTAAGAGGGGTCTGAGGTCCACACTTCACTAGAGCTTCTGAGTACAAGACCTGAAAACTTTTCTACACGCGCCTGCAACAGGACCTACGTCAAGCACTCTTCCTCTGGGGAGCCCCTTCTCTGAAGGTTGATCCCTCCACTCATGGCCTGCAGCTCACTCCCACCATCTTACAGGATTTCACGTTGCGTAATTTTCTCTGGGTTCAACCTCATTGATGTCTCTTTTTCTTCTGAAGAATTATCATTAATGCATAAACATACCATAATATTTCCTATTAAAACATAAACTGCGTTGATAGACACAATTACATAACATTCTGCCATAATGTTTCTCTTTTTCTTCTTTTAGATAAAATTCTTCATAAGGTTATCTCCATAAGCAATTTCTTAACTCTCCTCTCTCTCTAACACACACACACACACACACACACACACACACACACGAACAATTTTTTTTTGTAATTAGAAAATACAGGGTGGGACAAAAAAAGTATATTTATAGTTGTTCATATAGAAAATAATACACAAATAATAATACAAGAATAAACTATATTTCACTTACTGACAGCTGTAAACCTACTTTTGCAACCCCCTGTATAACACACAGTTCCAAAAAGACAATATCAGAGAATTACTGGGTCAAAAATAGAACAACACACAGTGTTAGCACCTCAAGGCTGCACCCACCACTCTCCCCCCCCCCCCGCCCCCACTCTCTCATTTCTCTCTCTGTTCTCCACAGGTAACTTCTTAATTTTACTTAGCATTTTCTTACTTTACTTTGTAGTTTTATACCTATAGTTGCATCCTTAAATGCTATAGTTCAGCTTGCCAGATATTTTAAATTTATATTAACATAACCCTATGTCTTAAATTCATATCAGCAAATTTTGGATCTAGTTTCATTCAATCAACATTGTGTTTGTGAGATTCACCGTGTTATTGCACAAAGCTGTAATTTATACATTTTCATTGTGAAAATTTCCGATTATATAAACATGCCTCTTTCTCCATTCTATTTTGATAGATTTTAATTGTTCACAGTTTAGGATGCATAAATAACACAACTATGAACATCCTTGGACATGTTTATTAGTACATAACTATAGATATTTATTTTGAATGTACAGATAGATATAAATGTGAGGGATCATTGGCTTTATATATCTTCAACTTTCATGGATAATGCCAAAAGTTTTCCAAAGATTTACACTGACTTCTACTTCTACTTGGAGTATATAAGAGTTTCTTTTGTTCCATATTATATTTTTAAACATTTTCTTTCTTTTTCTTTTAGCCATTCTGGTGAGTAGAATACTGTATTATATTGTGACTTAAATTTACATTTTTTGCTCATCATAAGTTGAGCACTTTTTAATCTATATTTGTTAACCAATTGGACAAACACTTAGGTAAAATGCTTGTTGGTTATATGGGCTGCAAATATCTTCTTCTTTCTTAATAGTGGCTTTTGTTAAACAAAATGTTTAACTTTAATACAGTCCTATTTTTTGATATATTCCTTTATACTCACAGACACTTACCTATTATTTTAAAAAGCTTTTCTGATACCAAGATTGTAAGCATGCTATTAAACCTTACCTTCCAGAAGCTATATTGCCTTGGTATGTGCCAGTGTGTATAGATTTCCAGCCACCTGGAGCTTCTCTTTGTGTTAGGTACCAGATAGCGGTCACATTTAATTTTGTCCATTTGGATATCCAATTGACAGGACACCACTTATTATTTATTTTATTTCTTTTCCTACTACTCTGTTTTCTTAACTTGTTTAAATCAAGTGACTGTTTATGAAAAGGTATGGATCTGAGCTGATTATTAGTTCTTTGGTGTACTTGTATAATTATAAAATAGCATACTGCATTATGTATGATATTTGGAACAGAATTCTTTACAAATATCCTTCATTAGATCAAAGCAATTCCCTTCTGTTCCTAGGTGGCTGAGACGTCAAAGATGAATGGATGTTAAATTTTATCAGCATCTTTGAGTCTTTCACGGTGATCATATCATTGTTTTTCCTAACTTTCTGATTTCACCAGAAATTAACCCAGCACAGTTTTGAAGCTTTATGCTTTTTATATATGTTATGGACTCTGCTTACAAAAATGTATTTGGTTCCCTGAGCCGATCTCCAGGAGTGAGATATCCTCTATCTTTATTTATATAATATACTTTTCAGCTTGAGATAGCAAGATTATTCTGAATAAACAAAACAAAGAGAATAATAATCTTCATGTTCCTAAAGATTTGTTTTATTACAAAACACAGGAAGAAAGCTTTCAATTTACTTCATAATGTATCCTAAATATTGGCAGAATATTCCAAATATATTCCATCCAGTTATGAATTTATATTTGTGGGAAGGTCTTAAATTCCAGACTCATCTTCTTTAACATTTAGAATACTCTTTCAATTTTCTCCTTTCAGCAATTTTAGTATTTTTTCTAGGTATTTTTCATTTAATCTACATTTTCAAATTTACTGTCATAATGTCATTCATTATACAGTCTCATTATCTATCTGGGGAGTTAGCATGTATATTGATATGTATTTTCCTGTCTAAAATGAGTATTTGAGTCTTTTTTCTTTTAATCTTGTCATGGCCTTGATCCCCTCCCTGCATGTACTTAATTTTACTTTTTTTCTTTTTAAAAAATATATTGCGGTGCCATTGGTTAATAAGGTCAAATACATTTCAAGTGTACATTTCATTGATACGTGCCCTGCATATTGCATGGTGTGCCCACCACCCAAAGTCAAATCATCGTCCATCACCATATATTTGGCCCTCTTTACCCTCTGCCACCCTGTATGTTTTCAATTTCACTTATTTTCTATTCTTATTTTCTTGTTTCTTTCTTTAAGCTTTATGTGATATTAACTTGTGTTACTGTTTCTGACTTCCTGAGATAGTTGCTTAGCTCACTAATTTGTTAGCTTTTATTCTTTTATAATATTTACACTTTAGGTTATAATTTTTCTCTAAGATTATGTTTGTTAACTTCCAAAAATTTTTAATAAAAAAATCTTTATTATCATTCAGTTCAAATATTTTCCAATTTTCTTTAATATGTATTTTGGCACATGAGTATTTTAGAACTGTGCTCTTCAATTTTTAGACATATTGGAATTTCCTAATTATCTTCTTCTTGTTATTGAGTTTTAGCTTAATAACACTGTAGTCAATGAGCCTACTCTATAAAATTTCAATCCTTTAAAATTTATTGAGATTCCCTTTACCTTCCAGCATGTATGGATGGTAAATGATTCATGTATACTTGAAAATAATGTTGTTTTTTCTGTGTTTTTTGTGAGCAATGTTCTATATATATAGCCTATTTGATCAAATTTGTTAATCATTTTGTTAAAATCTTTGATATCCTTACTGACTATGTTTTCTGCTTCTTTTACCAGTTACTGAGGAAGGAATGTTAAAACTTCCAGCTATGACTTAGATTAATCTATTTCTTTGTACTTCAGTCAGTCTTTGCATTAAATTGAAATCTCAGTTGTTAGGATCATGCATATGACAGTTGACAGTTAAGCCGTTAGCATAATGAAATGTCCCTCTCTAACTGCATTATCTCCAGGCCTGAATACTGTCCTGAATTTCAGCCGATAGCTCCAACTGAGCTCCAACTGTCCGCGCAGCAGCTCTAATCAGTGGTACAGTGGGCATTTCAAATATTACATATCTGAACAGAAGTTCTTATGGATTAAGATATGTAATCTGAACTTCTTTTCAGATATGTAATATTTGAAATGCCCACTGAATCACTCTTCTTCTAGATCTCTCCCTTTTAATAAATAGCACACCATTATTCCAGTTACTTGAATCATAAGATTAGAAACATTTCATGATTTCTCCATTTTCCCCAAATTCACTCAGCTAAAACCAAGGTGTTAACCAAGCTATCACCCTTCTGGAGGCTGCGGGGGGTCTGGTATCTGTGCCTTTTCCAGTTTACAGGTTCCACTTGCATTCTTTGACTTGTGGTCCCTTCCACCATCTTCAAAAGCAGTAAGTTTACTACCGTCTTCAAGTCTCTCTTCTGGTCTGACATTCTTGTCCCTCTCTTATAGAGACTTGTGCTTATAATGGGCCCAGTCAGATAATCCAGGATAGTCTTCTCACTCAAGATCATTAACTTAATCCATAGGCAAAGTTCCATTTTCCATATAAGGTGACATACTCACAGGTTTGGGAATTAGTACCTGGGCATCTCTGAGGGTTCACTATTCTGCCTATTATAGTGGGTGTGAAAATCAAGACTTACTATAAGAGCCAAGCAGAACAGTTTCTCCACGAACAATACTCACAGAGACCTGCTATGGGCATGATACTGCTGTGGGGGGCTGGTGGCTATGTACAACCCAGAAGGCTCAAAATGGTTAGCAACTCTAAACACACCTGTCTAACTTCCCACAATGTGCTTCACGGAAGAATGACCAGCTCTCCTCATGGCTCAGGCCTGGAATGTTGCTCCCTCCCTGACTCCTCTGTTTTAATCATATGGAAGTGCTGTCTCAAGAGTGTTACCTCAGAATCCAATATGCTAATATTGCTTATTGACCTTAACTTTTATCAAGGCTATCAACTTGGAGATATTTGATATTTTCTTTTACATGGAAATACAGGAAATTTTGCCTTTTTCCCTTGTCTTCTGTAGAACTACACATGTCTTCTCCCCCTGGCAGGCTCAACATTCTCAATTCTGTCATTGGGCTTTTTAAAGCCTTAGTCCTTAATCCTTTCCTCACTCTATGATCTTTCCCATAGTTCAATCAAATCTAGATGCAGAAGATGACAAATTTGCTCTAATCCTGACCAAGCTCTGATGCAGTAGACTTAAAGAACTGATTTTGAGAGTAAAAGTAGGAACTCTAGATTGTAACGTGGACCAACTGGCATAATCTCAAGTGTAAAGCAATCCAGAACATGTGCTCACCCAGGGTCTAACAGTCTCCTACCTGATTTCTCCACTTGGATCTAAAATAGCGCAGACTCAGTAATACTAAGTTTAAACTCATAGTTTTCCTGCCAATAAGCAGCCCCTCCAGTGTTACCTGCCTCAGGGAATGGCATGAATATTCAGTTGCACAAAAAGAAACCTAATTATTATTCTTCACATCTGTTTCTCCCTAACATCAAAGTTTCTCTCCATCTCCACTGCCATGTAACTAGGTCAAGTGAGCATCAGTTCTTATGTGGACTGACCCTCATAAATTTCCTCTTGCTTTCCTCTGAATCATTCTGCACACATCAGCCAAAATATATTTTCAATATAAAAAAATTATGTCAAACCTATCTTCATCTAACCCCCTTTAACATCTCCCTCACTATTAAAATAAAGACCAACGCATTTAAAAGGACTCCAAGCCTTTTGTTAGTTAATTCACATAACAGGTATCTATTGATTGCTTGCACTGTATTAAAGCATTATTCAAGGCACTGGAGGTACGGAAAAAAGCAAAGCAAAAAGTTTTTCTTTTTAAGGGGCTCTTTTCTACTGGAAAAGACTAACAAATAGAAAAAGTAAATAGAATATAAACACATGTAAGATGTAATGACGATAATGGGAACAGGCAAGAGAAGTAGACATTTAAGGAAACAAGTGAGATTTGGAAAGAAGAACATGTATAAAGAAGAACATGTGCAAACATCTCATGTTTGAAAAGACCATGAAAAATTTTAAGAAGTAATGCAGTGCAACACAGCTCTTGAAGGGAAACCTATGCAAATCAAGGTGGGGGGTGTGATGGCCCGGTCCTGTGCAGCTTTGCAGGCCAAGGCACAAAGACATGGACGTTTAGTCAGAGTAGAAGAGGAGTAGACTGTTAAGGATGTCCTCATACTAATTTCCATGCCTGGGAATGTTGCTTTGCATGGAAAATGGCCCATGTAAGAATTCTGAGCTCTAGAAATATCCTATCTAATAAAAGATTAATATGCAAATTGACCATCCCTACAACACACAAGATGGCCTCCCTCATGTGGTCAAAGATGGCTGCCCCCATGTGGACACAAGATGGCCGGCAGAGGAGGGCAGTTGGGGGAGACCAGGCCAGAAGGGGAGGGCAGTTGTGGGTAATTGGGCAAGCAGGGGAGGGCAGTTAGGGTGACTGGGTCAGCAGAGGAAGGCAGTTGGGGGTGACCAGGCTGGCAGAGGAGGGCAGTTGGGGAAGACAAGGCCAGCAGGGGAGGACAGCTGGGAGGGACCAGTCCTGCAAGGGAGGACAGTTGGGGGTGAGGGCCCAGGCCTTTAGGTGAAGGCAGGTGGGGGTCCCAGCCCATCAGGGGAGGGCAGTTGTGGGCAATCAGGCCAGCAGGGAGGGCAGTTAGGGGTGACCAGGCCTGCAGGAGAGGGCAGTTGGGTGGGACCAGGCCTGCAGGGGAGGGCAGTTGAGGCCTGTAGGGGAGGACAGTTAGAGGCAACCAGGCTGTCAGGGGAGGGAAGTTAAGGGTGACCAGGCCAGCAGGGGAGGGCAGTTTGGGTCAATTGGGCTGACAGGGGAGAAGTTAGGCGTTGATCAGGCTGGCAGGGGAGTAGTTAGGGGGTGGTCAGGCTGGCAGGCAGAAGTGGTTAGGGGCAAACGGTTTGGAACCAGCAGTCCTGGATTGTGAGAGGGATGTCTAACTGCCTGTTTAGGCCCGATCCCACAAGGTCCCAGATTGGAAAGGGTGCAGGCTGGGCTGAGGGACACCCCCCCTCCCCAATGCATGAATTTCGTGCACCAGGCTTCTAGTAAAAGCATAAATCTGAACTCGTTTAAGTCACTAAGTTAGTGGTAATTAATTATAATAACAATAGAAAACTAACCTACCCACACTCCCTCCCAGAATGTAAACCAATATGTAATCTTCATATTCTGCAATCACAAGAAATAATGTTTTTTAGAGAACGCTTCCCAAGTGCTCAAGTTCCCAGATGCTAACAGACCTTGTCTTAGCAAATCAGGCAAATAGTTACACATAACTTTAGATTTTAAACCAATAGGAAATGGAAAATTCGATTCCATAAAAATTACTCATTTGCATCAGTTAACCACACATTGCTAAATTAGAAGTGGAATTCAGTCCCTTTTTGTCCCCATCAATGCTCTGTTTTTCTACTGGCTTTTTTTTTTTTTTTTTTTTTTTACTGAACCTGTTTGTTTTTTTACTGAACCTGCCGCTGTTTTTCTGTGTATATTATTCTAAATCAACTAAGCACAAATCAATTTGAAAAGAATGTTTCATTCCTTTCTAGAACTATTGATTTGTAATTTAGATTATGGGGTAAAATTTAATAGGTAAAAAGTATAGCTCATGGAAAAAAGAAATGTTGACTCATTTATATATTCAGCTATTCATTTTATCCATAATCTTTTTATTTATTCATTCATTTACCAAGAAACTGTTGAGTGGCTAGGATGTGACAAACACTGTTATAGAGATCGAATATAGAGATTGAATATGCCTAAGGAAGACAAGAGGGCTCTTCTCACAGAATTTAATTCTAGAAGAAGACAGATGATAAAGACCAGCAATAAATAATAAACAACAAGTAGTGATAATGGCCAGACTGCGTTAGTGAGAACTGGAGGTTGAGAGTGTCTTAAGAGGTTCCATGAGGAGATAATATATAAGCTTACCCTGAAAGAAAAGAAGAATCAGCCACAGGGGAAGAGCTTTTCGGTACAGGGAGGGGCAAGTGCTGCAGGTGTTGTGTGATCAAATGGGTTTAATTGGCAATGTGGGATGAAGGTGATGCACTGGGTAAGACAGACATGGTCAGAGATTAGGGTTTTGCTATAAGATGGATATGTCATTGTAAGCATGTTATGTATCTGAGACTCAATATTTTTATCTCTAAAATGGGATAATAAAACAGTGAACTGTGGTAGATTAAATTCGATAAAACTTGTGGAAATGCTTAGCCCACATTGGAGAGGAAGTGCATTCTCTTCCTATGAAAGAAAAGCCACAAAGTGCTTAGTCTGGTGGAATTCTTTATTTCAAGGTAAGTTCCTAAGTCAAAGGGACCTATGGAGTGGAGTGGAGAAGAAGACCAGGCGAATCCACTTGCACCTGAGAAGAGAGTCAGTGTGAGGCTGTGCAGAGGCAGTACTGGCCGAGGAAATGGCTCCATGCAGGGAGACAGTATTGCGAAGAGCAACAATGGCCGGGAATGGCAGGCTGTGCTGACCTGGGGGTCAGCAGCACAGAGGGAAAAGTATAATTTGTACAGCATCCAACTCTCATTTGTCAATTTAAGAACAATGTCTTCCAGTTAATTATTTTCCCAAACCAACTAATTAAAAATGCCTTTGCCCAGTGAGAGACCATGATTGACAGCACACTCTCTTAAACCCACAGCTGTTAACCAGTGTGTTTCCCTTATTCTAACATTTGCTTTCATAATGGATGAATTGTCATCTGTGAAATTATCTAAGCAAAGCCTTGTGTCTGCTGCTGTGCCCTCTCTAGCCTCTTTGGGTTAATAAGCATCATGCCCTCACTAGTGAGCAGGCTGAGGTCAGCCACGGCAGAGCTGGCGGTAATGGCTTAATACCAAGAGCTCACAATGGTGCATGTCAAGCACATGGGAAGGCAGTCACATGGCCAGCTGCCGGAAATGGAACAGGCATTCCCAGGAGAAGTGCCCAGAGCAGTTCCATAGAGGAGGCGGAGAACCCAAACTCCAAAGGGGCAAATGAGGTTATTATTAAACATCTGTCTTGGCCAGATTCTTCACAGGAGATTATTGGGAATGATAATTTCAACAAGAAATGCTATCTTTCCTTAAAGATCAGACATCCCCATCTTATAATTACTGCTCAACCAATGCAATATACCCTTCACCCTCCCCATTCACTCAACCTGGACTTCCCATTGCTAACCAGAGGAATTACACCTCAGACTCCTGCAAAGCAAGTCCTTGACCCTCCAGGCATCCTCTTTTCACTTGAGTAATGTGATCATCAAAATACCATTGTATTGCCACTGTTTTTCTGTTCTGTATTAGTCTCCATTCTCAGGTCTTTGCCCGTGTCTATTCCTTAGCTATGCTGATTTCCTGAGATTGCGTTTGAGTCTCCTCTATTCTCTTTGCATGTTTCTGCTGGCAATTCTTACCATGCCCAGGGAAACAGCTACCAGCTAAACATTGAACATTCTTTCTGGAGTAAACATTTTGTCAACTCAAAATGCACAGACATGTGCAAGGCTTTTGAGTAGACAAATGAGCCTCAATATAAAATCTCTTAACCTTTCGTAGCATCAAAGGGATGATTTACATAACCTGGCTACCTTGCAACCCAAACACAGACATCACAAACACAGGTGATTGTAATGGATCCAGAGCCACTTTATCTAAGTTTCCACTATTTTCAAACATATTAGCCATTTTACAACATAAAACAGCACAAGCCCTGATCCCATAATAAGGAAAAGCATACTAACTCCACATCACCCGGCATCTCCTGGCCTTTCGACACCATGTTAAGGGAGCCTAGAATCCCCATTCTATATATTGTAAAATTTTAGTGTTCTCAGAGATTGCTTTTCAATATGCAAGAGACAGGTTCTTATGATGGCATTTGGCTGTGATTTCAGCTACTACTGGATTTAAGTAACCAGCTAAGTTACTTCTTTCTCTAAATGTTGTTTCTAGTTCTATAGCATGTTATTATGATGAACATCTTCTTAGGTTCTCTCTCGCTGTTTCTCTCTCGCTTCCTCTCTCTCTCTCTCTCTCTCTCTCTCTCTCTCTCTCTCTCTCTCTCTCTCTCACACACACACACACACACACACACACCTTTATCCTTAGATATTGGTTTTATGGGTGATTGTGTAAATGTATTATAGACTTTGAGAGAATTGGTTGTAGATGGGAATGGAGACATTAAGAAAGGATTTAACCTAGCAACATGCAAAACAATAGACATCTCTGTTCTTAAATTTTTCTCTTGGGGACTTCCTATTCAGATAAAATGTGGACTACTTTCTCTCTGATTCTTCTCACTAAAAACTATAACTCCTGGAAAAAAATACAACAGCCAATTAAGGAGAACTCTGAAAGGTGAAAGAGAAAGTCACACTGATTAGGGAATGCAGAACTGAAGGAAGACCATAAGGGCAGGGCATTGCACATTCCCTCATCCCACCCAACAGAGGAAAGCAATCTGGACCCTGCTTTCTCTAACCCCTGCCTCCTGCAGGAAGCAGCACAGGTGAAATCATTCCTCTGCCAGATCGCAGGAGGACCAGGCAGGTCTGGAAGCAAAGTCTATCTTGCCACACAAATAGCCTGGACTGGGAAGCCCTCCTCATTCCCCTGGACCTTCGGTTCTCTGCTCCTCTGAGCACTGGGCAGTCCTGCCCTGGAAAAACCTGCCAGCAACTCTGGGAGCACCTAGAGGGAGCAGTGGGAATACACCAAATATGATAAACCAAGCAGAACAAAATACCCCTGCAAAGGTACCCAAAACCAAATTACCTTTAAAACCACAGCCCCAGAGCAGTCCAAAATCTAGATGCTAAATCTAAACAGGGTGACAGTCCAGTAAAATGAGATGTACATAGCATCCACTATCCTATATAATAAAAGCCTAATATGCTAAGTGTCCAACCATTCCTTCAACTGTTTGACCAGTAGCTATGGTGACCACTGATCACCATGGGGCAGACACTCTGACCAGTAGGTTAGCTTGCTGCTGGGGTCTGGCCAGTCAGGACTGGGCTAGATGGGCAGAACATGCCTTGGAGCTCTCCCATGGTCCCTCCCCAACCTCGATAGAGAACCAGTGAGGTCCTTTGGGCTGGCCTGTGCCCTCTCGCAATCCAGGACCCCTCAGGGGATGTCGGAGAGCTGGTTTCAGCCCAATCCCCGCAGGCCAGGCTGAGGGACCCCACCAGTGCCTGAATCCATGCACTGGGCCTCTAGTATCTATATATATAAAAGCCTAAGCAATTGTTATGGTGGAATGACCAGGACAACTGGAATAACCAGTTGCTATGACGTGCACTGAGCAGGCAAGCGAGCAGCGGTTAGGGGTGAGCAGGCAGGCAGGTGAACAGTTAGGGGTGAGCAGTCCCAGATTGCAAGAGGGATGTCCCAGATTGCGAGAAGGCACAGGTCAGGCTGAGGGACCCCTACCCCATGCATGAATTTTGTGCACTGGGCCTCTAGTCCTATAATAAAAATGTCAGGATACAATTAAAAATTAAGTTATAATAAGAATCAGAAAAATTACAACTTGAAGGAAAAACACAATCAACTTATAACAACATTGAGATATATCAGATATTGGAATTATGTAAAAAGGATTTTAAATGAACCATTGTAAAAATGCTTCAATAAGTAACTACAAATTCTTTTGAAACAAATGGAAAGATAGATAATCTTAGCAAAAACAACAACAGAATTTATTACAAAAGAAACAAAAGGGAATAATAGACCTGAATAATACAAAAACATAATTTTTTTAAAGCATCATGGGATGGACTCAGTACTAGAGTGGAGATGACAAAGATTAGAACCAGTGAAATTGAGAAGAGACTCAATATAATGTGCCAATCTGAACAACATAGAAAAAAACAGACTAAAATTAAAATGAACAGCCTCAGCTCGTTGTGGAAAAATAATGAAAGGCCACTTTGTTAGCACTGACACACATGATCAGAGTTCCAGGAGAAGATTGGATGGAGGTGGACCTAAAAGAGAATTTAAAGAAATAATGGCTGAAAACTCCAAATTTAGTAAAAGACATAAACCTCTGGATTCATGGTGTTGATCAGAGCCCAAATAAGATAAACCTAAATAAATCCATGCCAAGACACATTATTATTAAACTTCTAAAAACTAAAGACAAAGTATTGGAATTATTCAGAGTAACAGCACTTTTTCTAAAGGGGGAACCAATTCAATCTGGAGAGACAACTAACTCCTTCTGTGAATCAGTGAGGCCAGAAGGAAAGTGGCACAATATGTTTTAAGTGCCCAAAGAAAAGAACTGTTACCTGGGAATTCTGTATTCAATGAATCTCTCCTTCAATAATTAAAAGGAAAAAAGACATTCTAAGATGAAGGAAAACTAAAAGAATTTTTCGTCAAGTCTTGTCCTTAAAGAATGGCTAAAGGAAGTTCTTCAAACAGGAAGGAAATGGTCATGATCAGAGGAATCTTGGAGCCTTAGGAAGGAAGGAAGAACTACGAATGAACATAAATACTGGTACATACAATAGGTAGTTTTTCTTCTCATGAGTTTTAAAAATCATGTTTGATGATTGAAACAAAAATTTCGTACTTCACTCGAAGTGATAACATTTCTCCCCTGGACTCACCACCCCAGTTTTTTCAAGGCACTCTCACCGCGCAGAGCTGGCTTCCCAGGATTTTCACCCCCGCACTTTCTAGCTTGCTCAAAGAAAGCTTGTGCTTTCCTTCCCGAATTAAGCAAAGGAGATATTGCTTTCACCATTTTGGGAATAATCTACCATGGAAGTTTTCCAGTTTGGGGTCATTATATAAAGCTTTCATTAACATCCGTGTGTGTGTGTGTGTGTGTGTGTGTGTGTGTGTGTGTGTGTGTGTTGTAGACATATAAATGCACTCTCTTCATTGTAGAATTGTGGAGTTAGAGGACTACACAGTTTTTTTAGCTTTAGTAGATGCTGCCAAATAGTTGACTGAAGTGCCCAAAGTTTGCTCCCAATTCTCATGAACACTGGAAACTTCCAGAGTTGTTCATTTTAGCCATATTGTGAGCTATAGACACATCCCATTGTGGTTTTAACTTCTATTTCTCTGATAATGATGGTCACATGTTCATATAGTCATTGGACATTTAGATATCTCCCTCTGTAAATACCTGTTGAAGTACTTTCCCATTTTTAAAAATGAATTATAGAATAAATTAAGTTGTGCTTTTCTTGTTGGTTTATATGTATTGTTATGTGAAATTTCTAGACTATAGATCTTGTCAAACAGACAGAGGACAGGACAGATAGAAAATATCTCCCAGGCATGTCTGTTGATTTTTTGGTTGTTCTTTTAGATAAAAAAAAAAAAAAAATTCTTATTCTAATGACCTACCTATCTTTTTAAAACTTTCTACACCACAAAGTCATGGATATTGCCCTACACTATATTCTGGAAACTTGATAGTTTTATCTCTCACATGTGCTTTATAGAGTAAGAGTTATGGAGTGTGTTTTTTCTATACAGATGTCAAATTGTTCTATCACTGCTTATTCAGGAGTCCATCTTCCCCTTCTTGAATGGAAGTAGTGCCCTTCTCCTAAATCAAGTAATTATATATGTGCAGATCTATTTCTGTAACCTAAAGGTATATTTTCTATTTTTCATTGTCTATCCTTGTATCAATACCACATTATCATTTTTTTAAATTATCTTTATTGTTGAAAGTATTACAGATATCCCCTTCTCTATTCGCATTGATCCCCCGTACTCCACTGACGAGGGTCTTCACCATGCTAGTGTCTGTGTCCAGGGGCTATGCATATATGCATATAAGTTCTTTGGGTAATCTCTTTCCTAGCCTTTCCTTTGGGATCCATCAATCTCTTCCATGTTTCTATGTCTCTGGATCTATTTTATTCATCAGTTTATTTTGTTCATTGGATTCCACCTATGAGTGAGATCATGTGATACTTGTCTTTCTCTGACTGGCTTATTTCACTTACCATGATATTTTCCAGTTCCCTCCATGCTGTCTCAAAGGGTAAGAGATCCTTATTTTTTTACATCTGCATATTATTCCATGGTGTAAATGTACCACAACTTTTTTATTCACTCATCTACTGATAGCATTTGGGCTGTTTCTATATTATATCTTTTCAAACAACTTATTCATTTCCACCAAAAAATCTTGGATGGATATATATATATATATATATATATATATATATATATACTTAAATTATGGATCAATTTAAGGATGATTGAAAACTTAACACTATTTAATCTTTATACACATGACTATGTACTGTCCTTCCATCCATTTATATAGGTTTTCTTTAATTTTTCTCAGCAATATGCTTTAGTTTTCAGTTCACAGACATTACATATTTGGATTTAGGTATACACTAAGTTATTAAATATTTTACAGAACTGTAAATGCTAACTTTAAATGTCATTTTCCAGTATTTGTTGCTGAACCATAAAAATAAAATTTATTTTTTAGTATTAACCTCATATACGTAGCCATGTTAAATTCACTGGTTAATTCCATTAGTTTGGGAATTCTTTAAGTTGTTCTATACACATGATCTGTTGCCTGGCAATAAAGTAAATTTTGGTTCTTCATTTTTAAAGTGTGTTACCTTATTATTTTTTCTTGCTATGTGGAACAGGCGAAGGCTTCTGATACAATGTTAAATGCAATGGTAGTAGCAAGCCTCCTTGTCTTCTCTTTGCTGTTCACCAAAAATCATTCACTATCACACCATTAGGCAAAATGTTAACTGTATGTTTTTTGTAAATATGCTTCTTCAGTTAAGAACATTTCCTTGTAATTGTTGCCTTCTAAAAATTTTTATGATGAGGTGATGTTAAATTTAGCAAATAACTTATTCTTTTCCAATTAAACTGATTTGCATTTTTATTCTTTCTTCTATTATAGTAAAGCATTTTTGTTGGTTTTTGAATGACACATCAACCTTGCAATGCTGAATATGTATGAACTGCTTATCTTGATATATTATTCTTTTCACCCAATGCTAACTTCTATTTGCTAATATTTTGTACTCTATGCATTCCCTTTCATGAGAATTATTGGTGTGTAATGTTTTGTCCTCATGCTTTCCTTATAATGTCTTAATATTGAGATTATAATGGCCTCATAAAAATGAGTCACTAGTATTACATCTTTATTCTCTTTGTTAATTTGTAAAAGACTTTTATATTTTTACTAGAGGCCTGATGCATGAAGATTTGTGCAAGAATGGGCCTTCCTTCCCCTGGCTGCCAGCACCACCTTCGCTCTGGCTGGAGCCGCCTTTCCTCCTTTCCATGATTGCCCAGAGGCCCCGAGAGGCTGGGGTGGTGCAGAATGCCTGCATCGTCACTGACACAACCATCCTGCCTCGCCTCTGGCCACTCAGTGCCTGTATATGCAAATCAACCCATCATCTTTGTTGTGTTAATTTGCATACTCACTCCTGATTGGCTGGTGGGCATCACGGAGGTATGGTCAATTAGCATGTTTCTCTTTTATTAGTATAGATTTTAAACTAGAGGCCTGATGCACAAAATTCATGCAAGAGTAGGCCTTCCTTCCCCAGGCTGCCGGCACCGGCTTCCCTCAGGCACCTGTGACCCAGGCTTCCCTTGCAGGGGAGGCCCTGCCCACCCACCACAGCCCACCAGTCAGTGGCCTGGGCCTCGCTCTTTGGGGCGATCGTGAAACCCCCCAATTGATCACCCCACCAGCTGGTGGCCTGGGCCTCCCTCTGCAGGGTGGTCATGGGGTGATGGCTGGGTCCCAACCAATTGCATCGCACCCACTTTGGCTGGTCTGGCGCCAATGGGTGTCATAGCATGGTCCCGGATGGTCATCTGGATGGTTGTTCTGCTCTTCAGCTGTTTGGCCTATTTGCATATTACACTTTTATTATATAGGATAATTCACCAGTAAAGCCTGGTGAATATGGGCTTGGAGATTTCTTCATGTGTTTGTATTGTTTGATTTCAGGAACTGGGTTTTTTAATTGTTGTTGGAAATATTTTGAATTATTATTTAATAAACTTAATAGATAAAAGAATGTCTATCTCTTTGCATGTATTTTGATAAGTTATATTTTTAAGTAATTTTGCCTCAATTATCACAATTATTTGCATAAAGGTTTATTATTTTTCTAATGTCTGTAGCTTTAAAGTGGTACAACATTTTCATTCTCAATATTGGCAATTTGTTTTTCTCTCCTTGGATTTGATCAGTCATGTTGGTAGCTTATCAATTATTAATCTTCACAGTCTACTTTTGGCTTTTAAATTTTTTTAATAATATCTATTGTGTAACTATTTTTCTATTTTAATGACTTCTGCTTCAAATTTTATTATTTCATTCTTTCTACATTATTTGGCATATACTACTTCTCTGCTTTTCACTTCTTCACTGTCTGTGCTTCCACATGATAGCATATCCCTTAAAATTGAAAAAGTCCTTACTTTCTTTTTTTGCAGTGCATGTCTGTTGGCAATGAATGTGGCAGATTTTGATAGAAAATGACATTTCCACCTTTATTTTTTAAGGGTATTTGCACTGCATAGAACTTTATGTTAGCATCTTTTTCACTTTCAGCATTTTACATCACTGCCTGTGGTTTCCATTGTTTTTGTTGAGAAGTCAGCAGTCTTGTTATCATTACTTTCTCAATGGTAATGCATCTTTTTTCCTTGGGCCACCATTAAGTTTTTCTACTCATATTATTTTTTAGTAGTTATAAAAAGAAATTTATGGCTGTTGTGCTCTTTGTATTTATCTATCTTTGGGTTTATAGAACTTTTTGAATATGTGGGCTAATGTCTTTATTCAGATTTCAAAGATACAACAATATTTTATCTTCATATGTTTTGTCCCATTCTCTCTCCTCTTAGGGCTCATAATTGGACTATTTTTTATTTTAAACTAGTTACCACGCCCCTTATGTTCTGTTTGCCTTTGGATCATTTTTTTTCCTATGCATTACTGTCTATTGCTCTGCCCTCAAGTTTACTAACTCTGTTGTGTCTAGGCTGCTATAAATTTATTCAATAAATTCTTAATTTGGGATATTGATTTTGCAGTTATAGGATATTCTTAGACTGTTTCTATTTATTTTAAGTCATTAGTGAATTAACCCCTTTTTCCTTCTAATTTTCAATCTTTTCCACTCTCTTTAACGTGTCAACATACTCGACCTGAAGCCCTGGAATATGAGCTCTAATGTCTTTCTCTGAATCTGCTTCTATTGATTATTTTATTTCTTGACTATGTGTTACTTTCCCAATTCTTTGAATATTTTGATTTGTGATTAAATGTTGCTCATTATGGTCACACAGTAGAGGTTCTTCATTATGATGTCTTCCTCCAATGAATGCTAAGTTTTAATTATTTTAAGCAGTTGAATCACTATCATATCATTATTCAGTTGTAGTTTTAGGGTTTGTTAAAGTGGATCTATTTCAATTTTGCCTATTTCAATTTTGCTAAAGAAATATAATCTTTACTTTTAGGATGTAATCCTCAACTCACTCAAGGAATCTGACCTTTGTATAATATTCATTTATTATGAGAGTACATGAGGTAAAAATATAAAAATAGACCATCTATCTTTGGGTTTATAGAACTTTTGAAGCATAAGACAATGGAAGCATAAGACAATTCTCAAGAAGTCTCAAAGTATTTATATCAAAATATGTTTTCTGACCACAGTGAAATGAAGTGATAAATGATAGAAAATAATTAGAAAATCTTCAGATATTTGGAATGAAAACAAAACACTTCTAAATAACCCATATTTCAAAGAAGAAATCCAAATGTGTATTAGGGAATATTAGCAAATGGTCAACTAAATAATAAAAATAACATCCAGAATGATAGCAATAATAAAAATCAAATTTGGAGGTATGAAAAAAATTGATAAAATGCTAGCAAGACTAATAATGATGAAAAAACACTAAGTGAAATTTTAAAATATCAGAAATTTTAAAAGAAACTCCTTACTGATCCTCCCAATGTCAGGTTATAATATGATATAAACAAGTTTATGCCAAAAATTTTGCAAACCTAACAGAAGGAAAAAATGAGAACATATAAATGTTTACTTCAAAATCTTTCTACAGTGCAGCTTAGCAGTTGAGCATCAACCCAGGAAGCAAGAGGTCGCAGGTCAATTCCTGGTCAGGGCACATGCCCGGGTTGCAGGCTCAATCCCCAATGGGAGCCATGCAGGAAGCAGCCAATCAATGATGTTCCTCTCTCATTGATGTTTCTCTCTATATATTCCTCTCCCTTCCTATCTCTCTAAAAATCAATTAAAAATATACCAAAAAAATCTTTCTACAACAACAAAATTCTTGACCTAGAAAGTTTTACTAATAAATTCCTCTAAATTCTTAAGAAAGAGATATCAATTTTACTGAAATATTTCAAAACACATAAAATCAGAAAACATTTTCTAATCATTTTTGTGAGTCTGTCACACCCATGATCTAAAACCTGACAAGGACATTACATAAAGAAAATTATGTAACCCTCTTAAACACAGATGCAAAACGCCTTTAAAAAGGTATTAGAGCCCTAACAGCTATGGTTCACTGGTTAGAACATCGGCCCATGGTCTGAGTGGTTGGAGGTTGGAGTCTGGTCAAGGGCATGTACCTTGGTTGCAGACTTGATCCCTAGCTGTGGTTGGGATGCATGCAGGAGGCAATAAATCAATGTTTCTCTCTCTCTGTTTCTCCCCCTACCTTTCTCTAAAAATCCTCACTATCTCTAAAAATCAATGGAAAAAATATCCTTGGGTGAGGTTTAACAAACAAACAAAAACGGTATTTGAAATGAAATTACACACACACACGTGCCAAGTATAATTTATTCCACAAATGTGAAACTGGCTTTTCATTATAAAATAAATTTATGTGAAACACAACATTAACTGCATAAAGGAAAGACTCAAAAGAGAGCAAAAATGCATTTGATAACATTAAAAATCTGCTTATGATAAAACTCTCAGAAACCTAGAAATATAAGGAAAATTTCTTTATTTAATAAAGTTTATCTAAAATAAAACAATAATCTAGTGGTACCAAGAAATGCCATGACACTGAATAGTTTACTATGGCCACCTCCATTGAACACTGTGTGGGGACCTTAGTTTACAGTGTAACTCTTGAGGCCAGAATATAGTAGAGTCTTGATTCTTAATCTACTCCATCAATCTTTGTCTTTTAAACCAAGTGTTAAGACCATTACCGTTCCATGTAATTACTGGGATGGCTTGACTTAGGTCAACTACTTTTTATTTATCTTTAAGTTTGCCCCCTCTGTTCCTTTCTTTGCCATTTCTTGCATTTGTTTGCATTTTGTTTGTGTGTGCTTCAGTATTTTAATTTATCAAATGGATTTCTGGTACTTTTCTGTAGTTTTAAAATTGTTGCTGTGTATATTTTTAAGTAACTAGTCTGTTTAGCCTGTGAAAAACCTGAATGGATTGGGCAATGACTATAATATTATAAATATAATTAGTTCATTGTGGTAGCTGCTTGAAGCAGTGTTGTTTCTCTATTGTCACTTAAGGCACTATGGCTAAAGTTGTAGATCTGTGCTAACTCAAGGGCAGTGACTAGTTATTTGGCCAACTGGCCAGGACATGCCAAGATATTTGTTTCTTCAGTGCAGGGTATCCACTGCAAGGCACTCTTAAAATAATCTGGTAGACAAGCTAGCCCATGGCATGGGCAACACTCCTCTGCATCTCTCCTTGGCCAACCCACTCCTTGAGCAATAGGTCCATAAGTAAAGGGGCCATGGCAGTAGCTATGAAAGCTGAGAAAGGGTTTAACAACATGGATGTCCCCTCACCAAGACTGATCTGACTCCTGCATGTGCTGAGGACCCACCCTGCCAGCAGCACTTCCAATGCTCAGCACTTCCAATGCTCAGCCCTGACCCAGGTGTTCACTCCTGGTAGCACTGCACACTCACGGACTCCTTGCATTATAAATGAGATAGAGACTTACCTTCATAGACTAGACATTTATTCTAGATGTGTATTTGTCTTCCTCATTCGAAATGCTTCTTCCATTACCTTCTTTCAGGGTGCATTATGACTCCTTTATAACATTATTTCTGATCACAAACTCTATTTTATATCTATGTGAAATTCTCCAACCATACTACATACACCTGCTTTCTGATAAAATGATAGAATGCCTGACTTACGTGCCAGCACTTTTGGTGCTAGGACTGCTGCCTATAGGATGCTTTAGACCAGCAGCCAATTTGTGATGCTATTTTTCTCATCCCCACATTACACAGGTATAGTACCCATAGGGTACATTTGAGAGCAATGCCTTGTAACATTATACTTAACAATACATTCACAGAACCATTTTGGCTTTCTATCTTGTATCCTGGGCTTCTCTGGATTTATAGGTTTTGGTTCCCAAATGGAGAATGCATCCACAATTTTATTTCATTGGAAGTTGTGGTTGCCTCCTGGACACTTTGATCCTTTCTGGCCATTGAACTGCTGGGTAGAGAATAGAGATCTATTATGCCTGGGGTTATTTACACTCATTAACAAACGAGCATTATATTGTATTTACCAAACAGGAGCAGAGAGCAATATTTCTGGAACCTAGGGAATTTCCTGGAGCACCCATATCCAAGAGCAAAAGTTGTTAGAAGGCAGAAGCAAGCCCAAAGAGGCAAGCACTATGAACTCAAATATTTCCTAAGTGAATATTTGCATTATCCCACTAGTTCAAGAATCCCAAAGAATAATCCATGGTGTTGGCTGAGAGCAAAGAGGACATGAAGGATGCCATGGAAGAAGAAACAGCCCAAAACTAGGCATAGAACTAAGACTGCAGCAACTATGCTCATTTTTGTTAAGTATATCAGTATATATCAATTAACTTTTAAATTTTCCTTTTCCCTGTTATTTTGAGTGAGGTAATAATTTAACTCAGCACCACAACTGAGCAATGTGTTGCTTAGATTTGCAGTTCACTTCAGAGGTCAGTAGACTGTACAGAGCCACATCTAGAAATAACAGAGAAGAAGTATCACCTGGAGATGTTGGCTTTGAAATGGGTACAGTGAATACAGAACTTCTTGTTTTCCCTTCTGTCTCATGAATTGCTGATGGATGCAAGTTAAATAAAGCTTTGAGACTTATTCCCTGACCAGAGTCCAGAAAAGTGCGATTTGAGGGCCTGGCTTAGGAAGAAATGAGCCCTGGGAGAGAGTTTTCCAGGAGAATAGTTTTCAATAATAGGTGGTGGGTTGAGAAGAAAAGCTAGGATTATAATTTCAGTAAATGTGTCTGGGCAATAGCACCCTGCCAGCATCTGAGCACCGAGTGAGTGCTCCAGCCCAGGCGCAAGACAGAGAGCTCTTTCAAAGTGTTGATGGACATTCTTATCAGGTAGATTGTCAGCACCAAAAAGCATGGGCATGATGTGCTGAGACAGAGAAGGCAGGGCGCAGCCTGTGGCGGTCAGAGGGAGCGGTCATCATGGGTGAAGAGAGCATGGACATTGGAGTCAGATAGGGCGGAAGTCCAAAATTAGTTACTCTGTGAATGCTTGCCTTACTTGCCTAGATTTTGACTTTCATACTCAGGTGAGAATGCTGTGGGTTCTAATGAGAGTGTGAACTGTACAACTGATGGCTCAGGAAATTTCGGGACAAGTGAAAGTGGGCCTGGCTAGTGGTAGTGTGAGGGGATTGCCTCAGCAGCACGCGGGGCTCTTTCTCTTGAAATCAAGGCACTTAAGAACAAATTGAGAGAGAGGTGGGGAGCTAGAGGTGAAAAAGAGAGAAGCTGAAGAACAATGTGCTAACAAACCAGGATCAAAACAGAGTTAACTAAAGGAGAGAATTTCAGAAGTAAAGTCAGTTTCACTTGAAGATAAGCTGTCACCTCAGTGTATGCCCTCCCAATATAGTGCTAACCAACGGCATAAAATTCACAGGAAATATCAAGTCAAACTTGGGAGGGGGAAACACAAAGAAACAACAAAAAACCTGCCTTGTCTTGAAGACAACTAGTTTCTCATGTCACTGCAATGCAGAAGCTAGCCAGATAGAGTGAGAAAGAAAGGCCCTATTGGCAGCGGGAGAATAGCACTGAATGGCAGGCCAGCCAGGAGGATGAAATACACTTGATGAGCCTTGAACTTGGGAGTTGGTTGGCCTGGAACTTTCCTGATCGTGTGGAGGCTCCATCCAGGGTCAGGAGGACCATGTGCCCTGAAGCTGTTGTAGAGAATGTTCCTAGTGCTGAAACGTAGGAAAAGCTGCCAGAGCAACTGCCCATCTTCAGAATGCTGAGGGTAGAAAGTGCTCCAAGTGCCTTTCACACAAACGTTGATCACACCCACTGTGCTCTGCAGACTCCAGGGTAAATGAGCACTTGGTGTGATTTCTACCCAAAGCAAACAGTCCTTGAGCTCCTACTATTTGCCCAGGCCTGTTCCTGGCAACTGTCTTCAAGGAACACACTGTCTAGAAGGAAATGTTAGTAACTAATATGCATCAGAAAAGGTGAAAGTCAGAGGGCCGCTGCAGATAAAGAGCCATACCATTGCTCCTGAAGCTCTAACAGTGCACCCCTGGAACGGCCTTTGCAGGGGCATCTGGAGAGCTGTTTCTTTGTCTTCTCTCTGGACTCATCCTTTCAGCTAGTGGACAACCATTGCATCTGTACTCCGCTAGCATGGTCCCGTCCATGCGCAGGTCTGTTAATGGCTTGGGACTCCATCCTGGACTAAAATTGCAGATCCAGCAATGCATGAGCAAGGGGTTGAATTAGATCTCAGGTGGGCAGTGAGAATCTTTCTTCAGCTCAGGCAGGCACAACTTCACAGAGCCACAGTTCCAGGACCAGGTTCACAGGGTCTTGTTGCAGGTACATGAACCAGGTGCAATAACCAGGCCCTTGCTTCCCTCACTGCTCACCCCTGTCTCTACAGAGGGCCTGCTGCCTCATCACCCTCCCCCATGTGAGGCACAGACACACAGATGTGGCCTGTAAGCGTGGTCTCAACCACAGAGATGTCAGTGCTGTCCTGGTGATGTCAGTGTAGACCACATGCCTTCTGACCACTTCCCTCCAGGCCCTCAGGCAGGGAGGCCGTGCTGGAGGGCACACAGAGGCTGGGAAGTAGGGGAAGAGAAGGATTTGGGAAAGGTGTGGGGGAGGGGAAGGGGCAGGGGAAACAGGGGAGGCGAGGGCACTTCCTCACCTGCATACATCTTTCCTTTTGTTTTTCTGTTCCTTTACAAGTTTTTCAGAGTTTGACTTCATGCCCAGCACACCTAAGGTCTACGATGGCTCTTTCTAAATACCCATCGTTTTTCACTTTTCTTGCATTCCATTTCAACCAAGTTTACCCAGCTTCCTTCCAAATCCAGGCACTGAGAATGGAATTTAAGAGAAATAAGGCATGCACTTCATGCTCACAGAACCCCAGTTTAATAAGGAGGCATCCCCAAGATGCACCCTGTTCACAGGGCTGTGAGGGCAACAAAGGGAAGAAACCTAGCAACTGGGGAGGAGGCGCAGAAAAGGACCAGGGACCAGGGCAAGGCTCCCTAGGGAAGTGTCCCCTGACCTGGATGCTGAAAGGTTAGTGGGAAGAATATCAATACTAATCAAAAAAGTATTGATGCCTTAGGGATAATGCTAACCGCCCTCAGTCAGTGTATCAGGAAGAATTTATGCTGAATAACACTGCACCGATGTAAATGTGACAACTGCTATGTGAGGGAAAGTAAATGGGACAGTAATCAAGTTAGAAAGCCAAGCCAACTCTTTAACAGGCCAAATAGGCAAAAATAAATGTGTTCTAGGGAAAAACTGAATAATATAGTAAATAAAGTCAATTTGCCAAATGTATATATTTTGTACTCCATCTTCTTTTTACATTGAAACAATAGAAAACATTGTATTTCATTATAAACAACACAGACTCTTTGTATAATCTAGTTAAATGTCCAGATAATATTAGATTAAAATATTATATTAAATTAATATAATAATGTATGCTATAATACATTAATAATAATATAATAATTTATACTTTGTTATATTAATACTAGGGGCCCGGTGCACAAAAATCATGCACTGGTGGGGGGGTCCCTCAGCCCAGCCTGCCCCCTCTCACAGACTGGGAGCCCTCAGGGGATGTCCTAATGACAGCTTAGGCCTAAGCCACAGTCTGGCCTCCCTGTGCAGGAGGCGACTGGGCTGATCAGGGCAAGGTGCCACCCACATTACCCTGCTGTGGCTGCCACTGCCAGCCACCACAGCCACCAAGATGTTTTCATCAACATGGACTCCAGTTCCTTCACCATGAAAAAATGACAACTTTCTTTAGGCATTTTCAAGATGTGTCTTTCACAGGATATGACATTTCTTTCTTTCTTTCTTTTTTATCCTCACCTGAGGATATGTTTCCATTGATTTTTAGAGAGAGTGGAAGAGAGAGGAAAAGACAGAGAGAAACATCAATGTAAGAGAGACACTTCGATTGGTTGCCTCCTGCATGAGCCCTGACCTGGGCTCCGGCCAGGGAGGACCCTATAACCTAGGTACATGCCCTTGATCAGAATTGAACCCAGACTCTGCAGTCAGCAGACCGAGGCTCTATCCACTGAGCCAAACTTGCTAGGGCAGTATATGACATTTCTTAGCCCCTCCAGCAGTGAACCTTCATTTTTTCCTCCAGGAGTGTTGTGGAAAAACCCTAGATCACCTTCTTGAATTCTTATTACCCAAGTTACCAAGAAGGTGTTTACGATCAAACTGGTTTGCCTTAGTGGATAGAGTGTCGGCCTGCAGACTGAAGGACCCAGGTTTGATTCCTGTTAAGGGCATGTACCTTGGTTGGGGGCACATCCCCAGTGGGGTGTGTGCAGAAGGCAGCTGATCAATGTTTCTCTCTCATGGATGTTTCCAACTGTCTATTCTGCTTCCCTTTTCTCTGTAAAATATCAATAAAATATATTTAAAAATAAAAGAAAAGGTGTTTCCTCTGCAGCTCATGTGCAGAGGACCCCCTGCGTTGTGTCCACTGGGCTAGGGGCATGTCCCTGCGGCCCAGGGAGACACCCCCCCAAGGCCGGCAGCCCCTCTTTTTAATTTGTTTGCATCTATGTGAGGATCCCTGTGGTTACTTGAAGTCCACAATTACACCATTTGTTTTCCATTTGTGTCTTGTATTTTTGTTCTTCTGTTGTGGGTGCTGTGTTGTAGGCACTGGGCTGGGAGTGTGTGGACCCAGATTGCACAGTGGCTGTTGGGGTCTGCACGCCCCCAAGGCCAGCAGCCCCACATTGTAAGCATGGACCTGGGCCACCGCTTGGCACCGGCACACACGCAAGCAGCTACAGGGCAGAACATCCACCACGTCACCATGGCAAACCTGACCACTGAGGGCCTACGTGAAGGCCTACAGGCTAGGAGCAGCCTGGGTCTTGAGGATATTCCTGGGACCCAGGCCACTTGGTGTCTGCATATGCAAATTAACCCACTATTTTTGTTGGGTTAATTTGCATACTGACTCCTGATTAGTTGGTGGGTATTGCGGAGGTATGGCCCGTTTGCATCTTTCTCTTTTATTAGTGTAGATAATGATGTATACATCATAAATAATTTGAATTATCTTATATAATAAAAGCATAGTATGCAAATTGTCCCCTCGACTGGGAGTTCATCCAGGAGTACGACCGGGGGCAGGGCCAACTGGGGGAAGGGAGAGCCTACCCAGCTGTCAGCCAGCAGCTGCTAGGGACCCTACCAGTGCACGAATTTCATGCACTGGGCCTCTAGTATTAAAATAAAACAAATTAAAGTTAATATCTTATGAGACTTTTTAAATATCAATGAAACAAACAACATTCTGATGAATTTAATTGAGTTAAAAGATAAACATATGAACTCTGAGAAGGAGAAAGAAGGCCTGACTACAGACACAACTAACTACTGATTTAAGGACTCGTGTACAGGGAACGAGGCAACTTGTTTGCCTATAGTTCTCTTGTCAATGATACAGGCTGGCTTTAGAGCCAGGATCCTGTGCAACCCATCTCCTCTCCTTGGCTCAGTCAGAATCAGGCAAGAATTATTTTCTCCTTAGATGTTTGATAGAATCCATGGTGAAGCCACAAGAGCTGGTGTTTGTGTGTGTCTTGAAAAAAGGATTTTCCTTTTTTTTCAGTCTGAGAAGCTCTGACATTTAAGTAGTGTTTTTCATTTGCATCCATATGAGGATCCCCGTGATTGCTTGAAGTGCACAGTTACACCATTTGTTTTCCATTTGTGTCTTCCGTTTTTGTTCTTCTGTTGTTTTCTTACCTTTTTTTCTTTATTGAGGGCGGTGGTGGAATGATTTGTGAAGACTGCACAATAATATCTTGTATTTCCTCCCTGGTAATTGTTATAAGACATCTTTTGTTGCTTTGTTAGCAGTTGCTCTGGAGCTAACAAGATTTATTTTGCAATTTCAGTAACTAGTGAGATTAACATTGTGCCACTTCCACCTGACGCTTCCCACTTGGGATGTTATAGCTCTCACTCTTCACACCTTCTGTGGGTCACCTTTCAAATGGAATATCTAAAGAATGGAATAATTTTATGTACACACCAGAAATTTTTCTTATCTCTTGAGGTAGGCCTGTAGTGCTATGAACTTTCCTTTCAGGTCTGTTTTTTCACTGTGTCCCATAGAATCTGGGTTGTGTGTTCATTTCCATGAAGTTTTTTTTTTACCTTTGATCTCTTTGGTAACCCATTCATTGTTTAATAACGTGTTATTTAACCTCCATGTGTTTCAATTTTTGAGTGTTTTTATTATAGTTGATTTCTAATTTCATGCCATTGTGATCTGAGAAGATGCTTGATATGACTTCAATATTCTTGAATTTGTAGAGACTTAGTTTGTGTCATAACATGTGGTCTATCTTTGAGAATGACCCAAGTGCACTTGAGAAGAATGTATCTTCTGTAGCTTTGGTGGGAAGTGTTCTATAAATGTCAATTAATTTCATCTGATAAAGTGTGTCATTTAGGATCACTGTTTTCTTGCTGATTTTTTGTCTGAAAATCTATCCAGTGAATTCAGGTGGGGGTGTTAAAGTCCCCTACTATGACTGTATTGTTGTTGATCCTCCTTTAAAATCCTACAAAAGTTATATATATATATATATATATATATATATATATATATATATATATATAGAGAGAGAGAGAGAGAGAGAGAGAGAGAGAGAGAGAGAGAGAGAGATGATATAGATATAGATATAGATATATAGATATAGATATAGATATAGATATAGATATAGATATAGATATAGATAGATATAGATATATTTGGGTGCTCCTGTATTGGGTGCAAATATGTTTACCAGAGTTATATATCCCCTTTTTGTATTTATCCCTTTAGTATTATGAAGTGTCCTTCATCATCTTTTGTTTTGGCCTTCATGTTGAAGTCTATATTGTCAGATATGGGTATTGCTACCCCAGCCTTTTCTTTCATTTCCATTTCCTTGGAAAAAAATTTTTATACCTTCACTTTCATTCTGTGTGAGTCTTTTTTTCTGAGGTGGGTCTCTTATAGAGAGCATATATATTGGTCATGGTTTCTTATTCATTCAGCTAATCTATGTGTTTTAATTGGAGCATTTAAACCATTTACACTTAAGTTTATTATTAACAGGTACTTATTTGTTGTCATTTTTATTCTTTATGCCCATGTTCCCCTCTCTCTATTTCTTCTTCTTACAACAGTCTCTTTAGCATTTTTTTTCAGTGCTGGTTTACTGGTAATAAACTCTTTTAGCCTTTTTTTTTCTTTTGTCTGCAAAGTTCTTTATTTCACCTTCAAATTTGAATGATAGTCTTGCTGGATAGAGTAGTCTTGGATTTAATCCCTTGATTTTCATTAGTTTGTATACTTCATGCCACTCCCTTCTGGCCTGAAGTGTTTGTATTGAGAAGACAGATGACAGTCTATTGGGAGCTCCCTTGTAGGAAACTTTCTGTCTCTCTCTTGCAGACTTTAAGATTCTTTCTTTGTCTTTAATGTTTGCCATTTTAATTATGATGCGTCTAGATTTTGGTCTTTTGAGGTTCATATTGATTGAGGCTTTCTGTGTTTCCTGAACTTGAGAGACTTTTTCCTTCACCAGGTTAGGGAAATTTTCTGCCATTATTTCTTCAAAGAGGTTCCCTATTCATTGCTATTTTTTTCTCCTTTTGGGATCCTTATGATGCAAATGTTGTTGTGCTTCATGTTGTGCCAAAGCTCCCTTAGACTCTCTTCCTGCTTTTTACTTACTTTTCCAATTGTTGCTCTGAATTTTGTTGTTTTTTCTACCTTTTCTTCAAATTCACTGATTTAGTCCTTAGCTTCCTCTATTCTACTGTTGAATCCTTCTAAGTTGTTCTTTATTTCAGCCATATCATTCTTTATGTCTGTTTGATTCTTATTCATGTTGCTGTACTTCTCATTCAGCTCCTTAAAATTCTCAGTAAGTTGCTTGTAGTTCTCACTAAGTTGTTTGAGCACACCTATAACCACTACATTGAATTATTTATCTGACAAATTGCTTGCCTCTATTTCATTTAGTTCCTTTTCTGGTGATTCCTCCTTTTCTTTCATTTTTTTTCTTTGTCTTCCCATCTTTTCTGTCCCTTTGTATTTGTTTCTATGTATTAGACCAGACTGTTATGCCTCCAAGACTCTGTGGGGTCCTTTTATGTAGTAAGTGTTTCATGGGACCCTTGGCTTAATCTCTCAGATTTCCTGAGCTGGCTGCTCTAGGAAAGCCCCTTGTTTTAATTATTTGAGCTCTCCTGTTGTAATTGGGTCTTGAATGTTATTGTCCCATTCATGGATGGTGTCTCCTCTCAGGATGGCTGACTATGAGGCTCACCCCTGACCATGTCATGCTAACTGCTGTTGAGTTATTGTCAGAACACAACACAACATGAAAGAGAAGAAACTAAACAAAAACATACATAAGACCCCTAGAATAACAACAAAAGCAACAACTAGAGAATTAGGAAAGACAAAATAGAGCAAGAATAATAGAAGAAAAGAATTAAAAATATACAAAGAGAAAACAATACAAAAGATTTTTTAAAATGGGGGGAGAAATACAAAGGGACAGTTATCAAATAAAGAAAATAATAATAAGGAATAGGTGAAGAAAATGATTTAAAATAAAAGAGGAAGAGAAAAATTGGATATATGAATGAAACAATAGAAACTAAAATAGTAACAAAGCAGACAGATAAAGAAGATAAATATGAAAAAAGAAGGGAGGAGCAAAATAGAGGGGAAAATGCAGTGACATTCATCTCAGCAGAGCTTAGTGCCTCCTGGGAGCTCCCTTTGGATCTGCTCTTCTGACTGTGGATGGCTGTTCTGTCTGCCCATTCTGGGCTTCCCAGGAGGTGCTTAGGGCTAACCCCTGTCAGACACTGTCCTCCTTTGCTTCTCAGCAACCTGCTTGAAGCTCCACGTGATCCAGTTTGTGTCTTTCACCACAGGCCTTGGCTGCACACAGGAGGAGCCAGCTTCCCTCCAAGGCTGGTTTGTTAGCAGCTTTGGGTCCAGGGCTGGGTCAGGAAGCTTCCCCTGGTTCCTCTAGCTTGGTCTCTGCCTGCCTTCACTTGCCAGACAGCTGTCAATCTTAATCACCCAAAAGTCTGTGTCTGAAAGGGATGTAGGCAGAATCAGGAGCCTAGACCTCTGGGTCTCCCATGAGGGGAGGTGCTATTCAGGGAAAGTGGGGTATGTTTCCCTGTCCCAGAGCTGCTCCTGTGTGAGTATCCCAGAATATTTCCCTGCCCTCGGCTGGGCTGAGATCTCCTATGCAGTCCTGCAGGATCAGCTGGAAACCCGGTGTTTCTATCAGCTCTCCCATGCTGGGACAGTACCAGGGAGTTTTCCAGAATAGTGGGCAGATAGCCCCACCCCAAACCAGTCACTGATGCTCCCCGAGCTTGTTCAAACCTGTAGGCTTGGCCTCTGCAACTGTCTCCTCTGCCAAGGTGAGGACGCAGGTGTGCCAGACAGGGCTCCTGAGGCTGGGGCTGGCTGTGTCACCTAGGCTGGGGCTTTCCCTTTTCCTGCCCTGCCCTACTGGGAGGGGCAGCTCCTCTCAGGAAAGATGGCCGTTTTGGTTTGGGTGCAAAAGACCAAATGCAAGACTCCCGGCTGCTGCTTTTCCACTTTTCCCCACGATGCATCCCGCCCCAGCCTCTCCTTAGGCACCTCCAGTCTGCACTGCCCTCCCAGCAACACAGCCTCCAGTGAGTAGCTACAAATAAAATTCCTGTGCTCTGGGTTTAAAACCAAAACAAAAAATGGAACTGCATTTTCTCTCCAACCGGCTCCGGTCTACTGACTCCATGATCCATGATGGCCAGCAGCCCTGCGGCCTTTCAGGGATGCTCCGTGGTCCGCGAGTCTCGGCTCTGGTACTCTAGGCTGTGGAGCTAGCCTGTTTTCTATCCGCTGAGGGGACAGACCCTCCTATAGCCAGGAGCTCCCTCCTCCCTCTCAGCCCGCAGGCCTGCCACCCCTGGGAGCTGGGGCAGCCCCTCTCACCCTCGCCCTGCCTGCTGGTCTCCAGGTGGTTTCTGTCCTTCCTGATATAAGTGTCTTCAGCTGGACCTCAGTTGGTAATTCTGGGTGAATGTTCCCCACTTCAGTTTTATTTCCAGTCTGGCCCTGGGAGGAGGTGCAAGAAAGGTCTGCTTACTCCACCGCCATCTTCTCTCTCCTCCATCTTTCTTATCTTCCATCTCCAATCTGCTACTATGACCAGTAAATGAATTTTTTATTTCAGTCAATTCCAAAATTTCTATTTGGTTATTTTTTATGGTTTCCATTTCTCTGTGGAGATTCTGATCTCTTCACTCAGTAAGATAATTTGCAAAAACTATTTGAACATAGTTTCTTTAGTCCTTTGACCACTTTCATAGTAGTTTGGTTGTTTTCTGCTAAATTCATGAGAAGAGCTATCTGTGGTCATTCTCTATGGACTTCCCCCTTTATGCATCACATTTTCTCAGTTCTGTCCACATTCAGCAGTTTTGTCTATCTGTTCGTTTTGTTTTTTAATACAAGACCTGGTTGTGTTAAGCTGCATGGAGCTTGGACTCTGCTATCTGCTTCTGAAGAGGAATGGCCTTTGCTCCAGGAGGGGCTTCACTACTGGCTGTTCACTTTGGAACTGAGTAGGTTTGTTTGTCCTGGGAGGACTATTGAGAGCCAGATCTGTTCTCAGAGCCTCTGTAACTTGGCAGGACTCCACCTCCCAACTCCCTTCTTTCCAGAACCGCGTCGGAGCTGGCTGTCAGGCCTGTTAGAGTGGTCACGCAGGTCCCAGTCGGGAGTGCGGTCTGTCCTGGCGAGGGAAGGGCTTTATGGTGTCTCCATCCAGCTGCTTCCCACAACCCGACACGGCTTGAACTCTAGCACTTACTCCCCCTCACCTGAACCTCTTTTAGGGTCGCTTTACAACTTGCACCACCTTAGCTCTTTGAGGGGACTCCTGAGGACTCACGAGGAAGCTCAGCTCGTCTTCCTCCCTCCAGCGCCTGCTCTCAAACTTCCATACTGTTCGCTGCCTCCACTCCCACGGCTGCCTCCTCTGCACAGCGAGTGGCACTGCCCTTTCCTCTGGGCACAGCTCACTGCATGCCCTTGCAGAACCCCCAGCAGGGAGCCGAGCCACGTGGCAGGCGCCCACAGTTACCTTCTTTGCCAAAAGATTACCTCACATATTTGGTCCAGTTTCATGTTTTTGGCAAAAGGAACAGTCTAATGCCAATTCTTCTGTCATAGTCAGAGCAGAAGACCCATTTTTTTTATTGTGATAAAAAATATGTAAAACTTACCATTTTAACGATTTCAAATATACAGTTTGGTGGCATTAAACACATTCACATTATTGTGCAACCGGGACCATTATCCATCTTCAGAACATTTCCATTTTGCTAAATTGAAAGGCTATACACATTAAGTTAACCCTCTCTCCCTAGCCCTTCCAACCATGAACCCACCTCATGTCTCTAAGCACTGGATGGCTCCAGGTGTCATGCACGTGGGTCATGCAGTGTTTGCCCTTTGGTGACGGCCTTATTGCACTTAGCATAATGTCTCTAAGGTTCATCCATGTTATAACATGTGTCAGAATCCCCTTCCTTTTCAAGACTGAATAATATTCCACTTGTAGGCAAATACTACGTTTTATTTATCTGTTCATTTGCCAGTTGACACTTGTATTGCTCTGTCTTTTAGCCATTGTGAATAATGCTGCTGTGAAGATGGATGTACACATAGCTCTCCAAGTCTTTTCCTGCAAATCTTTTGGACATATACTCAGAAGTTGAATTGGGGGTCATAGAGCAATTCTATGTTTATGATTTTGAGTAATAGCCATACTGTTTTCTATTAAATACATTATTTACACCTTCCTACCAATAAACAGGGGTTCCAATATCCCCACATCCTCTCCAACACTTACTTTCTACTTTTATGGTAATAACCACCCTAATGTGTGTGAAATGACATCCACTGTGGTTTTTATTTGCATCTCCTTAATTATTAGTGATGTTGAGCATATCCCTATGTGTGTGGTAGTCATTTGTATATCTTCTTTGGATAACTGTCTACTCAAGTCCCTTGTTCATTTTTAAATTAGGTTGCTTGTGTTTGGTGGCTGAGTTATGGAGTTCTTTATATATTCTGGATATTAATCCCTTCTCAGTGAAGTTCCAGTTTTACACAGCAAGCAAGTAAACATTGTAAAGCTACCCCTCATGTCCTACCCTCAATGCTGAAAACCCCTCAGAGGCCCCCCTGGGGTAGCACCGAGAACTCACATTGCCTACCAGGGCCTGGCCAGCTGTCTGCCTCTCTAGCTTGGGAAGCAATGATGCTTCCTAGAATTTAACAGTATCAGCTTTTTACATGAACAACTTTCTCTCATTTTCCAGAATTCAGCTTAAATATCCCCAGAATTCCTCCACTGGCCACTTTGTGCAAGCAGCAACCACTCCTGCTCTGGTCCATTGTTTTTATCGTAGATTCTGTTTATTCTCTTTGCGGTATAATCGCAACCTGAATGCTGTACTTATTTTCCTATGTACTATCTATAGGGTCCCAAAGAAATGTATACACACACTGAATGATTATAAAGGCAGTGTTTACTAAAATATACCTCCCTTCCAAAATGGAGCTGTCAGGTGTTAAAGGGTACACATTTTATCCACACATTGTGAGGACACCCTTACTTATCCTGCCACAAGGGCGATGGGTCCCTGCCTCCCCAGGATGCTCTGCAGTGTGTGCCGGGAGGGCAGAACTGTCTCACTCTTTCTCCTCACACCCTGACTGGGCATGCGCAGAAGCTTCAATAGTCACAGTGTATCGATACATCAACCATATTTGTAGGTCAAAAGAGTTGCAACAGTTCTGGAGACTTTTCATAAAATTAAGCATCTATGCTTGTTAAAACTTTGAAATTTGAAATCAGGTAAGGTGATGTACTATTGCCGATATTTTCCCCAGTATTACTGAGATACAGCGCTGTGTAAGGTGAAGGTGTACAGCATATAAGTTGACTCACATATACTGTAAAATGATTGCCACAGGAGGCTTAGCCAATGCCCATCATCTCATACAGACACGAAGATAAGTCTTCTCCTTGCAATGAGAACTCTGAGGACCCACTCAGGTCAGCTGCGGTCATGGTGCTGCCAGCACCCCATTATCTCACACCTGGGAGTGGGTGCCTTCGACATTTCATCCCGTCCACCATCTTCCCCACCTCACACATCTGATCTCTTCTGTGAGTGTGCTTTTTGTCTTTTTAATTCAACACATAAATGAGAGCATACAGCCTTGCTTTCTCTGTTGGGTAAGCTCCCAGCAGTAGGATTGCTGAGTCATAGATTAAACTTCCGAGGACCTGCCATGGTGCTGTCCACAGTGGCTGCACCATCTTACATCCCCACTCACAGAGCATTGGGGGCTCGTTCCTCCACGTCCTGGCCAGCAGTTGCTATCTCGTGTGTGTGTGTGTGTGTCTGTGTGTGTGGTGGTGTTGCTTGTTTGTTGTTTGTTTGTTTGTTTGATGACAGCCATTCTAACAGGCATGGCTTGGATTTGCAAGGCAGCGAGGTATATGGTTCACACACAGCACTTTACTGGGGGCCCCACAACCAAGCAGGAACTTGGTAAATGTGAGCTATTATCCCTTTAAATAATGTTTCCAAGTGAGCTTTGATTTTGTGTATAAGAAAAAAGTCTATTAAAAACAAATGTTACCAAAAAAAGGAAAGAAAAATAAAAAAATCTTAAACTTCAGAATTGGCGACAGTCTTGTCTGCTGCCACCTCTCCTCTCCTGCCTGGACTCTGCCTTCCATCAGGCTTCACCTTTGGTGCCTCTGAGCCTGAGGACACAGAGCAGGTGGTGGGGGATGACTCTGTACAGATGGGTGGAGTTCTGAGCGGGTCCCTGCTCTGTGGTCTCCTCCTGGTCTCCTCATAGGACCAGCCTACCAGGACAGGAGGGCATTGTGCTTCAGGTCCTCTTGCCTCAGCACCAGCTGTGCCCTGGGGCAAGATGCACTTTGTCTGAGGAAGGAGGGCGGTGCCTGGGGAGAAGGGAGGACAAGGAGAGAAGTGTATCTCAGACCCACCCAGGCTGCTGGTGTCATTGCATTGAGTTCTGGTAACTAACTCAGCAGCAATGACCTGCACCTCTGAGCCACAGCGCTGAGAAAGGGGTCACCTCAGAGGTGGCCTGGCTGTGTTCTCACCCCCTTTCTGTTGTCTCAGAAGCAACAGGAGCAACTGAGAGGCTGCTGCAAGTCGGGGCTCAGATGCTGCCGATTTCCCTGTTTTTTGGGTGGGCCTGCTGAAAGCAAACCTTGGGAGGTTTCTGGAAAGCACTTAGGCTCAACTTTCCTCTCAATTCTCCAACATCAGGAGTCACGTCTCAGCAGGCCAGTTTCTCCGCTTCCCTTCTTCACTGCAGGTAGCTAATGTGGCTGAGACGCCTTTCCATCTGCAGCCAGAGCAGCATGCAATGAGCCCAGGCTTTGAGTCGTCAGACAGACAAGACTGAATTCTTTAGATAAATTAGTTTATGAGCAAAATCCGAGTACATAACAGGGACTCCCCAAGAAGCTGCTCAGAAGAAATCGGTCACAAGACTTTGTTGTGTTGAAATGAGCTCTGCTTTATGAAGGTGCAAATGTAAGTGTGTGTGCATGCAGGTGCGAGCGTGTGCACGTGTGCACATATGAGTCTGCATGTGTATATGCATGTGTGTGCATGTGCATGCTTGTGTGTGTGCATTCATGTGTGTGGGAGTAGGTGCATGTGTGAGTGCGTATGTGTGCGTGCGTGTGTGCGTGTGTATGTATGTGAGTGAGTGAGTTAGTATGTAGGTCAGGAGTTGGGAGATCAACAAGAACAAGAGGAATACAATAGCCAATGTTGCTAACCCTCCTTCTTCCTTTGCCATCCGTGTTCCAGGCACTGCTTTCTGGTCTGAGAACTGCACAGGGCAGAGCACGCTAGTTACTCCTGGACTGAGGCCACACCCTCCTGCCAGAGCAACAGCCCCTCCCCAAGTTCCTGACAGCCTCCCTGAAAACAGTTCAGACACGCCTCCCGCCAAGAGCTAGCATGAGCCCCAGCTTACAAAGAACAAAAAGAGCAGAAGTCTGTGGGCACTGAGCCAGTAGAGAGTTGTTCTCCGGGCCTGGAAACAGTGTAGACAGCCGAGAGCAGTGAATGGAGCAGAGCCCTGGAGGCTGGCTAGAGGATGTCTGCATGTGAGGTGGGGCGGGGGAAGGTGGAGGGCATGCAGAGTGGGGCGGGGCAGCGGGGCGGGGCAGTAGGGCAGGGCAGCAGGGAGCCTGAGCAGAAGGGGAGACAGAGAGAAGACTTGGAATTCACAGCTTTTACATTTTAGACTCACTCTGCAAGTGGGATGTTTTATTCATCTTTATGGCACATGGGCAGATATTTCAGAAATCAACTTTCATTTAATTCTTTCCATGGTGGCCATTATGGCTCCTGGTTTACAAATAAGAAAACTGAGAAGTTTGAAAGATGTTAGGAAACTTAAATATGGTCTATCACAAAGCATGTGCCATCCCTGGAGCTGCCGAGAGAGCTAAGTTCTTTCGAGTGCAGTCCCAGGGAGAGCTGCTGATTGGGAGCATCTTCAGAACTCAGGGTGACCTTTGAGTTGCTGGGCAGTGCAATGCCTTCCGGGGCTGGGGCTCCGGGAGAGTGCCAGCTGGCAAGTGCCATACAGACCAGGCTGTTCAGAATGCCCAGGCGTTCACCTGTGAAGGAGGCCGAGCTGACAATGACCCTAGAAGCACTGCTGGCTGAATCATAACGAATCAGGAATGATCATCTGGAATCACTAACAGGTAGGTAGCAACCTCCACCCACATTCTGCTGTAGTGTCAAAGGGGAATGTTATGTGCTAGCTGAATGTCTGTGCCCCCCAACATGCAAAAGTAGAGATCTTAAGCCCCATTGTGATGGGGTTAGGTGGCAGAATCTTTGGAAGGAATAGCTCATAGGTTGGCGTCCTCATAAACGGGATTGCTCTTACAAAAGAGATGCCGGCACCCCATCCCTCCTTCCCTGTGAGGACACAGCAAGAAGATGGTTTCTCTGAACCAGGAAGTGGGCTCTCACCAGACATCAAGTCTGCCCGGGCCTTGGCCTTGGGCCCTCAGCCTCCAGACCATAGCTCCTAAGCCACCCGTCATGGCAATTGCCTCAGGATCTGTCTCCAGGACGTGGAGTCTGTCCTGAAGATGTGGGACGCATTTCTATCCCCTGGTCTCTTCTGGGCTCACTTCTAAGTTAACGCTGTGCCCACCACATCTCCCACATGTGTCCTACCTCCATGGTGAGCCTCCCAGGTCTGTGCCCTGCCTCCCGCCCAACACCAAGGAGACCCTGCTCCAAATGGCGAAACAGGACAATACAGGAAGCTGCCCGGTGACACAGGGTGCTATCTCCTGTATAGCCCATGCTATTCTCCCATCTTCCACAAGGACATGTGCACAAGGCATGTGACTTTAAACAGCAATGAAACACAACCCCCCTCAGTCCTATAACCAACAAGCAGGAGGACTTGGGAAGCTGGACCCTTGCCTGAGGGAGAACATGCCCAGTTTCCACACCTGAAAAGGGAAGATTTAAGTCTCTCCATTGTAGGGGTTAAGGGAATTGAACCATGCAGCCTCCAGGATCATGCATGGGGCATATTAAGTATTAAATAATGTTTCATCCTTATAATGATTGTTCATGATAGTTGTAAGGGTCAAATAGGAATGAACATTCAGGGATGCTCCAGATGCAACAGGTACTTATTCAGATGTGAGAAGAAAATATTTTACAGATGTTAGGAGCCATTCTTATCCAGAAAGTCACCTGTGAAGTGACCTTGGTGGTCACCTGGGCAGCTGGCTGGCTCCCTGGGCTCCATCAATCTGACCAAGAGTGTGCAGGGCAGGGGAGCAACTGCAGCTCTGGATTCCAGGCTTCCTCTGATGCCCAGCTCCTTGCTCAGCAAGGAGGGGAGGCCTCTCTGATGAGGGAGTAAGGGCAGTTTCAGCGATCCAGCTGCTCACATCCTCACATTCTTGCTCTCATCCTCAGCACCATGACCACACACCGCACTGGGCCCCAAGCTGCTGGTGAGTGAGCTGCAAATGTTTTTCTGTTTCAAATGTTAGGAGACACTGTCCTGAAGCCCTTGAACTCAGAGGAAGAAAATGTGTCTGCCTTACACCAGCCTCCTCAGTTGTCAGGCAGAGTGGATGCTTCCCTGGGCAGGGAAATTGACACAAGAGAAGCTTTCCTAACAGCTCAAATCAACTCTGCCTAGAAGGGAAGCAGCAGGAAGAGGCCTAGGGAGGGGCCGAGCTGGAAAAGGAACCAGCAGGTGGGCCACTGTTGGGAAAGGAGACAGAGATAATAGTGAGGTCAGGGATGGGCGTGACCCCGGATGTCAGTGAGTGGAGATGGGAACCCACGGACAAGGATGTGACCAGGGTTCTCCCTATAAAACGGTTCTGACAATTTAAATAAAATGCCAGTCTTATAGATCATACTCCTGGTGGATAAGTCATAGTGAAGCAGAGACATAATCAACTTGGTTCTTAGAATTCCAAATTTTTTCCAACACCACAGGGAGCAGACAGACGGACTGGCTCTTCCTGGGCAGTGCTGCCCTCGAGGGGGCTGCCAACATGCACCTGCCCACCTCCAGGCATCACTGCCCTGGGGGGGAGGGGCTGCCAACATGCACCGCCCACCTCCCTGCATCAGACCTGCTGCTTCTCGGTCTCTGCTCAGGGACCAGCTTGCTCCAGGGGCCTCCTGCCCCTCTTGCTGCTCTCCAGATGCTTTAATTGGTCATCCCAGCCCGTGCTGGTCTGGGTCCCCTGGAGTTCCCTGAGCTGTCTTGTGTCAGAGGCCTTAGACTCAAACACCAGGAGGGTCCGGGAGGGTGGGTGAGTGTGTTCACGGGTCAGAATTAAGAAGCAGCGATGTGGAGCCTGGGAGACTGGAGATTGTGTGTTCTAAAAGGATTCGTTTTCTTTCCCTGAAACCACTGTCCCGTCCAGATTTGCACAGCTCGATGCCTGATGCCTGGCTGCTGTCCCCCCAAGGCTCACTCCCAGGCGGGGGGAGGACCACCCTGCTCTACAGGCTCAACCTCACTAGGTCGGTGAGGGCCAGGAGCCAGTGGTGCAGGGGTGGGGGGTGGGGGGGAGGGGGGCGCCATCGTCCATGCCCCCTCGGGCCTTTGCTGGGCATTTCACACACCCTCTTGCTTTCACCTCCACTTCAGCGGGCTCCTGGGCTTCCTGGATACGGTTAGTAATCGCAGAGACCCAGGAGTCACGTGCTGACCACGTGAGCTGCAGCCCCCACGCTGTGGCACCCTCTGGCCTATCTGTCCTTCAGCCCCGCTGCAGGGCCAGTCTTATGCCAGCTGGGCTGCACCTTGCGCTTCAAGCGAGAGCCACGTCCTGTGGGCTCTGCCTCTGGCCAGGGCGCTGCCAGACACGGGGTCACCTGCTCAGCCTGCAAGCCAGGGAGGCCAGAGCCCCGGGGTGAGGCCTCCTCCCTGCCCCGCAGGCTCGTCCCTGCCCCAGCTAGCTCTGCGAGCTTCCCAAATGCCCCTCAAATGCCCCGGGAGCATCGCACTCGCAAAAGCATGTGCTCTATCCTTCACCTCCTCCCTCACCCACCGGCTGAGTCCTACTCATTCCTCACGGAGCCTCATTTCTGAAAAACTCTAGAAATCCTTCATCAGCCCTCCACCCCCTTCATGGTGGTTTGCACTTTGCTCTGAGCCCTACACCACCACATACACTATTGTGCACACGGCCAGCAGCAGAATTAGTAAGTACTTTGTGGGGAATTTATTTGCCGCATAGAAATCACTCAATCAAGGCTGAGCCCTTATTTGAGCTACAAAACAAAAACAAAAAACAAAAAAATCCCAAGTCCTGGCCGGTTGCTCAGTGGTTAGAGTGTGGACTGAAGGGTCTTGGGTTCAATTCCTGGATTAGGGCATGTACCTTGGTTGCAGGTTCCCC